>CM076577.1:1265449881-1266049881 GCA_034641835.2 Pinus albicaulis
CGGGAAGCCAATCGAATACACAGTAGGGTATGTCGCAGACTAACCCTCTTGCTAACTAGAACTTTGTGTTTTCGCAAGTTGTAATGGTGTCAATCTCCCAGTCACCTTTCTTAGCTTCGCTGAATCTACCAGATTTAACCAAGTTGATGAATGACCCCATCACACACAATCCTACATGGCCTCCCATGCCCATGAAGCTCCCTTCGAATATTCCAAAATTTGAAGGAAAGCAAGCAGAAGACCCAAGTAATCATGTCATGACCTTCCACCTATGGTGCTCATCGAACAATATCATTGACGAAATTTTTTGATTGAGACTATTTCAACGCACTTTGATAGGAGTAGCTGCGAAGTGGTATGTGGAGCAACCCTTTGCTACACATGGAACCTTTAACACCCTCTCCACCGCGTTCCCATTAGGATAATTTTGAGGTCTAAAATGGGCCTCCTAAGGAAATAATAAAATAATAGCTAAACCAATAAAATAATATTTATGAATTTGTAATTCACTTTTTGCACCACAATCCATGTAACCAGAGTTAAATTCAATTCAAAAGTTGTACCAAAATAAAATTAATAAAAAAATTGTATTGATGTGACTATAAATAAGAATGATCTTTTCAAAAAAAAGTCATGATCATTGAACAACTAATGCATTTGTCCTTTGTACTTAAATAACTTAAAATAAAATATAAATATAAATTTATACATTCTTTATTATATTATATGCTATTAATCAAAATTTATATTATTTAAATTGTATAATAACATGTAATTAATATACTATATAAAAATAATGTAATATAATATAATATAATAAATGTATAGGGAAATGCATTGTTTCTTTCAAGAAATATGAAATGAAAATAATATATTTTTATTCAAAAAGTCCGAAATGACATTTATTATGAGTACTTTACTTTGAATTTAAAAGTACTTATAGCACTACCATGGTTAACCATGGGTTTTTATCCACCAATGAGAATGTGACAAGTAAGTACATTTAACTCAAACAATGCCACCTCAACCATTAGGGATGATGTCATCCCCTAAAATGTGATTGGTTCTCATAAAATGAATTTTGATTGTACATTTTCCTTAGGAGGCCCATTTTAGACCTCAAAATTCCCCTTATGTAACATATTTTCAGTTATCCATTCACCATGATTCCGGAATGGAATTACTGACACACTTTAGACAAACCCCCACTGTCCATATCTCGGACCATCTCCACGAATGGAGGTGGCGTCGTAGTTTATGTAAAGATAAACTCGACGATCGGGTACTCTTAGACCTTTTCCTGAAAACTCTCACTGTAGAGATTTCAAAGGATGTGGCGCAATAAAGGCCCACATCTGAAGAGGACGCCATCAACAAAGCCCAACAGCTTGAACTGATTTATATGCAGTCAGGATATATTTACAATATCTCGCCAAACGCCCCACACCTGCAAAATTATCAAGAATTTATAGGCACATCGAACACTGTAGATGGTCTCGTTGGGTCATTGACCCAAAGTTACCTAGGAAACAACAGTCAAAACCCTAGTTATACGTATAGTTCTAACCAAAACGTACCACAGCCCGGTTTTCAAAGTCATCATATGCCTCAACAAAATTTGACCAATAGGGTGCCAGTGTATCACCATGGAGGAACCTATCCTCTGGCTCAGGGGACCCAGTATGTAGAGAGAAATACTGACAGAAGAGCTCCCCCCCAACAGCCAAGTGCAAACCAGGGACCGCGTTATGCTCAGTCCCCAACACAAGACCCACCTATGTAGACCAATGCACAGGTGAAATTTTTGCAGCCTTCCCAAAACCAACCACACCAATATAACAAGGAGAACTAACATCCTAACATGGTGAAGAAAAAAAGAAAAAAACAAGCATAAAGGGAATCCTAGACAAGGTGGCAACAACCAACAACGCCCGCCACGATCTCAGGCTGGAGGCAACTCCAACCGGAATAAGAACCAGGAGCCAGGAAATGCCCAATGGCAGAGCAAAAGGCCACCTCTTCGAGCAAACCACTCTTGTTCGATATGTGGTGAGGAGGACCATTATACTCACCACTGTCCCGATCTCCCTGAGCTGAAGAAGCTGCAGAGTAACCGAGGACAAGGAGGATCTTCCCAGCAAACAAATTTGATGAAGGAACCTTTCCCCCATTAAGGGACGATAAGCACTCAGCAACAAAATCCATACGACTCTGGGAAAAAAGCCACGAAATCTACATGACTGGAAAAGAGATGTTTTTCCAAACACGAAATCGCAATTACGACACTCCACCAGACAACAACGCGTCAAGGGCTAGTACCAGTGCACCAACTGCACCTTTGACCATTTCAAATATGCATATTGAACCATTGCCAAAGATGGCGAAGGGACCAAATAGGCGAGCATGAAACTACTCTAAAGCGGCCCATAATTATAGCATCGTGGACGATTTAGCGCAATCTCTCGCTGCTATGTCAGCTTTGGAAGTATTGCAGTCGTGCCCAAAGCAACGAAAAGCCTTGCTTTCTACATTAGGCGTTTTCGACCCTTCCGATACACACCTAATGGATTTTGACTAAGACAAAGCCACCCCTAGGCTTCCTTCGATGGTCGCCTTTCAGATACCATTGTCGGTCCAGAATATCACCATTCACTGATGTGTCATTGACGAGGGTGCATCTATGTGCATCATGTTAAAAAATGTTTGGCAGAAGTTAGGGTCTCTCGAACTAAAACCATCAATCATCACGCATAGAGCATACGATGGTCGTCCCTCAACTGCTGTCGGTCTCTACCAAAACGTCTCGGTCTGCTTAGCCGAAAAGACATTCCATATAGACATCGGGGTCTTGGACGCTCACTTGGACTATAATATACTCCTTGGTTGGAGTTATATGTACGCCATGTTAGCCATAGCCTCCTCTGTCTTTCTCATTATGATGTTCTCCCACGAGGACCTGATCATTACTGTTGACCAACTGACACATTGCAAGAAATGATCCCAAACAAACACCGATTTAATTCTACCCTATGTAGACACATTGTTACGCGTTATTTTGTCACCATGAAATTTGACTGTCCATATAGGTTCATCACTACCTATATTGTGCTCCCTTAGAAGTCAAAAAACCTAATGTTCTTAAACCAAGTCTTGGAATTGGAGAAAATCTCATTAAAACCCTCAAAAGTATACCTCCACACGTTTTCTAGCCTTTCCTTGCGGGTCCATGGATACTTGTTCTATAGACTGTGGCAGCTCCTGCACGTTCTGCTTATAAAACCCGCGGACCCCCATTAAAAGTAAAATAAAGGAAAAATTAATTTCTAGAAGCATAGCTGGTCGAATATTCTCCTAACTGGAAGCTTCTAGAGGCACGATCAATTTGATCTTTATCCCTCCACTTATGAATCTATATCCCTCCACTCATGGACCTTATCCCTTGGTCTATGGAGCTCAAATCCCTTCATGAGAGGAATCCATCCCCCTCTTCATGGAATTGAAACTACCTCCATTTACCTATAAATTGAGCTCATGTTTAAGTCTCAAGGGTAGCTTGCATAAGGTAATTGCTGAAGAAATTCTCAAGAGAGCATATTCCCTACACTAGTTGTTGTTGGCATGAGAATGATCACACCCTTATGTCATAACTCCATGCTGGTTCAAAGAGAGGAAGGCTTGTCAAACTGAAGGAGGAACGATTGTTCAGGACCGCGAGAGAAACTTGTATGACATCAAGGCATTAGGTTGTAAATTTACTTTTTTCATTCAAGATAATACACATGGATCTCTTTTTCTCATTGATTTGTTCTTGTGCTTGTTGAATAACATCAATACTTAGACTCCTTGATCACTAAGTTGGATTAGATTTCTTAATTATTATATGTTGCAGGTGCTTTTAATTCTTTTTTCTGTCTTTGATTGTAGGTTCTACTTACTGAAGAAGCCTCTTTGGAGCGACTGAATAAAAGACTGCACTGAACATTGGATTTCAAGGTAGGGGCATGTTCTCTTTCTTTGTTTATAATAATTATGAATTGAAAATAATCTAGAAAAAATGATTTATAAATGGATGTTTGTTTCTAGCTATTCATAGAATACTAGGGAGATCGTTCTTATCCGCAAGAGGGATTAATTCGCATAACACACATCCTCGGACATGCTTTCACGGTACCAAGAATATGGCCTTGGCCAGTTCAAGACATTGTCTGTTCTAGGATCATTCCTAGGAGATCCCCCCATTATACCTGAGTCATCAGCTAATATCGCAGGAGCTCCAGTGTGCATGATGTCCACATCAAGCGCCTAAGCTAGTCAGGACATGGACACAAGCAGTAATGACACCGAGTCCGCGGCCACAACAACCTCTCTAGCTTACGCCGCTTCCCAAACCCCTTTCCTCTACCCCCCAGCTGGTTTCGTCTCCTAGCAGGTTTTGGCAGAAGTGGTGTTACCAAACATATCGTTTGCTATACCGGTTTGGTATCTCGTACCCCCTTTAGGGACAAGAGCCACACACATCACTGCCACAGGGTTAAATCCCCTCAGTCCCAAGGAGGTCCCACCCATTCAATAAACGATCGGAACCATCCCTGAAAAGGAAATTCCCATTGCGAAACTGAAGGTTGCAGATGAGAAAACCGAGAAGAGAGGGAATAATATGGAGACTCTTGCTATACAAAGGGAATCAACAGTTTGCGCCATATGTGATGTAATAGGTCACCCTACCCATATCCACCCAGAGCTGGACGAATTAAAACCACTGCTCAGCTCTGAGGCAGAAAGCGCGACGCCTTGTTCCCGTAAAAAGGAACCTACCACCAAAGGTAAAGGTAAAGCATTGCATACCAATCACACATGCACTATCTGCAGTAATTATGGGCACTATACTCATCATTGCCCAAAGATCTCATGATATAGGGGCACCCTTCACGCCATCAAGCGATCCTATCAAGAGGATCCCTCCAACCAGTCTGCGGGAGATGGACCTCGTATCATCCTGTACCTACAGGAGGAACGAAGGGCACCAAAAAGACCCCCAGTCATGCCCCCTCTCGTTATACGCTGCACACTGTGCAATGAACGTGGTCACTTCCTCAAAGAATGTGCATCCCTGGAACTCATCCATAGATGGTATCCTATAGAATGGGTTTACCACGTCGGATTGCGTGCAACACAATTCACATGTCCTTTGTGCGCTGAAAATCACCTTTTGGAAAATTGTCACTATATCCCCCGATTCCGGTTATCCCTCGCTAGCTTTCACTCAACTATAGTCTGCCTCTCCCAAGAAGATGACATGGACTCGGAATCCATAAACAGTTCGACAACCCAAGATGACAACCCCCAGTTCGACAACCCCCAGTTACCCCCAACCGCTCTCTACAAAGAATACCAACATGTGCGTTATGAAAAATGCCCAATCATGTGGTCGCCACTTGCCCTGGTTTAGCAATGTTACGATGCTGGTTCCTTGCCAGTCCACAAACTGAACACGACGGGACCCCCATATCTAGGCTATTTTTCCTAGTATGTTAGGGAAATCACTATGAACAACACTGTACCTGTATCCCATGAGTTCGTCCTGCCATCGATATGATTCATACAATAGAGAAGAAATAGGATGATACCCTTAGGAGATTTAGAAAGTACATCACCCCGAGGCCAACGACCCCACACCCACATGGGCGTGATGGGAAAGCTAGGACAACAAACCAACCAAGCATGACCCAGGCCAAACCTAGGATAATATGCAGACTATGCGGCCTGAATGACCACCGAGTCAATCAGTGTAGAGAACTGAAACCCCTTGCAAGAAGTTTTTGCGCAGTCTCTTCACTCCCTCAGAGACTCATCTCTAACCAAGAGAAGATCACGCGTACTTATTTCCAGATTTTCTCACACTTTCATCATACGATTAAATGTGAGCATCTCCCTAAGCTAAGAGAGGTAAGAGCAACATTAAGTCCACGCTCCCCCACAAAGCTAGATGCACCTAAGCCAACAACACGAAAATGGAAACAAAAGACCTCATATTCCACAATAGATCCTTTCCAAGCGTCCACATCGGGGACGAAAAGTAGTGTTGGTTCCCACACAATCTACTCCGTTGGCGTAGTGGTACCATGCACCATCTACACTGGCCAAAACCACGAACCAGAGGCATGCCCGCTAATTGAAACATTCAGGAACCTCTGCAACAGGTACTATTTCCACCCACAGGAGATTGACCATCCTTGAGGGGAACCCGATCGTGCGCTTACGTAAATTCCGATCACGAAGATTCTTCTCCCACCGAATGCCAATGCCACGATACACCACATATGATTTGTATCATTGCATATCGGAAATAGGATTGCAACAGCCCCCACGACCCAGGATTTCCACCTTATTCCTGTCTCTACCTTGTGCTTTTTGCATTGATTTTCGCGAGATTCCTAATTTGCATTTCGCTATTGAACTCCTTGATGATACCCAGCCTCTAGAACAATGCCTAGTACAACTACAACTCGTTGACAAAAGCCGACGACAATCACTGCAACACAACGAGGCCCACAAGAAAGAGGTAAAAGCATCATTCGACTACCATATCAACCCCTCGCTCATTCACCGAGGGAGAACTAGTCCTCTGCTACGATGTCACAAAAGAAGCCTTAGGTCTAGGAAATTTTGAAACTTTGTGGAAATGACCCTACATCATAAAACATTGCCTCCATCAGGGGGCATACATCTTGACAGAACTGGATGGTACATGCCTCAGCAACTCTGTCAACAACATTTACCTCAAGAAGTTCTACCCATGAGGGCCAAGCCGGCCTTGCCCTAGAGTGAACGTACACAAACCCAAACCTCTTAGATTTTTGACCAAAATAATTATTACAAAACGCGCTCAAAGTGTCGCCATGTATTACCAACCCGAAACTTACTTTGGATTTGCTGATGGAGCATCAAGATGGTCTCAAAGTCTAGCAGCAATTGCCTGGGTCATCTATCACCCTGACCAATCACCACTCTACACAAACGGTGTGTGTATCGGTTCAGCAACAAACAATCAGGTAGAATATGATGTCGTCATCGGACTTATGTGTGACGCCCTCCATCAAAGCGTACGCCATATGCATGTCTACCTCGATTCCCAGTTAGTAGTGTCAAAGTTAAACCAAACATTTGAGACAAGAGATTCACATCTATTTAGAAAATATTTGCGTGCAAAAATATTAAGCAGAAAATTTGACTATATTACATTTACACATGTACCAAGGAGTCAAAACCAAACAGTTGATCGCATAGCTAACAATATTATAAACTGGAATGCATCTTGGATAAACCATCATACATAAAAAACCAAAAACATAGATATCCATCTGTATAAAATCATCTATAAACAGAGACAGGGGGCACAACATGTCGAGTCGCAAAAAATATCTCTCATATATATATATATATCATGGTGTATATGTCTGAGTAGAAAAATAGTGTCCCTGACCCATCGGCCAGCCCAAAGATACACAAAAATTCCTCAAAAATAGGCTAAGGATCCTCATAATGGGTGCTTTCCCCGTGTACAGGTACATTATAGGGCGGTGCCCCCTCAGGAGGGGCACCTGGACCCACAACTACTCCTGGCACCACCACTGGAGCCACCGTCAAAACTGAGACTGCCACCCGACATAAAATAGGCCGATAGTCCCTCTCTCGGGCCATCGCCATCTCTAGCCAGACCTCCTCGAGGTTATCCAAAAAACTTTGAGAAGGAATCCCCTGGGTCAAGCGGTCCACTCGACCCCAAGCATCCTCTAGAACCAACACCCGCGTAGCCAGCTCAACATTGCGAGTCTCTGCCGCATCAGCGCGTGCTACCTCTGCATCAGCACGAGATTGCTTGGCTGCAACCTTGACATCAGTCGAGCGATTTCCCTCCCCCGAATGGCTAGCACCACCACCAGGTCCTCCAAAAACATGTCCTCCTTGCCCTCCATGACCACCTTCACGAAGTTCTCCAAGAGGATCGTGGCTGACCAATCGAGCCATGGGGTGACTTGTCTCGCCAACATCTGCAAGAGTAACTAAAAATATGTTAGTGTCACCATCAAAACACATAAGCACATATATACTCAAAGAAATTCAACAAACATAAAAAACATACTTGTCGGCCCCCAAGCATAACCAGGAGGGAGACCCATCTCTGGATACCCCCGGAAGTCCATCCCTGCATATGGGAATGACATAAACATCTGAGGGTTGACTTCAAACCAGACCTCCGTCGTGGCGTTCCAGTAACACCCCACCATGCCCCCACCACCTCGCGGCATCACTGGAGCCCATATCCTCATGCGAGGCTCCGGTGGCCCCCCAGGAGGCACCGCCACCACTGGTCTTAGCAGCACTACCCTCTCATACATAACACTGCATAGAATACTGGTGTACGTAAATAAATTTGATCCATTGTGGACCTTGTTGAGTTGTGCCACCATACCGTCGTAGCAAAAACGAGAAAAATCAAAGAAATGATGAGACCTCAACCGGCGCAAGACTCCAACCTGCGGGCCAGATGCCTGATGTGGAGCTGACGATCCTACAAGTCACAAAATCACTGCTAGAGCACACTGCTCAGCCAAATCTGTCACTGAAGCAATGTTGATGCACCCCTCCGTAAGGGGCGCCTCGCCACAATGACGTGCTCGAAACCTCTCTAAATCCACCCTCCCAGATAGGAGTGGATACCTCAATGCCTCACCATGAGGTAATAACTCGGTCATGAAGTACACATCCATCTCAGGACGGATGGCCAGGTTAGTCCCACGCAACAAAAAAATGTTGCACCTCCTATGCAAACGCTGGATCAAGTAACGAAGCAATCAGTCCTGCAACCGAAGAAGCTCGTTCTCCGCAAACTTCAGGAGCCCCCATTGTGCCAACTGATGGTGCACCCCGATATTAGTAGCCAATGCAGTTCGGAGCTCGGGCCAATCCAGCGTGATGTAAACAGGAACCCATCAGCAACAGAAAAAACATCAAAAAATAGGAAAAAATCCAAAAATTTTTTCCTTGGCCTTTTGCGCGCATGTCCCTCAGATGTGCGCGCTCAAGGTGTGCTTGCATTTTCCACATGCGCGCATAAGGCACGCCAAAATAGGGGAGCAGAGTGCTTAGAGCATGTGAATCCCCAGGAAATGCGCATAAAGGGCATGCCCTTTCCCTGATCGCTCGCTTAATCTAGGGAAAAAATCATTCAAAATATGTACAAACCAAGTTTGTATGGATCATGGCACACTCAGACTAAAAAATTTATAGTGCAGGACGTCATGGAGGTTACCTGGACATGATATTGCTAATCCGTGGTGCTCAGGCTGACCGCAACGGCAAGAAATACTCCGTAGAAGCCTCTGACCTCTCTATAACTCAACAAGTACAAATGAATTGAATTAGGGCCATATTAACCAATATATCACCCTTTTCAAAAACTTTGGAGGACCATAACGAGAGATCATAGGGTCCATTCTCCGAACCGTAAGCAGCGCTGTGATCAGAACTCCATAAAAAACAGAGGTGATGCCACATATTCACACTCCTAAAAAAATGATTTTCAGCCGTCATGTATGCCCTCTCTCATCTTATTTTTTAAAGCTCATGAATTTCAATAATATTTGATAAAGAAGATGATTTAACTTGAGGTAGTTGTTTTTGCAGGAAATCTCGCAAACCATCCACAACTCCGTCCATTGAAAGTTCCAAAGAAGGTATTATCCGACCCCCAGCATGATAGAGTCCCAGAAAACTTTGCATATCTTGACATCATTTCTCCATCAGAAATCAACCATAGGTTCCACATATCTGACCGCGTTTATCATCACCTCACCCTGCACATGATAAACATCCTCGTTGGTTGGTAGAGCCTCCCCTCCAAGGTGCTCGTCACCCACAGTAGACCATATATCATAGCAAAAGGGATGCCATGGCCATACCACTTTAGTCCGAGAACCACCTCATGCCTGTCCACCCACCATGCATAAGGTCAAGTTTTACCATACAGAATAAAAACCCTTTCTCGGACGATCAGGTTGTACAAGCAGATCAAAAGCGCACTATCGCGCCTCGCATTTGGCCCACCATACCTCCATCAACATAATTCCATCTGTGATATTTTTTCATCCGCTTCATCAACCTCACACATGAGACCAACCAATGGGGCCCCCACCCTCAGAAAAACACCTTCCTCACGTCATCAGTGAGCCAACAATTTCATGTTTTGTGGCATCTGTCTCTGTGTTTTGTACAAACCAAACCCCATTATTTTATTCTTTTGGTAAGTGTACAAATACCTCAAATGGTGCACTACGTCCCCCACCCACTCATTCATGTTTTCCACCATGGCAGCAGTCCCTGAACACCCTTGGTCGGAGTATCACACCCTCACACTATAATATTCCCAAATGGGAAAATCAGCAATATAGGTACCAAAAACGCATTTTTCAGAAAATGATGTTTTAACACTTAATAATATCCCATGGATCCATTATTTTATACATAATAGCAACCAAATATGCAAGGAGATCTAAAAAAATCACTTTTGCTTAGTTAAACAAGCCTCCCCAGCCCAGAACAACCCAAAAACACTACAACCCCATGACTACTGCAACATAGAAATTCTGAAGCAAGTAACAACATAGTTTTATTGAGGGTTTATACTACAGAAATAGAGAGACAGATGGATCTGCTGATATATTACTCAAGGGAGATGAAAAACTGAGATCTAGTTTCTTTTACACAATTCCAAGATAACCCGGGAAGGATTTCTTGAAATATACAAAAATATCAAAATGTCGGAATGCAGCCCTAGGGATGAATAGCAGATGCTACTGAATAACTGTATGAATATGGATGTAGATGATACATATAAGGAATATATCTCCTCCAATAGATCCCTCAAGTGAAAGGCTGATCCTAACACTGAAGATCTCAACCTCCAAATCAAGCACTGAAACCTGCATTGCAAATGCTCACTGAAATAATGCAGTTAAAGAGGGATACTGCACTGTAGATGATGGGAATATGTTGGCTTGGTGCCAAGATGTGAAAGAAAGCTCAATAGTCTCCCTTTCTGATCTCCCAAAGAGTAGAATGCTTCCTCCTATCAAAAACTAGCCCCGGAAGTGGGTTTCTCAACCCTCCACTGTAACACCCTGCAACACAAAAAAATACTCTGCAAAAACTGCGCTGTAGATGTAGAATGAAGCTTGGAATTAATCCTGATAGTGGAAATGATGGTACAATGCTCCTCCAATATTCCTCTTGAGAAAGGAGATGGGATTCCCGCTCGGGAACACCCGGTGCTAAACAACACAACAATCTCAACTAAACAACTGAAGAATGCAAAATAGTTATGCAGACCATAAAATCAATAATCAATAACATGCCTCACTATGGCTTCTTTTCCCTCCTTATAAAAAAATTTGAGCCTTCTCACCTTGGGTCACACTCACTAGGGTTTCCACCATCATGGAATCTTCCTCCCATTCACACTGCGTTGTCTCTATTAATGATCCACTCTTCCCATACCAACGCTATTGACTTGGTCAAACTTGACCTTGTCCACATGCATTAGCCCCTTTTCACACATGAGGGTGCTCTACCCAGCTATGAATATGATCCCTTTTCACCTTAAGAGGGATTTTATGCCTACTTAAAACATTTATGGGCCTCCCTACCCATTTATTCATCTAACTACATGTCAAGAGTAAAATTAAGATTGCAATTAGCTGCATGCTAATTTAGGAATATTACACACACAAAGGCCTTCATGACACTCATAACCAGTTTATAACCACCCTGGAAGTCCTACAGACTCCAGGGATTTCCCCCCCAGAAATATTTATGACTGCCGCCAAGCTGCTTATCATACTCCGACATTGGGCCATTGAATCCCCATCATCAGTTTTCAGTCACCCCTTGCCACCATGCCTATTTTAAACCTATCACATCCAGGTCCCTAACCCTTCATGTCAGCAACCCCTCGTTCAGTTGAGGCTTCCTTTTTGTCGAATTCAACACCATTTTCCAAAAAGGAAGTGGTACCTTGGATCACCCCTCTCCATACAAGGGGCATCCTCGGGTGGCATTGTGGGAGACATAATTGCCCACAGATGTCATCGATCCTCTTGAAATTCGACTTCACCACAAGCTTTCATGTCAAGATGGTATCATACCTTAAAACCATTGCACTTTTATCGAATTCGTCGAAGACCCGTGCCTTCATAAGCCTCTCTTTCAACAATGCTTACATGGGAAGGTCCCAGCCAACACTTATGCGTACAATGCGCAATTATATTCCATACCAAGTTTATGCATATGGGTACCATATTCCACCTATCGTTAAATAAAAAATTCCCCTGAGGGCGTCAGAAGTCATCGTCTTCAAACAGCAGATCACTACCATATTAGTGACACAGACACAACATGTATATGTCAAATAGATTTGTTTAACTAGCCACATCATTACAAGCATGGGACATGCCCGACTCGTAGAAAATTTGTATATATATTGTATTATATTTTCTTATAGGGGTCCCATAGGACACAGTCATTATTTAAACTGGTGCAGGGTGTCTGCAATTATGAGATTCACCCAGGTCTCTCTCTCTCTACGCACAGTATATAGAAAAGAAACTATAATGTATTTCGGCTATATAGTTCTTCCTAGACCTCACACATTAGGGGGAAACTGTTAACACTGGAAAATTGTACAAGAAGAAGAAGACATTATTTAATGTTGTGCAGAAGGATTTATAGGGCCGAAAGACATTAGAGAATATGGAAAGTATTTAAAAATATCTAAGGTCTGAGGAAAAATCAAATTTGAGCAAGTCATAAATGCATTTGCGTGCATAATCCTTCGAGAAGAGCGCCTTTGCACTCCTTTTAACCCAAAATGCGTGCAATCATAGGAGTGGTGAAAGTCACTTTCCGGGACCACAAAAAGCACACTCTAGGAAAATGATTTCAAACTTGAAGCTGCCTAAGGACAACCACCAAGGCCTCCTTAGACATCAAGGGAGCACACAATGGAATCATCCCCCTCTCTCGAGTCACCATCCACAATGTAACAAGAGAGGGAAGGAGGATTTGAATTCTCCTATATAAGGCCACCAAGAGATGAAGAACTTGAGAGCACATTGTTATGCTGGCCAAAATTTCCCCAAGTAATACCAACAGTCATTGATTCAGAGCTGAGATAGAGGGGACTCAATTGTTGGCCATCCAAAAAGTTCAGTTCATCATAGTAGAGAGAGGGAGACTTTACACCAAGGCAATCTTGGAAGTAAAGAAATCCTTGCATGAGGACTTATAACCCAAGTTCTGTTAGGAATCTGTAATTTATTAGCAAGATTGGAAGAGTCTAATTATAGAAGCAACATTATTTCAACCAACTTTGGGATTCTAGGATCTAGCCCTCCTGAATCCAAAGATGGATCTCTCTATGAATGAGTTTAAAGATGTTATCTTTAATAGTTGAAATTGTGATATTAGGCTAGTTATGAAGAGCTTGGGTTTTGGTTTTGTTTGTTTTGGTTGGGCAAGGAAATGATGAAGGTGAAGGCAGTTTCAAAATGAAGGGTGGAGGTGTCTGCAAGTGAAGGAATGATTTGGCTGATAGAAAAGGCAAAGACAGTTTTAACCCATTGGGCTATGGAGTCATAGGAGGATTTTAATTGGACAACAGGGTTCAAGCAGGATCCATGGGGCAAGTCACTTATGTCAAAGGATCTCTTAAGGTGATTTTATGGAATGAAACAGATAGGAAATGAAGAACAAACAAATGAAGATATAGTAAAACAGCCTAAGATCAAATAAGTTCTTTTAAACTATATTGCTTCAGCATGTACTTAAAGAAAAACATGAGAGTATTCTGAGATCATGTTAATACCTTCAAACTAGCCTGCTTTGAAGTTCTTTCAGTTAGAAAACATTAAAAGACAATTGAACAGCTTAAGATCAGGTAAGTGCCTTTAAACTACCCTGCTTTTAGCATATTCAATAAGGAAAACATAAAAGTATTCTGAGATCAGGTTAATACCTTTAAACTAGACTGCTTTGAAATACTTTCAGTAAGAAAACATTAAAAGACAGTTGAACAACTTGAGATAAAACAAGTGCTTTTAAATTATATTGCTTCAGCATGTTCAATAAGGAAAACATAAAAGTATTCTGAGATCAGGTTAATACCTTTAAACTAACCTGCTTTGAAATACTTTCAGTAAGAAAACATTAAAAGACAGTTGAACAGCTTGAGATCAAACCAGTGCTTTTAAACTATATTTCTTCAGCATGTTCAATAAGGAAAACATGGATAACAGTGACAAAGATCAATTTAGATCAGAAAAGTTCCTTTAAACCAACCTACATTGATGTACTCCTCAAAGAGAACGTTCAAATGAAGAAAACATAGACAATAAAGTTTTCAGTGAGAGTAGGGTACTGTAGAAAGTAAATCCTAGCTCTATGTTTGCTGCTCTTTATCAGAGAAAATGAACAGAATGAAAACATTAAGAAAAATAACAATTGACAGTGAGGAACACATCACCATTGACACAAATCAGGATCCCATAAATCAGTAGCTTGTATTTGATGTTCAAACCGGTTACAATCAGCAAGCCCAGTGGGTCTCTACAACTTCAAACTTCTCATATCAGCTTATGTATATTTAAGTTACAAACAAGGCATCAGTCGCTTCAGAATAACTATTACATGCATTCAAATGTCCAGAGACCAACATTTTCTGATCTTATACAGAAGTATTTATAGAAGAATGAAGAGGTGGGAGGATTTCCCAAGGGTCAAGTATTATTAATTATGTAATCAATGCAATTCCTGGCCTTTGGGAACCAGGCAAGGGATAAGGTGGGAAGGTAATCATTTATAACTTTGCTTCATAACTCTGTTTGTGTCTTTCGAGGCCTAATGATTGAAAAGATCTACTTCTGGACTGTTCTTTAACCTTTAAAATAACATTGCTGACAATTTGGAGATAAGACCCTTGTTCAGTATTATTTTTTTGGCAGCCTTTGATTTCCTGTGAGGCTGTAGGTGCCTTTTGAAGCTAGAGAAGGTTCAATTAGCCTCTGTTTTGGTGTCGAAGTAACTCTGCAGCCATTCTTTGCGTTAAAGTCTCCGCAAGAGTAACTCTTCGGCTGCGTTTGAGACAAATATCTGATCCTGATCAATAAATTTGGCCTCTGATTGAATACTTTGAGGCACAGGTGGCATTTCAGTAACTAGAGGGATCAATTTGCCTCAATTGCGGCGGTGGAAGCGCTCTTTTCGATAAAACCCTTAAAATATTCTTTAAACTTTGTTTTAAATCGGGGATTAAGCTTTTGATAACCGTCTTAGCCGTAATTCCCGTAAAACTGTCTCTAATCCTCTGTTCTGATACATTTTGTTCTTTGGCACTGATACTCTTTGACTGTGCCCCTTTCATGGTGTCTTTGCTGGTGTGTAGGGTTGCGCAAGGTTTATAAGGCATCTATTCCTGAGAAAAAATTGATGAAATGTGTATTTCCACCCTGTGGATGATTTTCTTTGATGAATCAAAGA
This sequence comes from Pinus albicaulis, assembly GCA_034641835.2. Classification (NCBI taxonomy): domain Eukaryota; kingdom Viridiplantae; phylum Streptophyta; class Pinopsida; order Pinales; family Pinaceae; genus Pinus; species Pinus albicaulis. Next base: position 1,265,465,473 of record CM076577.1, read on the forward strand.
CGGGAGAGTCGTCACCCTCTGCCTCTGAATCTTCTTTGGAAATAACGAGAAAATGATTTAAAAATCCTACAAAATACGAAAACTATTTAAAAATCTTGCTTTTATAGGTTGACTGCATCGGAGGGTGTACGAGGAGATCGGATCCATTGGATGGCATCATCCAATGGTTAGGATTGATCGGGAGCGATCGTGGAATGTGTGAAAGAAGGATTAAATCTGAGTCGTCGATCGTGCAAAGATCGACGATCGAGATTGAACGAGGCGGTCAGAGGAGAAGGATGAATCTGAGTCATCGATTGCGTAGAGATCGACGGTCTGGATTGAGCAATGGAAATTCAAACGGAGAGATCGGGCAATGGATTGTGGGTCGTCAATATGCATATCATATCAACGGCGGAGATTGATTTGCTGCTGTACGACGACCCGACTATCGTGCACGCACCTTCGTTAACCATCGAGAAACTTCGACGAGTGATCACCATTAGATCAGTGGGCCCAGATCAGACGATCCACAGAAATATCACTGGGCGTCCTAGTCTGAACATTAATGCACAATGGATGGTGGTTTCGCAAAAAGTACAAGGGACGCGTGTCAAGCAATGTATGGAATTGCTGGCCATCGGGCAAAAACCGCCCTCCGCCGAAGAGTGGTGCGATAAAAACCACGTGGTTTTGGAACAACGACGCACGGCTGGGGGGTCCACCAGGAGGTGTGCTCCGCACCATCGGATATGTGGATTGAATCGATGATCGAGATCGCTCCACATTTGAACGAGCAGAAAAAAAATTAATAAAATGTTAATTCGACGGTTTAACTAAATATCAAAGGTTTTTAAAGGTTTTGGGCGAAATATTTATTTAAGCCAGATAAGTGCCCGACTGCTCAGCGCGCGATCATAGCGCTAGGGTGTATGGGCGAAACGGCTAGGGGCTTAGCCCAAGGGGGCTTAATCCCAATACATAGAAAATATGCATTTTAATGCTTTTTGAGGATTTTCAAAGGAATTTGGGGATTCCGATAAGGCTAAGAAGGGGTCTTAGAACCTTCTAAAGGGGATTTTGATGAGGGGAAAAGTCAGAAATGTGAAAATGAGGGATTTTTGTGGGAAATATGGGGATATAAAGATGAGGTTAGTTTGGGAATAAGGGAAAGGAAAAAATGGTGTTTGCAGCAACATTTGGCCTTGGAAATCAACAATATTTTAGAGTCTTTTGGGATGTAAACAAAAGTATAGGATCTGGATAAAGGCAGGAGGCCTTCAAGAGTCTTCAAGAGCCAACAATTTTTAGTAATAGAATTTGTTCCTTGAAGGCTCAAACAGTCTTAGCCACCTTTTTCTATAACAAATATTATAGGTGGCTAATAGTGGCTCCACTTGGGGATGGTGCCTTCTTGAAGGTATCAAGAACTTCAGACTTGCTTTCTCTGGGAGGCTGACCTGTGCCTTATCCATTGGGCTGCTCTTCCTTTACTGGGATGATCTTTCTCTGAAAAACATATTAGAAACCATGAAAAACAACGGATCTTCATCAATACAAACTTTCTACCTACCCAATCCTACTGATCTAACATTTTTTCTTCATTCAGAGTGCACTTGGACTGGAAAAACTCTTTACAACATATTATTCCTTTGAAAGCAGTAAATCTAATCTAATTCTACTCCTTATTTCTCCCTGAACTCAGATTTAACAGTTGAGTTCAGATGATTCTCTACATAATCTACCAACTGTTGGGATTAAACTGTCCAACAAATTTTCATTCTCTAAATTCTATAACAGCAATTCAAAAGCAACAAGTCAGGATTGAACAGTCTAACTTGATGTTGGTCTATGGCATAAAGACAAGTTGCACATAGACATTTATTTTGCAGAAAAATTAAATCAAAATGGAAGGCTTAATATCTGAGAATTCAAAGTGCTACCTTCTCTTGTTACAGCTTTGTTTTAACTATGTTCGAGTTGTTCCTTCTTGCTTTCTGGTTCATATTTTGAGCTAATTAGAACCAGAACTTTTACATCCTTTGACTCAGAAAATAAAACAAATTTGAGTCATCTCTTTTGGAAACTTAGGTTCAGGGTTTTTTCATGTTTGAACCTTTGATTTCTATCCTAATCTAGCTACTGTAAGCCAAGATTAAACAGTTTCGAAAATCAAATTCACTACCCTATCAGGAGAAAATTTAAAACTAATTAGCCAAGATTAGGCAGTTTGACTAACTAGAAGTGTGTTTTGCAGGAGTGGCATTTAAGCTTGCACACTTTCAAAATTTCTTTCTGTTTTTTGGTATGGGGTTGTACCTTTCTTGTTTTCCCAATTTTCCCTCTTTTCTTTTCTTTTTATTGTTTTTGTACTTTTTATTTTATGAGACTGAATAAAGCAAATGGTATTTATAATGGAAATGAAAGCTTTAAAATCGAACTCAGCAGTAGTAATGCTTAAGGACCCTGCCATTGACAGGACCCCCAAACGGATCTGTGCCATCTAACTCTTGTAGAAAAAAGGCATTTGGACCGATGGCGGACTGAATGAAGTAAGGACCTTGCCACAAACTATCAAATTTCCCATGTTTACCCTTATCCTCTCTTTTGGAATCCCATTTTAGTACCTTATCTCCAATGTTGAAAACACAAGCCTTTGTTCTTTTGTTAAACAACTTCTTTATGTTTTCATGCACCTTCTGAGCCCTATTGTAAAACTCTTCCCTAGTCTGCTGAAGATGTATTATCTGACTGATTCTCCTAATCATGTTGTCTTCTTTTGACTATATTTCTTGGATTACTTTTATTACTGGTACACCTAGGCTAGTAGGAAACACCACATCTGCTCCATAAACAAGCTGGTAAGGGGACATTCCAATGGAATTTTTTGTGGTCAATCTGTCTGCCCACAGAGCATGCACCAACTTGTTATGCCATGATTTTTTGTTCTCTTCAAGCAGCTTCTTGATGATGGTCACCAAAATTTTATTTGATGATTCTGCTAGCCCATTACCTTGAGGGTAGTAAGCAGTAGAATGACCAACTGTAATCTGATACTTGTGACAAAAATCAATCATCTTTTTGGAACAAAAAGCAACAGCATTATCAGTAATAATCTTCCTAGGGCATCCGAATCTAGACAAGATATGGTCTTCAAGGAATTTTATAATGACAGAATCTGTGGCATTCCTAGAAGGGATGGCTTCAATCCATTTTGTGAAGTAGTCGGTGGCTGTTGGTGGCTGTGAGAATCCATTTGTGTTGCGTATGAAGCAGATGGATTTCCTATAAAATGAAATTTGCATCAAGTTGAAAAGGAGCTTCAACAAGGATAGGTTGTAATGGTAGAAGAAGTTTTCTACTTCAAACTAGGCAAAGGAAGGCTTGTAGATCACAGATACTATGGGGGGTTAAACCTTTGAGCCATTTCCTCACTTCTCCCCCTAAGCTCTGAGAAAATAACCTAAGTTTGACCGAATCATCATCAATTTCATTTCTGTCAAAGTAGTCATTCATCTTATCCACATGTTGTGATGTAGTTGTAGCATTGCTAGCATCATATAATGGAATTTTGGACTGATAGTCCTGTGGAAGATTGACTAGTGGTACAGGAAGGACTAGGGGAGCATACCATGCGGCCATGGCAGGAGGTGGAGGTGGATTTACAAGAGGGACAGTGGGTTGAAGTGGGGTGGTTTGAACAATGGATGTAGGGTGAGCAGAAGTGGATGGACCAGGAATAGACTGCTGAGTTGATCTTGGATGAGGGGCACCTAAGTTGTGAAGAAAATGAAAATCAGGAGGTGTTGTCTCTCTGCTACCAAGATGTTCACTTGTTTCCGGGGATGATAGTGAAGACTCAGAATCTAACTGATCTAAATCACCAAGAGACCTAGTTCTAAATGGATTTACTAAGTCAGCTTGTGATTGTTGTAGAGTCGGGAAGGGATCTTCAAAGGGATCTTGTGCTGGATGATTTCTGTATCGTAGGCTTTCAAGTCTTCATAGCTCCAGGCGAACACATCGACAAACTCTTTAAACAGGTCAACGTATTTCCTTTTCATGTCTGGTGGCAAGGACTTAGCTAATTTAATCATTTTAGGCTGATCCTCGGTGCCTATGTTGCATTCCTTGGCCTCAGACTCTGTGTATTCTATGGTGGGATTCTTTGCTACATCGTTAAAATCAAAGAGGTCTTCTAACGGTGCTAGCCCCCTAGGTATGTTCTTGTCTTTTGACGACAATACCTCAATGTCTTCGTTTTCTGTGTACTTGTATTCTTCAGTATGAGTGTCAAGTTATTTATTTAACATGTTGATTTCTATGGGACCAGATGGTTTTTCTTTTTCAGGGGACTTTTTGTTTAGGCGATTTTCATCGGATTTAGAATCTGAATCGGATGACTCAAATTCGTTCCTACCCAGCATAAAATCCTCTATCTGTTTGTCACCTTCAAAGACCTGCCAATATTTTTCATTATCTGGCACTGTCGGTCTAAACTTAATTTGAGTTGTACAGTCTTTGGTTCCAAATGGCGTTAAGCATGTTCTAGCCGCAAAAGCTAAATTGTGTGCGGCAATATTTCTTTTTCTTGGAACAAAAATCAATTTGGACTCCTCAAAAGTTTTTAAAAGGTCCATGACATCGTTTTGATAAGCTCTAAGCCTGGGATGATTTGCGTTATATTCCCCATTGACTTGTTTAATGACTAGTTCTGAATCCCCATACACATTAATTCTTGTGGCTCCTAACTTTTTTAATAGATGTAAGCCTAAGAGAAGGGATTCATATTCCGCTATGTTATTGGAACACTGAAAGTTTAATTTGCAGGAAATGTTTTCTATGTGGTTGTTTTCAGTGTTGGTAATCCAGACACCTTCACCAGCATTGTTTTTAGTGCATGACCCATCAAAATAAATACTCCACAGAGGACTATTTTCGGTTTCATCTTGGTTATTGTCCCCTTCAACCAACGTGCTCAAGGGTTGTTATGAAATCTCGGTACTTGGTTGTATTTGTTTCACCTTATCAGGTTTGTCATGGAGTTGAGCGTGAGGGGCAGTCTGTTGTTTGCCATCTTGGCTTTGTTCACTCTGGTCCATTGTTTCAACGCACTGTTCCAAAATTTCTCTCTCGTTTTCTTCCATATCTAGAACTGCATTTATTTCTAGATTTGGGGTCTCTAACTGTTTATCTGAGTCACTATGTTCTGGCTCTGACTGTTTTGTGGATTCATTATTACAAAAGATAAACGAATCCAGGTCAGTGTGGACAGAATAAATGGGAGAATTTTCAGGCTTTTCTGGGCTACTGACCATGAATTTCATGTGTGACTCTCTGTACAGTCTTCTGACCTGGCTAAAAATAGGGATAGTGGCATATGTCCCGTCCATCTGTATGGTACCTTGCAGCTTGGCACCCCATGATCTTGACAATAACATGCCATACTTAGGAGGCACATCAGCCACCACAACATCCATTACCATGCACTTGGCTAGGATTTGGGTCAAAGTCACACAAAGGTCTTTGATCAGGCCAAGGTACTTTACTCTGTTTGAATCGAAAGAATATAAATCATTGTAAGGTCTGGTTATTTCTAATCCCAGCCTTTCCATTATCACCTTTGGCATAAGGTTGTGCGAGGCTCCAGAGTCATGCATAGCATTATGCAGGATCTTGTCATGAACATTAAAACTCACATAAAAGGGAGGTACAGGTCCCTCTTGATATATACCTTCGATCTTAGGACCAAAAATGAGCTCTGGCTGGTCATCATTAAGATTGACTGAGTCATTATTATCCTCAATATTTAAAGCCTTCAAAATTTGGGTCCTATATACATTCTGGGCAGCTAACTCAGTCAGGGGAACAGAGATTCTGATCTTTGAAATTTCCTGCTCTAGGTTGAAAAGAATCTAGTTCTTTGATGAACTTGTCTCAGCCTTACTAGCTTCCAGTCTATCAGCAACATCAGCTTGCTAATTTGTTCTACTTGTTTTTGACAAAATGGTCTTAACAGGAGTACTAGCTGAAGTGGTAGTACTACTAATTTCCGCACTCTGCTTTTCTTTGTTTTGAGTGCCTTTCTCTCTATCTCTATCAGAATTCACAACTACTGTTTTATCCTTTTGTTTGACAATTTTAGGCTTGGTTGTAGTGTTTTTTTGTGAAGATTTGTCAGAGGTTTTGGTGTTGGGAGTTTGTTGACTGGTTTTGCTTCTAAGGTCATATTCTTTTTGAGGCTCTATGATGACATTTTCCATGTCCTAAAAATAACTTGCATTATCATCTTTGTTGTCATCATAAGGGGTATGAAAACCTTGTTCCTTATCAAAATGAATCTCAAAGTCATCATTATCTACTCCCAACATGTTGATATCATCTTCCTCTGTTATCTCCTCTATTTCCTCAACCTCACTTATATAGTTTTGATGAAAGGGAGGAGTGATCTGTTGATCATCTTCCCTAGGTTTGTTTGGAGGTTGGTTCCTTCTAAAATTCTGATTCTGGTTCTTGTTTTGAGGAGCAGTTTGGTTTTGACTCGCTTGTGCTCTCTCAAGGATGCTCGTTTTCTTCATCATCTCCTCCATCATTCTTTCCATCTTTGAGTTGGAAGTAGAAGGGGAATTTTCCTCTCTAAAGGACACTCTCTTTTCAGTTTTCATTCTTGCTCTCTTCTCCATTAGGTTGACTTCCACAGAAAGAGCACCCTTTTGCATATCTTCAAGAGTTGAAAAATCTCTCTCCCTCAGCTGATAAGCCATCTCAGGATCAAATCCTTCAGGAAACTTGTTTAAAGCTGAGCCTTGTGGAGGTTTTAGTTCTTGGGAAAGTGCAGTATACACACTATTGAATCTAGTGCAATAAGCTTGCACACTTTACCCAGTGTCTCTATGGAGATTCTTATAGTCAAAAAGGACCTGGAGAGAGTTTTTCTTTACTTCCCATTTGTTTAAGAATGTTTGATGGAAGGCTTGTAGATCACGGATACTATGGGGGGTTAAACCTTTGAACCACTTCCTCACTTCTCCCCCTAAGCTCTGAGCAAATAACCTAAGTTTGACTGAATCGTCATCAAATTCATTTCTGTCAAAGTAGTCATTCATCTTATCCACATGTTGTGATGCAGTTGTAGCATTGTTAGCATCATATAATGGAATTTTGGACAGATAGTCCTGTGGAATATTGACTAGTGGTACAGGAAGGACTAGGGGAGCATACCATGCGGCCATGGCAGGAGTTGGAGGTGTATTTACAAGAGGGACAATGGGCTGAAGTGGAGTGGTTTGAACAGTGGATGTAGGGTGAGCAGAAGTGGATGGACCAGGAATAGACTGTTGAGTTGATCTTGGATGAGGGGCGCCTAAGTTGTGAAGAAAATGCAAATCAGGAGGTGTTGTCTCTCTGCTACCAAGATGTTCACTTGTTTCCGGGGATGATAGTGAAGACTCGGAATCTAAATAATCTAAATCACCAAGAGACCTAGTTCTAAATGGATTTACTAAGTCAGCTAGTGATTGTTGTAGAGCTAAAAGATTTTCAGGGACTGAATTAGCTCTCAAGGGTGATCTAAAAACAGTTGATAATTTAATCTCAGGAGACTTCCTGAGGATACTTTCTGGGTTATCAACTACTTCAGGTGGTTCTGGGTCAGGGTAGGCTCTAGTGTGAATCTTTCTAGGAGCCACTATGCTATGTTTTTAAGACCCAAATAAACAAGAAAAGTTCAACCAGATATGACAGTCTTTGAATGGTTAACTAACCTGTTTACCTAAATTTGAATCCTACAGTCCTCTAACTGAGTTTGAATAATATTATGATGATCAGGGTTCTTCCCAGTGGAGTCTTAAGGTCTGTTTAGGATTGTGGAGTCACCAAGTGGAAGTTTTTAGCTCTTTTTAGAGGTAAAAGGTTTTATGGTCCACCACCATGCTTGTGAAATATCCCTTTTCAAGGATATCCTGGAACACAACAAACTCTAACCAGAGATTGACTGGGAGGGAATTTACCAGATATGTCACCTCTGAAAGAGGATGAGATCTAGAGGCTAACTGGCCCTTTCCAGACTCTGTCTAAGAGTATGGGGAAAAACACATCAAAGGTCAGTGAAAAGTAAGAGTAAGTGTTTTACTACCAATCTGAAATATTTTTAGGTTTTCTAAGTTCTTTTTCAATTGAGTGGTTTTTAAGAATATCCTAACTTTGTTTCAACACTTAGCTATGGTTATGAGACAAAGAAAGCCTACTCTTATGGATAAGCCAGCTGATTTTTCAAGGTTGGATAAAGTCTTAGGAGAATCCTAGGGTTTACCTAGTTTGTCACTGATTCAAACAAGTTTTATCATGATGACCATTCTTTGGCAGTGCTTGAAAAGGCTGCTTTTTACTCACAAGTTTTATGAAGTTTTTAAGGGAAGTTTCTCCCCAGTGGAGTCGCCAGAAATATTAGGAATCTGTAATTTTAGCAGATTGGTAAGACTAAAACTGCAGAAGCAACATCGTTTCAACCTACTTTGGGATTCTAGGATCTAGCCCTCTTGAATCCAGAGAGGGATCTCTCTCTGAATGAATTTAAAGATGTGATATTTAATAGCTGAATTTATGATATTAGGCTAGTTATGAAGAGCTTGGGTTTTGTTTTGTTTGTTTTGGTTGGGCAAGGACATGATGAAAGTGAAGGCAGTTTCAAAATGAAGGGTGAAGGTGCTTGCAGATGAAGGAATGATTTGGCTGACAGAAAAGGCAAAGATAGTTTTAACCCATTGGGTTATGGAGTCATAGCAGGATTTTCAATTGGACAGCAAGGTTCAAGCAGGATCCATGGGGCAAGTCACTTATGTCAAAGGATCTCTTAAGCTGATTTTATGGAATGAAACATATAGAAAATGAAGAAAAAACAAATGAAGATATAGTAAAACAGCCTGAGATCAAGTAAGTTCTTTTAAACTATATTGCTTCAGCATGTACTTAGAGAAAAACATGAGAGTTTTCTAAGATCAGGTTAATACCTTTAAGCTAGCCTTCTTTGATTTTTTTTCAGTTAGAAAACATTAAAAAACAATTTAAAAGCTTAAGATTAGGTAAGTGCCTTTAAACTACCCTGCCAAAGATATTCACAAGGTAGGTTATAACCGTATTATGAGATCAAAGTTAATACCTTTAAACTAGCCTCGCTTTGAGTTCTTCAATAGAAACATTGTTATCAGCTGAATAGCTTAAGATTAGGTAAGTGCCTTTAAACTACCCTGCTTTCAGCCTATTCAATAAGGAAAACATAAAAGTATTCTGAGATCAGGTTAATACCTTTAAACTGGCCTGCTTTGAAATACTTTTAGTAAGAAAACATTAAAAGAAAGTTGAACAGCTTAAGATCAAACAAGTGCTTTTAAACTATATTGCTACAGCATGTTCAATAAGGAAAACATGGATAATAGTGACAAAGAGAAATTTAGATCAGAAAAGTGCCTTTAAACTAGCCTGCATTGATGTACTCTATAAAGAGAACATTCAAATGAAGAAAACATATACAATAAAGTTTTCAGTGAGAGTAGGGTACTGTAGAAAGTAAATCCTAGCTCTATGTTTGCTGCTCTTTATCAGAGAAAATGAACAAAATGAAAACATTAAGCAAAATAACAATTGACAGTGAGGAACACATCACCATTGACAGAAATCAGGATCCCATAAATCAACATCTTGCATTCAATGTTCAAACCAGTTACAATTAGCAAGCTCGGTGGGTCTCTACAACTTCGAACTTCCCATATCAGCTTATGTATCTTTAAGTTCCAAACATGGCCTCAGTAGCTTCAGAATAACTATTACATGCATTCAAATGTCCAGAGACCAACATTTTCTCATCTTCTACAGCAGTATTTATAGAATAATGAAGAGGTGGGAGGATTTCCCAAGGGTCAAGTATCCTTAATTATGTAATCAATGCAATTCCTAGCCTTTGGGAATCAGGAAAGGCATACGGTGGGAATGTAATCGTTTATAACTCTGCTTCATAACTATGTTTGTGTCTTTCGAGGCCTGATGATTGAAAATATTTGCTTCTGAACTGTTCTTTAACCTTTAAAATAGTTTTTCCAACAATTTAGAGATAAGATCCTCGATTAGTATTAATTGTTCGACGGCCTTTGATTTTCTGTGAGGCTGTAGGTGCCTTTAGAAGCTAGAGAAGGTTCAATTAGCCTCTGTTTTTGCATCGAAGTAACTCTGTAGCCATTCTTTGCGTTGAAGTCCCCGCAAGAGTAACTCTTCGACTGCGTTTGAGACAAATATCTGATCCTGATCAATAAATTCGGCCTCTGATTGAATATTTTGAGGCACAGGTGGCATTTTAGTAACTAGAGGGATCAATTTGCCTCAATTGTGGCAGTGGAAGCACTCCTGTCGATAAAACCCTTAAAATATTCTTTAAACTATGTTTTAAAGCGGGGATTAGGCTTTTGATAACCGTCTTAGCCGTAATTCCTGTAAAACTATCTCTAATCCTCTGTTCTGATACGTTTTGGTCTTCGACACTGATACTCTTTGACTGTGCCCCTTCCATGGTGTTTCTACTGGTGTGCAGGGCTGCACAGGGTTTATAAGGCATCCATGCATGAGAAAACATTAATGAAACGTGCATTTCCACCCTGTGGATGATTTCCTTTGACGAATCCAAGAAAGGAGAGTCGTCACCCTCCGCCTCTGAATATTCTTTGGAAATAATTAAAAAATTATTTAAAACCCTGGAAAACACAAAAACTATTATAAAACCTGTGTATATAGGTTAACTGCATCAGAGGGCATGCAAGGAGATCGGAGCCGTTGGATGGCATCATCCAATGGTCAGGATTGATCAGGAGCGATCGTGGAATGGGTGAAAGAAGGATTAAATATGAGCCGTCGATCGTGCAGAGATCGACGGTCAAGATTAAACGAGGTGGTCAGAGGAGAAGGATGAATCTGAGTTGTCGATCGCGCAGAGATCGACGGTCGGGATTGGGCAATGGAAAGTCAAACAGAGAGATCAGGCGATAAATTGTGGGCCGTCAATCTGCAGATCAGATCAATGGTGGAGATTGATTTGCCATTGTACGATGGCCCGGTTATCATGCGTGCACCTTCATTAACCATCGATCAACTCCGGCGAGCGATCACCGTTGGATCAGTGGGCCCAGATCAAACGGTCCACAGCGATATCACTGGGTGTCCCGGTCTGAACATTAACGCACGATGGACAACGGATCGATGGCAGTTTTACAAATATTACATGGGACGCGCGTCAAGCGATGTATGGAATCGCTGGCCATCAGGCAAAAACCACCCTCCGTTGAAGAGTGGTGTGATAAAAACCATGCGGTTTTGGGAAAACGGTGCACTGCTGGGGGGTCCACAGGGAGGCGTGCTCCGCACTGTCGGATATGTGGATTGAATCGACGATCTAGATCACTCCACATTTGCACAAGGGGGAAAAATTTAATAAAATGTTAATTCGATTGTTTAACTAAATACAAAAGGTTTTTTTTTTAATGTTTTGGGCAAAATATTTATTTAAACTAGATAAGTGCCTGAATGCTCAGCGCGCGGTCATGGTGCCAGGGTGTATGGGTGAAAAAGCTAAGGGCTTAGCCCAAGGGGTCTTAAGCCCAATACATAGAAAATTTTCACGAGCGGAAAATTTAATAAATTGTTAATTCGATGGTTTAAATACATTTTCAAAGGCTTTTTAATGTTTTGGGCGAAATATTAATTTAAAACGGATGAGCGCCCGACTGCTCAGTGCACGATCACGGCGCCAAGGTGTATGGGCAGAAATGCTAGGGGCTTAGTCCAAGGGGGCTTAAGCCCAATACATAGAAAATATGCATTTTAATGGTTTTTCTCATGATTTTCAAAGGTTTGAGGGTTCTGGTAAGGCTAAGAAGGGGTCTTAGACCTTATAAAGGGGATTTTGATGAGGGGGAAAGGAGAGAAACATGAAAATTAGGGATTTTCATGGGAAATGAAAGGGTTAAGAAGAGGTTAGTTTTGAAAAAAGGGGAACAAGGGAAAAATGGGTCTTGCAGCAGTATTTTGACCTTAGAAATCAGCAGGATTTCTGAATGGGGAATGGGCATAGGAGTGAAGACTTGAGACAGAAACAAGAGGCCTTCAAGAGTCTTCAAGAGCCAATAGTTTTTTGTTATAGAAAATTGTTCCTTGAAGGCTCAAAATAGATTTAGCAACCTTTTGATATAATCACATTTTACAGGTGGCTAACAGAAATCACAGAGAAGGAGGTGGAAACTATTAAAAGGATAAATAAGTTAGATGAGGAAAATTACTGGAAAGGAAACCTTATCATCAGTGCCTAACTCTATATTTATTAACTAATTCTACAAATAAAGTGTTGCGAGAACTTTCGAATGAAGTGTTTAAAGGCCATGTCAGATCTAGGATTACACAACCAGCTCAACTAAATCCAATGACAAATATTTTTCAGCTCTGAGATCAAATGCGCAAAGAGGATCAACCCACATAATCATGTTGTTATTTTATTTCCTAGATTGTAGTTTATGTTTACTCCTTACGAGGATGGTTGTTTGAAACCCCCATGTTGTTGCAACAGAATTTCGAGGCTCCAACAAGATGATTCGTGTGTAGTAGTGATAATAATTCATATTACTAGGTCTTGTACAACATTTATAGGGCTTCCTTATGTCATTGTTTCCATCATAGTTCCTCATTGCTAAAACATTGATAATAATTCATATTTTTTTTTATGGAATGACTTATATGGAAACTTGTTTAGATGTAGGTTATTGTGGGGAAACCTATTTATCACCAAATCCTATAAAGGGGCTATGATTTACTCAAGAATATACTACTCAAAACCATATTTTAATATAGTTTACCTAAATATTCTCTTGAAGCAAGAAAGAGAGACATGGAATTAAAAAATGTTGGTTATCCCTTTCATTTTCCTACTTTTTTTTGTTGTTAGTTCTTTTTGTTGTCAGTTCTTGTCGATCAACCATAATAATTTATTTTTCTCTTTTTAATAATTATTACAGTGTTGCAGTATCAACAGCTTCTACGATTATTACTACTAGTTCATATGTGGCAACAACAAGAAATTTTATTTCTTTTAGTATTTTTTTTAATGAAAACAACAAGCTATTTTATTTTTCTTACTATTGATTCTTGTGTGGTAGCATCAAGGCTTTATAGTGTATCTTGGAAAACTTTGCATGCATGGATATTGGAGTGGATATGGTGAGGAATTGTTATGGAATGTAAATATGATGGTACCCGCCCAAATTGAAGACATTTTCACCCTATGGAAATGGAAAAAATATGAGGAAGATTGATAAGGGCTTAACCATCTTTCTAAATACAAATCCACAACATCTGATTAACTTAGACTAAATTAACAAAAATAAGCATAAATTAACCTTCCTAAGAAATGTTACGAAAAATGAATTATAGGTGTTTCAACAATTTTTAATAAGTGTTGTCACATATGGTTAATAGGTGTTACAACAACTAATTAATAACCGTTGGACCAATTGTAGAAATATATACGATAAAAATTGTAACAACACCTATAGTAGCATAAAATCTTGTAACAACTTGCATAAATATTTACATTTACAACATGTGTATGACAACCTAAAATAGTTCACACTGATAAAAAAATTTGTGGGTCGTAGAATAAGATATGGAACAACCTTTTGATGGAGCACTAAAACTTGGAACCCTTATTCGAAGAGAAGCTCAAAAATGAACTTTTATTTTTATTTCAAACTTTATCTTCCAGCAAGGTGGGTTTCATTAAAAGTGTTTTCAAAATTAGAATTATGATTATATTTTTTGTTTTTGTATTTTTATTTTTTCAAGGAATGTCTGCTAGCAAGCTATTTTCAAAATTTCAATGTCTTATGTTTCCTAAGACAGGTTCTAACAAACGAAATTATTATGGTAAATAACAGGATAACACAGAGACTCAAAATTGTAAGTGACTTGAATTACCTTATTACATGAGTTGGGAATGGCCAACAAAATAAGTAGGAAGTGATTGGGCTAAAGTTTTGGTTTAAAATATTGAACTTCAAGGGAAAAAATATTAACAAAGGAGATTCATAAAATTCATCATGCCATTATTTTGAATGAGAAAGAAGGAAATGCATGGGCATACCATAGTACCGATGAATGAGCAAGATGAATACTAGATCCTATGGAAAGTTTTATTTTTATAAATGGTATTATCAATGTGAAAGTGTAACTTCATTTATGGAAAAAAGATATTTTTTTTATTTTCAAAACAATTTTTTCTTTATGTTGCTCTTTAATCCATTTGCAATATTGATTGAAATGTCCTAGTGTTTTTGTCTTTAGCTAAGACACTACCTGTGAATGATTCTAATAGTTTGAGCTTAGAATCATGGTGCATAAAAGGATGAAAAAATCTATACTATAATTTCTAGAGACCATTCCCTTTTTTGTGAAATTGTCTTTAAAAAACACCTTATGCAGGGGTTGACATGCTTATTCCTCTGAAGACCTGCAAAAACTAGTAGCTATCTACAATTAAATATTAGATATTAGGATAAGAAAGGTGATCAATATTTCTTCACCCAATATATATGAAATAACTCATAAATAGTGCTAATAAGATATATTCAAACAAATTCAAGTTTTTTTACCAGCTAAGAAGTGTTTGCTAGCTAGATTACCCAACAATGTTTTGCTAATAACTTCTTTGTATGGTGTCCTACTAAAGTGATTTCAAATCCCAAATAAGGTATACTCATATGGATATCTCTAATATAAGCATGTTTTGAAATTTCAATGATATCGCATGCCAAATATGCTTAAAAACGACCTATGTAATAAAGTTGTTTTCGATCGCTCACTAGATCAACAATCATTGTTTTGTTTATTATTTTTTTCACTTTTTGATGGATTGAATTAATTTTAGTTGGAAATCAAAGAAAATTATTGTCGGCATATCCAATGGAATTATTTAAAAGAAAAACTAATTTACATGTCAAATATGTGAGTTAAAATACTAGGAAAAAGGATTAAATAGTATATATTTAGGAGAGACAATTAGTATTTTAGGCATAAATTTCTAGTATGACATAGAAATTGAGTGATCAATTTTTTTGTAAGCTAGACGCATAGGATAATTCACCATAGAAATATTTTTGGAATATATATCCATTTAGACATCTAAAACATGATTGTCACAACTCTATCCTTGAATTTCCTACCTGATGCAAGAGACTCTTTCAACCATAATATTTTGTTTTGATATCCAAATTGGAAGTAAAAATTGGATTAGAAACTGTATTTCAATAAGGTAGAAACAATTTATAAAACATGGCCATAATGTCTATCAAAGAAAGGTTATTTGAACTCTGTTTTAGTAAATTTGTCAAGCAAACATGTTACAGAAAATTGATCAACATTGTGTTCAAAATATGGTAAAAAATTAATGAGTTGTTAACAATGGGGTTCTGGCATGACCATCATGGTAGTGAACAATGTGCTCTGTTACTATAATAAGAATGTCATGATGTTGTTGAACTTTGTTTTTAGATAATTTGTAAAAATAATGTTGCAGAAAAAAATAACTTAATTTTTTCATGTACGTAAAATGTTTTTTCTTAAGTGATGATAATATTATCATTTGCTTTTAATAAAATGGTTTAATGCAAAATAATATCTAGGAACCAACTATTTCTTTGGGCCAAACATCAATATAAGTTAACTCGAAACTAGTTGTACTCTAGGGACAAACATCAATTTTGACATTATGAATGAGCTATTGGTCATATGATGGAAACATTTCAATATACCATGAATCCTAGGTACTAAACCATTGTTTCCACAAATTTAGAGGAAAATGGTATAGATATATGATTTACCTACATCAACCCTAAATTTTTCATCAACTAACAATCATTCACTATGAAAAATTAAAGAAGATGACACATGAAATTCCATGGCCAAAGATAGGATTAAGTATGTCAAATGATGATACTCATTTCCTTGCTTTAGAGGGTAGGACTAGGTGAAATATATCGGTTTGGAACCAAACATACCTTTGGGTCAAATATTATAATATGTTGACTCAGAAATTATTGTATTATAGGGACAAACATCAATGTTAATATAAGGACTCAACCATTAGATATCCTACAGACGGATTCCCATTTACAAAGTCACATAGGTACCTAACCATGGTGCTCACTAATTATATAGGATAATGGGATAGATATAACATGAACCAACGTCAATATTACATTCTTTGTTGACTCGCCATTAAGGACTTATATTGCAATAAAAATTAAATAGAGGAGATGAGAAATGTAACCTGACCCTACCAACTATACTTAGATATTATTTCTAACCATTAACTTCTTAAACATTGAATCATTTCTTTTTTGTACATTTTCCAAAAAATAAATATACTAGGCATACTATAGAGAAGAATCATGGGATAGTGGATGGAGAAAGGAGTGAGGGGAGAGGGAGGGGGAAAATGACAAAGAAAATTGCCAAGAGAAAAGGATATAGGTATTTTCCAATGGAAAATTTGTGATTTGCATAGCTATCAAAACCATGAAACCAATAATGCATCACATACCTTGATAACCAGTCCATACTCCATCTTGAAGGCTTTGACATCCCTTTGGCTCATCTTCATTTACGATGCTTTTCTTTCATCCTACCAATATCCTTCCAAAATCGATGTTATAATAATGGGTGGATCCTAATCCATCATAAATATATTCAATAAATGTGTTTAAATAACTTATATCACATGATCTAAAACAAAACAAAAAAATATTATTCATTAAAAATATGAAATTTAATACAATGAAAGAATTAGAATGTTCCTTTGGCAACACTCAAGCAATAGTGGAAAACATGAAAAACCTTTTAATCACCTTCCTAATTTCTTTATCAATACAACCAAAACATTGTGTGTTTAATTTGTTAACGTAAGACTCCTATGAAACTTGCATGTTACTATGCATTGTATATGTAGACGATACTCTACATTCCATTGGTTTGTTTTATGGTTGTAGTATCAGTTGTTACTTTTTCACACGGAGCATAGATAGCTCATATGCTTGGAAAGGTTCTCCAAATATTGGTTTTTTTTATGGTTGTAGTATCAATTATTACTTTTTCACAAGGAGTATTGTAATATTCCTAATTAGTGACAACTAATTGGAATATTCTATTTTGTTTAGCTTTTTTTCTATAGTTTGTAAATAAATAAAAAGTGAGTGAAGAGGGTCTAACTCACTTAAGTGGAATAAGACATCCACCTAGTAGCACAACGTTGTGACTTAAGTGGGAGTCAAGGAGGGCCTAACACCACGTAGACGAGGGGGCCTATGTACACTCTAGAAGCTTCTGCAAGCTTCTGCGCAGATAAGGATGAGGATGTGGAGGAGAGAGAGAGGCTACATTGGGTTTTGGAGGGAAACCAACGTTATAAAAGATGGAGGAGCCTCCTCATTTAATTCGTTCTTGAGTTGTTGATTTTTGAGTGAGACATTTGTCTTCTTGAGCACGTTGGCTGTTTAGCCTGTCTGCAACACTATTTAGTGCATTGAGTGTCTCCAGTCGGATATCTCGCTCTTAGCCCCAGGGGACTTCGAGTGCCTGCTTGGGCAAGGTTAATTTTCAGTATTTTTTGAGTCATTTTATTGTTTTGGTTTTTTGCAGAGCTGGAGCTTATAGAGATTGCATAGTCACTGGGAGAGAGGATGCAATCCATTATGGAGGAGCTTTGAATCGGGGTTTCTGCGGGTGATTTAGCCGAGAATTTGAGCAGAGGGCTAGCCTTTGCCCATTGGAGGGTTTTGGTGGAGTTTGTGGCAGTATTTTCGATGTTTCTATATAGCCATTGCGCAGTGCCTTGGAGGCCAGCGTAATTCACTAGGGAGGTAGTTTCTAGTGATTTCTGGGGTTGGCCATTCTTGGAATGGTTTGTGGATCTTGTCCGGGTTGTTGAGGAGAGAAGTTTTGCCAATTTTTAGCTCATTCGGATAAAAGGGATTAGCCCCTAGTCTTCTGTCCATACCAGAAGTAGAAGCTACACGACAGTTTCCAGCAGCTAGGACGTAGTTCCTAGAGAAGCCATTTCCAATATTCTCTGAGAGTGTTTTCTCACTTGCCTTGCATAAGATTAGCCTATTGTACTCCATTAAATTTCTCAGATTAATAAAATGGCTCAGCATTTCTTCTCTATGTTTTCTGGATGAGTTGTCGCAGTTGTCGTAGTTGCCGTATTCTCTTTCTATTGTATGTCTATTATTTTTTTTAAGCATTCTAGTTTTAGTAGGAGGCAGAGCCTAGACACTTAGATGAGTATTTTGCAGAGTATCAGTCCTACAAGTAGGAGTTCAGGGATGCTCTCCCATTCAGAGATTTTGTGCAGCTCCAGCGGGACAGTAGACCCCGCAATTGTCATAGAGGGCACCGACTTTACCATGATGGAGATTCCCACCGTGCATCTAGTAGATTTCATTTGCCTACGTTTGATGGATCATCAAATAGTTCGGAAAAGTCTTGGGTGGAGAAGATGGATATCTATTTCCAGCTTAACCAAATGTCGGAGACGAAGGACATCAAGGTGGAAACATTACATTTGGATGGTGAGGCCCAGGACTGGTGGTTCCATGGGATGGTGACACTCGAGCATTCTACAGTGACGACATATGTCGATTTTACTAGGAGATTGATAGAGTGTTTTGACCGAAGGGATCCGGAACAACATTTTGTTGAGCTGACGAAGCTCAAACAGACAGGGAGCCCAGAGACATACATTGTAGATTTCTTGAGGGTTTCGGTGATGTTGCCAGATCTATCCATGACATGGATGATCTATATGTTTCTGAAGGGATTGGCAGAGCCACTTCGAGGTCTAGTCAGATCTACTAGACCAACTACGCATGAGAATGCTATCAGTAAGACCAGGGATTTGCAGGATGCATTGCCTAGGACGTGGACATATTACCCCTACATACACAGTTTCCAGCCCAAGGGGAAGGATGTGAGTGTTCCTCCACCAAAGGAGAATCGAGGATGGGCATAGGTAGATGATGAGGCCAGGAGGGAGTTGAGGAAGAAGCGGCTGTGCTTCACTTGTCAGGACCTGTGGGCACCAGGGCATAGGTGTGCTACTAGCAAAGCACACTTCATTGAGGTTTTCTTCGATGATAGCGGAGAAGAGGATGAGGAGGATGATGAGGAGGTAGGAGATAGTCAGATGGCCCAGGATCAGTTGCCGCCTCCACCTCCAGGGATAGGAGGTGCAACTTTTTCACCCACAAGAGGGGCCCTTGCAGCTTTGCGAGGAGTTCCTAAGTATTTGACGTTGCACGTACAAGGGACATTACGTGGCCAGCGAGTATCAGTCTTGGTTGACAGTGGGCCAAACCACAATTTCATTGATGCACAGATAGTCGAATAGAGGGGTATACCGACCGAGAGTTTTGATGAGTTTTCGGTCTTGGTCCCAGGAGCCCAAACGATGCAATGTGCTCGGTATGTTCCAGAGTTAGTAGTGACGATGGGTACGTACACCGTGACTGATCACTTCTTTGTGGTCAACATACCAGATACCAATGTGGTACTGGGTGTTCAATGGTTGCTTACTCTAGGGAAGGTCACCACGAATTGGGAGACCTTAGAGATGGAGTGGGATGACAAGAAGACCGGGAAGCATGAGAAGATCCGCGGGATGCATACTTACCCACCTCAGACTATTTTGGCACATCGGATGGAGGCAGACCTTCGGAAGGGAGACATAGAGTGGGTGGTTGAGATGCCGGCATCAAAGGCAGAGACCAACGGTCGAGCAATTCATTTAGAAATACAGGCCATCCTTGACAGGCATGAGGTAGTGTTTCGGGATATACCACCAGTTCGGCCACCAGATAGAGGATTTGAGCATACCATCGAGCTTAAGCATGGTATTTAGGTGGTGATCACTACACCCTATAGGCATCCCAAAGCCTATCGGGATGAGATTGAGCAGGCCATCCAGGAGTTGTTGGCTCTTGGACACATCAGACTGAGCACGAATCCGTTTTCTTCTTCTGTAGTGCTGGTGAAGAAGAAGGACAACACCTTGAGGATGTGCATTGACTACAAGGCCCTGAACAAGAAGACTCTGAAGAACAGGTACCCTTTACCCAGGATCAATGAGCTGATGGATGAGCTGAGAGGAGCTAAGTTCTTCTCAAAGATTGATTTGAGATCAGGGTACCATCAGATTTGCGTGAGGGAACAGGACATTCCCAAGTCCGCCTTCAGGTGTCATTATGGGCACTTTGAGTTTTTGGTTATGCCTTTTGGGCTGACCAATGCAGCAGCCACCTTTCAGTCTTGCATGAACCATATCTTCCACAGTCATCTGAGGAAGTTTTTATTGGTTTTCTTTGATGGAATACTCATATATAGCAAGACACGGGAGGAGCATCTCTAGCACATAGAGGCAGTGCTACGCATCCTGGAAGAGCAACAGTTATATGCTAAGCTCTCCAAGTGTGAGTTTGGGATGATCGAGATGCTTTATTTGGGTGATATTATTGGAGTGGACGAAGTGAGGGTCCATGAGGAGAAGATTAGAGCTATCAGAGATTGGTCGGAGCTGAAGAATGTGACGAAACTTTGAGGGTTCATTGGGATATGTACCTATTATAGGAAGTTCGTGTGAGGATTCTCACAGCTTGTTGCACCCCTTACAGATTTGACAAAGAAGGGGGAATTTAGTTGGTCAGATACAGTGCAGCGAGCCTTTGATAGGCTCAAGGAGGTGATGAGTAGCTTCCGAGTGCTTGCATTGCCAGATTTTACGCAGCCATTTGTCTTGGAGTGTGATGCGTCGGGAGAGGGGATCGGTGCAGTATTGATGTAGGGGGGACACCCTATAGCTTTTGAGAGCTGGAAGCTCCTTGTACATGAGAATTTGTATTCCATATACGACAAGGAGATGTTGGCCATCATGCATGCCTTGGCCAAATTCCAGCAGTATCTGGTAGGGAACATATTCAGGGTGAGGACTGACCACAACAGCCTCAGGTTCTTTTTGGAGCAGAAGTAGCTACAGGAGAGGCAACAGAAGTGGATCAGTAAGATCCAAGCATATGACTTTGACATTGAGTATGTCAAGGGTAAGAATAATGTGGTAGCAGATGCCCTTTCACGGAGACCAGCCACGTTATCTCTTGTGAGCTTGGATATGGATTAGAGGGCTCAACTTTTAGTTGAGTACTCCAAGGATAGATTTTCATGTGAGGTGCTGGATGGTCAGGTGGTGGATGATAGGTACAGGGTGGATGATGAGATCATCTATTACAAGGATAGGATCTTCTTGACTGAGGGGTCTCAGCTCAAGAAGAAGATACTCTGGGCATCACATGATTCTCCATTGGTAGGCCATCAGGGGTTTACCAAAACCTACAAGGCCATTAAAGAGAGGTTCTCATGGAAGGGCCTCAAGGAGGACGTACTCTAGCACATCACGGAGTGCGATGTTTGTTAGAGGAATAAGGGAGAGATGAGCCATCCCGCAGGACTGTTGTAGCCTCTTCCCATTTTGGAGGGGAAGTGGGAGAGCATATCGATGGAATTAATCATAGGGTTGCCCATGGTGTAGGGAAAAGATTGTATATTTGTCGTCATTGATCGACTGACAAAGTATCCACACTTTTTCGCTATATCCGCGCACTACACAGCAGCACAGGTGGCCGAGCTGTTCTTCCGAGAGGTTTTTAGGTTGCATGGTCTTCCTAAGACCATCATCATTGATAGGGACAGCTGCTTCATGGGAGGATTTTGGCAGGAGCTTTTTCGACTGGTGCAAACAGAGTTGACACCGAGTACTAGTTACCACCCACAGACGAATGGACAGACAGAGATAGTTAACAAGTGGCTGGAGGGATACTTGCGTAACTATGTTAGTGGGCAGTAGTGAGCATGGTTGAGATGGTTGCATTTGGGGGAGTACTGCTACAACTCGACACATCACATGTCTATTGGTATGTCACCATTTTATCCTTTGTATGGGTACCATCCTTTATCATTTTTTGATGTGATTTTTGGTGCGAGTAAGGCTCCTAGAGCCAAGATGTGGATCCAAGAGAGTCAGGACATCCTTCGAGCTCTCAAGGACAATATGGTTACAACACAGAACCAACAGAAGCTGTATGCTGATAGAGGTCGGGTGGAGCAATAGTTTGAGGTAGGGGACTTGGTCTACCTACACTTACAGCCATACTGACAGTCATCGTTGATGCAGAAGGGAGCTTAGAAGCTTAAGCCTTGCTTTTACAGGCCATACAGGGTGATACGTAGGATTTGGCAGGTTGCATATGAGTTGGAGCTACCCCAAGCTAGCAAGATCCACAACATTTTCCATGTATCATGTCTGAAGAAGGTGCTGGGACAATAGGTGACAGTGATAGAGGAGCTACCACCTATGGGTGATGAGGGGCACTTGGTGTTGCAGCCGAAGGCCATTATTGATACCAGGGAGAGGTGGTTATGGAACATGATGGTCCAGGAATTCTTGGTGAGGTGGAAGAATTTGCCGGATGAGGATGCCACTTGGAAGAGCAAGAAGATTTTGTAACATCCATCACTACAGTTACTTGAGGACAAGAAACATTTTGTCAATATATTCCTAATTAGCGACAGCTAATTGGAATATTCTATTTTTTTTAGTTTTCCATCTATAGTTTGTAAGTAAATAAAAAGTGAGTGAAGAGGGTCTAACTCACTTAAGTGAAATAAGACATCCACCTAGTAGCACAACGTTGTGACTTAAGTGGGAGTTAAGGGGGGCCTAACACCACGTAGAGGGGGCCTATGTACACTCTAGAAGCTTCTGCAAGATTCTGCACAGATAAGGATGAGGATGTGGAGGAGAGAGAGAGGTTATGTTGGGCTTTGGAGGGAAACCAACGTTATAAAAGATGGAGGAGCCTCCTCATTTCATTCATTCTTGAGTTTTTAATTTTTGAGTGAGACATTTGTCTTCTTGAGCACGCTGGTTGTTTAGCCTGTATGCAGCACTGGTTAGTGCATTGAGTGTCTCAGGTCGGAGATCTCGCCCTTAGCCCCTGGGGACTTCGAGTGCCTACTCGGGCAAGGTTAGTTTTCAGTATTTTGTGAGTCATTTTATTGTTTGGGTTTGTTGCAGAGCTGGAGCTTATAGAGACTGCATATCACTGGGAGAGAGGATGCAATCCATTGTGGAGGAGCTTCGGATCGCGGTTTGTGCGGGTGATTTAGCCGATAATTTGAGCAGAGGGTCAGCCTTTGCCCGTTGGAGGGTTTTGGTGGAGTTTGTGGCAGTATTTCAGGTGTTTCTATCTAGCCACTACGCAGTTCCTTGGAGGCCAGTGTAATTCACTAGGGAGGTAGTTTTTGGTGATTTCTAGGGTTGGTCATTCTTGGAATGGTTTGTGGATCTTGTCCAGGTTGTTTAGGAGAGGATTTTTGTCGATTTTCAGCTCATTTCGGTAAAGGGGATCAGCCCCTAGTCTTCAGTCCACACCAGCAGTAGCAGCTACACGACAGTTTCCTGAAACTAGGACACAGTTCCTAGAGCAGCCATTTCCGGTATTCTCTGAGAGTGTTTTCTCACTTGCCTTATGCAAGATTATCCTATTGTACTCCATTACATTTCTCAGATTAATAAAATGGCTCAACATTTCTTCTCTATGTCTTCTAGATGAGTTGCCGCAGTTGTCGTATTCTCTTTCTATTGTATGTCTATTATTGTTTTTAAGCATTCTAGTTTTATACCAATTGGTTCGTTTATATTTCTCTCTTAGACAAAGTCTGGAAAGGGCCAGGTAGCCTCTGGATCTCGTCCTCTTTTAGAGGCGAAATATCCGGTAAATGCCCTCCCAGCCTATCTCTGGTTGGAGTTTGCCGTGTTTTAGAGATATCCCCGAAACGAGATATTACAAGTATAGATAGCTCATATGCTTAGAAAGGTTCTCCAAATTAAGAAGAAATAAATAAGGCTACTTGTGGAAAACTAAACACACCTGTAGGAAATAAAATTCACTCATTCTAAAACGAAACACTTGTTGGAAATAGAATAAAAATGTTTGTGAAAAGGAATGGATGACTTGTGATTACTTCCACTCTCAACCACATTTGGAGATCATCATCTAACCCTTTCCAAGATATTTACTATTTCTACTTAACGTAATAAATCAAATAATTTTACTTAAGCTTGTTCATTCAAAAAACATAAAAGAATGTAAACCAATCGAAAATAAAAATATTAGAAATAAATAAATGTATAATTGAAAATATAAATGAATAAACATAAAATCATATGAGTAATCAAATTGAATAAATAAACTAACTCATATCACAAGGAACTAGTTACAATAGTAAATAAATAAAATCCTATGTGAATACATAACTAAAAAAATTAAAGTATACAACAATAGTTTTAATAAGTTATCTAAACTACAACGAACTATATTATATTGGAGTGTTCCCTCCCTCCATAGAACAAAGTGTAGATATTACTTTATGTCAACACTCACTACATTAACAATACAAATTTATTAAATTAGTCAAGATCGTTAAAAGAAATCAATCTATTATAAATATGAAAATGAAAAAAATTAACTAATTAATTGAAGCATACACCGTGGAAATTGTATATAATTAAAAAAAAGCTCAATAGTTATAAATTATTTCATTATCATTTAAACATCTCTCTAAGAGTCCACCGCTATCAATGGAGGGAGAAAATACCATGTTCGAGATTAACTTTGTAGACTAATTCATTAAACATATTTTGCATATCGATGAGTATTATTTTCTCGTGATTTTTAATGGTTCAAATAGAATTCACTTCATCTCAAGATGCTCACAAAGGTGTGGAAATGGGATTGATGCTAGCAAAATAAATCATATAGCAACAATCATCACCTTGGGGACTTGCACCTAGTAACTAGGACATCCCAGGAGGTCAGCCATCCTAAGACTCCTCTACCTCAAACACTGTGGAGTTCTCTCCATAATCAATCCCATTTAGCTTACTACTCCATTCTCAAAACCATATTAATTGTTACGCCATATGAATTATTCAATTAGAGGTCCCTTCCCTCTTTTTATTTAAGCATGGGGATTTCATAAAGCAGCATATTAGATATCATTTTTTTGATTAAATCCAGAGAATAAGTCATTAAAATATTACCATATCCCTAAGTATTAGTCTCAACTAACCAAATTTATGATGATTTTGAATAGTACACATAGCGCCAATTGCATTTGATGATTCACATGAATGAAGAAATATGATTGATACTACTGAAATAATGACATAACATCAATCATCACCTTTGGGGATTATATCAACATCCAGGACTTCCTTGGAGTTCACTCATCCCAAGAATCCTTTAGATTAAGTAAACTTATATGTGGAACATTTCCAACAATAAAACCCACTTAGCTTGTTGCCTCACTTGCGAGACCTTACCAAGTATTGTGAAATATGAACTATTCAATTAGAGCTCCCTTCATTTGTTTTATTTAAACATCGTGATTTCCAAGTATAACTTATTAGATGTATTTTTCATGATTAACTTCATGGAGTAAGTCGTTATATTATGACTATATCCATGAGTATTAGTCTCAACTCACCAAATGTCTGATGATTTTGAATATTCCACATCACACCCATTGCATCAAGTGATAATCACAAAGGGAAAGAAGTGGAGATGATACTAGAAAAATAAATCGCAGAGAACTAATCATCACCTCAAGGGATTGGAAAAAGTAACCACAAATAGAAAACCGCTCACCCATTCCAAAACTCCCCTAGATGAAGCATGCTTAACTATGGAGCTTTTCCCAACATTGAAGCACACATATCTTGCTAGCCAATTTGCGAAATCTTCACAATTATTATGCAATATTAATTATTCAGTTAGAGCTCCCTTCACCCATTTTATTTAAGGATGAGGCTTTCATAGTGCAACATATTAGATATCATTTTCAATATTAACTACATATATTAAGTTATTA
Organism: Pinus albicaulis; assembly: GCA_034641835.2. Lineage (NCBI taxonomy): Eukaryota > Viridiplantae > Streptophyta > Pinopsida > Pinales > Pinaceae > Pinus > Pinus albicaulis. The sequence continues at coordinate 1,265,491,516 of CM076577.1, forward strand.
AACCATAACCATATCCATGAGTATTAGTCTCAACTGACCAAATTTCTCATGATTTTCAATAGTCTACATAGGACTCGTTGGATAAGGGTGATGGTCATAGGGTTGATGAATTTGAATTTATATTGGTAAAATGAATTGCATAGCATCATTCACCACCTCCAAGGCTTTCACCCAGTAACAATGGCTTCTCAGTATGTCACCCATCCTAAGACTCCTTTGAATCAAGCATGCTTAACCATGGAGTTTTCCGCACAATCAAGCCCACTTAACTGACTACCAAATCTGTAAAACCTTAGCAAGTATTATTCCATATAAACTATTTGGTTAGAGCTCCCTTCACTATTTTTATTTAGACATGGGATTTTCATAATACAACATACTAGATGTAATTTTTGGGATTAATGGCTTATGCATCAATAATAGTCTCAACTAATGAAATTTCTCGTCATTTTAAATACCCATATAACATTCACTACATTGGGTGATGCTCATAGAGGTGAAGAAGTCGGATTGGTACTATTGAAATAAATTGCATATTGTCAACCATCACCTCTAGGGCTTGTTGCCCATAACCAAGACTTCTCTGGAAGTCTGCCATCACAAGACTCCTTTGGCTCAAACATGCTTAACTGTATAGTTTTTTCCACAATAAAACAACTTTACTTACTACCCCATTCGAAAAATATTATCAAATATTATGCCATATACATTATTCATTTAATCTTCTAGCAATTTAATGTCTTACTTTACTCAACCCATACTTAAATGAAAACAATTCTCTCTTTTTATATATAAATTTAATAAAACCTAAAAATATGCAACTTCCTTTTTAAATATCATTTTGATAAAACTAAATATAAAAATAATCATTTCCTTATTTTTTCTAAATTTTAATAAATAACTCAGGCCAATCTATAATATGAGTGTCAAGTTTTTCTTTATATTTTTCTAAATTACTTTGGTTATGTATAATTATGAAATAAATTTATATATAATCATATTTTAGGTTAGAGCATTAATTTTCATTTTCATTATAAATATTTTACAATCTAATCCAATCAATTCATCATTTAAAAAAAATATGTAGAGAGATCAAATATAATTTTTAAGATTTAATTTAATTTAATATAATATAGAGATTTTTTTGCTCAATATGAAAGAAATAAGTAAAAAAAATGTGTTTAAAAGAGTTGTTGTAAAATTATGTTATGTAAACATTATGACTTTATCAAATTACATAATAAAAGAAATAAAAATAAAATACATTTAAATAAATATAAAAATAAAATTAATAATATAATTACTAAAAAAAAATTTAACTAGATCAAATTACATAAAAATAAAATAAAATAAATAATTAAAATTAAAATTTACTAATAACTAAATCAATTTGGATCTATAATTATTAATAATTATTCTCAAAAGTTGTAATTGAATATAATATTATTTATTTATAATTGTTATTTGAGAGTTGCATCTTTATTATATTTATTTGTTATTTTGATCCTTCTATCCTATTTATCTCAAGTGTAGTGGGATGAACCACAATAAGTGGTACCAAAAGCCTAGACCCAAATAAAATACTATGTGATTTCTACATAAAAGGTTTTGTAATAATTAAATCAGTTTTCATTAATCTTAATTTTGGATCTACCAAACATAGGCTAGATCAAATTTCTTAAATACATATTTTTTAGAATGAAAATATATTTGATCCCCTTAAACACCTATCTAAAATTAAGAGAAATCTAAACTAATATATTACAATATAAAACAACTAACACAGTTATTAATTACTCATTTATCCTTAATTTCATATCCACCATCAAATGATAAAGCAGCTTAACCCTCAGTGACGGGCTTTTATGAAATCTTGATCCGTAGTTTCATATCCACCATCAAATGAAAAAGTAGCTTAACCCTAAGTGACGGGCTTTTATGAAATCTTGAAATGCTATCGCGTGCCTTATAATTCATCGATGTTTGGACGATGACGTTCTGCTAAAGTACAGAAAAATCTTGATTGTCATGGCCTAACATGAAACCATGACGAGATCGAAATAAATCTTTCTTTCAGATGGTACAGACTATGAGAAGCATTTTTATGGTCAGGGCTGAAACCATGACGAGATCGAAATAAATCTTGCTTCCAGATGGTACAGACTATGAGAAGTACTAACAACTGCCTCTCATTTTGAATTATTGAGCGCATATGCTTTTGCAGAATTCATGGACGTTTGGAATACGACATGCGACTGAAAACTGTAATGAAGGTAGGACCAGCTCGAGGAAAAACTTACTTCAAGATGGGACATGACGAACGTAACTGCGATGGCCTGCCACTTGAATTATTGGGCGCCTATGCTTTTCGTTTGTTTTACGATATCTTTTTCAACTATGACTGTGAATGTGCATCAAATTTGCGGCGCGAAAGGACGCTTGTGGGATTGAGTCATGTAATAACCAGGTAACAGTGTACCACGTTATTTAGGGAGTGGAGTGATTTCAACGGAGATCATTATTTTCCAGATTATAGTTTCATTAATGTTGTTGATAAATATATGTTTATTTTTGGATTTAAATGAATATAAATTTTTATAACATTAATAAAGTTATATTAATGTTGTTAATAAATATATGTTTATTTTTAAATTTAAACTATATATATATATATATAATTGTGGATATATATTGCTAAACAACATTAATAAAGTTTTATTAATATTGTCCATAAATATATTTTATTTTTAAATTTAAACTAATATAAATCTTAATTTTCATTATGAGTATATATTGCTCACCAACATTAATAAAGTTATATATGACCTATTTCAATAGACTCAAAGTAACCACCTTCTAAATGTGATATTGTCCAACAGCATTAATTAGACTATAGTGTGAGAAATATGTATAACCATTCCAACTAACTCAAAATAACCAGCTTACAAATCAACAATAAATGCACAAAATTGTATATACTTATTGTTAAATTTTAGCAATCACACAGAACAAGGATAAATGGACTGACCATGCTTCCATGGTCAACACTAAATCGTTTAAATGAGTGCATATTACATCAATGAGTGTTTTCAGGATGCCATTTCTCCCATTTACTAAGATTCAGGGTAATTAAAGCCATCGCTGATTTTTTCCTGGGCAGGATTCAAGTCTACTAGTCCATCTATTCTCATTTGGACCAGTTGACACTATATCTTATGTTCATTCAAGTTGGTAGAAATTGTGTTTGGAAAGTCTGCAATATGATATAAATCCCAAATTGTGCTTCTATATTCAAACTCATTATCATCACTCTATCAACAAATGGTAAAATCCAGTGGCACCTGGACGCTTTGAAAATTCGGGAAGAAATAAGAATGGATGGTAGTTTTTTTTTTTTTTTTTAAACGCATTTAGCGTAATTGGTACTATATCTTATGATAATTCACTTTGGTAGAAGTGGGGTTGGCTAAGCATGGAATAAAATAAATCACAATAGCGTGCTTTCATATTCAATCTCATTGTCATCACTCCGTGAGCAAATGGAAAAATCTGATGGCAAGTGAACCAATATGAAGGCACGTGCCTGGAAAATAAGGAAGAAACAATGATGGATGGTATCTTTGTCATCACTCTCAACAAATGGCAAAATCCGATAGCAAGTGGACTAAAGTAAGAACATGTGCCTTGAAAAACAAGGAATAAACCCTAATGGATGGTATGATTTTATGATAAAAATTCAATATTGAATTATTCTAAAATCATTCCAATGTGATTTTTTTTTTAATTAGGTTTTGGATATATGGTAATTTGGTAAGGCATCTTTTCATGTAAAGTTATTTGTTCAATTCTTTGTCTAGAAGTGATATGTTAGGGAGTCGTCTAATGAGCCAGAGGAATTGCCCGGACGGTCAAAATTGGCAGGAATCCGGGCCAAAAAAATTTAAAAAATCTTGCAAAAACAGTGTTTGAATCCTGATTTTGACATTGGAAATGGATTCAGCACCATCAAAAACCTGTAGGACACCCAAAATATTAAACTTTGATAGTTATAACATGGATTTAGAAAAATTCCTGCCGGATTTTCTGAAAATCTTATCGGAATTTTCATGATTTTCAGGGTGATTCCTCTGGCTAGATTTTCTGAAAATCTTATCGGAATTTTCATGATTTTCAGGGTGATTCCTCTGGCTAGTTAGACTACGGCATATGTTAGATATGATGAAAATATAATCTTTTCAAGATTTCAAAATATATATATATATGTTTTTCTTTATTTTATATTATATTAATTTTTGTATTTTAATTTTATTTTAATAAATGTATTCAGTTTTATAAAAAAAAATTATTGGGATTAAAAAATAATAATGTAAATTATTTTTAATTTCAAATTTATGATGTGAGGATAAATATTATGTTTTTTAAGTAATTTTTTTTAATTATAAAATATTGAGATAAGATTTACATATTAATAGATTGATGAAGATCATGATACATTTAAATTTAATATGGATTATTTTAATTCCAAAAATATATGGTGAAAGCTTGATAGGATTTAATGGTTAACAGTATGTATTTGTGGAGTCTCTATATATCTTTTGACTTTAGCACTTCAATTGTTGTTAGGGGACATGTCCCTTGTTACACAAACAAAAGAGTCTCATACACCAATCAAGGAGAATGATTTTGGTCCTTTGTCTTACAAACAAAACTTCTCATAACTATACACTTTTCCCCACAATCAAGCTCATTTAACTTGCTACCCCATTTGGAAAACTTTACTAAGTATTATGCCATATAATTATTCATCTAGATTTTTCCCAATTTAAAATTTTACTTTAATTCACCTTTAATTAAACCATACTTAAATGAAAAACTCTCTTTTATACATCATTTTAATAGAAGTTAAAAATATCTAAATAAACTCATTTATAGATTTAATAAATCCTACACATTACTATTTTAAATATAAAATATAAAAATAGTTGTTTCCTTATTTTTTCTGTAAGTTATAATTATTTATCCTAATCATATTTTAGCTTTCAGAGTTAATTATTTTTTGCACTTACAAATTTTTTTTCCATTCCATCAATCATCTCTTAACATAAAAATAAAGAATAAATTAGTATAAATTAGTAATGAAGACATAAAGGTATATTTGAAATAACTTCTAAGATTTATTTTATCTACTATGACAATGTATTAACACCTAAGACAATTGGTAATTACTCATTTATTATTGGTGCCATATTCCCATTAGCTTTACTAGCTTTACCATAAGTGAGGAGCTTTTATGAAATCTTGAAATGATATGATGTGCCCTATAATTCATGGATCTTCGAAAGGTGACGTTCTACTAAAGTACAGAAGGATCTTGAATGTCATGGTCTGAGATGTCACCATGACCAGATCGAAAATAATCTTGCTTCCAGATTGTACTGACTATGAGATGTATTTTTATGGTCAGATGAAACCATGACCACATCGAAAAAATCCAAAATCCTTTCTTCCAGATGGTGCAGAGTCCAGACTATGAGGAGTACTAAGAATGGCATGTCATTTTGAATCCAGACTGTGAGGAGTAGTAAGAATGGCATGTCATTTTGAAATATTGAGCGAATATGCTTTTATGCTATCATGTGCAGCATAAATCATTCACGTTTGGAAGACGACGTGCGAGTGAAGTGTATAATGAAGCCATGACCAGATCGAGGAAAAACAAACATCAATATGGGACAGGACGAAAGTAAATGCGGTGGTCTTCCATCCGAAATTATTGAGCGCGTATGCTTTTCGTTGGTTTTTCTATATATTTTCAACTATGAGTGTGAATGCACATGCAGTTAAGGCAATCAATATTTACAAGTTTATTTTGGTATAGTATATATTTATTTTTGGGTTGAAGCAGTTACATTATCTAGCAATAAGTATACAGTACCAGCTTATTAATGGTTCGATAAATTTGTAAATATGTTTTGCAATTAATGGCAGGAAAAAATTATGTAAATTATTGAAATAATAATAAATGTATTTATAGAATTTCAAAACAAATCTATTCATTAAACTAATTTGACTGTTTGCATACTTTTCCTATCAATTTTTTTAATAATAGTTTTACAAAAAATTTAGTTGTATTTAAGTGACAAATCACCTTCTGACTGGGAATTTACCGCTGGAATGAGATGCCAACCTGTTTTTCATTTTTAAACGTATTTGACGGTTTCTAGTCATAAATTCTAATGACTGATTTGATTTAAATTTCAATAAATTCTAATAACTGATTTGATTTAAATTTCAATAAATTCTAATAACTGATTTGCCTGAAATTTTAATAAGTAGTTTAAATTATAATGAATGATTTAGAAATGGGAAGGATTTTAACACTTTCTCAATTTTTGAAGAAATATTATAACGCATATCTTATCAATCTGTTATTTCTGGAATTTGTTAAAATAATGAAATAGGATTTTGCACAAATTTTGTATGGACTTTGAAAGTATTAATTGTGGAAAAAAGACAATTTTCTAGTCTAATTAGGTTAATTATGAGGTAGAAGAAGAGATATTATTAAGGAAAATTTTAAGGGTTAATATTCATGTTGGAATTTTCAGAATTCCAAAATAATAAAACTGCCTCTTCTAACACAAAGAAAATATTAAAAAATTGCACTCACAGTAACAGAATTTCCACATAAAAAAATTCTATTCAGTAAAAAAAAACTTGTTACAACTTCTTCCTCAGTGTAGAGGGATTTACAATAAAAATCTGACTGCTGCAAACACAGTTCAGAAAATAAAAAAAAACTCTTCTCTGTCTTAAAAAAAAACTTTGCTGTGAATTTCCAATTCACTGTCTCTGTCTATTAAAAATAAACAGCTCTCTGTTTTACAAAAAAAATATACTCTGCTGTGTATATTTTTAATTCTGTTCTCACTGTGTTTTTAACAATTGCACTGTTGTGCATTCAACAACAACAACTAAAAAAAAATTTACAAATCTGTTCTATTACATATAAGCAAAATATCTAAATTTCATTAATGCAATTTGTTGACTAATTTGCCAAAATTCACCGCTTATAAAAATTCATAAATGGCCTCATTAAAATCTGTCAGCACCGCCTCAAAAAATTTTATGTCAAATTTTGAATTTGGTGGTTGCAATGAATTTTTCCGCGGTGGTGGCGGATTGGTGGTGCGGTGAGCGCATGTGGCGGAGCCACCTCAAACTGGTGGTTGCGGGGGCTGCCAACCATCCGTACCAAGCAAATGGGGTGACCCCCCGCACTAAATATCACCCACACATTTGTGGTCAACGCGCCCATGGTTGGTCAACTGCGGGGGGTACACTCCCGTTAACCACCTCGCAGTTCGACCCCCCGCACACGGTCGATTGCTGCAAACATGCCCCCGCGATAACTCTCTGCGCCTGTTCATCCATGCGCTGATCCTCCGCCAACCTGCTCGCTGTTCCGGCAGTTGGAAATTACGTTCCAACACTCCCCCTTAATTTCAACTGCTGGGTTTTCTTGCATACCCATGCATTCTCTGAAATGTTCAAAGCTTTTCTGAGCTAGTGGCTTTGTGAGGATATCTGCAAACTGATCCTCTGTTCTGCAATGCTGCAAAACGATCTCGCCATTGCTAACCAATTCACGTATGAAGTGAAACTTGGTGTCAATGTGCTTAGTCCTTTTATGAAAAACTGAATTTTTAGATAATGCAATAGCTGAGCTATTGTCACAAAATATCACTGTCCCTTTTACCTGTTCTTGACATAAGCTTCTCAACATTTTCCGCATCCAAACTACTTGACACGCTGCTGCTGTAGCTGCCACATATTCTGCTTCTGCTGTAGACAATGCTACAATGGGCTGTTTCTTAGAGGCCCATGAAATGGCTCCTGAACCCATATGAAAAACATAACCGGAAGTGCTCTTCCAATCATCAACACTTCCAGCCCAATCACTGTCTGTGTATCCAACTAACTCTGAACATTCTGAAGTAGTATAAAAAATACCAAAATTTTTAGTACCTTTAACATACCTCAAAATCCTTTTTGCTGCTTGCCAATGTGCATCCTTTGGCTTTTCCATGAATCTGGAAATCAAACTAACAGCATGCATTATGTCCGGCCTAGTTGCAGTCAAATACATGAGGCTGTCAACTATGCTCTTGTATAGACTAGGATCAAAATCCTTGCTGCTGTCCTCTCTGCTAAGCTTTAGTCCCATCACTGTGGGAGTGATTGCTGCTTTGCATTCCTGCATGTTAAATCTTTCAAGTACCTCATTAACATACTTTTCCTGTGAGATGAAAATCCCATTTTCATCTTGTTCTACTTCTATTCCCAAGAAGTATCTCAACAAACCCATATCAGTCATTTCAAATTCTTCCTTCATGACTGTTTTAAAATGTTCAATAAGGCAATCATCATTACCTGTAAAAATAACATCATCAACATACAAGACTACAATCAAGATTTTACCATCTTGTTCTTTGATGTAGAGGGTGGGTTCTCCTTCACACTTTTCAAAACCATTTTCCAGTAGATATGAATCTATCCTACTGTACCACGCTCTTGGCGCTTGCTTCAGCCCATAAAGAGCTTTCTTCAACTTGCATACTTTGTGCTCTTGGCCTTTCTTCTCATAACCGAGAGGTTGATCAATGTAAACCTCTTCCATTAACACTCCATTCAGAAATGCTGACTTCACGTCCATTTGGTAAACTTTCCATTTGTTTTGTGCTGCTATGGACAGCACTGCTCTCACGGTTTCCATTCTTGCAACCGGTGCGAAAGTTTCCTCATAATCAATGCCATGCTTCTGCTTATACCCTTTGACAACAAGCCTTGCCTTGTGTCTCTCTATCTTGCCTTCAGCATTACTCTTGGTCTTGTAGACCCATTTAACACCTATGACATCTTTACCTTTTGGGAGTTCAACCAAATCCCAAGTTTTGTTCCTCTCTATGGCATTTATTTCCTCATCCATAGCTTCTATCCATTTCTTATCCTTGATGGCTTCTTCGAAATGAACATGATCATCAACATGACAATATAAAGTAAACAAAGAATTGATACCTTCATTAGCTATATCTTGTTCATAAATTTCTCTCAAACTTTTGAATTTCTTACCTCTTTCAGTAGGTGTACAAGTACTTGAAGAAGCACTTGAATTTCCTCCTTGTGGTGTGCTTGGAGAAGCACTGTCATTTATCCTCAAGGGTGTACTTTGCTGCTCTCTTGTTGGTGTTGCTGTTTGGGGATGTATTTCAGCCACCTCATCATCATTCTCATCATGAGATAAACAGTGTTTAACATTCATTGTTTTCTCTATGCTTCCATCCCAAGCTTCCTCTTCAATGAACTGAACGTCCCTGCTCACAATAAATTTCTTGCTGGATGGGTTATATAACCTGTAGGCCTTGGATTCCTCACTGTATCCAATGAAAATACATTTCTCCCCCTTGCTGTCCAACTTCTTTCTCAGCTGATCCGGAATGTGTGCATAAGCCACACATCCAAAAACCTTCATGTGTGTGACACTTTGCTTTGCGCCACTCTATGCCTCTTCCGGCACTTTGTTCATCACTGCTTTTGTAGGACACCTGTTCAAAATATACGCTGCACAATGTACAGCTTCAGCCCAATAATCATTAGGCAAATTCTTTGCCTTTAACATACTCCTCGCCATGTCCATTATGGTTCGGTTCTTCCTTTCGGCTACTCCATTTTGCTGCGGAGTATATCTAGTTGTAAACTATTTGTGAATACCATTTTCTCTACAAAACCGTAGAAATTTTTTAGAGATATACTCACCTCCTCTATCAGTCCTTAAGACCTTGATATGCAGCCCACTCTGATTCTCAACAAGTGCTTTGAAATTGCAAAATTTTTCAAACACTTCACTTTTGTTTTTCAAAAAGTAAACCCAAGTTTTTCTTGTAAAATCATCTATGAATGTTAAGACATAGTGGCTGCTTGCAAGTGATGGAGTTTGCATCGGTCCACATACATCCGAGTGGACAATCTCTAAGGGTGCTTTTGCCCTTATGCTTTTCCCGGAAGGAAAACTTTCTCTGTGTTGTTTCCCAAGAATACAACCTTCACAAAGGCTGTCCGGTTTCTCTATCAATGGTAAACCACTTACCATTCCTTTTCTGTTCAACAGTTTAAGACCTCCAAAGTTGAGATGTCCAAATCTCAAGTGCCATAACCAATTATCATCCTTTGGTTCGCTTTGGAAAGTCTCCTGTGCAACTGCTGCTTTCTCTTCACCATTCCTCAAATCTGCTCTCATTCTGAGAGGGAACATCCTATTCCTTGTCATCTTCACTTCAGCAATACACTGCTTGCTGGGTGGTTTGTCCATGATTGTACAAACATCATTATCAAAGAAAACATTATACCCCTTATGGACAAGTTGTCCAATACTTAAGAGATTACATTTCATTCCTGGAACATAATAAACATCTGCGATGGTTTTCTTTGCACCTAATCTTGTTAAGACATTTACATCTCCTTTTCCCATAACAGAAACTTTGCTATCAGTTCCTAGTGTGACTTGTGACTGCACACTTTCATCTAACATAGAAAACATTGCTAAGTTTCCTGTCATATGGTTACTACAACCGGAGTCTAGAAACCATAAGTCTTCACTCTTTTCTTCAGCCATATTACAAGCTAGAAACAAATTGTTTTGGCTGCTATTTTCTCTTGTGAAATTTGCACTAGTTTCACTTCTCATATCTTGTTTCTTCTTTCTACATTCATTAGCATAATGACCATATTTCTTACAATTGTAACATTGAACATTGGATTTATCATACCTTTGTCCTTGATCATTCTGCTGTCCACTTTGCTGGCTGCCTTAGCTGTGATGCTGATTTGGATTGCTGCCCCTTCCTTGAGCATTTGCTGGACTGTTCCTTCCACCTCTATTCTGGCTTCTGCCTCTTCCTCTTCCTTTGCCTTGCCCTCTTCCTCTTCCGAAAGACATCTGGGCCTTAAAGGCTTGCTCAAGAGATGAGTTTTCACTCCTACCCAATCTCTGTTCATGGGTCATCAGTGATGCATGAAGTTCATCCATTGAAAACTTTGTGAGATCCTTAGTCTCCTCTATGGTGGTGACAATCACATCAAATCTTGAGGGTAGACTCCTCAAGAGTTTTTCAACAATCCTTTTGTCTTCAAGAGTCTCTCCATGTGATCTTATTTGTGTGACCATTCCAATCACATGAGTGAAGAATGAGTCAATAGTGTCTGACTCTTTCATGCAGAGAGTCTCAAAGTCTCTCCTCAGCAACTGAAGTTTTGATGTCTTCACTTTCTCCATTCCCTGATAAGTTGTCTTGAGAGTTTCCCATGCTTCACTGGATTTCTTGGCTGCTGTTATCCTTGGAAACACACTCTCATGCACTGCTTGATACAAAAAGAAAAGAGTCTTGGCATCTCTCTTCTTATTGTTCTTCAACTGTTCTCTTCCTTCTTGATTTAACATAAAAAACTCTGCATCATCTTTTGGCTCTTCAAAGCCATCCTCAACTAATTCCCATAACTCTTGGGAGACAAATAAAGCTCTCATGGTTATTGACCAGTAGTCATAATTTTTTTCATTGAATTGTGGGAGATGGACATTTCCTAAACTCATACCTGTGCTAGAACCAGCCATTCTGCACTATGATCCAAAACAATTGACTGTGTCTTTAAAACTAACCAACTGTACTACAACAGTAACACAGAACTGTATAGAGAAATACCTTCAAATTCTTCTTGTCTGAACCTTCACTCTGCTGGAGAGGCTTCTGCAAAAACGAACTCTGTTCCTTCAGCGTATTTGACCTTCAAATAGCCTGGATTGGCTTTGATACCATGTTGGAATTTTCAGAATTCCAAAATAATAAAACTGCCTCTTCTAACACAGAGAAAATATTAAAAAATTGCACTCACAGTAACAGAATTTCCACATAAAAAAATTCTATTCAGTAAAAAAAAACTTGTTACAACTTCTTCCTCACTGCAGAGGGATTTACAATAAAAATATGACTACTGCAAACACAGTTCAGAAAAAAAAAAAAAAAAAAACTCTTCTCTGTCTTAAAAAAAAACTTTGCTGTGAATTTCCAATTCACTGTCTCTGTCTATTAAAAATAAACACCTCTCTGTTTTACAAAAAAAATATACTCTGTTGTGTATATTTTTAATTCTGCTCTCACTGTGTTTTTAACAATTGCACTGCTGTGCATTCAACAACAACAACTAAAAAAAAAATTACAAATCTGTTCTATTACATATAAGCAAAATATCTAAATTTCATTAATGCAATTTGTTGACTAATTTTCCAAAATTCACCGCTTATAAAAATTCATAAATGGCCTCATTAAAATCTGTCAGCACCGCTTCAAAAAATTTTATGTCAAATTTTGAATTTGGTGGCTGCAATGAATTTTTCCGCGGTGGTGGCGGATTGGTGGTGCGGTGAGCACATGTGGCGGAGCCACCTCAAACTGGTGGTTGCGGGGGCTGCCAACCATCCGTACCAAGCAAATGGGGTGACCCCCCGCACTAAATATCAGCCACACATTTGTGGTCAACGTGCCCATGGTTGGTCAACTGCGGGGGGTACACTCCCGTTAACCACCTCGCAGTTCGACCCCCCGCACACGGTCGATTGCTGCAAACATGCCCCCGCGATAACTCTTTGCACCTGTTCATCCATGCGCTAATCCTCCGCCAACCTGCTCGTTGTTCCGGCAGTTGGAAATTACGTTCCAACAATTCACACATGACTTAATTTTTAGGTTTTTCTTTTAAATATTAGTTGATTTATATTTTTTCTTATGATGATGATGATGATGATGGTTAACGTCCACTGAGACCAATTTTTGGTATATAGGACCTAAAAAAAAGAGTTATTTAGTTTGATTTAAGATCTCCCGAGTTCACTATAGTTTTGACAGCTTAAAAGGCTATGAAGGTCAGTTTTGCAACAAAGATTATGAAATTGAGCTCTAATGTGGTTGTACGCAGGGCACTCTAAGAGGAAGTGATTTTCATCTTGATGTTCAGATTCTCACAGAGATGGAAAAGCCTTTCCATCCATGGTGTTTTAGGAATTGTCCAACGACCTATTTCACTATGGAGCTCATGAGTGTTCGTTCTAATCTTGGCTATATTAATTTTCTTCTTTGAGCTAGTTAAAATAGAGAGATAATTTTGATCTTCTAGGGTGGGGTTGATGAGGTACTTATAATATCTTAATTTTATTTTAGTTGCTAGATCTTTCTCACACCACATTTTTTCTTTGAACTTAGAAGTAACAATTTTGTTAATGTCATTAATGTTTTGTAGTGCAACATTGTCGTCAATCTCTCAATGGTTTAACCAACCCTGGTGTCTTTATACCAACCTCATTTAAGCCTTAGGTGGTTTTGGCTGGAATTTAAAGCTAGCTTAGGAAGTTTATGGTCTCCTATGCTATTGCTATTGAGCTTGTCCTTGTACAATAAAAGTCTAGTCATAGCTAGGCTCTCCATAGCGGAAAGACTTAAAACAAATTTTCATCTTTAAAATTTCCAAAGTTTAAAATATTTTTTCATCTTTAAAATTTTCCCAACAAAAAATATACAAAAATTCAATTATAAAATATAATCATTTAAATATTTTATAAATGAACTGAATCTTAAATCTGATTAGTTATAATATCTATTTCTCGACACCAAACATTGGTGGATTAAGTAGAGATGAGATTCTTATATACACAAATAAAAATATGAATAATAATTGGAGTATTGGTATTAATTTTTAATGTTATAAAAGTAGAGTAGTGAATTCTCTCACTTTCGTAAAAGATCATTAACCTACTTTCCAATTGTTATAAAAAATTTACACGACAACAAAATTTGAGCCTCATAAATTTATATAAATCCTCAATAACCTTATGAAATCTCCACATAACCGTCAAAATAAATTCGAAATTCCAGCCTCATCTCAACAATATCTCTGAACCGATTAGTTAAAAATCTCAGATGTACGGTAAACAACATTCTCATTGTTGTCTAACCGATCCAACAGATATGGGGGTTTCCACAAGTCAATTCAAAAGAAAAATTCGAGCAGGCACAGAAAACAAAAAAGGATGAACGGCTGACGATGTTTCCATGGCTGGCACTTAATCGTTCAAGTGAATACATATTACATCAATGCGTGTCTTCTTTACACGATACCATCTCTCGAATTTACTCAGATTCAAGGCGATTAAGACCGTAGCTGATTTTCTCCATGGGAGGATTCGAGTCTACTAGTCGATCTTATTCATTTGGACCAGCTGGTACTACATGTTATGTTAATTCATTCACTTTGGTAGTAATGGCGTTTCGCAAGTATGGAATAAGATATAAATCACAATATTTTTCATATGAAAGCATGTGCCTTGAAAAATAAGGAAGAAATATGGATGGTATGATTTTGTAAAGGAAACTCGTTTGGGCTAGTTGGTATTGTTAATTCACTTTGGTAGAAATGGCGTTTAGGAAATTTTTCAATAAGATATAGATCACAACAATGTGCTTTTATATTCAATCTCATTGTAATCACTGTATGAACAAATGGTTAATTCCGATGGCAGGTGGACTAATATGAGAGCATTTGCATTGAAATATAAGGACTATGGACTAATGGTAAATTCCGATGGCAGGCGGACAGAGCATGTGCATTGAAATATAAGGACGAAACAATGATGGATGGTATGATTTTTTGAGGAAAACGCAACTTCTATTTATTAGAGAGTATATATTTACTCAATTTTTAAAAGTAAAAGTAAATTAGTTTTATTTTTAATATAGATTTAATATGATTATAGAGGGATTTAATATTTTTATTTGTAAATTTTTTTTTATTAGTAGACATTATTTAAATGTTTTTTATAGTTTATTTAAAGATCTAAAAAAAAATTGGAGAATATGAGCAAAATTTAAACTTTGATGACAGAACAACGCCCTTACACATCTTACACATCATACTAGGTTGTAGAATGAGCCTCTAGGCTCTTATAAATGTTTTAAAATTATATTCATATTTTTCTGTCTTCTTTTATTGTATATTATATTTGTTATTTTAATTATACTTTAATATACTTATTAGTTTTAAAGATATTTCAATAAATATTTTTAAATTTTTCTTTTAAATTTTTATTAATAAAGTTCATAGAGAGTAGAATAGATGGTAATGGGTTGTACTCCTAAGGCACTCTGTGATGGGAAGGTTACTTATTAGAAACTGGTTTCAAATTAAGTGGGCCAAAATCCAAGCACATTAAAGGTTGGTGTGGCTTAGGCCGTCTCTGACGCCCGAGTGATTTTGACGAAGACTTAGATGCCCCTGGGTCATGCTTTCTCAAGCCAAAATTTAAGCATACTATTATCTCATCACTCACACAACTTAGCCAAAAAAAATAATCATTAATAAAATATTAACATAATTTAATGCACTTAAAATTTGCACCAAAGTAGAGTTGCAAGAAATGAAGAATATACTACTCTGCAAAGAAATGAATTGAATTCTCCTTGCAATGAAATAAAATTCTACCATGTTCTTGTAGGAATGTAAATTAAATCAAACCATAAAGTAGTAAAAAGGAAATTTATAATGATGTAATCTAATTCAATAGAGATAATTTTATCTTTCTCTCAACCTCCTTTCATCCACTAGATTATGTCAAAAATGTTATTAAAGATGCTATTCAGATAAAAATTGTAAAACCATGAGAAAGGTTGGAACACTGAAGTTATTGGATCTATTCTATAGGAAACTCTACAATTATACTAAAAACAATCACAAAATAATTTGATGAAATGAAGCTAAAAATTGAGAATGTGAGATATTTATAAAATATATGACTCATAATAATTTTTTACCAAATGAAGGCACCAATCTTACATCTACTAGTGAAAGCATTAACAGTGAAAAAATAGACCATACCAAGTCCAATTAGGCTAACAAGGAGGTAGAAGTGGAGGTACTATCAATCAGAAATGTATGAAAATTCAGTTATAAAGGATATTCATTTAGGTATTTTAGAAGTGGACTGAATCTTAAATGTGATTAGTTATAGCATATATCTCCAAATTTTGGTGGAGATGAGAAATTTTTATACCAAAAAGAAATATTAATATTAATTGGTGTATTGATATTCTTTTAATTAGATATTATAAATATATATTTTATAAAAGTAAATTTTTAATTTTATAAAAGTAAATTTTTAATGTTATAAAAATAGAATATAATTATTTTACTTTATTAAAAGATAATTAATTTATTAAAGGATAATTAATTTATTTTCAAGTGTTGTAAATTTTTTTATAAAAACAAATATTTAATATCATAAAAATAGGTGATTAAATTATTTTCAAAATACTCTAATTTTTTTATAAAAAAAATATTTAATGTTATAAAAATAGATTAGTGAATTATTTTACTTTCTTAAAATATAATTAATCTATTTTCTAATTATTATAGAAAATGGCATATAAGATGAGAACAAAATTTGATTTATAAATTTATATAATTTCTTGTAGGAGGAATTACCACACTTTTATGGAATTAGTAATTTTCACTTTGGAAATCCTAGTTGCCTGTTTAAAAAATTTACCAATATCTATTGGTTTTGGTGTAAAAACAAACTTCTTTATGATATGAGAGCATGAATGTAGGTTAGATTCCTCAACTACTTTTGAGGATAGAAGTTGAAAAAATCACCACATCTATCCTTAATTTCCACTCTCAGAATCTTAATTACTAATTCCATAAAAATGTAGTAATTCCTTCAACAACAGACAATGACCTGACGAAATTTCCACATTACAATCAAAATAAATTCGAAATTACAGCCTCATCTCAACAGTATCTCCGAACTGATTACTTAAAAATTCCAAATATACCGTAAACAACATTCCCAGTGTTGTGTAATCTATCCAACACATATGGCGGATTCCACTAGTCAATTCAAAAGAAAGATTCGAGCAGGCACACAAAACAAAAAAAATATGACTTCCATGGTCGGCACTTAATTGTTCAAGTGAATACATATTACATCGTTGCATGCCTTCTGTACAGAATGCCACCTCTCCCATTTACTCACATTCAAGGCGATTAAGACCGTAGCTGGTTTTCTCATTGGTAGGATTCAAGTCTACTAATCCATGTAATTCGTTTGGACCAGTTGGTACTACATCTTATGTTCATTCATTCACTTTGGTAGTAATGGCGTTTCGCAAGTATGGAATAAGATATAAATCACAAAAAAATTCTTTTATATTCAAACTCAGGATCATCACTCTGTAAACAAACGACAAATTCCAATGGCAAGCGTGCTAATATGAAAGCATGTGCCTTGAAAAATAAGGTAGAAATATGGATGATATGATTTTGTCAAGGAAACTCGTTTGGAATAGTTGGTAATGTTAATTCTACCGAAATGGCGTTTAGGAAGTATCCAATAAGATATAAATCACAACAATGTGCTTTTATATTCAATCTCATTGTAATCACTTTATGAACAAATCGTAAATTCCGATGGCAGGTGGGACTAATATGAGAGTATTTGCATTGAAATATAAGGACTATGAACAAATGGTAAATTCCGAGGGCAGGTGGGACTATGAGAGCATTTGCATTGAAATATAAGGACTATGAACAAATGGTAAATTCCGATGGCAGGTGGACTAATATGATAGCATGTGCATTGAAATATAAGGAAGAACCAATGACGGATGATATGATTTTGTGAGGAAACAGAATATGACGGATGATATGATTTTGTGAGGAAAACACAACAATAGAGAGTATATATTTATTTATTTATATTACGATTTTTAAAAATAAATCAACATAGATTTATTTTAAATATGAACTTATTTTAAATATGAACTTAACTTAAGCATATAAGGATTCAAAGATTTAAATGCAATTTTTTTTTAATAGATATTATTTAAATGTTTTGTATAGTTTTTTTTTTTTTAAGATTTAAAAAAAAAAATTATTTCAAGAGATATGAGCAAAATTTCAATTTTTATATAGAATTAATAATTTTCACTTAAATTGTATGTTGCTTTTCGTCTAAAAATATCTAAAATTATGAGAAATTTGTCTCGAGAGATTGCTATATAACCACTTCTTATCTTCATTATCTTTAACTATTATTAGATTTGAGCATTCCTGGAGGTTCACACTGGTAGTAAAGGCATAAGGTCTATATATTTATGGTAGACTGCCAATATATTGTTGGAAGAACTTGTTGCTCTTAAAAAAAAGCCATCAGAACCAATATGATAATCATACCAAAGGCCAATTAAATATTTGGTATTATTAAATCACTTAAGAATTCACTCAACAACATAAATAGCTTATAAATAATGAAGATGCATAATAAGAAAAGGCAAAAATTAATTCATTTCAAGGTGGTAGAGGATATAGATGAGCCCTTAAGCGTACAATTCAAAGGCCCTTTATAGCCCCATACATAGATGTTTGTCCATTCCTTGGAAAATGTACATTTTCTAGTCTTTGGGATCCTCAAGTTAGTGTTCTTTAAAATCCTTGGCATTCTAGTTGGCATCCCATGTTATGTAACTTGGAAGTTCTTTTGGTTGATAAAATATGTTGTATTTTCTATTCAAACTCATTGTCACCACTCTGAAAAAATGGAAAAATCCGATGGAAGGTGGACTAATATGAGAGCATGTGCATTGAAATATATGGAAGAAAGAAGTATGGATAGTATGATTTTGAGGGAAACTCGAAAAGATGGATTGTATGATTTTCTG
Source organism: Pinus albicaulis (assembly GCA_034641835.2). Taxonomy (NCBI): domain Eukaryota; kingdom Viridiplantae; phylum Streptophyta; class Pinopsida; order Pinales; family Pinaceae; genus Pinus; species Pinus albicaulis. The sequence goes on from CM076577.1 coordinate 1,265,510,334, forward strand.
AAGAAAACACAACATCGAATTTTCCCACAATATATATTTACTTAATTATATTATGATTTTTAAAAGTAAATAAGTTTATATAAATGTCTTAATATTATATTTATGTTTTTTTCAATTGTTTTACTTTATATAATACGTTTATTTTAATTATATTTTAATATATGTATGAGTTCTAAAGATGTTTTACTAAATGTTTTTAAGGTTTTTTTTTATTTTTTTATTAATAAAGTTCATAGGAGTGGAAGAGATGGTAATGGGTTGTACTCCTAAGGAAATATAGGATATTAAGGTTATCTATTCGAAACCAGTTTGAAATTTAATGGGCCAAAATCTAAACTTGTTAAAGGTAGGTGTGATTTATGCGAGGTGCGATTCCCCAACGATTTTGACGATGGCTTAGATGTCCCTCGATCTTGATTTCTCAAGATAAAGGTTAACCATACTATCATCTTATCACTCACACAACTTAGCAACAAAAAAAATCATTAATAAAATATTAACATAAATTAATGCACTTAAAGTTTGCACCAAAGTAAGCTTGCAAAAAATGAAGAATATACTACTTGGCAAAAATGGAATTGAATTGTACTTGCAATGAAATAAAATTATACTTTGTACTTGTAGGAATGGAAATGAAATGAAAACATAAAGTAGTAAAAAGGAAATTTATAGTGTTGTAATATAATTATGTAGAGATGATTGTCTTTCTCTTAAGCTCCGCTCATCCCATAGATCATGTAAAAAATGGTTATTCAAGGTGTTATTCAGATAAAATTACAAAACCATGAGAAAGAATGGAAAACTAAAGCTATTGGATCTATTCTATAGGAAGCTTGTAATTGTACCAAAAACACCCCACAACAAATTCATGAAATGAATCTTAAAATTGAGAATGGGAGTTATTTATAATATACATCAATCACAATAACAATTCATCAAGTTCCTAAATTCCTGCATGAGATGACCAAGTGCGCCATTCGCTAAGCTCACTATAACAACAAACAATACCTGAAAAATCTATGAAATACGCATGAAAACAAGATATAAAAAGTACAATACAACCTCCAAAGCTCCTTTGGCTAGACCCTCCCAAAGGGGTCTAGGGATTTGAGAAAAATCAAAACTATTTTCTTTAGAAAAAAATGTCTTTCTATTGATTCAAAATTAACATTATATAAGAATAACATTAAAGAGTTGCAGAGTTGCAATATTAAAACAATGTTATTTTTCCTCTCAAACTTTTCTTACAACTAGCCTCGTGTTCTCCTTTATATAATGTGTTGAGGAAGTAGGCTCCTTAATAGGAGGGTATATTTTCTTCTAAAATTATGGAAAATTTATCTCCTTGGGATTTCTACGTAGCCACTTCTTATCCTCACTGTTTATAACGCTTATATTTTAGCATTCCTAGAGGTTCACACGTAGTTGAGGGAACAAGGCCTATACCTTTATGGTAGACTATCAATAGACTGTTGGAGGGGAACTTGTTTCTATCAAAAACCCTTCCAAATCAATGTAATAATCATACCAACGGTTAATTAAATAATTAGTATTATTGAATCACTTAAGAATTCATTCAACAAAAGGAATATCATATAAATAATGAAGCTGCATAATAAACAAGCTCGGGAATGAATTGTTTTGAAGGTTGCAGAGACTGTAGATGAGCTCTTAAGCGTACAATTGAAGGGCCCTTTTTAACCCCCTACATATATGTTTTTCCATTACTTGGAAATTGAAGCTTCTCTAGTCTTTGGGATCCTCAAGCTATTATTATTTAAACTCCTTGGAATTCTATCAGGCATCCCATCTTATGTAACTTGGAAGCTCTTTTGGTTGATAAAATATCTTGTATTTTCTATCTTATTCCATTCTTCATATTCTTTTTTTTGCTAATATATTTTATTAGTATTTACATGAATGGATTATTGAGATTTAGTCCAATCCATTGTATACCCAACCTTTCTAATATGATCTTGTAGAGTGGTGTTCTTGTTAAGACATTGTATAATTCTTGTCTGAGAATAGAAATTGTATAAATCTTGTCCTAAGAAACTACCTATCTTAGTTGAAATCTATAAGGAAAGACATGATATATCCTTTGACACATCCATGTAACCTCTTCCTATAGAAATATGAACATATTCTCAAAGTGGAGGATAGCTTCTTATTGTCTTTTCTTCCAATTCTATCATACCTATTATTTTTCCATGAGGATATTATGGGATGCAATGATGGTCTAAACATTAGGGTCCTCTTCCCTTATCCATTATGGAGTGGTCAATTCTTCCCGAAAGGTTCTTAAATTCTTAATCTCAAGATTGGGAGTTAGGTCCTATTGTATCGTGTAAATAGAACTCAAACAATTTGGATTTTTCTTTTATGTTGTAGCTTTCACATAGTCTAATGAAATCCTTGAGAGTTTGAATGTGGAGCCCCCCTTGATATCCATGCCAAAATATCTAAAATACACACCATTATTATTTTAGAAATATGTCATAGATATTTATTGGTTTCCTTTAGCTATCCATCGCCAAGGATTGGTGGGCCATGATTCCCATGTCAATCTCCATCCTTAAAAACTGATCGCCACTAGCTTTCTTTTTTTAATCAACCTTCTTTAACTATTGTTAGATTTATTTTTTTTCTCCATTTCAACATTCTCCTCTCTTATACTCTTGAAGTATTAATATCATCATCTCCTCACTAATTTTGTCAACTTCATCTTCTTACATAGTCACATCTCTAAATACATTCTTGGAAACGATCATTTAACATGGATATACTTCAATTATGGCTTTGTTGGTCTCCAAAATTGGATGGCGTAGGAGATGAACTAGTAGCAACATTTTTGTAGAAAGGATACTTATAAGTTTAGATATTTTTATGCAACAATATTCCTCTAGAGGCTCCAATTGTCCCTATATATTTAGGTTGTCTACCTTGATTCTCCATGGGAGGTGATACTTCATTATATTACTTATGTTGTGTATAACACTCATTTTTCTTGTAGAAAATCCACATAGATTCAAACTGATATTTGTAATATCATAAAAAAATTACTTAAATATACTCTACAAATTGTGGAAACCAATTTCGATCACACAATCACATGAACAAGAAAGAGAAAAAATTTCAATCACACAACACAAATATTTATATGAGGAAAGCCTCATCTAAACACAGTGTGCTATCTATATATTGCACAAGTCAAAGAGTATAAGAACAATACAATGCTTCTCTCAGGCTTGAGAGCCCTCTGCACTATCTATGTCTATCTCACTGCTTCCTAGGCTAAATTTGGCCAATACTTACCAAATTTCCTAGCCTTCCAAGCTCCTACATCCTTGACCAGTTCAATGAGGAATTAGGCTCCTATTTAATAGGAATTTTCCTCCATTGTATTGTGCAGTTTCCTTAGGATCTTCCTCTCACTTCACGTACCATCTGTACAACCCATATAATTATACAATTGATATTACACTTCCCTTTAACTACAATCTCAACTGGGTCTTTCTCAAAACTGATATGCATGAGTTATTTATGAGTGAATTTTCAGTTATATGATTGATTACTACATGCGAATTAAATATAATTTAATTCACTTGATCTCTCACTCATTCCTCCATCATTTAGAACTAGTTAAATTGATTTTAAATCAAATAAATTAAGTTAGTTAATTACAACTCAAAATAAATTCAACCAGGGCTCATAAAACATAGGAGACACTCTAAATGCCTTTATGTTAGCCCTCAAATAGAATTAAATAAACTAAATATGTCTTCCTGACTTAGTTAAATCGTACAAGTTGTCATGTGATGAGAAATTAAAATTTTCTTCTAATTTAATTACAGGAAAATTAAATTAGAAACCTCTTCTTATGGCAATTTTTCAATAATTATTGTTGCAAATTTGAACACTCCCTCTAAAAAATAAAGGAATTTAACTCTATCCTGATCTGGTACCTTTCTAATTTTTTGCATGCAGCACTTCTCTCTAGTGTTGTTTCTATTGGAACTTTTGAAACTGAAAAACGTCTAAACTGAATCAACTATGATCAGTAAGATGCATTTATAAATCAAGTCCTAAACTGCTACTAGATAATGCACTGTCTACTAAAAACTCCATGCTACTGGTGACTCTACAGTATGTCATTTGCACTACTGCCAACTTTACACTATGCTCCCCAGTGTCTGACTACTACTAGTGTCTGCATCTGTCACTCTCACATCTGACTTCATCAACTACCATTGATCCATCCTGCTACTATGTACTATGGGCCCTTGTAGCAAGGTAATGATCCATGAGACAAGACATCTCAAACGACCCTGCTCAAATTTCTGCACTCTTGGGACTATGACTTCATATTGCCCTACCTTTCTCCTATAGGTATGGCGGCATGTGCTCCCTCTTCCCAGTTGGCTCGAAATTCCCCCCTACTTTAGGTCTCTTCTTGAGTGGATGCCTCCACTTGGTCTCCTCTCTACTTCTCTAATTGTGGTGGCTCCACAATATTTTGAGGTTGCATGTTGAGAGGTAGTCCATGCTCCCTCTCAACCACCATTTCTCTAACCTATTCCGTTCTCCTCAAATATTTGCATGCATCTTCAACCTCAAGGGAATATAGGTTCTTGGCTCGTGCACTAATCTATTTCATATGTCTTGTGGAAATGTGTCTAAGGGAAACCCTGCCTTTGTTGAATATCACATCGTAGCCACGGTCTTCCAATACTGCGAGAAAAAAAATTTCTTCCTTATTTCTGGAACAAACAACACATATGTGAGTCTAGGAACTATGGAAACTCAAAGCCGTGTTGTAACTACCTCGTCGTCACAAACATTTTAGAAAAAAATAGTTGATTTTAAATCCACTATATCTCCCTCATTCAAACTCTGATTCGACCGATTTTGCACCAAAAGTTAGCCACTTTACTAGACTTCCAAGCTCTTTCTTCCTTGCACAGTTAATGAGGAATTAGGCCCCTATTTAGTAGGAATTTTAGTCCATTAAATTGTGCAATTCCTTTAGCCTCTTCCTATGAATTCATACACCTTCTACACAACCTGGATAATTATACAATTGATAGTACACTTCCCTTTAACTCCAATATCAATTGTTCTTCCTCAGGACTGAAATGCATGAGTTATTTATGAGAGAATTATTAGTTATCTGATTGATCATCACATGTGAAATAAATCTAATTTATTTCGCTTGACATCTCACTAGTTCCTCCATCAACTAGAACTATTTAAACTGATTTTAACTCAAATTAATTAAGTTAATTAATTACAACTGCAAAACTCAACCAAGGCTCCTAAAAATAAGTAGACACTCTATATGCCTCTATTTTTACCCTCAACTCGAATTAACTGAACTAAGTAAGTTTTCTTGACTTATTTAACTCGTACAAGCAATCATGTGATGTGGAATTACAATTTCCTTCTAATTTAATTAAGGGAAAATTAAATTAGAAACCTATTCTTGTTGTCATTTTCAATATTTCTTGTTGCAAATTTCAACATATCTCTTCTTGTAATTAGATTTTTTATTTTTTAATAGAGTTACATGTTTTCTTTTCTTTGATAGTTTCATTTCTTCAATAACATGTTAAATTCACCACAAATCATTATACCATTATACAGATCTACATTATTAACCATAAGCATGAGAAACTATATAGAAAGAACAATATCTCATTATCATCTAAGTAGCGAAATGTAAAGGAAAAAAGGAAGAAAAACATGCACACATAGAGACACTGGGATTGATCTGAGAATAGGGAAAAACCCACTATGGGGAAAACCCTTAGAATTTATTCTTTTTATATCATCATCAAATGATTAAAAAATAAGAGTACAATGATCCATAGATCCATATCTTCATGATGTAGAAAACAAATACCATATGCATAATAAAACCATAAACATACTATTGTTGAAGGGCTTGAATATGGGAACTGAAATGCATTGACACTTCTTGTAACATACTAATGAACACTGCTGATACTGAGTGAGAAATGTAGATACATATTGTACCGGAAATATATAGAGCGGATCTACTAATCTGCTGATCCACAATGGTATGAAACCCCTGACAAATATATATATATGTGTGTGTGTGTGTGTGTGTGTGTGTGTGTGTGTGTGTGTGTGTGTGTGTGTATTCAAGGCAGTTAGGATAGTATAACGATCTCACCAAATATGATGTTTAATTGTTATGTGTTATCATTTCATTACATTACATGACTATCAACATGACTTGGGCTAGTGCTCTGACCCAACTAGCCCTCTTTGCATCGGTTATACCAATTAAATTATCCAATAGTACCTATGAGTAGACCTCCATTACATCCCAAGCTACCTATACAACCTAGTCCTAGTCCCATTAATAAGGGAGAAAAAAAAAGTTGAAATGAAATTCCACCTACCTATTTCATCTCACCTATGGATTGTAATGAAATTCAGCTATGATCGGGAAGGATAGTAGTCCCCACTTTTTCTCCTGTTATTATAGAAAATGAAGAATAAAATTCATTAGGAGAATAAAAATTAGTTCGAGGATCTTTAGAAAATAAACAAGCTATAAAAGCCAATGATGTCACTAATGTTAAAATAGTTTATAACACTCATGAAGCTATAATAGATATTGCTACTTGTAACAATTACTGTTAATGAGACTTGTAACCGTTGCTAGTAATGAGACTTGTTTTCACCCCCTTACTGTGAAATTCTATTCAAGGTAAATAACACTCCTTAGCCTGAATCTAATTTCTTAAGGGAGTTAAAATACTTACATGCTTTTATTAATTTACTTCAATAAATTTGAGATGTTCCCATTTATGCTAAGGCAGTTAAATAATTTTGAGTTAGAAAGACAGGTAGGAAACCTCGAGATCCCCTTACTGTACATGTACTCGGAAAATTATTAGAATTGATGTTAGGGGATAACACACTTGCTAAATATGAATATCCGCAAATCCCAACAATATTTTTTCATATTTGAGGAATAATGCTTCCAAATACCCTAATTCACTTAGGAGCAACAACTAACATAATCACTAGGGAAACTATTGAACTACTTGGACTTACCTATTTGAGACCAACTCACACTATTTTAAGGTAGGTCTAGGATATGACCTATGTACATATTGGAGGATGTTATTATTTCAGTGGATTCTTGGCAGTATCTAGTATATTTTGTGGTGTTACAGCCTAAGACAAGCCTATGGGGACAACCTTTTTATTCTATGGAGGAAATGGTTGGTCATTGGAGGTGATTTTATTGGATGTAGATATGGGTACATTACCATCTCTGATCGTAATACCACCAAGGACCTTTACTTTACCATCTAGAAAACCTGATTTTGGAATATGAGAACCCTTTATTGTGTGAGTTTTAATTTGAAGTTGATACAAGTCCACTACTCAGTATAGGAAAAGCTTTTACTTTTAAAATAGATTGAGGATGATACCATTAACAGCTTCATTAATTACCCTTATCATGTTACACGATCAAAATCTTATTTTCTGAGTTATGTGATAGAAAAATCAAGTGATGAAAGGACTTTTGATGATACTGCTACAAAGGAAATAACTATTAACCCTAGTCCTAACGATGTTCCAGTAGAGATAGAGCCTAGGAATATCTCAAAGATTAATCCTAATTTATTCCCTTTATAAAAAGAGATATTAGTGCAATTACTAAGAAATAATAAATAATCCTTTACATGGGACTATAAAGATATCAAGGGTATCCATCCCACTTTCTGCACTCATCGTATTTACATGAAGGAAGGATCTCGTCATGTTTAGAAAAATCAATGTAGAATGAATCGATATTCATGCCTAGGGATTTGTGCAAATCTATTTTTATTAAATATAATTTTTATATTTTTATTTTTATTAATATTAATAAACATATCTTTTGATTATCTTATCAACACTTTATAAGCATTTTCATCATCATCATTATTAATAATTTTAAAATAAGTAATTTTTTTGTTAACCTTTATTTTGAAGAGCTCCTTAAATTAATTTCCTTCAATTTAATATAATTTAATTAATATTTCCATAGATACAAATTTTTTTGTCAAAACTCTTATTTTAATTTATTCTCCTATTATTAACTTAATTTAAATACTCATGTTATCAATTAGGTCAAAATTTATTCAGTCAAATTTATTTGATTTATATTTTGTTTCCTTCTTAAATTTTAGTCAAAACTCCTATTCTATTTTATTCTTCAATTTTGATAATTATTTTTACCTAACTTGAATTTACAAAATAATGATCAAAATTGAAGAATAAAATAGAATAGGAGTTTTGACTAAAATTTAAGAAGGAAACAAAATATAAATCAAATAAATTTGACTGAATAAATTTTGACCTAATTGATAACATGAATATTTAAATTAAGTTAATAATAGGAGAATAAATTAAAATAAGAGTTTTGACAAAAAAAATTGTATCTATGGAAGGATTAATTAAATTAAATTAAATTGAAGGAAATTAATTTAAGGAGCTCTTCAAAATAAAGGTTAACAAAAAAATTACTTATTTTAAAATTATTAATAATGATGATGATGAAAATGCTTATAAAGTGTTGATAAGATAATCAAAAGATATGTTTATTAATATTAATAAAAATAAAAATATAAAAATTATATTTAATAAAAATAGATTTGAATATATATAATAATAATAATAAATGTGGAAACCTATAAGACATAAAAGAACAATATTTTGAACCCTAGGGGCATTTATATCGAACCTAGCACTTTTTTTAATCCATTGTGTTTTTGTCGCATCTCTCATGATGGGAGGTGAGACAATTCGAAACATATGACACCACCAAACCTTCATAGAACATATATCCATAAAATTACATCAACACGATTACGGGTTGTGGAAATGTACATGCACAAAGATTGAAACTATTCAATGTAGGTCTATGAGTTTGTAATAAGAAAATGTTAAAGGTTCCATTTAAACCTAAGGAAATCAAGTTAGCATGGCAAGGAGTGCTTGTTTTGAAACCATGTCAAGGATTGGAGTACAAACATTAAAAGGAAAAGGGGGGCCTAAAATTTTAAATATAAAATATGAAAATTGGGGGGTGTTGTAGCCACTACAATAGATGTTGATTTTGACTCAAAGTTCCAATATTCCAACTTTTGTGTGGATCTTGCACCTTTTGTGATGTAGCATCTATGTTGTAGAAACCGTGTGACTATATTGCAACAATTATACAAAGTTGTTCTAGAAACTACAAAATGACTGTTACAACATTTAGAGATGAGTTTTCCAACAACTGTTACCACAGTATGCCTTATGGGAATACCATAACATGGATAGGGACCAAGTTGGCATATAATCATTGAATATTAAATGAGAGATAAATCCAAATATGTTATTTTTCTAATGCCTAATCATAAATTATGTAAATATAAAAAATGTAATAGAAATAGATTAAGTATAAATATTGCACAATAATGGATTAGCCAAGGCAAGTGGAGAGGGTTTATAAATAAGAAAAAGATTCCATTTCTAGAGCCCTTTATCTCCCCCAGCTGAAATTTTTGCATGCCCTCATGAATCCAAGTGCCAATGTATCAGTGAAACAAAATGGACACTTCTCTTTATTCACTGGATAACCTTTTTTACAGTTAACCTTTTCCATTTGTGTCTAATTCCTACTACGAATTATCATACAACATTCTTCAAAATTTAAAATTAGCTTCCTAAAACAATTCTAGTGAACTTGTAGCAAATCTAATGGGGTTGCAAGAAACCTGCACAAGGAGTTCTAGCAAGAGTGTTGTAAGAGTACTAACAAGCTTCTTTTACCCATTTTATACACATTTATTTCAATGAAGTCCTACAAATGTACTTTTCCCAGTTCAATCCTTTTCCTTTAAGAAAATGACCATTCAATATGTAGATATTAAACATATATATAAAACAATCAATATGTGTATATAAAACGGGAGTAGCAATAACAATGTAACTACAGTAGTAGCAACAAAGTATCATAATAGTTTGTCTTATTAAATGGTGATGTTTCATTTCCTATGTATTATTTGTGTGTAGTAGCAATAATACTTCATCTTACTAGTTCTTGTATGACATTGATAGGGCTTCTTTATGTCATTTTTTCCATCAAAGTTTCTCATCGCTAAGAAAAATAATAGGATTTCACATTATTGTTATGGAATGGCTTATATGGAACTTGTTTAGATGTAGGTTATTTTTGGGGGACCCATTTCTCTCCAGATCCTATAGAGGGGCTATGATTTACTCAAGAATATAATACTCAAAACCATATTTTAATATAGTTGACCTAAAAATTCTCACGAATCAAGAAAGAGAGACACGGCATTAACAAATGTTGGTTATCGCAACCATAATACTATATTTTTCTCCTTTTAATAGTTCTTGTGTTGCAGGATCCCCAGATTCTACTATTACTACTACCAGTTCATATCTGCCAACGACATGAACTTTTATTGCTTTTACTATTGGCTTTTGAGTGAAAAAAACAAGTTATTTTATTTTTCTTACTATTGATTCTTTTGTGGTAGCGTCAATGCTTTATAAAGTAGCTTGGAAAATTTCCCATGCATGAATATTGGAGTGGATATCGTGAGGAATTTTTATGTAATGTAAATATGATGGTACTCACCCAAATTGAAGAGATTCTCACCCTATGGAAATGGAAAAAATATGAGGAAGCTTTACAAGGGCCTAAGTGTCTTTTTAAATAAAAATTTGTAACATCTAATTAGCTTAGAATAAATTAAGAAAGAGAAGCATAAATGAACCTTCCTAAGAATTTTTTACAAAAATTGACATACAGGGGTTTCAACGGTTGTTAATAAGTGTTGCCATAGATGGTTAATAGGTGTTACAACAACTAACTAATAAGTGTTTGATCAATTGTAACAACACATATATAACAACTGTAAAAACACCTATAGTAGCACCAACCCTTGTAAAAATAATAGGATAACACAGAGACTCAAAATTTTAAATGACTTGAATGACCTTATTATACATGAGTTAGAAATGGTCAACACAGTAAGTAGGAACTAATTGGGCTAAAGTTTTGGTTTAAAAGATTGAACTTTAGGGGAAACAAGATAAGCAAAGGGGATTCATAAAATTCATCATGCCATTATTTTGAACCAGGAAGAAGGAAATGCATGGGCATACCATGGTAGCGATGAATGACCAAGATGAATATTAGATCCAGTGAATTTTTTTTGTAGAAATGGTATTAGCATTGTGGTAGTGGAACATTATTTCTGCAAAAATGGTCTTTACCTTATTTTTAAAAAAATCTTTATTTGTGTTGTTCTTTAATACATTTTCAATGTTGATTGAAATGTCCTGGTGTTTTTGTCTTTAGCTAAGACACTATTGGTGAAAGATTTTAATATTTTGAGCTTAGAATCACGGTGCATGAAAGGATGCAAAAAACCTCTACTATAATTTCTAGAGACTATTCCCTCTTTTGTGAAATTGTCTTTAAAAAACACCTTATGCATGGATTCACATGCTTATTCCTCTTAAGGCCTACAAAAAATAGTACTTATCTACAATGAAACATGAGATATTAGGATAAGAAAGTTGATAAATATTTCTTCACCCAATATATTTGAAATAACTCACAAATAGTGATAATAAGCTATAAATTCAGACAAATAAAATCAAAGTTATTCAATCTTTTTTTAAAGCTAAGAAGTTTTTGCTAGCGAGATTACCCTACAATGTTTTTCTAAGAACTTATTTGTATGGAGTCCAATTAAAGCGATTTCAAATCCAAAATAAGGTATACTCATATCGATATCTCTAATAAAAATATTCTCTGAAAATTCAATGATATGGTATGCCAAATATGCTTAAAACCAACCTATGTGATCAAGTTGTTTTCGCTCGCTCACAAGAGTAATAATCATTGTTTTATTTATGATTTTTTAAAATTTTTGATGGAGTGAAGTAATCGCAGTTGGAGATGAAAGAAAAATATTGTAGGAATATCCAATGGAAGTAATTTTTGAAGAAAAAAAAAAATTATGGGTCAAATATGCAAGTGAAAAGACTAGGAAAAAAGTTTAAATGGTATAAATTTAGGACAAATAGTTAGTATTTTAGGCACAAATTTCTAGTTGACATAGAAATTGAGTAATCAATTTTTTCTGTAAACTAGATTCATAGGATAATTGACCATATAAAAAAATTTAGAATATATATCCATTTAGACATCCAAAATATGATTGTCACAACTCTATCCTTGAATTTCCTACTTGATGCAGGTGACCTTTTTAACAATAATATTTTCTATCGATATGCAAATTGGAAGTAAAAATTGGATTAGAAACTATATTTTAACAAGGTAGAAACATTTTTTAAAACATGGCCAGAAGGTTTCTCAAAGAAAGGTTGTTTGAACTCTGTTTTAGTAAATCTGTCAAGTAAAAATGTTAGAAAAAAAGTATCAACATTGTGTTCAAAATATGGTACAATAGTAATTAGTTGGTAATAATGGGATCGTGACATGACCATCATGGTATTCAACAATGTTCTCCATTAATAGAGTAAGAATGTGATGATGTTGTTGAACTCTATTTTTAGAGAAATTGTAAAAACAATGTTGCAAAAAAAATTAGCTTAATTTTTCATGTAAGTAAGACGTTTTTTTTGGAATGATGATTATCCTATCATTTACTTTTAATAAAATGGTTTAATTCAAAATACTAGCTAGGAACCAACGATGCCTTTGGGCCAAACATCAATATAAGTTGACTTGAAACTAGTTGTACTCTAGGGACAAACATCAACTTTGATGTTAGGAATGAACTATTGGTCATCTGATGGAAACAATTCAATATACCTTGAAACCTAGGTACTAAACCATTGTTTCCACCAATTTAGAGGAAAATGGTATAGATATATAATGTACCTACATCAACTAGAATTGTTTCATAAACTAAGAGTCATTCACTATGAAAAATTAAAGAAGATGATACATGAAAATCCATGGACAAAGACTGGATTAAGTATGTCAAATTATGATACTCATTTCCTTGCCTTAAAGGCTACGACTTGGTGAAATATATTGGTTGGGAACCAGCCATAACTTTGGGTCAAACATTAGAATATGTTAACTGATAAATTTTTGTATTATAGGGCCAAACATCAACGTTAATGTAAGGAATTAACCATTAGATATCCTATGGATAGATTACCATTTACAAAGTCACAGAGGTACCTAAAGATGGTGTTCACTAATTATATAGGAGAATGGGATAGGTACATGTACCAACATCAATATTACATTCTTTGTGCACTCGCCATTAAGGACTCATACTGCAATAAGAATTAAATAGAGGAGATGAGAAATGTAACCACACCCTATCAAGTATACTTAGATTCTATTTCCAACCATTAAATTCTTAAACATTAAATCATTTATTTTGTGTACATTTTCCAAAAAATAAAGATCCTAGGCATACTATAGAAAGGAAGCATGGTTTAGTGGATGAAGAAAGGAGCGAGTGGAGAAAGAGGGGAAAAATGAAAATGAAAATTTACAAGAGAGAAGAAGATAGGTATTTTCCAATAGAAAAATTGTGATTTGCAAAGCTATCAAAACCATGAAATAAATAGTGCATCACATACCTTAATAACCAATCCATACTCAAGCTTCAGGGTTCTAACATCCCTTTGGCTCCTCTTTATTCATGATGCTTTTCTTTCATTCTACCAAGATCCTTCCAAATGAGAGGTTAGCATAATGGGTGGCTCTTACACCATCGTAAAGATATTCAATTAATGTGTTTAACTAACTTATATCATGTGCTCTTAAAAAAACAAAAGAAAAGAAACTCTTATGCATGAAAAATACAAAATTTAAAACAATGAAAGGATTAAAATGTTCCTTTCGTAACACCCAAGCAATGCTCAAAAAAATGCCGGGCCTTTTAATCACCTTCCTAATTTCTTTATAAATACAACCAAAACATTTGTGTTTTATTTGCTAACCCAAGACTCCTATGAAACTTGCAAGTTACGGTCCATTGTATATGTAGACGATACTTTGTATTCCATTGGTTTGTTTTATGTTTGTAGTATCAATTATTACTATTGCATAGGGAGTATAGATAGCTCACATTCTTGGAAAGGTTCTCCAAATTAAGAAGAAATAAATAAGGCTATTTGCAGGTAAACAGATTTGTAGGAAATAAAATTCACTCATTCTGAAAAGAAGCACAATTGTTGGAAATAAAATAAACGTACTTGTGAAAAGGAATGGGTGAGCTGTGATAACTCCCACTCTAATCATCTAATCCTTTCCAAAATATTTACTATTTCTACTTAACGTAATTATTAATCCTTTCCAAAATATTTACTATTTCTACTTAACGTAATAAATTAAATAATTGTATTTAATCTCATTGATTGGTTTAACTCCCACTCTAATCATCTAATCCTTTCCAAAATATTTACTATTTCTACTTAACGTAATAAATTAAATAATTGTATTTAATCTCATTGATTCAAAAAACATTAAATAATGTAAACCAATCGAAAATAAAAATATTAGAAATAAATAAATGGAGAATCGAAAACATAAATAAATAAACATAAACTCAATTGAGTAACCAAATTACATAAATAAACTAAATAATATCACAAGGAACTCGTTACAATAGTAAATAAATAAAATCCAATGTGAATAGATAACTACAAAATTAAATTATGAAACACTAATTTGAAGAAGCTATTTAAACTGCCCAGAACCATATTATATTGGAGTGTTCCCTCCCTCTATAAAACAAAGTGTCGATATTAAATTATGTCAAAACTCACTACATTAACAATACAAATTTATTAAATTTTCAAGATCGTTAAAAAAAATCAATCTATTATAAATTGAAAATGAAAAAAAATTAACTAATTAATTAAATCAAACACCATGGAAATTGTATACAATTAAATGAAAAATCAATAATTATAAATTATTTCATTATCTTTCAAACATCTCTCTAAGATTACACCTCAAACAATGGAGGGAGAAAATATCATTTTCGAGATTAAATTTGTAGACTAATTTATTAAATATATTTTACACAGACATGAGTATTATTTTCTCATGATTTTTAATTGTTTACATAACATTCATTTCATCTCGAGATTCTCACACGAGTTTCAAAATGGGATTGATGCTAGGAAAATAAATCGCATAGCAACAATCATCATGTTTGGGGCTTGGACCTAGTAACTAGGACATCTCAGGAAGTTAACCATCCTAAGAATCCTCTAGCTCAAACACCATGGAGTTCTCTTCATAATCAATCCCACTTGCCTTACTACTCGATTTTCAAAACCATATTAATTATTATGCCATATGAACTATCATAATTAGAGGTCCCTTCACTCTTTTTATTTAAGCATGGGATATCATAAAGAAACATATTAGATATATTTTTTTATATGAACTCCATAGAATAAGTCATTAAAATATGGCCATAGCCATAAGTATTAGTCTCAAGTAAAGAAATTTATGATGATTTTTAATAGTCCAGATAGCGCCAATTTCATTTGATGATGCTCACATGGGTGAAGAAATATGTTTGATATTATTGAAATAATGGCACAACATTAATCATCACCTTTGGGGATAATACCAACACCCAAGACTTCCTTGGAGTTCACCCATCCCAAGAATCCTTTGGATTAAGTACACTTAGATGTGGACTCTTTCCAATAATCAAACCCAGTTAGCTTGTTACCACATTTGCAAGACCTTACCAAGTGTTGTGAAATATGAACTATTAAATTAGAGCTCCCTTCATTTTTTTTTATTTAAGCAAGGCGCTTTCCAAGTATAGCTTGTTAGATTCCATTTTTAGGATTAACTTCATGGGGTAAGTCATTATATTATGATTTTATCCATGAGTATTAGTCTCAACTCAACAAATTCCTGAAGATTTTTTAATATTCCACATAACGCTCATTGTATCGAGTGATTATCACAAAGGGAAAGAAGTGGGGATGATACTAGAAAAATAAATCACATAGCACTAATCATCACCTAAAGGGATTGCACAAATTAACCACAAATACCCAAGCACTCACCCATTCCCAAACTCCTCTAGTTTAAGCATGCTTAACTATGGAGCTTTCCCCACAATGAAGCACACTTGTCTTGCTACCCAATTTGAAAAACATTAGCAATTATTATGCAATATTAATTATTCAGTTAGATCTCCCTTCACCCTTTTTATTTAAGGATGATTCTTTCATAGTGCAGCATATTAGATATCATTTTCAAGATTAAATACATAGATTAAGTTATTAAACTATAACCATATTCATGAGTATTAGTCTCAACTGACCAAATTTCTCATGATTTTGAATAGTCCGCATAGGGCTCATTTCATAAGGGTGATGCTCATACGGGTGAAGAAACTAAATTTATAATGGTGAAAGAAATCACATGGCATCATTCATCACCTCCAAGGCTTGCACCTAGTAACAATGGCTTCTCGATATGTCACCCATCCTAAGACTCCTTTGACTCAAGCATGCTTAACCATGGAGTTTTCCCCACAATCAAGCCCACTTAACCGACTACCACATTTGTAAAACCTTAGCAATTAAATTCAATATAAACTATTTGGTTAGAGCTCCCTTCACTATTTTATTTAGACATGGGGCATTCATAATACAACACACTAGATATCATTTTTGGGATTAATCGCTTATACATCAATAATAGTCTTAACTAATGAAAATTCTCGTGATTTTAAATACCCATATAATTACATTCACTACATCGAGTGATTCTCATAAAGGTGAAGAAATTAGGGATGATTTTCTTGAAATACTTAATTGTATAATTTTTCCCACAATCAACTCACTTAACTTACTAACTCATTTGAAAAATATTATCAAGTATTATATTATATAAATTATTCATTTAAGCGTTGGAAATTTAATGTCTTACTTTACTCAACCCATGATTAAATATAAAAAAAAAATTATCTCCTTTTATATATAAATTTAATAAAAACTAAAAATATGTAACTTCCTTTTTAAATATAATTTTCATAAAACTAAACATAAAAATAATTAGTTCAATAACTCACACCAATCTATCTCAAGTTTTTCCTTATATTTTGCTTAATTAATTTGGTTGCATAATTACGAAATAAATTTATAAATAATCATATTTTAGGTTTAGGGTTAATTTTTGTTCTCATTATAACGATATTTGCAATCCAATTTAATCGATTCTTCATAAAATAAAGTAATAGTGAAGAGATCAAATATAATTTTTAAGATTTATTTTATTATACGGATTTACCTTATCTTAAAAGTTACCGTTAATATAATATTATTTATTTTTAATGGTTGTTATTTCAGAGTTGCATTTTTATTATATTTATTTGGTATTTTGATAAGTTTATCTTATCTATCTCAACAATGGTGGGGATGAACTATAATAAGTGGTTCCAAAAGCTTAGTCCAAATAAACTATTATGATGAACTACAATAAGTGGTTCCAAAAGCTTAATCCAAATAAACTATTATGTGAATTTTTTAAAAGAGATTTTGGAATAATTAGATGAGTTTTGATAATTTTAATTTAAGATCTAGAAAATTAAAATCAATTTTTTTCAATTTTTTAAATGTATACTTTTTCTAGAATAAAAAGATATTTAATCCGTTTAAACATTTAGTAAATCTGAAATTAAAATAAATTTAAACAGATATATTACAATGTAAAACACCTAGCCCGAAAACAATTAATAATTACTAAATTACCCATATTTGATTAGGTTCGTATCCATCATCAAATGAAAAGGTGGGTTAACCCTGAGTGACGGGCTTTTATGGAATAATGAAATGTTATCACGTGCCTTATAATTCATCGATGTTTGGAAGATGACGTTCTGCTAAAGTACAGAAAAATCTTGATTGTCGCGGCTTGAGATGAAAACATGACGAGATTGAAAGAAATCTTCCTTCCAGATGGTACAGACTATGAGAAGCATTTTTATCGTCTGAGATGAAACCATGACGAGATCGAAAAAAAATCTTGCTTCCAGATGGTACAGACTATGAGAAGTACTAACAACTGCCTCTCATTTTGAATTATTGAGCGCATATGCCTTTAAGGTATCATGTGCGGCAGAATTCATGCACGTTTGGAAGACGACGTGCGACTGAAAACTGTAATGAAGGCAGGACCAGATCGAGAAAACACTTACTTCAAGATGGGATATGACGAATGTAATTACGATGGCCTGCCACTTGAATTATTGAGCGCGTATGCTTTTCGTTTGTTCCACGATATCTTTTTCCACTATGAGTGTGAATGAGCATCAAATTTGTGGCAGAAAAGGACGCGCGTCGGAATCACTCATGTAATAACCACGTAACATTGTACCACGTTATTTTTAGAGTGTGGAGTGATTCTAACTGGCTGAAAATAACCAGCTTGCCAATGGGAATGAATCTAGGTAACTTTGTACAAATTTATTTAGAGAATGGAGTGACTTCAATTGGTTGAAAATGCCGTAGTCTAACTAGACTGCTTTTTCGTCTTGAAAATCAAGGAAATTCTAGTAAAATTTTAAGAAAATCCAGCAGGGATTTTTGTAAATCTATGATATAACTATCAAACTTTAATATTTTGGGTGACCTACAAATTTTTGATGGTGCTGAATCCATTTCCACCATTAAAATCACGTTAAGATTTTTAAAAAATTTTTGGCTCGGATTCCGGCCCTCCGGCCAATTCCTTTAGACAACTCCATTGAAAATAACCAACTTGTTAATGGGTAATAAATGTACGAAGTTGTATAGACTTATGTCAATAGATCATATATTAAGTTGTATAGATTTGTGCCAATGGGTTATAAATATATGATTTATGAGTTTTTCATCTTATTTTGAAAATGAATCACATGAATTGATCCAAAATTTCAACTAAATTTTATCAATGTGATTAATTCAAAAAAAACATTTATCTAAATTATATAAATTTATTATTAAATTTCGAACCAAAATGAACTACACGTTGCTTCCATGGTCAAACACTAAATCGTTGATATCAATGAGTAGTGTTTTCCTTACAGGATGGCCTTTCTCCCATTTATAAGATAAAGGTCAATTAAAGCCTTGGCTGATTTTCTCCTTGGCAGGATTCGAGTCTACTGGTCGATATCATTCAATTGGACCAGTTGCAACTATATCTTATGCTCATTCACTTTGCTAGAAATGGTGTTCGGGGAGTATGGAATATGATGTAAATCACAACGTTATGTTTCTATATTGAAACTCGGTATCATCACTCTATGAACAAATGGTAAAATCCAATGGCAACTGGACTAATATGAGACTACGTGCTTTGAAAATTAGACCAGGATCGCTGCAAGGCAGCTAGTCCCTGCCTTGAGCGGAGTTCGAGGGGTGAAGACTAGTAAAAAAATTGAAATAAACCAAGCATGAGAGAGCCATGTTTTTCAAAGAGTCTGAGAATCTGAATATACTTGTGAGATAGATTCTATAAAATAGCACTTCACACAATCTGAATATACTTGTAAAGTAGATTCTATAAAATAGCACTTGGTTCTCGGTAAAGACTAGTGATATTTTTTAAATAAACCAAGCATTGTGCCAGAAAGAGCAACGTTTTTCAAAAATGAATCTGAATATACTTATCAAGTAGATTATATAACATAGCACTTCAGAAAATATACTTATAAAGTAGATTCTATAAAATAGCACTTAGTTCTCAGTAAAGATCAGTAATATTTTTTAAATAAACCAAGCATTGTGTGGAAAGAGCAACGTTTTCAAAGAGTCCCAATATACTTGTAAAAGTAATAACACTTAGGTCTCTCAAATCCATATAAACAATTAATAATTATAATATTAAAAATATAATTATTGTTTTAAAAATTGTGATTTTTAATAAAGTTCAAAATAAAATTGGATTTTTTTCAATTGTTGACATGTTGAGGCTCGGAAGTCGTCATTGTTTTCACCTATAATCTCATTGTGTTCGAATAATTTTATTATGTTAAAAAAACATTTCAAATTTGTATTATCAACCAAATACATTTAAAAAGCGAAAAAGCATTATGTGAAAGGCAACCACATTGTGTATGCATGAATGTCAGCAAATATGAGTTTGCCACAACATATGAACACCCGTCAAAGTATCTTAGTAACACCTACAACGACATTTATAGGTCGAAATGGAAGGCAAAGAAGTTATGCATGAATGCCAGCTTAAACCTCCTTTTGAGATTCCATAGTAGGTTGAAAGTGCCAACCAATATTTTCTCACACTTCATGCTCGAATCTGTGGAGAGCACCCATCACCCCAGAAAAGACCGCTACAGGTTCATTGTCAAATTGACCTCTTTAAGAAAGCTGCTACAAGGTAATTGAATATTTCTTCAAATCTGAAAATTAACACATTGTGATTGCAATTGATTAGTGTCGAGTACCAATGGATAGTAAGTAACGTTAGTTGCGAGCCCCTTGGGATCTTATTTGCTTTCTGTGAGAGTTGCAGGGTACTTATATGACTAAGAAGCAAGAAGGCACTGTATTCATCTCCAGAATTGTTCTCTTCAAGGTTTGTCAAGATCCTCCACAACTCCTGCCCCTGCGCCATCTCAAAATGAGCTTACTTGCATTGGCCATGAATGCTTTTAACTTTTGTTTATTGTTATGACTCTTGTGACCTTATTTGGGGCTCTGTTTTCAGTCATTATTGTTTTGAGGACAAGCGAATTCTACAGAGGTGATATATATGCTCAGTTTCGGCTGGAGGAAAGGACTGAAGAGAAGCCCAAACAGGGTAATGACAAGAATATCGAGATTGCCAATGTCGAAATCTAGAGGCTATGCAACTAACTCGGGATGTAAAAATTGTGGAAGAATTCCTTTAAAATCGTCCTGAGTTAAGGCAATAGGTCACTATGTGTTTTAAGAATACTCATAAATCCAGATCTTATAAATTAATTATAATCAGTGTCACCCAACATTGTTATTGACCGGCGTGTGTGAGAACCGCATAGCAGTTACAGCTCCAGGTATCATTCCATAGATCCATCCATTTGATTTCGTCATTGACAGTATGCGAGGGTTTGTATTCTTCCAAGATAATGATACACTAAGCTTTTGATATTTGTTTTGCAGACATATTTATATAAAAGTAACTCCAGGAATTATAGGTTAAGATGGCAGCTCTGTAAGTATAAATTACTGCATTGTTTCATTATGTATTTAATTTATTATATCCAGAGTATAAATCACTGCAGTGTTTCATTATATATTTAGTTTATTATATCCAAACTTGTACCGAATTTACCAAAATATTTTCCCTGGCATCGTGTTGCTCGACCGCAGCTATGCAATTCCACCCACTCTCAGCCACAAATTGGAGCCTCCTCCATTGTTTGATGGAACTACCAGTTGGCTGCAAAAATTGTTGAAGCAAACTGCGACCTGTCAAGGAAGCCGCTGTTGTGAATGCACTCACAAAACTACAGGTAACTATATTTTCTGGTCTTAAATCTTAAGAGTTTGTCTTAATTAAATGGTATTCTCAATCCTAAAAGCCTATTTTCAGAATTTAAACTACATTAATATCAAATTAAATTAATGTAAAACAATATTTGAGCAAGGAAAAACAATATTTGAGCAATGGCAAAATTTGTGCAGCGACAAACCTAGAGGAAATACTGAGAAATGTAGATCCAGCACTTTTAGTAATTTGTCTTATATTCATATCCATAACCATATTGAACCACTCTCTTCCAAGAATTCTTGACGCCGTAGTCCGATGCTGTGTACCAGGTAAGCTTCTTCATGCCTCTATTGCCTCCATTTTATTACTTGGCACTAGTCGGTGTGGTTACAACATAGTCTTGTAGCTGAGTTAGGTTGATAGTAGGTAAGTTTCCAGATACCAAAAATGAGAACAGAGGAGGTCAGAATAAACTTTGCATATTGTAGGTAGCGCAATTTGAAAATTTAAAATGTTGTAATTGAAAGCCAAGCAGGGACAGATTTGTTTGAAGAAAATAAATAAACATAAGCATGGATAAAACTAGTTTGAAAAAAAAAACAAATTCAGTCATGGTAAATCAATAACGGAAAAAAATATCACATATTTTTTCTGTTGATATTAATGTAACGGGTTTCTACTCGTCTTCTGCCAGGAACTGTGCCAGGAACTGGATTTTTCTATTGATATTAATGTAACGGGTTTCTACTCGTCTTCTGCAAAGAACTGTGCCAGGAACTGGATCAGGAACTGCCACCTGGAAAAAAACAAATTTGAGCTCAAAACGTTCTTCAAAGAGCTTGCCCAGACGCTGGAAAAGAGCTACGGAACGCTGCTCCTCTCCATCCAGTATGGTCGAGATCACTGTTTTCGTTATTTCATATCACTGTTTTCTTGGGAAGTGGAATTTCCATATATCCAAGAAACAAGAAGCATGAGCACATAAGAAAAAAAAATCACCTTAAGATTTCATTGTTTTCATTACTGAAGATCTCATTGAGGGGGAGAAGAAAAACTATTGCAGAAACTATTTCATTGACGAGAAAAACCTATTTCATTGACAGGCGAAGAAACAAGATTTCGCCACTTGCATCTTTCATGCAAACCACCTGTCCTATAGCTACCTAGCTACCTGTTCACATGTTTCTTTAAAAATAAGATACTGGTATCTTTGTTATGTCTGTTATACTCGGTGTTATCTCAAACATTAAGTGTTCCAGGATTAATGTTAGCATTATCCATGTTTGAGAAGAATGATATTGAATTTATAATATAACATAGTATATAACAATGTTGAATCTACTTAATATATCCGTATTGCCTCGATATGAGGCCAAATAAGATGACAAACTGTTTAGTTGGAGGAAAGGGAATATTCGCACCTGAATTTCCTTAAGACTTTGGCTAAAAGATAAAATGAGCTTTGGATTTGCGACAGGGAGTAATGACTAAAAAAATTTCGATTACAATAGTCCCTGCCATGCCGCAGGCGGCAGGGACTAATAAGAAATAAGAATGGAATCATGGATGGTATGATTTTATTTGGAGGAAAACACATTTGACCTAATTGGACCATATTTTAGGATAATTCACTTTGGTAGAAATGGCGTCTGGCAAGTATGGAATAAAATATAAATCACAATAGTGTGTTTTCATATTCAATTTCATTGTCATCACTCCATGAACAAATGGAAAATTTGGAAAATCTGATTGGCAAGTGGACCAATATGAAAGCACGTGCCTTCAAAATAGGGAAGAAACAATGATGGATGGTATCTTTGTCATCACTCTCAACCAATGGCAAAAGCCGATAGCAGGTGGACTAAAATAAGAGCATGTGCCTTGAAAAGGAAGGAAGAAACAATGATGGATGGTATGATTTTGTGCAAAAATGAGGAATAAACAATGGTGTATTGTATGATTTTTTGATAAAAAATCAACATCGAAATATTCTAAAGTAAATGTTTACTCAATTATATAAGAATTTTTTCACTGGGTTTAATGTAGCATTGTTGTGTGAAGGCATTTGATGTGAAGTAGTTTAATTTCGAAATGATATGTTAGACATGATGAAGATATAGTCTTCCATACTTACAAATAAAAATTATATATAATTTTTAAAAATAAATATTTTCTTAAATGTTCTAGTATTATAGAGATATATTTTACATTGTTTTATATTATATATTTTTTTATTTTTAATTTTATTTTACTATATGTATTTAGTTTTATAATTTTTTTTTTTAAATTAGATTAGAAAAGAATAATATAAATTATTTTTAATTTCAAATTTATGATGTGAGGATAAATATAATTTTTTTGAAATGTAATTTTTTTTTAATTATAAAATATTGAAGAAAAATTTATATATTAATCGATGGATAAAGATAATGATACATTTAAATTTAACATGGATTTATTTTAATTCAAAAAATATATGGTGAAAGTTTGAGATGATTTAATGGTCGAGAGCATGTGTTTGCAAAGTTGATTTTAGTAGTTCAATTGTTGTTATGGGACAGGTCCCTTGTTACACAAACAAAAGAGTCTCATACATCAATCAAGCACAATGAGTTTGGTCCTTTGTCCCACAAACAAAAAGTCTCATAAATATACAGTTTGCCCTATAATCAAACTTATTTAGCTTGCTACCTCATTTTGAAAACCTTACCAAGTATTATGCCATATAAATTATTCATCTAGATTTTTCCCAATTTAGAGACTTACTTTAATTCACCTTTCATTAACCCATACTTAAATGAAAAACTCTCTTTTATACATAATTTTAATGGAAGTTAAAAATATCTAAATAAATTGAATTATAGATTTAATAAGTCCTTTCACACAAACTTATTTTTAAATATGAAATATAAAAATAGTTATTTCCTTATTTTTTAATATATTATTAGGTTTGAGAGTTAAATTTTTTTTCATTATAAGAATTTTTTCCATCCGATCAATATCTCTCAACATAAAAATAAAAAATAAAAAATAAAGTAGTAATGAAGACATCAAGGTATATTTGAAGTAATTTCTAAGATTTATTTTATCCACTACGACAATGTATTTACACCTAAGACATTTGGTAATTACAAATTTATTCTTAGTGTCATATCCATCTTAGCTTTACCATAAGTGACGAGCTTTTAGTTAAAAATATTTATTTTTGTTAAGAGTGTTTATTTTAGGGTTTATAATATTTATTTTGAGGTTTATTTATGTTAGGTTTATAATATTAATCTCTTGGGTCTAATATCCATGGTAAACCATGTTGCAACATCACATTGTGACGAAGATTGTCTCAATATGAGAATCAACAATGGTTAGCCATGATAATTTTAGGGTTTACAGTATTTATCTTAGGGTTTATATAAATTAGGTTTATAATATTTATCCCTTGGGTGTAGTGTTATTCCATTGGACTTTTAATATTATTTCGTTCAGTTTATAATCCCTTCATTTTTTTAAGTATTAATCCGTTTGGTTTCTAATATCAATCCCTTTGATTTATTAATATAAGGGTTATTATTAATAGGATTAATATTATTCATAGGGTTTGTGATATTAATCATTGGGTATAATTTAAATCCCCTTGCTTTATAATTATGTTAAATTGTGGTCCAACATCACATTGTAACAAATATTTTCTCAATATGAAAATCAACCATGGTCCAACATTGCATTGCGAGAAAATATTATATACATTTGAAAATAAATCATGTTCAACCATGTTGCAATCTCGCATTGTGATAAATTTGTCTGAATATGATATCAAACATGGTGAACCATAATAATTTTAGGGTTTACAATATTTATCTTAGGGTTTATATACCTCAACTTTCTAATATTTACCCATTGGGTTTATTATTATTCCATTGTGTATTTTATATTGATCCCTTGGGTTTATTATTCCCATGGGTTTATAATATCAATCCCTTGGGTTTATTAATCAAAGTGTTCATATTCCTAGGGTGTATTGTTATTCATAGGGCTCATAATATTAACCCTTGGTTTAATATAAATCCCATGGATTTATTTAATTAAATTTCATTGATAATATTCATCTGTTGAGTTCAACATTACTCCCAACCGTAGTTAACCATAATCAACCATACTCGACTATATTTATTTTAGTCAACGATGTTTATTTTATGGTTTATAATATTTATTTTTGGGTTTATTTACATTAGTTTTATAATATTAATCCATCAGGTCTAATATACATGGGAAACCATTTTGCAACATTGCATTGTGACGAAGATTGTCTCAATATGAAAATCAACAATGGTAAACCATGATAATTTTAGGGTTTACAATATTTATCTTAGGGTTTATAATATTTATGTTGGGAAAATACTAAGAGGGGGGGGTGAATCAGTATTTAGAGCTGACTGAAAAATTTTTAGTTTTCCTTTCTCTTAAGAACATATGTTACATTACTGCATCCAACTTGTATGTCCAGAGATTTTATCATGTCCTTACTTAGATCATTGCATCATTTATTCATCAGATAAGTAGCAAGCATGAATAGAAATAACTGTATAAACCATCAAACATAAGCAACACATATGAACACCAGGATTTAAGGTAGAAACCCAATTCGGGAGAAAACCACCGCTGCTGAAGTCTCTGTCTTCAATATTTTATTACAAAGAAAACATATTACAATTTTTGTGCTGGTGCAGACTTATACCAGCACGCAGGCACCCACCTGAAGAAGGCTACAACCTTCTCTCATTTACCAGCCTCTCCTGGAAGGGAACTATAACCCCCTGATCATAACATCAGCTTCTATATATAGACGACTTCAACCGTCTGATCCACTACAGACCACTTTTCATCAATTTTCACACAGGTTCAAACAGTTTCAATGCAACCTTTTATTCAATTATCAACAAACATATTTGCCCTAATTCTTCATAGTGCGACCACTGTAACCTATACATCATAAGTAATCCAGACTTCAGAGAATATATGCATTCAACATCCCGTGTATCCTTTTGTGTATATTAATCTTCAGAAACCCCAACTGTCATATGCACTTTCAATGTAGATGACTCGCATATATATATACGTGTTGTTCTTGTATGGACCTGTAATAACAATATGTTTGCAGAGCAAGCCGGATCTACAAAAACTTACCCAGATTCATATTTGTTCTTGTAGCAGACAAGCGTCAGTTCTTCATGACTTCGTTCGTCGTTTAAGACCAGAGGTTCATTCAGATTTTACAGTTAAGAACTGAATTCCCCCATCCAGATATTCCTTTGAGAGCTTCATTCATTCCTCACCCTTAAGCATGCACATGTTCTTCATCCTTTTATTAGTCGATCTGATCATTATATTCTCACGTGCACCGTCGATTCAGATATATCAGGATTTATTACTACAGATATCTCCAAAGTAGATTCATTTTTTTTTATTCATCCATTGCCCACACTTCTTCATAATTCTCATCACTTTATATAGTTTTCGCCCTTATTAAAACCATGGGTCAAAACCATTTAACTACTAATGGTATTCCTGGACGGTATTTCCTTTAGCACCCTTACGTACCTCTTGATTTCTTTTTAATTTATTTATCAATTTGAAGAAATTGACAAATAAATATATTTACAAAGTTTTAAACCCTTCTTCGGACTTTATAAACAATATCCAATGCGTTCAAATAGTTTTAATATTTCAATAAAACTTTGACCCCTGGCCCACATATGCGCCCCTCCGTCTAAAATAAACTTTGCACAAGTCCATTGCCCGATCACCATTGGATCACGAGCTTTCAAAATTGACAGATATCGCTTGGGCAACTTGCACGGGAAATAACGCGCGATGGCATGTTATTCGTCGTACATATTAATTATCGTCCGCGCTTCTTCATCGAACGATCACCGTCCGATAGCTTCCTTTCAGATCGACGGCGCAAAATCAATTTCACTGGCCGTCTTGGTATGGGCTTTAATGCGCGATGGACTACCGTTATTGTGTGATTGGCAATTTTTTAGGGACGCATGTCAACACCTTTATGGAATCGCTGCCAATTCAGAAATACCACCTATCATCCAAAGGTGGTGCGGAAAAACCCAGAAACCACCTTCATTATTCACTCGCAGTTTTAAAACAGTAATCCAATTTCCGCTCCATACTCGAGGTTCCGTTTGCGTATAAAAAAGGAATCTATTACACAGTCAAAGCCGAGACTCGTAGACTAATCAATAACACTGCAACTTTATACCTTCCATTGAGCATTCAGGGGTTAATTTATTCCAAACCTACGCCAAAGCATAATAAATCTAATTACACGGCTCATACATTTTTCATAGTCAATTTGTGTTCCACTGCGGGTTCAACGGTGAGGTTCATATCATATATTCAATGACTATATATAACTCCAATGTTTACCAGTTTGTATATGTTGTCGACCGTACAGAACCAGAGCACCATTAATCTCATCTGTCGATAACAGAGGATTTTCCAAATGTCCATAGGAACCCAAATATTCTGCCTAGACTGATACTGCTTCTACTGTAAATGCACTTATGTTCTTCCCTGCGATATTGCTATCAAGAAAATTTTCCAAATGTCCACAGCAACCCAAATATTCTACCTAGACTGATACTGCTTCTATTGTAAATGCACTTCTGTTCTTCACTCTGTCTGCTATATAATATATATCAACCTTCCAAGTCACAGTGCTGCTTCTAACTGCACCTTCAAGTCCTTCATTAATTAGGTTGCCATCAAGGACAACACTTGCATCATATTTCCAACAATCTCCCCCTTTGGACTTGATGGCAACCATGATAGTGTTTGAGCATTATAGTAGATAGATACATTGATTATAACCATTATTCAAACACCATGATACTCTCCCCCTTTGACATCAAGGGCAAAGGTTTGACATTACCATGCTCCCCCTGAGATCATGTTGCATCTTCATAATATAACAAGATGACTTATGAAGAACAACAGTGCATCCTTTTCATAGGACCAATGCTCCCCCTTAGCCTGTGCATTCAGAGATGCCCAACAGCCCCTCACAACCAACTTAGTCTTCTGTAATTAAGTAGACCTGATCCTCTGCATGGTAGAGACTACTCCAAGTTTTTGTCTGAGATATTCGAACGCTTCCCTAGGTAGAGGTTTGGTAAATATATCAGCAACCTGTTCTTTGGAGGAAACATATTCTAGTTTCACCTTTTGCTCAAGCACTTGTTCTCATGAGAAGTGATATTTGATGGGAATGTGCTTGATCTTGGAATGCATAACACGATTCTTTGAGATACTGATGGCACTTGTATTATCACACATAATGGAGATAGGGGGTGAACATTTAATTTGAAAATCTTGTAGGGTTTGCAACATCCAAAGAAGTTGAGTGCAACATGATGCTGCAACCACATATTCTTCTTTTGTTGTAGATAAAGCAATGGAGCTTTGCTTTTTGATAAACCAAGATACTAACCGGGGCCCCATATAGAATGCACCACCACTAGTGCTTTTCCGATCATCAATACTTCCAGCCCAATCTGCATCAGTGTATGCATGAAGAGTAAGATCAACATTCTTTGGATACCATAGTCCAAAATCTTGAGTTCCTTGTAGATATTTGAATATTTTTATCACAGCCTGAAGGTGAGACTCTTTTGGATTGGCTTGAAATCGTCCAACAATCCCAACTGCATGCATAATGTCTGGTCTTGTCCCAGTGAGATAAAGTAGACTTCCTATCATAGATCTATATTCTGGCTGATTCACCATGGGAGAATCATAACTAGAACTGAGATTACATCCGGTTATCATTGGTGTACTTACAGGTTTGCAATCTTCCATGCCATACTTCTTTAGGATTTTCTTAAGGTATTTTTCTTGTGATAAGAAAATTTCATATGTTGCTTGTTGCACTTGCAAACCAAGAAAGAATGTTAGTTCCCCAAGTAAAGACATTTCAAATTCTTGCTGCATATCAGAAGCAAATTTCTGACTCATAGATTCTTCATTACTTCCAAAAATGATATCATCAACATATACAACCACAATTAATAGTTTGTCATTTTTCTGTTTTTGTGTATACGTTTCTATCAGCAGATCCTTTTGAGAATCCTTGTTGATGGAGATATTTGTCAAGACAATAGTACAATGCCCTTGGAGCTTGTTTGAGACCATATGGAGCTTTCTTAAGTCTACAAACAAGTTTTTCATCATTTGCCAAGATGAAACCTTCTGGTTGTTCTATATAAACTTCTTCTTCTAGATCACCATTGAGAAAAGAAGATTTAACATCCATTTGATAAACTTTGATTTGTTGGAAGCTTGAAAAAGCAAGAAACATTCTTATGGCTTCAAGTGTGGCTACAGGAGCAAAATTTTCTTCAAAGTCTATACCTTCTTGTTGAGCATACCCCTTGCAAAAAAGTCTAGATTTATTTCTTATAACATCCCCATTCTCATTTAACTTGTTTTTGAATATCCATTTAGTTCCAATGACATTTTTGTCCTGAGGTCTTGGTACTAATTCCCAAGTGTGATTCTTTTCAATTTGATCAAGCTCTTCATTCATGGCTTGAATCCAACATTCATCTTTGCTGGCTTAACTGACACTGTGAGGTTCAATAGTGGACATAAATGCCAGATTGCTAGAGGATCCCACAA
The DNA here is from genome assembly GCA_034641835.2 of Pinus albicaulis. NCBI lineage: Eukaryota > Viridiplantae > Streptophyta > Pinopsida > Pinales > Pinaceae > Pinus > Pinus albicaulis. The sequence continues at coordinate 1,265,540,578 of CM076577.1, forward strand.
GAGTCCTTCTTGTTTGTACACCTGATCCCTTTTCTCCCAAAATTTGAGATTTTGGATGGTTATTTTGAACATATCTGGATGGAGCCTTTTCAGACAGTTCATCTTTCAAGTTCTTCACTGGGTTCACTGTTTGTATCATTATTATTTGATGTAGAAGGATATGTGTCATCATCATCTTCATCTGTTGTTTTCTTTTCTTCTTTTGGATCTGCAGGAGACTCATCAATAACAACATCAATACATTCAACAATATTCCGAAGTATTTTATTGTAACATTTATATGCCCTACTCCTAGAGGAGTAACCAAGAAATATTACTTCATCTGCTTTGGGTTCAAACTTGCCAAGTTTTTCATCATTATTCCTGATAAAGCATTTGCTCCCAAAAATTATAAAATGCTTTATAGTGGGAGGATTACCATACCAGAGTTCATATGGAGTTTTATCACTATTTACAGGAACATGTGCTTTGTTGAGAATGTTTACTGCTGTATGTGCTGCTTCTCCCCAAAATGTGTCAGGTGTTCCGGAATCATCAAGCATAGCTCTAGCCATTTGTTGAAATGTTCTGTTCATTCTTTCTGCAACACCATTCTGTTGTGGAGTGCCAGCTACAGAAAAATGCCTTTTTATGCCAAGTTGTTCACAAAACTCAAGGAATTAATTAGATGTATATTCTCCTCCTCTATCAGATCTGAGACACTTTATTTTTAGATCTAACTCATTCTCAACTAGTGCTTTGAAGATCTGAAATTTCTCAAATGCTTCATCTTTGTGTTTAAGCAACCCAATCCAACACATTCTAGAGAAATAATCAATGAACAAGATATAGTATTCTTCACCACGTGGTGAATTTTTCCTCATAGGTCCACATATGTCAGTATGAATGAGTTCAATAGGCTTGCATGATGATCCTTCCTTGGCATTAAATTGTACTCTAGTTTGCTTGCCAAATTGGCAAGATTTTCATATGATATTTTCAGGTAGAGTTATATTGGGAAGATCATGAACAGCTTTAAGTTTGCTTGATTTGTTGATTTGAGAGAAGCACAGATGCCCCAACCTTCTATGCCATAGCCAATTTTCTGAAGATTTACTCAAATAACATTGTTCTTTGCAGTTCTTCAATATATATAGGTTGTTTGGAGTTCTTTTCCCTTTTATAATTGCTTTACCTGTATCAAGATCACGTACCACACATTCTTTTGAACTAAAGACAAATTCAGTTCCTTGATCACACATTTGACTTACACTTAACAAGTTATGCCTTAATCCATCCACATAGATGACTTCATTAGCTTTCACATTTTCTTTTAGAAAAACAGATCCTTTTCCTTTAATGACCGCAGGAGTATCATTTCCAAATGTTACCTTCTTTTCTTTTTCTAGAGCACTATATGCAAGAAGTTTGTCTTTATCACCTGTCATGTGTCTTGAGAATCCACTATCAATGTACCATTGGTTTTCTTCATCTTCTGCAAATAACGTTATGCCACAATTTTCAACCTGTAATTCCTTCTTTTTCCATACTTTGGAGCTTGATGGAACATGTTCTTTTAGCTGCACTTTGCTCCTGCATTCAGATTCTTCATGGCCAAAGTTATTGCAGTGAGATCATTCAACTTCATTTTGAAGAGGAGAAAAGTTGTTATAAGTATTCTTCTTTGTTTCAATATCAATTATTTTCTTTCTTTCTTCTCTTGTCATGATGGTTTTATATGCAACACATTGAACAAATTTATGACCAAAATTGTGACATGAGAAGAATTGTCCATTTAAGAAGAAATTTCCGTGATCATAAAATCTTCTATATGAATTTACTTGTTGATTGGTGTTTCCATGAAAGAAATTCCTGTTAGTGTTCTTTAAATTGAGATGATCATGCTTTACTTGTAAATATTCTTTATTCCCTTGATGAGTGGCAGCATATTGTAAACCAGCCATAACTGTTTTTAGATAATTTGGTGCTGAAGGCTGAGAAGATTCTCTGGTATATCCAAGTCATGTCTTTATAAGAGGAGAATGTTGTACCTTGATGATTTCATCTAAGGTTTCAGATCCTGTAGCAAATCTAAGATTCAGTGTCTTTACTTTCTCAATTTATTTTCTTAGACTTACTACTTCACACTCTAATTTCTCATTGTGCTTCTCCTTCTCTACAAGTATATTTTTCAGAGTTTCTATGATTATTTTACTCTCTTCTAGGCAGATTTTAAGTTTATTTTTTTCATCAAAAAAATCACTGTCTTCTAGAGCATCCACAAAAGTATCCTTTTCTTCTCTAGATTCTTTTTCAAATGCCATGAGAAGTCTAAGTGCTTTTTCACATTCTTATTCACTATCAGATAACCCATCACTATATTCATGAGTATAGAAACTCTTTCTAGAGCTAAAATGATTTTTATTCCTTCTCGCTACTTCCTTCCCATTTTTATGTGTTTCTTTATAAGGACACTTACCAGCATAATGACCAACTCTTCCACAATCAAAACATTTGAAAGGAAGCTTACCTCTGAACCGTCCTGTGCCAAGTTGAAGTTTCTTTACGAAGTTTATCTCATCTTCTTCTGAGATATATCCTGATCCTTCTGTTATTTGTACTTCCTTCCCTTTTGTAGAAGTTCTAAAGACTGATTCTTTGACTTCAGATGGTCCTCCTCTTCTCATTTCATATGCAGTTAGTATGCCATGAAGTTGTACCACAGTAAGATTTTGAAGATCCTGCTTTTCTTCAAGAGCTGAAACTTTTGACTCAAATTTTTCTGTTAGAGATCTTAAAATTTTCTCAATCAAAGTAGATTCAGTTATTATTTCTCCGAGATTTCTCATGCGATTTACAATATCATCAAGACGTAGAAAGAAATTTGAAATTCTTTCTTCATTAACCATTTTTAGATTCTGATATTGAATTCTGAGAGTTTGAAGTCTAGCACTTTTTACCTTTGCATCACCTTCATAGCTTAAAATGATTTTGTCCCATATTGCCTTTGCTATGTTTAGCTGCATGACTTTGACAAATTCTGCTTTAGTTACACTTCCCAATAGAGCATTGGCTGCCTTTGCATTTGTTTCATAATTCTTTCTTTCCGTTGGATCTGTTGGTACTGTGGCTGGATATTGATATTCTCCTTGAACAATAGCCCATACATCTGCTCCCAGAGACTGAAGATAGGACCACATCCTTGTTTTCCAAAAGATTAAGTTGTTTCCGTTGAAGAGTGGAGGCCTGATAGAAGCTGTTCCATCTTGATTGGTCATCTTGATTGATCTTCCTTCTAGCGGCTAAGCTTTTCAGAAGGACCTGCTCTGATACCAATTGTTGGGAAAAATACTGAGAGGGGGGGGGGGGGGTGGATCAGTATTTAAAGCTGACTAACAAATTTTTAGTTTTCCTCTCTCTTAAAAACATATGTTACATTACAGCATCCAACTTGTATGTCCAGAGATTTTATCATGTCTTTACTTAGATCATTGCATCATTTTCTTCATCAGATAAGTAACAAGCATGAATAGAAATAACTGTACAAACCATGAAACATAAGCAACACATATGCACACCAGGATTTAAGGTGGAAACCCAATTCGGGAGAAAACCACCGCTGCTGAAGTCTCTGTCTTCGATATTTTATTACAAAGAAAACATATTACAATTTATGTGCTAGTGCAGACTTATACCAGCACGCAGGCACCCACCTGCAGAAGGCTACAACCTTCTCTCATTTACCAGCCTCTCCTAGAAGGGAGCTACAACCCCCTGATCATAACATCAACTTCTATATACAAAAGGCTTCAACTGTCTGATCCACTGCAGACCACTTTTCATCAATTTTCACACTGTTTCAAAGAGTTTCAATGCAACCCTTTATTCAATTATCAACAAACATATTTTCCCTAATTCTTCATAGTGTGACCACTGTAACCTATACATCAGAAGTAATCCATACTTTAGAGAATATATGCATTCAACATCCCGTGTATCCTTCTGTGTATATTAATCTTCAGAAAACCCCAACTGTCATATGCACTTTCAATGTAAATGACTCGCATATATATATACGTGTTGTTCTTGTATGGACCTGTAATAATAATATGTTTGCAGAGTAGGCCGAATCTACAAAAACTTACCCGGATTCATATGTGTTCTTGTAGCAGACAAGCGTCAGTTCTTCATGACTTCATTCGTCGTTTAAGACCAGAGGTTCATTCAGATTTTACAGTTAAGAACTGAGTTCCCCCATCCAGATTTTCCTTTGAGAGCTTCATTAATTCATCACCCTTAAGCATGCATATGTTATTCATCCTTTTGTTAGTCGATCTGATCATTATATTTTCGCGTGCACCATCGATTCATATATATCAGGGTTTATTACTGCAGATATCTCCAAATTAGATTCATTTTTTTATTCATCCATTCCACACTCTTCTTCATAATTCTCATCACTTTATATAGTTTTCGCCCTTATTAAAACCATGGGTCAAAACCATTTAACTACTAATGGTATTCCTGGACGCTATTTCCTTTAGCACCCTTACGTACCTCTTTGATTTCTTTTTAATTTATTTATCAATTTGAAGAAATTGATAAATCAATATATTTACAAAGTTTTAAACCCTTCTTCGGACTTTATACACAATATCCAATGCGTTCAAATAGTTTTAATATTTCAATAAAACTTTGACCCCTGGCCCACATATGCACCCCTTCGTCCAAAATAAACTTCGCGCAAGTCCAACGCCTGATCACCATTGGATTGCGAGCCTCCAAGATCGACGGATATCGCTTGGGAAACTTGCACGGGAAATAACGTGCGATGGCATGTTATTCATCATACATCTTAATTATCGTCCGCGCTTCTTCATCGAACGATCACCGTATGATAGCTTCTTTTCAGATCGACGGCGCAAAAGCAATTTCGCTGGCTGTCTTGGTACGAGCTTTAACGCGCGATGGACTACGGTTATCGTGCAATTGGCAGTTTTGCAGGGACGCGTGTCAACACCTTTATGGAATCGCTGTTTGGTCAATTTAGTGTGTCCTAAATTGCTAACATAAATTATCAACCAGGGATTCGTAAACTGACGAAGTGTGGCGCACTATATGTGCAAGATAACCTATCTCTTACTTTTTGTCGTTTTTGGATTTTTATTGATCTTGATTGGTTTCCTAATGTGAGATGGAAATTCTAAAAGACAAGTATGGTTATGAATATTCAAGACAATGATGTCCTTCTAATGGTTTTCCAAACTTCAAAAGAATTTTAAAACACACAATGACAAAATTAATTCCTAAAAGGAAATGAAAATTGCATCACTATTCTAATCAAGCAAACATTGAACTATTGATCATGAAACTCATTATCCTTGCTGCTGTCTAAACACAAAAGAAACTATACTCAAAGAAAAGATTGCAAGTAAAGTAAAACTAAAATCAAATTACATCAACTCATATTCTCACCCCTCACCATTAGTCTAGCTATGGCTTTCGGAGGTAATCATAAACAACTTGAGCAATTTGATATCTAATTTGCAGAAAAAGAAACTAATATCAAACTACACACTCATACTTCAATCCCTCACCATTAGTCTAGCTATGGCTTTCGGAGGTAACTGAAAATGACATGAGAAATTTAATATATCTAACTTGCAAAAAAGTAAACTAATATCAAACTACACACTCATACTTCAATCCCTCGCCATTAGTCCAGCTATGGCTTTCGGAGGTAACTGAAAAATGACATGAGCAATTTGAAATATCTAACTTGCAGAAAAGTAAACTAATATCAAACTACACACTCATACTTCAATCCCTCGTCATTAGTCCAGCTATGGCTTTCGGAGGTAACTGAAAATGACATGAGAAATTTAATATATCTAACGTGCAGAAAAGTAAACTAATATCAAACTACACACTCATACTTCAATCCCTCGCCATTAGTCCAACTATGGATTTCGGAGGTAACTGAAAATGACATGAGCAATTTAATATATCTAAATCTAACTACTGAAGAAAATGTGCAAGACTGAAATAAACAAACAGTGCTGGAATTAAACAAAAACTAAGAAAAGTAAATTAGCAGAAGGACAAGATGGATTCCATGTCATTAGTCATTATAAAACTATGTGCAAATGCCCGGGCTGCCTACTGTAATCTAAAAGCTAAAAATTATGCTAAAAGCTATGATTTCATAAAGCAATCTAAGTAAGGAAATATGACAAAACAGAATTGAAAGCAACTTATCTAGAAAACATGTAAAAGCCTCCTTGGATAGCAGGGGCCCTCTGCTACCAATTTGGTGTAATCCTTCTTCAGCTCCTTAAAATTGTAATCAAAACACCATCAAGGAACTTCTTTATTGAAAAAAACTTCACAAATCTACATCCCATTCCATCTTGAACTTTGTTACAAAAGACTTCTCTACTACTTTTTCATTACTTCCTCATTACCTATGATAGGAGAAAGCTTCTCCTATTTATACAAAATATGAGGATTCATCTCATTAATAGGAGTCCATGAATCTCTCCCTCCATCTCTAGAGTTACAATCAAAATAGGAAATGATAAGACACATGTCTTTCTAGAGTTTCAACACAACTAAGAGATGAGACACATATCCTCTTAGAGTTTCAATACAACAAGGAAGTGAGACACATATCCTCTTGATCCCATAATCTTCTCCAACCAAATTTGAATTTGGCCTTAGAGTGCCACATAAGGGTCTTCTAGAAGTCTCCTTTTGACCTACACATGTCACAAAACTCATAACACATATATAGATATATGAAACTATGTTAATTTTCTAGTTTCTAATCATAAATTCACTTAAAATACACAAAATAAATAACTTTGGAAAACAAAGATCCTAACCCATATATTTATGAAAATGGTTACTTGATGTAGGGTTTTAGGTCAAATGGCTATGAAATAAGAGCTAAATGGTTATGACATAATGGAAATATGTATGAATATGGAAGACACTTTTGAGACTCAACAATCGCTGCCAATTCGGGAATACCACCTATCGTCCAAAGGTGGTGCGGAAAAACCCAGAAACCACCTTCACTATTCACTCATAGTTTTAAAACAGTAATCCAATTTCCGCTCCGTACTCCAGGTTCCGTTTGCGTATAAAGAAGGAATCTATTACACAGTCAAAGCCGAGACTCGTAGAATAATCAATAACACTGCAACTTTAGAACTTCCATCGAACATTCAGGTGTTAATTTATTCCAAACCTACGCCAAAGCATAATAAATCTAATTACACGGCTCATACATTTTTCATAGTCAATTTGTGTTTCGCTGCGGGTTCAACGACGAGGTTCATATCATATATTCAACGAATATATATAACTCCACTGTTTACCAGTTTGTATATGCTATCGACCATATAGAACCAGAGCACCATTAATCTCATCTGTCGATAACAGAGGATTTTCCAAATGTCCACAGGAACCCAAATATTCTGCCTAGACTGATACTGCTTCTACTGTAAATGCACTTCTGTTCTTCACTATGTCTGCTATATAATATATATCAACCTTCCAAGTCACAATGCTGCTTCTAACTGCACCTTCAAGTCCTTCATTAATTAGGTTTCCATCAAGGAAAACACTTGCATCATATTCCCAACAATTTATCCCTTGGGTTTAACATTATTCCATTTCAATTTTAGGAATCATCCATTCGGTTTATTATTCCAGTGGATTTATAATATCAAAAACTTTAGCTTATTAATATAAGGGTTCATATTCCTAGAGCGTACTAATATTAATCTTGGGGTTTAATATAAATCTCATGTATTTAATTAAATAAATTAGGTTGATAATATTCATCCATTGGTTTTAATATTACTCCCAACCATAGTCAACCATGGTTAACCAAAGTCAAGCATAGTCAACCATATTTATTTTAGTCAACCATTTTTATTTTAGGGCTTACAATTTTTATTTTAGTTTTTATATACCTTAGTTTTATAATATTAATCACTTGGGTCTAATATTTTTCCCATCGATTTATAAAATATTAGGGTTTTAGAATTAATCCCTTGGGTTTGTGATTCCCTTGGGTTCAAAATATCAATCCCTTGGGCTTATTAATCTAAGGCTTTTTTTCCTATCGATAAATGTGGTTAACCATCGTCCAATGTCGCATTCTGAAAAAAATTATCTCAATATGAAAATCAACCATGGTCAACCATCGTCCAACGTCACATTATGAAAAATATTTTCTGAATATGAAAATCAACTGGTGTAAACCATAGTTAACCATGTTTATTTTAGGGTTTCTAATATTTATCTTAGGGTTTATTTACCTTGCATTTATAATATGAATCCCTTGGGTTTAATATTATTTCCTTGGGTTTATAATCACTTGGGATTTTAGTATTAACCCCTTTAGTTTATTATTTCATTGGGTTTATAATATCAATCTCTTGGGTTTATTAATCTAAGGGTTCATATACCTAGGGTAATATTATTAATATGGTTTATAATATTAATCCTTGCATTTAATATCAATATGTTTGGCTTATAATCATTGTCGACAATGGTGAGCCATTGTCTAACGTCACTCTGTGACAAATATTGTGTCAATATGTAAATCAACCATTTTCAAATATTGTAACTCATAACCAACAATGGTAAACCATTATCAACAATGGTAAGTCATTGCCAACCATTTTCACCTGTGGTCGATCATGGTCAACCATGGCACAATGTCACATTATCAAAAATATTGTCTCTATATGAAAATAACCATGCTCAACTATGGTCAACCATGGTCTAACGTCATATTGTGACAAAGATTACCTCAATATAAAAATGAACCATGGTAAACGACAATTAAGCATGCTTATTTTAGGGTTTATAATATTTATCTTAGGGTTTATATACCCTACGTTTATAATATTAAACCCTTTGGTTTATAATCGTTTGCGGTCTTAGTACTAACCCATTGGGTTTATAATATCAATCCTTTGGGTTTAATAATATAAGGGTTCATATTCATAGAAACAAATTCTCTTAATATGAAAATCAACCATGCTCAATTTTTGTCAACAATAGTAAATCATTCTGAGTCATCGTCGACCATGTTCAATCATGATCAACCATGATCTAATGCCACATTTTTATAAAAAATTGACCAACATTGCATTATGAAAAACATTGTGTCAATGAGATAATCAATCTAATAATTATTATTGCGATGTTATAATACTGATATTCTCTTAGGTTTATTAATCCCTTGGGTTGATCAACTGCTTGAGTTTATAATATTAATCTCTTCATTTTATAATATAAATAATTTTTTTGGTTTATTAATACCTTTAGCTTATTATATTAATAATCCCTCAGATTTACAATATTAATTTAAAGGATTCATAATATTAATCCCTTTGGTATATATATACCATATCATAATGGTAAGAGATAATAATTATAATCTTATTCATGTATATTAACCACATTGGTATATATGGTTGTACATGTATTTCATATACCCCTATATCAACCACATTAGTAAATATGATTATACTAATTTTATTTACTATAATAATGTATTTACACCTAAAACATTTAGTAATTACCCATTTATTTTTACAGTCATATCCACATTAACTTTACCATAAGTGACGAGCTTTTATGAAATGTTGAAATGATATGATGTGCCCTATCATTCATCGATGTTTGGAAGATGACGTTCTACTAAAGTACAGAAGGATCTTGAATGTCATGGTCTGAGATCTAACCATGACCAGATCGAAAAAAATCTTGCTTCCATATTGTACTATGAGAAGTATTTTTATTGTCAGATGAAACCATGACCACATCGAAAAAATCCAAAATCCTTTATTCTAGACGGTACAGAGTCCACACTATGAGGAGTACTAATAATGACATGTCATTTTGAAATATTGAGCGAATATGCTTTTATGGTATCATGTGCAGCAGAATTCATTCACGTTTGGAAGACGACGTGCGAGTCAAGTGTATAATGAAGCCATGAGCAGATCGATGAAAAACAAACATCAAGATGGGACAGGACGAAAGCAATTGCCATGGTATTCCATCCTAAAACATTGAGCGCGTATGCTTTTCGTTGGTTTTTCTATATATTTTCAACTGAGTGTGAATGCACATCCACTTAACGTAATCAATATTTATAAGTCTTTTTAGTCATAAATAAGCCAGGTAGTATATAATGTATATAATTATTTTAAGATTGAAGTATTTATATTATCTAGCAATAAATATATAATATTTAATTTACTAATAACTCGATATATTTGTAAATATGCTTTATAAAGTAATTAATGATAAAAAAAACCATGTAAATTACTGAAGTAATAACAAGTGAACCTATGGAATTTCAAAACAGATTTATTCAGAAAATTAATTTGACTGTTTTCATACTTTCCCTATCTGTCTTCACGGTTTAAGTAAAAAAATTGATGGGTTTCTAAATTTTTTAATTGTATTTAACTTACAAATCACCTTCTGACTGCGAATTTACCAGCGGAATGAGATGCCGACCTGTTTTTCATTTCTAAACGTATTTGACTGTGCATGGAAAATTTTAAATATTAAAAAAGACACTTAATTGTAAATTGTAATTTTAGGTTGATTTCTAAGTTTCTTGTCATAAATCCTAATAACCGATTTGATTTAAATTTGAATAAATTCTAATAACTGGTATTTTAATAAATTCGAATAACTGGTTTGATTGAAATTTTAATAAGTAGTTAAATTATAATGAATGATTTAGACAGATGCCAGGTTAAACCATGGGAAAGCTTTTAACACTTTCCCAATTTCTGAATAAACATTATAGTGTATATCTATGGCCCGAACTATCCTTTCCTATTCATATGTTTTCGGAATTCGTTAAAAAAATGAAACAGGATTTTGCACCAATCTTAGATCGAGTAGTGAAAGCATCAACTGTGAGAAAAGAGACCATCCCAAGCACAATTAGTCTAACTACGAGGAAGAAGTGGAGGTACTATCAATCAGACATGTATGAAAATTCAGTTATAAAGGATATTCATTTAGGTATTTTATAAATGGAGTGAATCTTAAATTTGATTAGTTATAGTACTTATTTCTGATCACCAAAATTTGGTAGAAATGAGATTTTTATATAAAAAAAATATGTATAATAATTAAAATATTTATATTTTATCAATTAGATATTATAAATATATATTTAGAAAAGGAAATTTTTAATGTTATAAAAATATAATAGAATTATCTTATTTTCTTAAAACATAATTAACTTACTATTCAAGTGTTAAAAAGTATTTAATGATATAAAAATAGAGTAGTGAATTATTTTATTTTTTAAAATATAATTAACTTACTTTCCAAGTGTTATAAAAAAAATTACATATAACATGAGAATAAAATTTGATTCATAAATTTAATTAATTTTTTTGTTGAAGGAAACACCATAACTTTACTTAATTTCTACTTTAGAGATTTTAGTTACTGGTTTGGAAAGTTTAACTGTACCTGCAACCTCTTCATGGTATTAGATCATGGACCTAGATTAGATTCCTAGCTAAGTTTCAGGGTGGTGTTGGAAAAATCACCACACTTATCATTACTTTTCACCCTAAAAATATTAATTATGGATTCCATAGAAATATGGTAATTTCTGTTGGAAATTCTAATTCCAACCACCTACTAAGAGTCTAGACCGTCCATCCAAGTGTCCCAATTTAGAGTCCAGTTACATTACAGTCATTTATTGTGGATGTTTCCATTGTAATTTTATTTAAGTAATTCGTAATAGTAAGAAAAGTATTTCTCTGCTCCACTTCCTTTCCGTTTTCAATTCTTCTCATGGTATCAGACCTAGTTTGCATAATATTCTCGAAAAAAACAACAACGTGAGAAAAGTTGGAGCATTAGGGAGAAGAGGCTAGCAAGACTCTTTGACATAGCAGCAGATGTTTGAAGACAGCATCCTGCAAAGAAGCATAAGAAGAACGAAAAGTCCAGTTACGGCAACGGGCTAATCAAATTGTATAAAAACAGTTCGAGAAGTACAAAAGCTATTCTAGAAAAAAGCCTAGATTTAAAAAAAATTGTTGCACTAACGCACTTTCTTTTTGAGAGTCGCTGTGTTACTAACGCACCAGTCCAAAGCAGGAGACGCGTTAGTCCGGGGGACTTAAAACAATTCCAAACCCACGCGGTTACGGCCTGAATCACATGCGTTAAGCGATTCCAAACCCACGCGGTTCCAACCTGAATCACGTGCGTTAAGCTGATTTTTTTCGTTAACCTGAAATCCAGTTGATGCATCAAGGTATCACTTATTTGTTACTTTGAAAAAGCATTCAAAGCATTCAACTTGCCACATAAATGATTCATGGAGGTATTTTTAAATTAGCCACTCCATATTCAAACTAGTCTTTTTAATGGAATACAAATTCTTTTTGAAAAGTCTTTTTTGAAAAGTAGATTGATTCGTAAAGGCTTCAAGGTATCGTTTAAAAGATCATGGAATGTTTAAAGGCTTATAAAAATGTTTAAGGGTATAGTAATATTTTAAAGAAAAGAGATTGCAAGAAGGTTTTTCGTGGAAGTGAAGTAGTTAGGTTATTTGATGAGTTGTAGTGAGCCAACACTTAACAAATGGGAAAAACCAAAAAGCTGAAGTAACAAAGGATGTTTCTCAGTTTTTTTTTTACTTTTGAAATTTTTTTTTTTTGTTTTAAAAAAATAACTTTAATAAAAAAAATTCTTTTTATGAGCTCTTTTAAAAATACCTTGAATACTTTTAAGGCCTTCATACATTCATGCATTTAAATTTCCTTTTTAGTATCCTTTGAATACATTGACCTTCATGCATTGGACCTTGTTTGAGATCTTTTTAGATTTGAAACTCAAGAGGTGAAAAGACGTCTTTGCATTAAAATGCATAAAATAATTAATGGATGATAAAATTTATCCCTTGATTTCAAATGTCAAGACAACCAAATAGGCTTGGGATACTCTTGAGAGGTGTTTTGGTGTAACGGGGAGGATTGAAGTTGAATATGAAGGTGGATCTCTAGCAGCAGATCTACAACAAGATGAAAAGACTCAGCCACATGCGAATGATGTCTGTGAAGAAATTGCAAAAACAGCAGAGAAGAAACATGAAGATGCTTGTGAACCCCACTATGCACAACTACAAGTGGACGAAGATTTGATGAATCCAACAACAAAGATTGCTCACGAAAATTTGGTGACTCCAAAAACCTAGTTGTTGATGAAAATTTGATGAATCCAACAACAAAGCTTTTTAATGAAGACTTGGTGATTCCAACAACAAAACTTGATGACGACTTGATGTTTCCAACAACAGAGCTTGTTGATGATGATTTTTTAATTCCAGCAATGGAGTTTGATGATGATGACTTGTTGATTCCAGCAACAGAGCTTGCTGCTAATGATATGGTGAATCCAGCAACGAAGCTTTCTCATCAAGATTTGGTGAATCCATGATCAAGAGATCATGTGCTATGCTAAAAAATGGAAGTGCTCGAATAGGACCGAACCTGAGAAACCGGAAATGTCTCATCATTGTGATTCTGGCACCTGAACAGTTCAAAAAATCAATGTTGTATGACGAAGATATTGTGTTTTGTCCGTTTTCCCAAACAATAAAACTTTTGTGACTAGGATGCCCAGTCAACATACAGTTACAGTCAGTAGGTATTGTTATCCATGTCTTCCCCTCATTTAAATTTTTTGGCTTCCCGTCCCTCCTGAACCTTTGCAAATTTCCTATCGGGACCTGAGGAGCTCGTTTTCTGCCTATCATCACCGTCCTGCGCCTCCAAATTGCGTTGTGCAGGTCTGAAAGGGTCGCGCCCGAGAGTATTCATGGTTTAACTCTTCTGGCCCTAGCCCCTCTAATTTTCTATTCCACATGACCCAGCCCCTTAACCATGCGCCAGACCAAGTGCTTGCCGTATATTGCCATCGGGCACAATCTCAGCCACCCGACCAAAACTCAGATCAACGCACCACAACACATGGCTTTGGTGGTCCCCGCGTCTGCTTGAAAACCGGCCTGTATATTCTGCACCACTTTTGAAGGGCTGGCAGTTTTCTGCAAATTGCAGCGATTCCATACGCTGATCGCCGTGTGTCCCAGGCCACTGTTCCAAAACCTCTCCATTTCACGCGTTATCTTTCGATCACGAACGCGCAGCGAAATTCATGCGAACTGTTTGATCTTGGGCGTTCGATCCAACAACTCGTGTTCTCCAAAGTTGCGCGGCCTTTAGCTCCCGTCGACATCACCCCGGGCCCGCCATTCCATCGCCCTCTGACTAAGTTTCAACCGTTGATCTCGTTTAAAGGATCGTGTGGCCCAGATCATTCACGTGACCGCTTGATTGACCGAATCTCCCACCACGTCATCATCCACGCGTCTATCGTATTTTTCCTCCACCATCCACATATTGCATTCGTAAATCATATTTCTACGTTTCACATGGAAAGTTATCACCAGGTCATCCTCCATCATTTCTCTGCACATCCCCGTCACCCCGCATCGTTTCATCGTTCCGCCAAATCTGCTCCACCATTCCCATTAACCCCGTCACATTCACCACCCCTGCGTCTGGTTTTCTCTAACCATTTTGTGGGTTTTGTAGGTTTATGGAAATGGAGAACCATCAGAGTTCACGTCTACCATTATAGAAGTCGAGTACGCTCCAGGGAACTAATTATCAAATGTAGAATTATGGAGCAGGGATCCAGGAAGATATACTGACATGACATCCATTAAAAAAGCCAGGGTTTAAATCTATTTAACCCTCTGGGGTCATTCAAATGCACAGGTTGAGTAGATGGAGAATTAATGGGGCAACATACAAATATCAGTGAATAATCAAGGAATGCAGTGTCTGGCAGTGAAGAATTTAAATTCCAATTCGGCATTCAAAAGACAAAGAGTACAAGTACATAAAAATCTCATCCTCTAGGTCTTACTTCAGCAGATTTTTCTCTTAGGAAAGTACAGAGTGTTATATATTTTATTCTTCATACCCTACCTCTAAAGAGATCTTCTACCCAGTGCATTTACTGGCCGCAGAGTACATGTAATATTTCATGGCCGTAAAATAGTATGGGCGCAAAATGTTTCTGCCATTTTTCTTTAATGAAACAATTAATCATTTTTACCTACCTCTTTTATTGGTTTCTCTTCTCCTTCTTCTATAAAAAGGAGAAAGAAAAACATTGTAAGGGTTCCAGACTTGTATCAGAAAATTGTACAGTGAAAGGCACGTTTGTATACATTTTGTAAAGCTTCTGTATGAAGGCTCAGAGCCTGTAGGGTCTTAGTGAGGAGGAGTTCTATCTGTAATGAGGATTCTGGTCTTTGATATTTCACAGTATGTAAACCTCTCTTATGTGTTTAATACAATATTTAATTTCATACATCTTCTTGTATCATGTACTGGAATGCGAGTGGCTCACTGATTTTAGGTAAGGATTCATCCTAGTTGATGCCCATACTTGGATCAGTCAAGCGCTTTAAATATGGCTCAGGCATGATATATTGTTTCATGTTCATTTCATCCATCTTTCTGGTATATTAGTTGCTTTGGGAGGGTGCTTTTAAAACGCCATTTGTCATGTATGGATTCTTAGATTGATAAGCCCATACATGGTTCTGTTGTGTATATGGGTATTAGACCAAAGTTAACTAATATCTTCTTATATTTCTTTCACTACATACATCGTCTGATACTTGATTTCTATGACATATTATTTGATTCGGCCCTCTTTACAGTAAATTGTCTCTTAACTGTCTGATGCTTTTGTGTTGGAGTTCTGCATCTTGTCTATGCAACATTAATTTCCCTGAGACAGTTTCTGTAATTCATGGTCCCATTTAAAAATCAATTTCCTTGTTCAATAAGAGATAGCAGGGGAGCCTTTGGATTGACACCCCAGTTTTATTTTATGCCCCCTGCTATGCTAAGATGTCCTAGGCACTGATCTATGGCAACTCTACACTGTATCTAGGGTAGACAACAATTGTTGACAACATCTTTCTGGCGCCGTTGCCAGGGATGAATTTAAGAAAATCAGTTTCCCTAGGCCTCAACAATATTTATTCACTCTCTAATCAGGTGAGCACAGAGAGTTGAAGAGTTGCATATCTCTCACCTTGGCGACTCCACTGTTATTCATTTGATAAATCTATTGGTAGTCCTGGCTCCTCGAAAGCCACATTTAAGGTCAGATACGTCTAAATTGAAGATACCCTCTGTGTCTAACCCAGAAAAGATTATACACAGAAGAGGTTGGAAAGAAAAGAAACCAGCTCGTGCTGAAATCCCTGAGTTTTCCACAGAAGATTACCTATCCTCTTCTTCTCAAGAAATTCTAGTAGAAAATCCTGACTCCACTAAGGAAAATCTTGAATATTACACAGATATCCCACCTAGGGGAAGTGCTAGAACCAAAGAGAGCTTTTGTCCTACCCCTGAGGCCGAAGAAATTAAAGAAGTTACAGAGGTAGCCCCTGTTAACCGTGAACTATTCGCATCTACACCTCAGCCTGTTGTACAATATATTCCCATTGTTATTCATACTCCACTTCCTCCTCCTCCTCTTCCTCCATTTGTACACCAGATTGTTGCACAACCCCCGCCTCCTCCAATGGCTAATGTTCCAGCCTTCTTGTTGAACAAATATGCTCCCCTATCACTGCCTCAAGTGTTGAATGATATGCCACATGATTATTTGAATATCTTGCCCAGATTCACTAGGGAAAATGAAATTGATGCTCAGAAACATCTTGAGACTTTCTACTCTTTTGCAGAGAACTTTAATGTTGAACATTTGGATGTAGTCTTAAGACTATTTGTGCAATCTCTGGACGGTGAAGCCAGAAAATGGTTCAAGACATTGGGAAACAGTTCCATGACCAGTTGGGATGATATGGAAAGTACTTTTCTCAGAAAATGGGGAGAAAAGAAAGATCATGGACAATGTCTTACTGAGTTCAATACACTCAAGAAGAAACCTAATTAAGGAGTGTTAGAATTTATTAAAAGATTTAATAAGTTATATCTAAATCTCCCTGCAGATATGAAGCCTCATCAGAATGCTGCCAAAGTTTTTTTCATAGCAGCCTTCGACTCAGATTTTGGTTTCTCCCTTAGGGAAATAAATTCTGCCACCCTAGATGATGCTCAGTCAGATGCTCTTGACTTGGGAGAAAATTTTGCCTCCACTGGAAAATTAAGGGGGAAAGCTGAACAGGATACCAGAAGGAGAGGTAAAGAGGAAGTATCTACTTCCAACCATGACAAGGATTCAGATAAAACGGAGAAAATAAACAATATGATCAAAAACATGGTCAAGCTAAACTGGAGGCCAAGAGTACAGCCCCCAAGAATTTTTATAATGCTCCGAATAGAGGTTACAACCCTTAGTATAGAAAGCCACCTCTACAGATATTGCCAAGGGAAGCAAAGGAGCAACAAGATCAAGTTCCACACCCATTATATCTGGAAGGCCCAGTAGATGACTTCGCTGAAGATGCTGCTTATGAAATAGAAGACTCAAATATTTTCTTTTCAAATAATGAGGAAATAGCATGTCCTTTGCAAGAAGAAGAAGAAGCAGAAATTGATCAATATTGCAAGCAGTTTAATGATTTCATGCAAGCATATTTTAACAGAAAATATGACCTCAGATCTTCCAGAAAGAGGATCTGGACTCAAGATGAAGAAGAGGAGCCTCCCCAAAAGGAAACATTTACTCAAAAGGAGTCAACAAAGCAAAAAATCACTAATAAAGGTAAGAGTCCTATAAACAAACCTTTATAGTCTGATGATCAAATTCCTTCTTCTTCAAAAATAGTCACTCCTCCTAATGTTGAGTCTGTATCAAAAGAGGTTAAACCTTCAGCTGAAAATAAAGAGTCAAAACAAGTTGTAATAGAAAAGCCCCCTCCTACTTTTAATTTGCAAAAAGAACTTGAGAAAGTCAAAATCCCAGTCCCTTTGACTGAACTATTGAAACAACCTGCATATCAATCTCAAGTTACTTCTTTATTTCTCCCTCCTGAAGCACCAATGATTCCAGACAGTCTTAATCTTTAAGAAGAAAGACCCATGGTAGTTTTTGGCCCACATGTCGAGGAGATAGACCCCTCTACTCCTCCTTTCTATGTGTCTTTAGTTATTCATGACCCGTTGTTACACAATTGTATGTTAGATTCTGGGGCTTCCCATAATCTTATGCCTTTTTCAGTCATGGAGCAACTAGGTTTACAGATCACACGTCCATATAAAGACCTATATTCATTTGATTCCAAAAGAGTTAAATGCTTGGGAATGATTAAATATCTAGTGGTCAATCTGGCCCAAATTCCAGCAAAAAGTGTAGTAATGGACATTGTGGTGGATGATATCCCAGCTCGCTTTGGCATGGTGTTGTCAAGGTCCTGGGGAACAAAAATTGGTGGGTTACTCAAGATGGATTTAACATATGCTACTATTCCAATTTTTGGTGGCCAGGAGAGGAGGTTATATAGAGAAACCAGATTTGTCAAGATAGTGACAAAAGCTGACAACTCAGAGAATTCACCAGTCTACAGCAAGGAAGGGGATTTCTCATGCTTGATGTTGGAGGAAGATCAAAATTATTCTCATGAACCTTCCTTCTACCAAATAAAAAATGAGCATCTTTTAGAAAACCGTGAAGCAGGAGTATGGACTCTACATTTTGATGGAGCAAACTCAAGAGAAGGCAATGGGGCTGGAGTATTATTAATCTCCCCTACAGGACAATGGGTGCCACTGTCCTTTAAATTGGAATATGAGGCTACTAATAATGTGGCTGAATATGAAGCACTGTTGCTAGGATTGCAGACAGCCAAGAGCATGGGCATACATAGTTTAAAAGTTTTGGGAGATTCGGAGCTGGTGGTCAGACAGATCAAAAATCAGTGTCAAACCAAACATCCTCGGCTGAGAGCTTATAGAAGTGAAGTATGGGACATGGTGGAGAATTTATTCTCAGCATTTAATATCCAGTTCATACCCCGGGAGCAGAATAGAATGGCAGATTCACTTGCTGTAGCTGCCAGTACATTTCGTCCACCTCAGAACTCCCTCTTAAGGTATGAAATCGAGGTACGTTACAGACCATCAATCCCAGATAATATTAAGCACTGGCAGGTATTTGAAGAAGATGAACAGATGAAGAGATTCCTCGAAACAGTGGGGGAATTCTCCAATATGGAGATTGATGATGGTGAAGAAGATGAGGCTGAAGATATTTCAGAAAGTAAGTGGGAAGAGAAAATGGCAGGAAATAAAGTGTTGCAGCTCAAAGGAAATGTGATACCTAGAGCGTTGGCGCCTCTAGAAAGATTATTTGACAAAAATGATGTTCTGTTGCAGCAGAATAAAGTAGTAGAAGAAAATCAAATGCAAGATCTGAATCTGGGTACCAATTTTGAACCTAAAATTGTAAAGCTATCCAAGAAGGTCCCAGAGGAGTATAAAGAAAAATACCTGAAATTATTTTAGTCATACAAAGATGTATTTGCATGGTCCTATCAGGACCATAAAACTTTTGATATTAGTATAATGCAACATAAAATTCCTCTGAGGGAAGATGCAAAACCTTATAAGCAGAAGCTCAGACAGAGAAATCCTCTGCTGCTTCCCTCCATTAAAAAAGAAATCAAGAAGCTGCTAAAGGCCAAAATAATTGGGCCATTAAGGTACTTTGAACGGGTAGCAAATTTAGTTCTTGTCAGAAAGAAGAATGGAGAAATAAGGCTGTGTGTGGATTTCAGGAATTTGAATAGAGCATCTTTAAAGGATAATTATCCACTGCCTAAGATGGACCACATCCTGTAGAAAGTGGTGGGAGCCTCTAAAATGTCAATGATGGATGATTTTTCGGGTTATAATCAGGTAGCTATGCTTCCAGAGGATTAGAATAAGACTGCTTTCACTACACTATGGGGCACATTTATGTATGCCAGGATGCCTTTTGGGTTGATTAATGCAGGGGCTACCTTTCAGAGGGCGATGGATATTGCTTTCGTTGGGGAGCAGGATAAATTTCTGGTGGTGTACCTTGATGATATTACAGTGTTTTCAAAAAATGATGCTGAACACATTGAGCATTTACAAAGAACTTTTGAAAAATGCAGAAGGTATGGCCTTTCTCTCAATCCCAAAAAGTCTCTATTTGCATTAGAGGAAGGAAAAATTTTGGGGCACATTGTGACTAAGGATGGGGTAAGGATAGATCTCAAAAGAGTGGAGGTTATAAATAGTATTCCTCTCCCCAGGAATAAAAAAAAAGTGCAAGTGTTTTTAGGCTGCATCAATTTCCTGAGAAGATTTATTCCTAACTATGCTGAGATAGTTAGGCATATAATGGATATGATAAAGAATAATAATGAGGTGAAATGGTCACAAGAATCACGGGAGGAATTTGCTAGAATTAAATCTGAATTTGCTGAAGCCCCTGTGCTGGCTGGACCTGATTATACTAGACCATTTATGATCTTTTCTTTTGCATCACCTCATACAGTAGCTGGAGTGCTATTGCAGAAAAATGAAGACGGATATGAGAAGCCTATTGCCTTTTTCAGTCAGGTGCTTCATGATGCCTAATTGAAATATAATTTATTGGAGAAGCAGGCATACACCCTAGTAAAGTCCCTTAAAGCCTTCAGAATGTATGTTTTGCAGTCCCACATTACTGCATATCTCCATACTGCAGTTGTTAAAGGTATTCTCATTCAGGGAGACAGTGAAGGAAAAAGAGGAAGATGGATTGCAAAAATACAGGAGTATGATCTGGATATCCATCCTGCAAAGTTGATTAAAGGGCAGGGGCTAGCAAGGATCTCATCAGAATCTAACTATCAAGCTCTGGGCATAAACCTGTCTATGCTTTCAAATTGAGAATCTGAGAAAGAAAAAGAACAACAAGGACTGGAGATAGTCACTCAAAAAGCACATATGAAATATCTCACCAGTCCATGGTAAAAAGAAATAGTCAGGGAAAATTTTAAGGATGGACGTTTATCTTAAAGTCTAAAAACTTGGCGAATCTTAGTAGTCCCCAATATGTACATTGTAAAATATTTGTTGTTATTTTTGTAAAAATATTTAGTTTTCTAATCATTTTATATTAATATATATAAATTTTTGCCGATTTTTAGGGTAAAATATTTTTATACTATAAAATTTGGGCGAATCAATTTTTTTTAAAATGGAAATTGGCGAATATTTTTTTGGGAAAAAGTATGGAAAATTAGCCCATCTACGAATATTAGCCCCTAAAATTTTCCATGGAAATAGTTTAATATCTTTTGACACTCAGCTCTCCCCTCAGTTCTGATAAAGCAAAATACAGGGCTTTGAGATTAAAATCACAAAAATACATAGTTTCTAATGGCCAATTATATTGGAGAGATCCTTCGGGTATTCTACTCCTGTGCCTCACAGAGGATGAAGTAGAAATCATAATGGTGGAATTCCATGAAGGAATCTGTGGAGGACACTATAGCTGGAGGGCCACAGCTCATAAAATACTGAAGGCTGGTTTCTACTCGCCAAAATTATTTGGAGATGTTTTTACCTGGGTCAAATCATGTGATAAGTGTCAGAAATTTGCTGAAAGGAAAAAATTAGCAGCTCTGCCTTTGATTCCAGTTCATGTAGATGAACCATTTCAACAATGGGGAATAGATTTTATTGGAGAAATAAATCCCCCATCAAGTGGACAACATAAATGGATATTGACAGCCACATATTACTTTACAAAATGGGTGGAAGCCATACCTGCAAGGAATGCTACTGACACTATCATCATAAAGTTCATGGACGAAAACATCATTTCCAGGTTTGGCTGCCCTGCCAGAATAGTGAATGATAATGCACAGGCCTTCAAATCTGCAAAATTTGTAAATTTCTGCCAACAGTATAACATCACATTGAAGCACTCCACAGCTTACTATCCATAGGGGAATGGCTTGGCAGAATCTTCCAACAAAACCCTGGTGAGGGCCTTGAAGAAGACTATCAATGAAAATCAGAGGAATTGGGATTCCCAATTGAAGTTTGCTCTATGGGCAAATAGAATAACCAACAAGAGAGCAACTGGGAAATCCCCTTATGAGCTGGTGTATGGACGAGCAGCAATGTTTACTGTGCAGCTGGCTTTACCAGTGGTACGTTTCATGCAAGACAGTCAGGTGGAACCTGATGATATGATCAGAAGAATCAATCAATTGACAGAATTAGAGGAAACACGGGACCTAGTGAACCAGAGGCTAGCTGAATATCAGGAAAAAATGAAAAACATTTTCGATCAACATGCAAAAGACAAGAAGCTGCAGGTTGGTGATCTGGTGCTCAGGTGGGATATCCGGAGGGCTGAAAAAGGAAAGCACGGAAAATTCGACCCCCTCTGGTTTGGTCCATTTAATATTGTGGAATAGGGAGGTAATAACACATTTATATTGTAGAATTTACAGGGTGACGTATCAGACGCCCCTGTAAACGACCAATTTCTAAAGCCCTATTTCCAGTGCTAACTCAGGTAGCGAGTGCCTGATGTACCATACTGTATATTAGTTTTGCTACAATTTTTGTTTAAACAGGGTGGGCAGGTTAATGGATCATGAAGGGAAAGGGTTTGGAAGGGCAGAGTCCACAGAGTTTATAGAAGATAATGATCACGAGGTTTGCCGGTTCTCGACACGTCCAATTATGAACACGTCGTCCCTAGTTGGAGCCGATGTTATCCATGTCTGCCCCTCATTTAAATTTTTTGGCTTCTCGTCCCTCCTGAACCTTTGCAATTTTCCTATCGGGACCTGAGGAGCTTGTTTTCTGCCTATCATCACCGTCCTACGCCTCCAAATTGCGTTGTGCAGGTCTGAAAGGGTCGCACCCGAGAGTATTCATGGTTTAGCTCTTCTGGCCCTATCCCCTCTAATTTTCTATTCCACATGACCTAACCCCTTGACCATGCGCCAGACCAAGTGCTTGCTGTATATTGCCATCGGGCACAACCTCAGCCGCCCGATCAAAACTTAGATCAACGCATCACAGCGCATGGCTTTGGTGATCCTCACATCTGCTCGAAAACCAGCATGTATATTCCACACCACTTTTGAAGGGCTGGAAGTTTTTCGAAAATTGCATCGATTCCATACACTGATCGCCGCGTGTCCCAGGCCACTGTTCCAAAACCGCTCCATTTCGCATGTTATCTTTCGATCCTGGACGCGCAACGAAATTCATGCGAATCATTCGATCTTGGGCGTTCGATCCAATGGCTCGTGTTATCCAAAGTTGCGTGGCCTTTAGCTCCCGTCCACATCACCCCGGGCCCGCCATTCCATCGCCCTCTGACTAAGTTTCAACCGTTGATCTCGTCTAAAGGATCGTGTAGCCCAGATCATTTGCGTGACTGCCTGATTGACCGAATCTCCCACCACGTCATCATCCACACGTCTATCGTATTTTTCCTCCGCCATCCACATATTGCATTCGTAAATCATATTTCTACGTTTCACATGGAAGGTTATCACCATCTCGTCCTCCATCGTTTCTTTGCACCTCCCAGTCACCCCGCATCGTTTCATCATTCCGCCAAATCTGCTCCACCATTCCTGTTAACCCCGTCACATTCACCACCCCTGCGTCTGGTTTTCTCTAACCATTTTGTGGGTTTTGCAGGTTTTATGGCGATGGAGAACCATCAGAATTCACATCCACCATTACAGAAGCCGAGTACGCTCCAGGGGACCAATTATCAAATGCATAATTATGGATCAGGGATCCAGGAAGATATACTGACATGACATCCATTAAAAAAGCCAGGGTTTAAATCTATTTAACCCTCTAGGATCATTCAAATGCACAGGTTGAGCAGATGAAGAATTGATGGGGAAGCATACAAATATCAGTGAATAATCAAGGAATGCAGTGTCTGGTAGTGAAGAATTTAAATTCCAATTCAGCATTCAGAAGACAGAGAGTACAAGTACATAAAA
The DNA here is from genome assembly GCA_034641835.2 of Pinus albicaulis. Taxonomy (NCBI): domain Eukaryota; kingdom Viridiplantae; phylum Streptophyta; class Pinopsida; order Pinales; family Pinaceae; genus Pinus; species Pinus albicaulis. The sequence goes on from CM076577.1 coordinate 1,265,564,636, forward strand.
ATCTCATCCTCCAAGTCTTACTTCAACAGATTTTTCTCTCAGGAAAGTACAGAGTGTTATATATTTTATTATTCATACCCTACCTCTAAAGAGATCTTCTACCCAGTGCATTTACTGGCCGCAGAGTACATGTAATATTTCATGGCCGTCAAATAGTATGGGCGCAAAATTTTTCTACCATTTTTCTTTAATGAAACAATTAATCGTTTTTATCTACCTCTTTTATTGGTGTCTCTTCTCCTTCTTCTATAAAAAGGAGAAAGAAAAACATTGTAAGGGTTCTAGACTTGTATCAGAAAAATTGTGTAGTGAAAGGCACGTTTGTATACATTTTGTAAAGCTTCTGTATGAAGGCTCAGAGCCCGTAGGGTCTCAGTGAGGAGGAGTTCTATTTGTAATGAGGATTCTGGTCTTTGATATTTCACAGTATGTAAACCTCTCTTATGTGTTTAATAGAGTATTTCATTTCATACATCTTCTTGTATCATGTACTGGAATGTGACTGGCTCAATGATTTTAGGTAAGGATTCATCCTAGTTGATGCCCATACTTGGATCAGTCAAGCGCTTTAAATATGGCTCAGGCATGATATACGGTTTCATGTTCATTTCATCCATCTTTCTGCTATATTAGTTGCTTTGGGAGGGTGCTTTTAAAACGCCATTGTCATGTATGGATTCTTAGATTGATAAGCCCATACATGGTTCTGTTGTGTCTCTGGGTATCAGACCAAAGTTAACTAATATCTTCTTATATTTCTTTCACTACATACACTGTCTGATACTTGATTTATGTGACATATTATTTGAATCGGCCCTCTTTACAGTAAATTGTCTCTTAACTGTCTGATGCTTTTGTGTTGGAGTTTTGCATCTTGTCTCTGCAACATTACTTTCCCTGAGGCAGTTTCTGTAAGTCCTGGTCCCATTTAAAAATCAATTTCCTTGTTCAACAAGAGATAGCAGGGGAGCCTTTGGATTGACACCCTAGTTTTATTTTATGCCCCCTACTATGCTAATATGTCCTAGGCACTAGTCTATGGAAACTCTAGATTGTCTCTACGGTAGACAACAATTGTCGACAATAGGTATATTCTCGGGAATATTCCCCTTTCTCATGGCCAGTCAGATCGTGCCACGTGGCTTAATTTGGGCCATTGATTTTTTTGGTATGGAAGTGATTTTGACCGTTGGATGGGTTGTAAAAGATTTGTTTTGGACTGTTCGATGAGAGACACGTGTCAATTCTGGAGGTTGCCATGTGTCCTCAGGCGGGTTGACTAAAATTTTTTTGGAGTCTGGTGGGTTTGACCCCGTGACCTCCATAGCACCCGCAAATACCTCCAACCAATCCGCCTACAATATGTTTCTTAACCAGTATAGATCTCTACGTTCATTTATGGTTTAAATGTTTGACATTTGAAGGGGGGGAGCAACAACGGTCCTAACCCGCTGGCGGCTGCAAAGTAGTGGTCACATGGTTTATATAAACCATAGCATCAAACTTCAGGACCGATGGCTTAAACCTTAACTGGTGGCGATATCCGTTCACATGTCACACGGTGACATTAACTACAAGGTGACGGTTGTATAAACTGTAACCTTTGGCGGTATTTTCGTGTACAAGTTGCGAGGATTTAAGGTTAAGGAGACGGTTGGATTAACGTTAACTATGATGTCAACAATTCTGACCAACACCTATTACATGGCATTTAAACGACAGTTAAACGAAACTGTTTTTGAAACTGTAACTCCAAGTTCCACCACCATTACAGAGTTCAAGCCATTAGACCATGAAGATAATGGTGAGGGGTCAGCATGTGACCCCCTGCCCAAACTATTTAATGCCAATGTTAACGATTTTCCAATGGAAGTTGGAGCGCGTGCCTAATTTTAGGGAACTCCATTAAATTAAGTTCAATTAAGTGTCAGTCTCCACTTTTAGTGGAGCTTTTCTAGTTGGCATTGGGAAAAATGCATTGGGAGGTCAATTTTCGAAGAATTTGGGTGAAATAAGAGTCTACCTAGAATAATTTGAGCATTCTAGAGCCATTGGTGTAGAGAAAACAACCATTAGAGGCTTGAAACACATGTAATTTGTAATTTTTATCATAATGGAAAAGAGGGACATGTCATTGGGATAAGGACCAATAGATGTAGCCCAGGAGGGGTGAACTGCTTCATCATGCCTATTGTGTAAAAATTATGTGTGATTGTATTTCTCTATTATACACTAATTTTCAATGTTTTTTAGGCTTATTTTCATGCCTAAAGTTCACAAATTAATCTATGTTTCATGGTTAAAACACACATTTCTTTAGCAAACAAATGGAGACAAATTGTACATAGTTTTAATATTGAAAGGACACTTCGCACATCAAACTAATACAACCCTTTCAGATTAGGTTGGTACCAAACCTAGATTTTAATCTCCAGGGTTTTGTGTGCAAAGATTTGTTTAATTGTTTGCAAGGGTTTTCACACTTACTAGGCTCAAGCTTAAGAGAGGCGAAGGAAAATTAGTGGAAGCAAGAGGTTCTCAAAGTGAGCCACAAAAAAGGAGAGAAATCTTACCACATTTTCCACCTCCTAGTTCACCTCCAAGAGAAGAAGAAGAAGCTATAAGCATGTCTCCAAGAGAAGAGGAAATCCATGAAGAGATCAATCCAAGAGAGGAAGAAAGAGTGTACAGAAAATAATTTCTTGACTTGATTGAGATGGTTAGAGTCCTTTATGAAGAAAGGAATGATAAAATAGAAGAGGAAAGGTCCAAAATTCACAAGGAAGGACAGGGATCATCAGGAGGCCACATAGTGGAAAGTCACCATCATCACCCTCATCTTCATCCTCATCATCTTCTACTTCATCTTCAATACATCAGCCATACAAGACAAAGAAAATTGGTAAAATTCCTTTTCTAAAACTTGATGTTAAGTTCGAATTGCCAATTTTTAATAATGATGTCAATGCAGAAAATATTGATAATTAGATTAGGCAATTGGAGGTCCATTTGAGAATCCAAAATTTTCATGATGATGATACCGAAATCCAACTAGCATCATTGAGAATGGAAGGTGCAACACTTGTTTGGTGGGAAGCCAAGAAAAAGGAGGAGATCAAGAAGCATGGTAAGATTATTTTATCATGGAATAATTTCATTACTGCAATAAAACAACATTTTTATCCATTAGCTCGCATGCAAAACGCCATAATGGACTGGAAAATTTTTAAACAATTGAATGGACAAAATGCACAATTTTATACTCAAGAATTTAGGAGAAGAGCTCTCTTATTAGGAGTAGATTTGTAGATCCAAGACACTTTTCTCAAGTATATAGGAGGCTTACATACCTACCTAAGACATACTATCCTCATGTTTATCCCTACAAGCCTAGATGAAGTCTATGTACAAGCCACACATTTAGAGGCAAGGGGAAAACAAAACATATATGAGAATGAGGAAAATGAGTTTAAAGGCAAATTGAAGAAAAAGAGAAATGAAAATATCAGAAAAGAGAAGGGAAAATTATTTTGCAAAAATTGTTATAAAACTAGCCATGACGAAGACCATTGATGGAAACTTCATCCAGAGTTCAAACTAGAAAGTTTTAAAGCCAAAGAGAAAGCCAAGGAGAAAGGCAAAACTGTTGCAATAGCTAAACAAGACTTAGGGTCCAATTCAGTAGATGAAACAAAAATAATAGCTATGGGACTAAAGAACACGAAGGCAAAAGGGATTGAAACTAAACCTAGTTCTAGTGTATCTAACTGTCACATACAAGCTCCAAATGAAGAAGAGAGAATTGAACTGTTTCATGTGAGTGTCATTTCCAAACATACCAAGGTTGACACATTGTTTGACAGTGGGTCACAAGAAAATTTAATCTCTAAAGACTTGGTCAAGAAACTTAATATTGAGACCATTGCACATTCAAAACCATATCCACTTGGTTGGATTTGTAAGGATGAAATTTATAGGTTTCAAAGAAGTGCATGTTGCGCTTTGCAATAACTGCACATTTCATTGACACAGTTGAATCTAATTTTGTTCTGCTTGATATAACATGTATCGTGTTGGGCAATCCTTACTTTTATGACATGAAAGAAATCTTCCATCACCATGAGAACAAATACCATTTATTCAAAGATGGCAAGGAGTATATTGTGACAGCTCATCGCAAGAAAATAGACACTTATTTTGTTACTGTAGGGAAATGAAAAAGCTAGTCAATGCAAGCCAAAACTTGAGATTGATGATGATTAACCAAAGAGATGTTTTACGACATACTTTTCAAACAAATGCTGATGAATGTAATGATTTTTTTCAGTATGAAAGAAGTTTGTATTTGAAAGAAGATGACAAGCAGTTGTAGCAGTTGACATTGTGTTGAACGGTGCTGAAAACAAGGTGTGAGTGCAATAAGTTGCAAGGGTCCAATAGAGGACAAAGAAACATGCAAAATAACGCACAATATTAAGAAATGTTCATTGTTGGTTTGTGAAAGGCATGGTACAATGGTGAAGAAACTTGGTCAAGAGTCGACACAAGTTCAAGGCAAAAGCAACAAAAAATCGTCATAAGGAAAAAATGCAAGGTGAGAACAATTCCAAGTTTCCTTTGATTATATACCAATGTAGAAACAATATGTTTACTACAAAGTTCGATTACATTTCTACAAGTTCAGAAAAAGTGCAGCATGACAATGTCAAAGACAGGAATGCATGGTCGACAGAATCAAGGAAATAAATTTATTTTCATGAAAATCTCCAATTAATGAAATTAGGGAAATTTCAGTGGATAAAGATTGGAAGAGTGGTGACAGAGTCTCCTCATCTTCATGTTCAGTAATCCAGAGAGATTTTGGGGTCCAAAATCTTCCTAATGGGGAGATGTGATCAAGAGATCATGTGTTATGATAAAAAAATGAAATTTCTCAAAACAGGATGAACCTAGGCGACCATAAAGGTCTCATCGTTGCGATTCTAGCATGACAAATGGTTCAAAAAATTGAAGTCGTATGAGGAATCTGTCCATTTTCCCAAACATCAAGATTTTTGTGACTGGGATGCCTAGTTTTCATGCAGGTACAGTTAGTAGGTATATTCTAGGGAATATTCCCTTTTCTCATAGCCAATCAGATCGTGCCATCTGGCTTAATCTGGGCCATTGATTTTTGTGGTATGGAAGTGATTCTGACCATTGGATGGGTTGTACGAGATTTGTTTTAGACTATTGGATGAGTGACATGTGGCAAGGTCGGAGGCCTCCACATGTCCTCAGGAGGGTTGATTAAAATTTTATTAGAGTGCAGGGTGTTTGACCCCGTGACCTCCATAGCACCCGCGAAGACTTCTGACCAATCCACCTACAACATGTTTCTAAACCATTATAGATCTTCACATTCATTTATGGTTTAAATGTTCAAAAATTGAGGGATCACATTTTTTAAAAACCCGTTGGCAGCCCCGAAGAAGTGATCACATGGTTTATAAAAACCGTAGAATCAAACTTCACAACTGGAGGCTTAAACCTTAACCAATGGCGATATCAGTTCACATGTCACGCGATGACATTAACTGCAAGGTGACAGCTGTATAAACTGTAACCTCTGGTGGTATTATCGTATTCACATGCAAAGAGTTAAGGTTAAGGAGAGGGTTGAATTAACGTTAACTTCGATGTCGGAGACTCCGACCCACACCTATCACATGGCATTTAAACGATGGTTAAACAAAAGAGTTTTCAAAACTATAACTCCGAGTTCCACCACCATTGCGGATTTCAAACCGTTAGCTCGCGGAGATAATTGCAGGGGTTCAGCATGTGACCACCCCGCCCAAACTATTTAATGCCAATGTTAACAATTTTCTGGTGGAATTTGGAGCGCGCCTCTAATTTTAGGGCACTCCATTAAATTAACTTCAGTTAAGTGCTAGTCTCCATTTTTAGTGGAGATTTTCTAGCTAACATTGGGAAAAATGCATGGGGAGGTCAATTTTCGACCAATTTGGGTGAAACAAGAGTCTAACTAGACTAACTTGTGCATTATGGAGCCATTGGTGTAGAGAAAACATCCATTAGAGGCCTGTAAACACGTAATTTTCAATTTTGAGCATACTGACAAAAACGGACATGCCATTAGAAGTTGGACCAGCAGATGTAGTCGAGGAGGGGTGAAGTGCTTCATCATGCCTACTCTGTAAAACTTATGTGTGATTGTATTTCTCTATTATACACTGGTGTTCAGTGTTTTTTAGGCCTATTTTCAGGCTTAAAGTTCACAAATTCATCTATGTTTCATGGTTAAAACACTCATTCCTTAAGCAAACAAATCAACACAAATTTACATGTTTTTAATACTGAAAGGACACTTACCACATCAAACTAATACAATTCTTTTAGATCTATCCAACAACTGAGCTTGCTGATGAGAGTAAACTTATTATTGTAAATTCAGCAATTAATATTGTTAATGCAAAATTTTATCAAGATTTCTTGGCTAATGATGATTGGTTGTAGATGATGGAACAAAACCATGATATTGACATAATGTTATTTGGTGAGATAATATCACTTCAATCAGTGGAAAACAACTTGTTTGCACGAGCACAGTTTAGTGAGGAAGATATATATAGAGAGACAATGATAGAGGAAGATGCAGAGAAGGACGCACATAAAGACAAAACAGACATAAAGAAATAAGTCTGCAAAGGGAAAGCAGAAACAGAGACAAAGGCAGAAGCAAAGAAGGAAGCCCAATAGGAGAAAGCTCTCATTGCAGAGTAGAAGGAACAAAACCAATGTGGTTTTGGAGATGTTTTTACACACAACATTGATTTCCAATGTGCATGTACACAAAATGATTATGAGAAAGGGTTTAATTTCTTGAAACATGGCTTGCAACACCATGTCTGGTCGAGGTCTACATAGAAGCTATAGATATGAATGTTGAAGATGACATTCATGATGAACACATCATTGAAATTTTCTGGTATGGGAGTTTTGAAGAGATAAAATTTTATTCTTATCTTATGTTGTAGTAGATTGATGATGAAAAGCACACTAGAGACGACAATATGTGGTAGCAGCCCACATACAAGTCATTTCTTGAAGAAGTCCAGGACATGCTTAGACAACCTAGAATGATAGAAGACCTGCAGCAACAAATGAAGAAACTGAGGTTTGAAGGATACAACAAAGCAAAAAATCTGAAACAATTTAGAGCCTACTGGATTTGGAAAAAGAGAAAAAGAAAAATAAATATAGTTGAAGCAAATTCAATGTTTTTTGTAAGCCTCGCTTAGACATAGACCACCAGGTATCTTAATTAAATTTTTGTGTGGCTGTAATTAAGGGGAAGTGTTGGAGATTCTAATTCCAACCACCAGCCAGGTGTCGAGACTATCCATCCAAGTGTCCCAATTCAATTTCAGTTAGTCTAGTTTAGTCCAGTAACAATATAGTCATTTATTTCCGATGTTTCCAATGTAATGCTATTTAAGTAATTCATAATAGTGAGAAGAGAAATCCTTTGCTCCACTTCCTTTCAGTTTTCAATTCTTGTCAATTCTTCCAACAACCCTCAACGACCTTATGAAATTTCCACATAGTAATCAAAATAAATTCAAAATTCCAGCCTCATGTCAATAATATCTTTGAAATGATTACTTAAAATTTCAAATGTACAGCAAACAACATTCCCATTGTTGTGTAATCGATCCAACATAGATTGTAGATTCCACTGGTCAATTCAAAAGAAATATTCAAGCAAGCACACAAAACAAAGCAAAAAAATGAAAGGATGGTGATGCTTCCATGGTTGGCCTTTAATCGTTTAAGTGAATACATATTACATCAATTCATGTCTTCTCTACAAGATGCCACCCCTCTCATTTACTCAGATTCAAGGCGATTAAGACCGTAGTTGATTTTCTCCTTGGCACGATTCAAGTCTACTAGTCCATCTTAATCATTTGGAATAGTTGGTACTACATCTTATGTTAATTCAGTTTGGTAGTAATGGTGTTTCGCAAGTATGGAATAAGATATAAATCACATAATTTTTATTTTATAATCGAACTCAGTATCATCACTTTGTGAACAAACAACAAATTCCAATGGCAAGCAGGCTAATATGAAAGCATGTGCAATAAGATGTAAATCACAAAAATGTCCTTTTATATTCAATTCCATTGTAATCACTCTAGGAACAAATGGTAAAATCCAATGGTAGGTGGACTAATATGACAACATTTTCATTGAAATATAAAAAATATGAACAAATGCTAAATTTCGATGGCATGTGGACTAAAATGAGAGCATGTGCATTGAAATATAAGGAAGAAACAATGATAGATGGTAGGAGTTTGTGACGAAACACAATATGATGGATGGTATCATTAAAATGAGAGCATGTGCATTGAAATATAAGGAATAAATAATGATAGATGGTATGATTTTGTGAGGAAACACATTATGATGGACGGTATCATTTTGTGAGGAAAACACAACATCTATTTATTAGAGAGTATAATATGTTTACTCAATTATATTATGATTTTTAAAAGTAAATAAATATATATTTATTTTAAATATGCATTTAACATGAGCATAGAGGGATTCAATATTTTCACATGCAATTTTTTTTATGAGTAGAGATTATTTAAATGTTTTGTATAGTTAATTTTTTTTAGATTTAAAAAAAAATAAAAAAAAATTGGGGCATATGAGCAAAATTTCAAGTTTGATGACTAACAAACACCCTTACACATCAAATTAGGTTGTAGAATGAGCCTTTCGGCTCAATTATGAGCCTTAGATCGATGAGCGTAGACTCAATGAGTTTTTATAAATGTTTTAGTATTATATTTATATTTTTTGTCTTGTTTTATTTTATATTATATTTTTATTTTAATTATATTTTAATATACTTATTAGTTTTAAAGATATTTTAATAAATGTTTTTAAGTTTTTTTCTTTAATTTTTATTAATAAAGTTCATAAATAGTAGAATAGATGGTAATGGGTTTTACTCCTAAGGCACTCCGTGATGTGAAGGTCACCTATTCGAAACTGGTTTGAAATTCAGTGGCTAAAATCCAACCATGTTAAAGATTGGTGTGGCCTAGGCCGCATGCGATCCCCCGTTGATTTTGACGACATCTTAGATGCCTCTCATTCATGACTTCTCAAGCCAAAGGTTAAGCATACTATTATATCATCACTCACACAACTTAGAAAACAAAAAAACTTAATTAATAAAATATTAACATAAATTAATGCACTTAAAGTTTGCACCAAAGTAAAGCTGCAATAAATGAAGAATATACGACTTTGCAAAGAAAGGAATGAATTCTACTTGCAATGAAAGTAAATTCTACTATTTTCTTGTAGGAATGTAAATTAAATCAAAACATAAAGTAGTACAAAGGAAATCTATAGTGTTGTAATCTAATTGTGTAGAGATGTTTGTATTTCTCTCAACCCCTTTCATCCACTAGATCATGTCAAAAATGGTTATTGAAGTTGTTATTCAGATAGAAATTACAAAACCATGAGAAAGAATGGAAAAATGAAGCTATCGGATATATTCTATAAGAAGCTCTACAATTATACCAAAAAATTCACAAACCAACTTAAAATTGAAGCTTAAAATTGAGAATGGGAGCTATTTATAATATATATGATTCTGTTGAGGCCTCAGAAATCTGTGGCAACAACAAGGGGAATAACCACCCGGTCCAGACCTTAAGGCAGTTCCTCTTTCGTTTGGGATAGTGGCTCCGACTGGATATAATGGGACCAGTTTCCCATATTTGGGTTTTTTGTTTGATTGTTGGGTTTCTCTCAAAGAATTTGCATGAAGAATTACTAAAAACTAAAACAAATTTATTCTAAAATGAAAAAGTTTGAATTAAGCCTAATTTAATCTAACCTAGGATAATACTAATTTGATGCGATCTAAAATGATATCTATTCAATCTGCGATGATTAAGATCATCACAGATTTAATATAATTATTACTTTGTAAAGATGATTCTCTTGAAAAACAATTAATCAAAAGAAAATTTGAAACATATCGCATATATTTGATGATCATATATAACACAAACCAATTTATGTCTTTATATCATACAATAGTGCAACTGATATTTTAGACAAAGACAATTGATTTCATATATAATTCATGAAAGATGGATTCATCACTAATATTCAAAAACAAAATTAGCATACATGATAATAGTACTAGATGTGTACTACTCTGTTCATCTGATCGGTGATAATAGGCCACATTAAATTCTTCTACCAATAAGTCTTTCAAAGAATGAAAAAGTGCATCAACAGTGATCAACAAAATGATATATAACAGAAAATACTGTGTTACATTATTTTATCAAGGCATCCACAAACTTACTTACAATTAAGCACTCTTTGAAAAATGTTCTCAATAAAATTCTGGACCCTTCTCTAAATGAATGAGAATGGTTTAAATACTAAACTAACTAAAAACTAAAATTAAATTATTACAAAAATAAAGAGGAGGTTCCAAACAACCTTTCTCTAAAAGCTTAGCTTAAAAAATAATCTATGAATTTTGAACTAACAATCCTGATTCTGTGAATCCTGCCCTTCTTTCTGAGTGAGATCATGAAGTTGACAAATATCTAGCATTGCTTTAAGTTGAGCTGGTTGCGATATTCATGATTGAATCTGTCCCTTGAAAATAGAATTTGAGATTATTGACTGAGATCTTTTTTTTGAATCTGTAAGAGACTGAAGAGTTTGATGTTGATGGTAAGGTTTTATCAGAAAATTCCAGTAATTTTCCTGATCAAACTTATTAATTTTTTTGATAATTTCCTCTTGTGTATCTGCTCTCTGTCTCCCCTTTATTTCTACTTCTCTTGTTCCTGAAAACTCTTCAGACGTGTTTCCTTTAAGAATTTATGTTTTAACAATTGATCACATATAGACTGAATAATCTCATTTGATTTCTTGGATGTCTTGGTCACTGTTTTCTCTACTTGATTAATTTTTGCTCTCCATTTTGCGAATAACAATTCTTTGTGAAGCTTATCTATTTGTGGTAGATTAGCTTGCTTTCCTATATCTGAAATTTGCTAGTGAATGTGTTCTTCTATTTTATTTTCAAGTATTTCACATTCCAGTTTCTGAATTTCTATTTGTTGAATCATTATCTTATTGGAATCACAATAAGAATAAACTATGGAAGCTTGGTGACAAAACACTTCTTGTTCTTTCTTTGACATGATGTTTACATCAAGTTCTTCTTTGATGAATTGTTCTAACTGTAGTTGACTCTGTAACTCAGCCATTGCTCTTTCCAGATGTTCTTGCTTTTCATTAAACTCTATCTGATACTTCAATTTGAGGCTTTCAATATCTTCATGAAATTGAGTTGTGCTTATTTTGATCTACTCAATGGACTTGGCTTTCTCTTCATTTAACAACTATTCTAATTCTTGTACTCTGGATTCCTTTTGTTTCAAAAATATTCTAACCTTAGTAGCTTTATAAACAGTAGCGGTGCCATATGCCCCTGCATATTGTGATAAATTGGTTAGATTTTTAGTGGGGTCATCTGAGGAATCCTTGAAAAGTACATTAACTAATTCATATGTTGGTTTTGGAGTTGTTTCATCAATCCTTCTTCTTTTATTTATTTTAACTACAGCCTTATAGCTAGGACTGTAGAAAATATCTAATGAAGGAATATCTTCAATATGTAGAACTATCTGATCTATAGGGTAGGGAAGTATGATTTCTTTATCATGCATTTCTGGAACTATTTGTAGCGTATTGATAGTCTCAACTATTTTCTGTGAAGGTTCTAGTGTTTGGAAACTTGATGCTTGATCAGTATTGGGATTTTCTTTGGGAGTCTTTATTGCTTCGGAAAATTCTTCCCATTCATTCATTAGACCTTTTACTTGAGACGACCTGGACTGATCTAACATGTTATGACTATGTTGAACTATTTCCGAATCTGATTTTGTCCCATTGTTTTTTTTTTTCTCCAACACTTCTATATCTTGAAGAATTTGGTCAATTTCTAAATTTTCTTTCTTAGATTCGGATTCATTTTCAGATTGATCTGAATTATCAGACTGCTGATGTGATTGAACTGATTCATTTTCAGAGATATTTTTCATTTCATCATCTAGACTAACACTTGGAGTGTGTTTTTCATCTTCAATAGTCAACAAGTTCAAAGGAACGTTGTCTAGTCTCTTGTTTCTATATGCTTGAAAAGCTTCAGCATCCCCTTGACTTAATTGACTAGAAACGTATTTGGTAATATCAGAGAAATTTTCCATTCCTTGGAAGAAGTCATGGAATTCATCTTCTTCTTTTAAAAAAGGCTTCATTTTTAGCTCTGTGATGTAATTTTTAATCACATCATTGGGATCATATAATCTTCTTAGCATAAATGCCAATTTCAATAACTGAATCTTGGGAACCTCTTTGAATGTGTGGCCGATATTAGCCAAAGAAAAGGTGCCGCACTGTAGAGGGAAAGTAGGTCAAATAGCCTTTTTACCATCCTTTAGCTACTTTGTGACACCGTTGACAAGCTGATAGGCTATTTCTTTTACAAGTAATTTATCTGGAACATAGTAAGGTAAAACATGGGGAGAAGCATAACTCCCAAATAATCTAATATATGTGAAATTTTCTTCAGAAAACCATCTAGCTATGGGAATAATATCTACATTGGCTTCTTCAGAAACCCTAGGAGCCTTTTTGTTGAAAATCATTTGATGCATGGGCAATATGACTCCATAGAAGATTTTATAGAAGTGTAAGTGGAACTCAGAATCCCATAGTTCTCTATGGTAGATATGAATCGGGGTAGGGTATTTGGTGGTCCATTTCCAACTCATGGTAGGAAAATTAGAAGTAAAATAGATAATGTCCATGACATAGGCAGACATATAAAACAGAGGTATTTATCTTAGAGAAACACTTCTTTTATTACTATATTCATTGATATGCTTGGCTAAGTAATTGGATAAAATGTCTGCCCAATTTAAGATAGATGAATTGACGACTGCGTCAATTAGGGGAACCCCAATGTCTTGAAAATCTAGTACTATCAGGCTTCATAAATATTCCACATAACATAACATTGGAATAAATATAAGGATTAGGAATTTGTGCAATTGGGTATGTATGAGACTTATCTTGCTTCAATTTTCCCTCATTTTCCTTCCATTCATGGATGAATTTAATAAGATATGGATGTTTTTCTTTGAAAGTCTTCACATATTTATTGTCGTATTTCTGCTGCGGGGTTGGTAGATGATACATTGCTGCTAAATCCTCTAATTTGAAGGAACCCATAATTTCTCCTCTCAAATTCTTTAACATTCTATCTTCGATGTTTAAATGGTCAATTGCCCACTTAACCATGTCTGTATAAGGAAGAATCTTTGGTCTCACAGATATCCTGTGAATGTGTGAGCATGCAACGTTAAAAAAGGTTTCATCATACGTAGAATCAATGCCTGTTGCAGAAATTTTTTTTATCACCCTTGGTCCTTCATCTTCGAAGAGTTTATACATTGCCTCCCATGTCTAACTACTGCAGTATTTGTTGCAAACGGTGTCTAAAAATAATGAAGAAATATCTGTGTCTTTTTTGGACAACGTTTGAGAAATTTCTTTGCCCTTTTTTCTCATTATGAACTTCTTCAACCCAGTAATTGATTTCTGAGAGAAAAGTGAATTTAACACACATGGAGTATTATAACATTAAATCAATCATTTACTTCAAAGACATGCAGGAAGATGTCAATCTATCTATCATCTTTCATAATTCCTAATTTAATATTTCACATGGCTTCGCACGTTATATCTATCAATCGTTTTAAAGCTGTTAGGATCTTAAATTCCATTTGATATGACACAAGCTGTTTTCACACACTGAATTCATTTAATATGCAAATCGAAATCATTCCTTATAATATTTCATGATGCTTGACCCTTAAAGGCTGTGAAATGAAATCTGCACAAATCGTAGATCATAACTTTTATAGGATAGTGTTTAAGTATATATTATAAGTTGCGCCCAATGCGAATTGCGCAAAACTTAAAGTGACCGCGATAGCGAAAGATTTTATATTTCATAGTTTATTTGCTTGTCGGGTCTGCAGGTATCACAAATTATATCGTTTGTTTCTTAAAACTTTATTGATTAAATAAAGTGCGATGCGAAATGGAAAACAAAATAAAATGATGATTTGATGTTTTTAAAAGGTTTTTTAATTATTATTTCAAAAAGGCTTAGAGCGCATTTCGCAATTCACATATTTTGCATTTTATAATTCTTTTTAAAATAACATATGTAATATTCGATGCGCTTTTAAGGAAAAAAAACAGAAAATTTGATTTTTTAAAGTTTTTTATTTTAGGAAATTATAAACATAATTTCCTATTTATTTCTAAAGGGTCCCTATTTATAAACATAAATGGGGGGTTGTTGTATTGTACAACAATTGGAAATTCACTTGGATGAACCAGATGTCTCTCATAATAATTTTGAAAATTCTAAATGTTTTTTGGAAATAAAATAGTTAAAGGAATGAAATTTCAAATAAATAATATCTTTTTTTTTTTTTTTTCTAAATTATGCTAATTCTATTAAGTAAACATACTGTTACTAATTGCCTTAGTTCAGTTGCGGGAGCCTGAAACTGGGCTTGATGTCCATGCTTTAAGAATTTGACGAACTGCCCAGAGCGGGAAACCAGTTCTTTCAAAAAAATTTGCACCGCCCTTGTAAGGGAAACCTGTGGATAGTCCATTACATTTAGCGTGAGAAAAATATAGAGGGACGAAACTAACATGCAGCTTCTACTGCCGTAGACAACAAAATCTAGAATATCTTGCAAATGACGGGAATTAGTTACCATATTGAATTAAGGCAGAGAGAATTGATGCGTGTGGGTTGGAGAAGGCAGCTCCTCCTCCACGCGACACCCGAATTGCTCCTCTGGATCTTCTGCAGCACCACTTTGAACTCCATCTTTGCCTAAGAGATTTGCATCCACCTGCATAGAGAGTTGAGCCAAGTTGGGAGAGGCAGAAGCAAGGGGAGAACCCAGACCAGTAGAAGAAGTTGCAGCAGGGGCGGGCCTGGGAATAAGCGGCGGGGGCGGAGGTTCATGCAGCGGTGGAGGCTGAAGAGTCGATTCTTCCCGCAGGGTTATGGTGATGTAAGCAGTGATAGTGGGAAGATTGAGGGCACAATCAAAGCGGAGCTCTGCTCTTTGCGACGTTTGCCTTAAAAAGTGACTTCCAGAAGGACGGGGGACATCTGAAGCGGGATTCGGAGGAGTGCCAGGGGGAGGAGAAGAAGGTCGAAAGCCTTGGGTAGAGCCAGGAGGGTTGTCCCCTTCCCAATGACAGAGGGGGTCCTGAGAATGCTGCCTCTCATTATGCTCAGTAGAGGGAGCATCACCGAGACTGGACAAGGGACACTCACTCATCTGCCTGCCACGAGTTGCACCTTGGCGGCACCTCATACGGTGTCTTAGTCTGGGCACAAATGTCATAGCAAATTGCAAAGGCCAGAGACAAGGAGAATTGGCTTGGATAGGAGCAAAAACACAGTGGAATCCAGGGGGGATCTGCAAATTGAAATTGGAGTGACAAAAAGCACTATGAGAAAAATGGCATCCTGGAGTAGTTTCTATATAGCTGAGCAGCGAGCAGCGTCGTCCTATGTGAGTTCGGGCAATGGGATCTACACAAGCCGCTGGGCACACACTGCAAATAGGATTCAGGGAGCTACAGACCGAGCCGGAATGATCTGGAGAACCCGAGACTGGAGCCCTTATGAGCCAACTGAGCAGACCGAGGATGGAGAAGAGCCAGCGCTAGTGAATTAATGACTTGAGAGATGGCGTCTTTAATTCAAGTGTGATGGAGCTGTGGGGGGCCATATGGCCTCCCCATGTGAAGCCCCTTGGGAGGTGCCCCAAGACAGAAGTCTCGTCAAAACATTTATTCATCCGCATCCGGAACCAGGCGATCGTTCTAAACTAGCTTGATACAATTCTGAAGAAGATATCCATCATGGATGATTTGAAGGGGACCATGATTGAGAGTATCCATGCTGTCAGCTCCTAGATTAGCTAGGAGATCAGCGACTTTATTGCCTTATCTTTTGGTGTGGGCGAAGGAGATGGCTTGGTTTCTTTCCAACCAGTTGCTTATTTTTTCAATTCGGGATGCCAATCTCCAGCTTGTGGCAACTTTTTGAGATCTGGTGCCTTGAAGCAATTGATTGACAATACTAATGAGAATCTAGGAGTCCCCTTCCACAATGATAGGTGAGAGGTTGAAGAGATAAGATAAGTTCAGCCCTTGCCAAAGCCCTTCTAGCTTTGCATAGTTGTTGGTATCCCATCCTATTGAGCCATAGTAAATAGTGAGGATGTCCCCTTGGGTGTTTCTGAATATGCCTCCAAAGCCAGATGGTCCAGGATTTTCTTTTGAGGCTCCGTCAAAGTTCAATTTGAATATTCCTGGAGGTGGTGGAGTCCAATTAGATTGGGGATCAGGAGTCTTCTGTCCATTGGAGTTTGGAGTACTTGAGATTTTCAGCTGCCAATTTTGCTAGATGGCAACTTCCTTCAGCTGTTTTGGAAGATCTTCCTCCTACCAAGAATGAAGAGCTAGAGTCTCTTGGAGGTTACTGTTGAAGTTGTTCCAGATTATGTCCAAGGGAGTGGATTGATTTTTGAATATTCTCTTGTTTCTCTCTTTCCAAAGGGACCAGAAGAGGAGACCTGGAATGATTTGCCATAGGGTGTTAAGAAGGGAGCTGTTATAAGGATGTCATGGCTAGAGATTCATAATATTAGTCAAGTCCCCTTGCGGTTTTCTCTTTTTACTTCTGAAACAAATCTTTTCCCATAGTTTGCTAGCTATATTGCAGGACATCATAAGGTGCTGGATCGTTTCTGTACTTTGCTCACAATTAAGACATCGTGAAGGGCCACATAACCCACGTCTGAGCAGGTTATCCCAGATGAGAATTCTTTTGTGACTAAGAAGCCATAGAAAATTTGAGACTTTAGGCCAAGTACCAGGAGCCTAAACAAATTGCCAAAGCCGATCATGTGGAAGAGGGATGGGATGCATGAGAGAGAAGGCCTCTTTCATAGTGAACATACCCTTGGTCGTGTATCCCCATCTAAGAATGTCTAGTTCCTCTGAACATCTAATTTTCCGGCGTTGGAGTTCCTCATGGAGAGCTTCCCAAGTGTTGTTCTGAGCGGAAGGAATGATATGAGCCGGTTGCTTCCATTTTCGAAAATCATTGTTGTTTGAGGGGGTCCAACACTGGTTGACTTTGGTTTCCTCAGGGCCAGTGATTCTTCCAACATTGGTGAGGGTGAGAGTATCAGTAAGCTTTGGGTATTGCTGCCAAGAGTCTGCCCAGAATCTGGAAGTGTGCCCATTGCGTATTTCCCAGAAGATGTGTTGTTGTATGAGTGCAAAATGTTGTCTGGCTGCATTCCATATTAGGGAGCCAACGATTGCAGGAGATAGCCTTATCAAGTCTTCAGGAGGTCTATTATTAGTGTACTTGGCTGTCCACATTTTAGCCCAGGGCTTATAAAGATTCGAGAGCCAGTTCCACCACAAACAGGCTCCCATGAATTCATTGTTGTGAATAGGATCCCTGAGCTCGAGCCCTCCTGCGTCCTTAGGGGAACAAACCGTGTTCCAATTGACCAGAGCCCATTTTCATTTTTGGTTTGAAGACCCCCAGAGGAATCGAAGTTGCAAATTCTTGATCTGTTTCAGAACCCATTTCGGAGCAGCAAGCACAGAGAAAAGCTGAAGGGGCATATATTGCAAAACTGCTTTGATGAGGACGAGTCTACTGGCCAAATTGAGAGCTCTGTATGTCCAGGAGGAAAGTCGAGCTTCCAATTTCTCCAGGAGTTGATTCCACGCAGAGTGTTTGATGGCCATATCAATGAGAGGCACGCCTAGATACTTAGATGGAAGGAGAGAAATAGAGAAGCCCAGGAGGCGGGCTATGCTGTATTGGGTCAGCGAAAGCGTGTTGAAAAAGAAGAGTTGGGATTTAGAAACATTTACGGTCATACCAGAGGCAACAGAGAAAAGGTTCAGAATGTCTTTGAAGGACCGAGCTTCTTGGATAGAAGGGAAGCCAAAGAGCATATTATCGTCAACAAATTGTTGATGGGTGGTGGTGGATGAGCCTTGAAGTGATATGCCATGAAGCTGCCGAGAGAGGACAACATGATGAATAAGTTTGCTGAGACCTTCAGACATGAAGACGAAAATGAAAGGGGAGAGAGGGTCGCCTTGTCTAATACCTCTAGAAGGAATGAAAGGATCATAAGGGATACCATTGATAAGGATGGAGTAAAGGGGCGTGGATATGAGGTTCATTATCCATCTTATCCACATCTGGTCGAATCCGAAAGCTCTAAGGATGTGCTGAATATAATGCCAACATAATTTATCGACGGCTTTAGATAAATCTATTTTGAGGAGCATACCTGGCTTCCTAGTGCTTTTGAGAGAATGAGTAACTTCATGAGTTAGGATGATTCCATCCATAATTTGACGGCCTTCCACATATCCCATTTGCTCTGGAGAAATGAGGAGCGGAAGAAGAGGCTTTAATCTGTTCGCTATAACTTTGGAGATGACCTTGTAAATCACATTGCAGAGAGCGATTGGTTTGTACTTTTCCGAAGTCCTTGGGTGCTCTTCTTTTGGCACTAGAGATATGAAAGTGGCATTCAGAGAAGGGAGAAGCCAATGAGATGCTCTAGATTCCTCAACCAGTTGCCAGACCTCTATTTTGATCAGCTCCCAGAAATGGTGGAAGAAGTTTGAGGTGAAGCCATCAGGACCAGGCGCCTTTCCATCCTTAGATTGGGCCATCGTTGTTTCAACCTCTTGGAGTGAGACATGGTAGAGAAGCATCTGGTTGTGCTCTGCAGTGAAAAGTTTGGGTATTAGCTGGGAGATTTTGTCGATGGCTGTCTGCCTGTCTATATTATGGTCTTCTTGTTGTATGCTTTTAAAGTGATCCAGGAGAACTTGCTCGATCTCCTCATGTTGCTCCACTTGTTCTCCTTGTTGATTGGTCATGTGTGGAATGCGATTTTGCATTCTTCGTTGTAATGTTGACCTGCGAAAGAATTTTGTATTCCTTTCCCCTTCCTTTAACCAGCTTATTCTTGATTTTTGCCTCCACAAGATCTCTTCTTGCTTGCACCTCTCTTCTAGCTGCTTCTTTAATTCTTGTTCTTTCAAAGCTAGGTCATTTGTTCTTCCCTCCAGTATGATTTTCTGTTGAGTTTCTTCCATTTTTTTCTCGAGGGTCTTTATCTCCTGGAATATGTTCCCAAAGATAGAAGTGTTCCAATTCTTGATGAGCGCTTTGAGATGCTTAAGCTTTTGCTGAAATTGGTACATTTTTTAGCCTATAGGAGGAGTGAAAATGAGCCTAGTAGTGGTGATAATGTCTTTAAATGAGGGATGAGAGAGCCAAAAAGCTTAGAATTTGAAGGGTTTTTTGAATTGAGTACCAATATTTTGCCAATGAAGCGAGATGGGCTAGTGGTCCGAGCCTGCCAGTGGGAGGATTGAAGCTGAAAGATCCCCTCCCAAATAGATGGCGTTGTCAAATATGAGAAATCGATCTAGTTTTGAGGCAATCTACTTAGTACCAACTCCTTTGTTGTTCCAAGTGAAAGAGCCATTTGAGAAGGGGAGGTCTATTAGCCAGCTGTTGGTTATGAAGTATTTGAAATGAGAAATTTCTGGATCTAATCAAGGTCTTCCACCTGTTTTTTCCTCCATCTTGGTGATCATATTGAAATCCCCTGCTGCAGTCCATAGGGGATAGGTTCTTTGAGAATTTAGGATCTCCATGGTATTTAGAAGCACTATTTTCTTGGCCTGGTCCTGGGGAAAATAGACATTTGAAAGGTGTCCATGGATGTTAGTTCCAATGGGATGAAAAGTGGCCTAAATAAGATGATGCGCTGCATGAAAGTTTGCTAAAGCTATGGACTGAGTGTCCCAAGCTATTGCAAGACCCCCTGATGAACCAGAGGCATCAACTGCGACAGAGCTACAGCTGGGCCAAGCTTTAGACAAAATGGAACCCAGAGTTTCACTGTTACACTTAGTCTCTTAAAGAAAAATAATATTTGTCCTTTCTTTTTTAATCATATTTTTGCTCATTTTGTGCTTCCCTGGGATATTGAGCCCTCTAACATTCCATGAGATGAGCTTCATGGGTAAATGTTCACCAAGGGTTTGAAGAACCGTGTTAGCTTTGGGTAACGACCTAAGTTCACCAACATTTCCCCTATGGCGATGGTGCGCTGCTAGTCAAGTTTTCGACCTCTTTTTCTGGACTCTTTTGTGACCTTTAGGCTGTCCCAGTGGCTGCCCAACTGAATGCCTAACTTCTTTTGCTGTTGGGCCTTGGATAAGGCCCTTTCAAGTTTGTCAATTTTAAGGGGATTGATTTTGTCAAATTCTTCTCTTCTGCAAGCATCCTCTAGCCTAGGATGTCAAGATCCCCAAGGTCTAACCCTTCCGAGTCCTCTTCCATGAAGTTCGTCTGACTGTTGTCAGGATTGTCTCCAATAGAAGCTTTAACCTTGGCTTTAGGATTTTCAATGTCCATGATTGCGGGGTGCCAGGTCAAAAGCTTGGCTTTAGGGGATGGGTTGGGCACGGAGCTAATGCTTGAAGGCTTCTCGATCTGAGATTGCTTGGGTCTGGGGTTAGCAGGAGAATCAGATGGAGCAGAAGGTTTAAGGGGGGGATCAACAGGGATGGGGATGGAATCCGAAGCCGGATCCATGTTGGAGAGAATGGAAAAACTATTACTAGTCGAGGGAGCGTCGGATGAGGGATTAGGTTTCTTACCCGAAGCAGAGGGTTTCTTGCTATGCCTTCTACACGAGGGAACCTTGGTGAAGCCATCTACTTCCAAGTTGACTTTGGCTTCTTTATTCTGAGCTTGAGCGTTAAGGGGGCAGTCTCTGAACAAGTTCCTGTGGGCATGACACCTGTGGCATCTGAAAGGAACATGTTTGTAGTCTAAAGGTTGGATCCACTTGAAATCATCATGATAAATACTTACAGCATCAGGCAGGGCTTTGTCCAAGTACATGTAGACACAGATACGTGCATAGGATGTGTATCTTTGAAGCTTTGTCTCCTCTGCTATCTTTATAAACTCTCCTAGTGCCTTGCCGATTGCTTGGAGTGAGTCTTCATCCCAGTATTCGATCGGCAACGAGTATAGGCGTATCCATAATGGTGCCCAGTTGAATTTTTCTTTGTCTGGGTTGAATCTTTCCACCCAATTCCGAAGATATAACCCAGCTGAGTTGAAAAAGTATGGACCTCCATCCATAACCCTGTTTTGGTCCTCTATGCAATTGAATTCTACCGTAAAGAAACCTTTTGGTCCAAGTTGGAGCGTAACGTGTCCTTTGGGCTTCCATTTGGAAGCAATCCAACCTTGAAAGGATTTTTCAGTTGGCCAGAGGCCAATAAATTTTCCTATGAGGGCGTGGTCCCTCATGTATTGGATTCGAGCATTTATATGATGGCTGGGCAGGTCGACCTTGGGTCTGTCTGGTGCGATGGGCTTGCAGGTGGAGGACGTGGGTGCATTTGCATCCTGCTAGGCCTGCGCAGTCGGCGTCTGGGGTGCCGTCGTTTCCTGCTTTTTCTGGCGGTATCATTACTCTGAACAGAACTGACGGGGGTTCCTTCATTGTTTACAGGGGGAAATTGACCCTCCCCCCATGAGCTTGTAGCCATGGCCAGTTACCAACCTCTGTGTGCGGGTTGAGTGTGGGCTGCTATGGCCGATCAAACCTGCGAGAGGTCTAGGGTGTCTGCAATGCTAACTTCCATCATAACATCTAACTTTGTTCTTTTCTTTATCAAATAAATAATATCTTTTCCAAACAATGAAATTTTCTTTTATTCACTATTCATGAGAATTTCTCTATAAATATATAAGTATGAAAATCTATATCAGTCCTTACTTAGTTTAAAAAGGATAAAGTAAATAAAATTTACAGATCAAATTTATATAAATTTACTCTTTTATCACAGATAGAGCCTCTATAACAATAGGAAATTTTAAGCTTTTGGCAGGGTTAACTTTTACCGAGCTATGATCCATTTTCCCATCCAGTATTTCTTATAATCTTCATAAGTAAATTATAATTGATAAGAACTTTCTCTTATATATTTTTATCTACTTAAAAGCCATTGTCTTGGCTTGGTAACCAAATAATGACAATGCCATTGATGAATAGTAATTAAACTGATCAAGTTGGCTCTTGATGAGACCCCTTGTCTTTATGATATAATCTCAAGTCATTACACTATTTTGGTAGACAGTATTAGTAATGTCAGTTTAAATATTTCTTTACGAACATGGTAAACAAGCTCGTGATGAGACTTATTATCTTTTGAGTTTTTTTTTAAATCATATATTTTTATTTTCATTTGAATTCCTTTTGAAAATTTATAAGATTTTCCGGATGGGATGAATCATAGGTCTTTTTAAGATACTTGATGATAATGTAAAGTTTTAAATTTATTTTCTGCAAGAAGATTTCTTACTATATTAAATTTTATTTTCTTGACTGATAAAGAATATTCATGCTATATAAAAATGGGAGTTCATAAAAAAAATAACTGTTTAATTGAAATTTCATTTTTCAGAAAGATAAAATCAATCTGTCTCTCTAAATATTTCAATTTTCCTTAACATTTTCATTTTTTATAATTAAAAAAAAAATCAAAAGAAATTTATCTAAGATTTGTTTTGAAAGGCCAACTATCAGTACAAAGCAAGCTTTTATATAAGAAAAAAAAATATTTTAATATACAAGGATAGAAGGGGTTAGCTTCTATGAGAAATATTTTTTCAAAATTTTCCCATTAACAGGGAAAGAGCATTTTTTGCCTGATAAATCTTGTAATAGAAATGTTGATGGCCTAGTTCTTCAATTATTTGAAATGGACCTAGCCAAAGTTTTTGAAATTTCGTGTGTTTACCCTTTTCCTCATGCACTTTGTCACATTTCAATACCAAATCAACAATTTGAAAACTCTTTAGATAGATAGAAGTTGAATCAAATGAGGCTTTTATTATTTGTTGATGATGAATATGATTTTGTTTGGATTTTTCCCTTTCCTCTTCTAACCTAAGAATTTTATCTTGTCTAAGTTGAAGGGAAGATGAAGGATTTTCATCAATAAATTGCACTAAAGAAAATGATGGTATCGTTACGTTTTTGGGTATAACTTCTTCTTTCCCATAAACTAACACAAATGGAGAAGAACCTATTGAGGCTTTCTGGGCGATTCTATTTTCCCTGCAAATAATAGTGCTTTGTGCCAATTTTTATGATTTTATTCTATAGTTTGTTTGATGATTCTGATAAGGTTTTTATTTGTAGATTAAACTAATCCATTAACTTGTGGATAATAGTTAGCTGAGTATTTTAATTTAAAACCTCGTTTCAAAGAAAATTATATCATGGCTTTTCCAGAAAAGTAAGATGCATTATCAAATATCAAAGCTGATGGGAGACCAAACTTGGTGATTATGAACTGATCAATAAAATCTGTAATACTTTGTGTATTAACCACCTTTAATGGGATAGCTTCTACCCATTTTGTGAAATAATTAGTTGCAGTTAGAATATACATGTATTGCTTTGAAGAGTTAGGAGTTATTTCACCTATGATATCTAACCCCCATTGTTCAAATCGTTGTTGGATATTTACTAGATGTAATGGAAACACTGCTTTGCTTTCTCTTCCCGTTGTAGTTTGACATAATTTACATTTTCTCGCATATTCATGTGAAAATTTAAATAGAGTTGGCTAATAGTAACCAGCACGTAGTATTTTATGAGCTGTGGTGTTTCCTTTGAAATTACCTCCAGCTGATCCATCATGTAATTCCTGCATTAATTTTTTGGCTTCAGTTTTTTCTAAACATCTCAATAATATAGAATCATAATTCCTCCTAAATAGCACATCATTGATGAGTTGATATTGATTTTCTTTAAGTCTTAGAGCACGCTTTTCTATATAATTGAGATATAATGGAGCATATCCATTTTCCAAGAAAAATTTCAGATCAACATATTGTGATTGAGAATCGGTTAGGCTTACCTTGGACAGTTGTATTTCATTTGATTGATATTGTTCTGTTGGCAAATGAGATGCTCCAGTTAACATCCAGTAAAGACCTTTTCCTTTAACAATTATAGCAAGATGTATCTCTACATCATATTCTTGAAGTGCAGTAACCCAATTTGCTCTCTTCTCTCTTACATCTCGTTGGATTAATAATTGCCTTACTTCTGAGTAAGGTACTATTATTTTATTATGTGTTTTTAGGAGAAAAGGTTTGAAATATTTCAAAGATTTAAACACAACATAAGCTTGTTTTTCCACAGCTGAATAATTTAACTGAGCACCTTGAAGGTTAGAACTAAAAACTGCAATCGGTGCTTCAATGTTTTGATCATTTAACTTTGTCAAAACTATTGCGTATGATGTATCAGAAGAAAATGTATATAATACAAATGCTTTAAGAAAATCACTAGTTGTTAAAGAGGGAGCTTCAATGATGGTTTTTTTAATCAACTCAAAAAAATTCTGTTTTATTTGCCCCATCTAAAAATTGAATTTTTCTTGATCATTGATTGCAGGGGTAAGATGATTTGGGAAAAATCTGGTACAAACCTTTTTACAAAATTAATTTGTTCCTAAAAATGATTGCATCATTTTTTTATTCTGTGGTACAGGAATATTTTTAATTTCTTGAATCCTATCAGGATCGATATGGATTCCTTGTTTAGAAACAATGAACCCCAATAATTTACCTTCTAGTAAGGCGAAATAACATTTTTTAGGATTCAAGGAAATGTCGTATTTTCTACATCTTTAAAAAATGTTTTTTAGGTGATTAATGTGGTTATTTCTATGCTTAGAGTAAACAACAATGTCATCTAAGTATATAAGAATTGAGCTATTGATTATTCTTCTGAAAGCTATATCCATAGCGCGTTGAAATGTAGCACCAACGTTAATCAACCCAAATGACATTCTTTTATATGCGTATGTTCCCCACTTTGTTATAAATGTTTTTTTTAATATATCATCAAGATGTACCATGATCTTATTGTACCCTAAAAATCTGTCGAGAAAAGACATCAATTGAGATCCTACAACTGATTCTAATATCTGTTCCATGGTGGGTAAGGGGAAATTATCTTCCTGACAAGCTTTATTCAAATTTCTAAAGTCTATGCAAATCCTAATATCTCCATTCTTTTTTCTAATTGGGACCATGTTTTACTCTCATTTTGAATGTCTGACAAGAAAAATGACTTTGGCTTTGAGCATTTTATTTAATTTAGATATAATTGGAGTTTGTAAATTTGGATGAATTTTTCTAAGGTTTTGTTGAAAAGGCTTATCATCTGAGATTATAGGTATAGTATGCTAAATTATGGAAGTATCATATGTTTAGAGGTCTGAATAATCCCATGCAAAGATATATTTATATGTTTTCAGCAATTTCATGAATCACATCCTTTCTTCAACTTTTAAACCATGACCTAAGTTGTTGTTTTGAGGTTTTTTTGGTCTACCAAGATTAATCAATTCAAATTTTAAAGTAGGACTTTGAGTTTTTGAATTGGTCACCTTCTTAAACCTATCTTTCAAATCATAGAGATCTTCCATTTTGACTATAGATTTGGGAATTGAATTAGTATTTGGTTTATCTTCAATCTATAAATCATGTTTATGTTCATCTATGATATGACCTTCATAAGCTCTATATGATGTAAGAAAGTCTATTGTATATGC
Source organism: Pinus albicaulis (assembly GCA_034641835.2). Classification (NCBI taxonomy): domain Eukaryota; kingdom Viridiplantae; phylum Streptophyta; class Pinopsida; order Pinales; family Pinaceae; genus Pinus; species Pinus albicaulis. The sequence goes on from CM076577.1 coordinate 1,265,590,598, forward strand.
ATCATTATTAAATACTCTCCAATTTGTTACATTGTCAGGAATGGAAGGCCTAAAAATTACTCAATTGAAAATATATATGGCTAAATTCTTCGGATGGTATAAGTCTAGATGCTACACTAGCAAGTAAATCAGCACTTGCATTTTGTAATCTAGGAACTGTGGAGATATTGAATGCAGTAAAATGGGAAGTAAGATTCTGAGCTAAATTTTGATAATGTTTTAAATTTCCAGAAATACAATGAATCATATTTCTAACTTGTCTAACAATTATTTCAGAATCTCCATATACTTGCAAGTATTTAACATTCAATCCTATAGCTTTATACAAACCTTGTATCAATGCTTCATATTCAGCAGTATTATTTGTGCAATGGAACTCGAGTTTGCAAGCTAGCATTGTTTTCTCTCCTTGTGGATTGATTAAAATGCAACCTCATCCTGCACCATCTTCTGATTTTGAACCATCAAAGTATAGAGTCCAAAATAAAGATTTTTTTGGAATTTGATTGCTAATATTAATACATCTAGAAGTGTCTGTTTGAGAAAATTTTTCAATTTGAGAAATAGTAGTGTTTATTAAAAAAGGTTTAATCTGGGCATTGAATGATCCAAGAAAAAATTCAGCTGAATAATTTTCTATGATATTATTAGTGAAGGCTACAGGTTCATTTTCTTCTTCTAGTTCAGTGACTGTATGTTTCATGAATTTTTCACATTCAATTGTAATTTGATTTGGTTTTCCATTGTATGGTAAAAACATGTATGACCAATCGGTAGAAAAATATCCATGTAATTTTTTAGGCCAATCCCTTCTTAAAATAATACCATAAAATTCAGGGATGTCTGTGACCAAACGATTAATTACTTGTAGTACCTTCGGATTGGATGATAACCTAATAGATACTGGCATCATTTCTCCAATAACTTCAACTCTTTTTCTATCTAATTAAACTATAAGTACAACTAATTTTTGAGGAGTGATATTCAATTTTGTACACACCGTTTTTGGCATAATGTTTGAAGAAGTGCCTGAATCAATAAGACAGTTGTGAACATTTTTGTTGAAAATCTCATAAGTCAAAAGTAAAGGAGGAGTATGAGAAATAGATCTATCACCAATCAAAACCAAATCATTGGGATTTACTTTTCTTATAGATGATTGAGGTTTTCCCATATCTTTAGAAGCTTGTTCTATAACTGGTAGTTGTATAAGCTCTACAGGGATTGCCTTGAGTTCTCTAAGAAACGTTTTCTGCTGTTTTTTGAGTTTGGTCATTTCATGTAATGAAATATTTTCTTTAGTATTTTTCATATTTTCAACTATATCATATTCCATTGTATCTGAAACTATCAAAGCTTTAGAAGTTGTCTTAGGTTCTGGTGGAACAAAATCTGTCTAAACAATTTTAGATTTTTGAACTATTGTTTTCTTGTTGGGGGGGAGATATTTTTGTTTCTTATTTGATACAGTTGAATCAGAAGAAGGTTTACTTTTTGTAGACACATGCATAGCTTCACTTTCTTCCTCTGTGGGGAGAATAAAATCCCATAAACCATTCAATTCAACTTCTTCCTCATATTGTAGCTCTTTTTTAGATGATGAGGGACCTTCAATATCTTGATCAGATTCAACATTCAAAATCACATTTGGAGGTTGAGATGTTGAAGAAGGATTTTTCTTAAATAGGCAAAATGATTTCTTAGGGGCTGAAGTTTCAGCAACCTGTTTCTTTATTTCAATCATATCGTTTGACATAGTCTTTAATACTTTTTGAATACCTTCAATATCAAATAGATATTTCGAGACCTTATTTTTTTAATCTTGACTAAATGTCACTTTATTGGATTTCTTGTCTTCTATTTCTTATCATTTTTATAATGCTAAAATTCTTTTCTTTATAGCAACAAATTCTTTCATGTTCTCTAAAAGGTTAGCTTTACCAGCTCTAACTACAAAAATAGCTATATTAGAAGGCAAATAAGAAATATACCACTCTATTTGTACATCAACATCATGTTTGGAAGAATTTGGAATTTTGCTTAATAACTTGTTAAATATGGAGTTGAAATCTTTGATCATTTCCCTTGAATTTGTTTTAAAATTGGAAAGAGCATTGATTAGGGATGCAACAGTTCTATCATCTCCAAATTTCGCAAGGAAAACTTGCTCAAAAGTTGCCCAATCTGCAATAGATCCTACTGGAAGTGAAAAATACCATGATCCTGTAGATCCTTGTAAAATATAAGGAAACAATCTAACTACAATATCTGCATGGGCAACTCCATCTAGATTCATGGCTAACATAATGTTGGAAATATGATGCAGATTGTTGTCCTTGATGGCAACCCACTGAATGAAGAAGAAGACATGCGACTATTGGCATGTGTTGTCCTTGATGGCAATCCACCTAATGAAGTTATTCTTGACTTGATGAACTTGGTAAATGATGTAAATCTAATATGATATGATGTTTGTTGACAATATGATGTTGAGTGTTGTCCTTGAAAGGTAACCCACTTGATAAAGATGATGGTGTGCTTGATAGAATATGTTCTTGCTGAAGGAAATCTGATGTATCTACAGTGAGTTCAGAAGACAATGAAGAAAGAAATTCAGCATGTGCTAAATATTTGATGAAAAGAGTATGTCTCAAGGCATACGCGGATATGTCTAGGAGAAGTCGCGTATGCACGTGGAAAAGAACGTTCCAAGTCGCGTATGGGCAAAAGCGCTCATAAAGTAGGAAACCAGGGGTAACCACCATGGTATTGTTTTGGCTCATGGTATTGAAAAAGGGGCCTGTGGTATTGAAGGCTCATGGTATTGTTTTGGCTCATGGTATTGAAAAAGGGGCCCGTGGTATTGAAAAAGGATAAACCTATATAAGGAGAAGAAATTCATTGTGCAAATGATGAGTGTGGGTGCAAGATGTCTGAGCTTGAATGAATACTTCTCTGTGAAGTATATCTGTATGGAAAGGGTAAAGGTTTGATGATAGATCTGAATCTATGAAGCACTTATGAAGAAAAGATGAAGCGGGATCTTTAGATCTGAAATGTACTTGTATTTGCTAGATCTGTTTATGGAGTGATTAGATCCGTGATGAGGCGAACATCTGTCTGATGTAAAGGGTTGAATCTGATCTAAATATCTGATCTGAAGAAGTATGCGCCCGTCAGAACGAGCAAGATCTATACGCTACTTCGCCGCAGAGGAAGCGCGTATATACGCGGCTTCGCCGAAGAAAAAGCGCGTATGCGCAGTGAAATTTGTACAGATGTATACGCTGGTTTTTGTAAACGGAAACGCGTATATACGCGAAATCATTGAAAGGAAAGCGCGTATGCAAACTAGGGCTTGCTGAAGTATGGGATATGAAATGTCTGATCTGATCTTCTGTGTATTAGCTATCTGTTGTTGATGTTTGACTGTGCTTAAATGTATGGAGAGGGTCCAGTCTGAAAATATGATGAAACGTGGCCTGCAAGTTGTGTTCTATTTAAGTTTTTGGATCCAGTGTGAACATTGATGAAACGTGGTCCATAGAGGTGCTGAGGGTTGTATCCTTCAGTCATGGGGTTGTAGCTCCCTTCCAGGTGAGGCTGGTAAACAAGAGCAGGGGGTCGTAGCTCCCTTCCAGGAGAGGCTGGTAAACGAGTCAGGGGGTTGGAGTTCCCTTCCAGGAGAGGCTGGTAAACGAGCGCAGGTGGGTGCCTGCGTGCTGGCAGGAGTCTGCGCCAGCACATATGTTGTAAGATGTTTTCTCTATAATAAAATATTGAAGGCTGAGCAACTGCAGCGGTGGGTTTCTCCCGACTTGGGTTTCCACCTAAAAATCCTGGTGTTCATGTGTGATGCTTTGTGTGATGGTTTATTCTGTTCTTACTGCACATGTTTAAGGTTTATTGAACATCTGATGAATGAATAATGGAATGATATAAGCAAAGAACTAATGACATAATTAGATCTCTGTGTATATGCGAGTTGCATGAAAGATATCCGCGTGTATACGCGAGTTTACTAAAGGAAAGTAGCGTATGGGTTTTAAGGAATGAAAAAGTGAAAATTTTTTAGTATGCAGAAAATACTGATTCACCCCCCCCTTCTCAGTATTTTTCCCAATAATTGGTATCAGAGCGGGTCCTTCTGCAGAAGCTTGATCGCTTGAAGGAGATCCGTCGCAATGGGAAAGAAGCAAAAGAAGAAGGTTACTCCAGGAAAGAAGAAGCCTCAGAAATCATGTATAGCAGAAATTGAAGGAGATGAAACAGGTATTGATCGTTGCTCTTGTATTTTACTTAACTGTATATGCAAAGGATATGATAGTGAAAGTGAAGATGAAGAAGATTCTTACCAAGCTCTACAAGTGCTCATGGCAAAGAAACAAAAGAAGAAGGCTACTCAAAGTAAGGAGATAGCTGAATTTGACAAAAATGAATATGATAGTGATTGGGGTCCTAATTTTCTTATTGGTGCAAACAATGATGAAGATAGTGAGAGAAAAGTTGTGGATCTAGAAGAATTTATCAAAGATCAACAAAGAAAATTTAATGAGAAGGAATCTGCTAAAAAAGCTTTGATATTTAGACTGAAAAGGATGTTTGATGATGTATACAGTCGAAGTAAAGGATATGAAGTTGGAATCATATCTCTGCAAGCAGATCTTGAAGAATCAAATAAGAAGAATGAAGGACTTAAAGGAGAAAACGTTTCTCTAAAAGCAGATCTGGAAAAATCAAAAAGGAAGAATGAAAGTCTTGAAGCTGGAATCATCTCTCTACAAGAAAAACTTGAAGCATCAAGTAAGAAGAGTGAGGAACCTCTACAATCATTTGAAAAGGAAGGACTTGAAGCAGAAATCATTTCCCTCAAAGAAGACCTGGATAAATCAAATAAGAAGAATGCAGGACTTGAAGCAGAAAACATATCTCTGAAAGAAGATCTCAAAGCATCGAAGAAGAAGAATGAAGAGCTGCAAAAAACATGTGAAGTAAACAAAAATTGGTTGAAAGAAGAGATTCTAAATCTGAAGGATCAAGTAGAAGATGGAAGAAGGAAAGAAGAAAGCATGACAAAGCAATGTCAAGCCCCGGAGGTTGAGGTAAACATTCTCAAAGGTAAATTAGAAGAAAAGGTTAGACTTTTGAGGTTTCAAGATAGTACTAAGATTCTGGATAATATTCTTAGTAGTCGAAGGTCTCCTTCTATCAAACTTGGTCTTCACAGAAAGCTGACAAGGAGAATCTAGTTCACAAGGAAGTGCTTGAGATTGAAAAGTACGATACATGCCACGAGAAAGTTGAAAGATAAAAAGGTCGATCATGATGAGGAAATATAAAGAGAATCATTCAATAATGTTGCATGTTTCAAATATCACTCAGTATGTAGGCATGTTGCGGCAAATTATGAGACGGATCATTTCGGCTACTCAAGCAAACAGTTGCACTGGGAAGATTACTCACAGTTTCTTCAAGGGATATTGTTTTTCATGTAACAAGTATGGACACAAAGCAGCTGATTGTAAAAGGAGGAAGAATAGAAATACTTATTATGATTCTTATGTTTATTTCTCTGGCCACATGAGATGTTATGCTTGTAACAAGTATGGACATGTAGAAAAAGAATGCAGGATGAACAGATCTGGGAAAGTGGACAATTTTCAACACACAGTTGGAAAGCTCAAGCAAATTTGGAAAAAGAAGGAGGACCGATCAGAAACGTAGGGAATTCTGACCCTACTGCAGTCATCCGCTTCTGAAGCTTACTTCTCTGATTGACTGCAAGAATGATGTGGGATACATTATGAGATTTAGTAATGTATCGTCACAGGGGGAGCAATGTATGATGTCTCTCATGGTTGAATTGATTATTCTGGTTATATGCATTTCTGACAGTGCATCTGATATGAAGAAGACAGGTACAGGAAGGACAAATTCAGGGGGAGATGAAGGAGTGTGAAAAAATAAAAATAAAAAAGAATTTCTATGCTTCACGAACAACGGGTTCGACAACAAAGGAAGTCGCGTATACACGCGAGTTACACCAGACACAGTCGCGTATGCATTGATGATAAGAGAATTTATATGATAGCTGAAGATCTGGAGCAGAGGTTCAGGGGGAGCATCAGTCTGATTGTTAATAATTGTATTATTGACTCAATATCAACTTAGTTTCTCAGTTCTAAATAATGATGATATGATACATGGTTTCTTATGTTGAAGATTATGGATGAGTCCTGTTTTCTTGAGTATTCGTTGCTGAGATAAAAATCTTATAATTCAGAGACAAGGACAGATTATGCAGAGATTGTTGTTGATGACTTGCTGTTGAAGGTGTTTCAGATTGCACAAGTTAAGGAAGAGCACTGGTTTAGGGGGAGCAGCAGGTTGAATACCAATGATTGCATTGTTGGCACTATGACTGCTTATTCTTTGATTATTGTGATACTCATGCTCAAATGATGATGTCTTGGTATATGGTTTATTATGATGAGATTTTGAGCCTTGTTTGCTGAAAAGTATCTTTTGTGCTCACACATGGATGAATTGGAAGTCCTATGATTCAGAGATAAGAATAGATCATGCAGAGCTTGTTACTATGGTTGAGATCTTTTCCATACATATTTTACTTCATGTTAAATCTTAAAGATCATGATGATATTGGACCACATGGATGATTGACACATATTTGAAGATGTTCTGGTATGATAATTTCTCTTGGAAAGATTGTATTGATGCTGCAAGGAATCTGAAGACTTGGGTACTAATGTGCTTATGCTACAACCATTGGATGACGCTTGAAGACACAACTACATTGTCCTATCTGTCTTCCCTCACATGTTCCAGAGAAGCATTTGAATTTCACAAACTGAAGCTGGAGTTGTCTCTGTCTGTTAGAAGAACAAATTTACTTAAATGCAGAAGATTAAATTGGATACGCGGGTTTCCTGACATACAGTCGCGTATATACGCGAGTTTAAATACATAAAGATGCGTATGGTTGGTTGCTGGCAATTTTTGTTTGGTTCAGCTTTCTTCAGCACAGCTGCAGTGCTGTTTGGATACACAAACTAAGGGGGAGCCTTAGTCATATGGAAAGGATGCTTGGATGCATAAATTTAGGGGGAGTAGTGACATTGCTGAGTATAATGCATTGTTGGCATTATGGTGGTTCTGAAATATGTTCTCTTTCTTGAGGACTTTCTGGTGTTGGTCTTAAATGGTCATTTTTGTAAGTTGTTGAAAAGGTCTTGCTGAGACCCATGATGTAAAATTGTAATATTCAGTCATGTAAGGATTTGTCAAATTTGTAAACCCACTTGGTTGGGTAGCTGAGTCAAATTTTGTAAACCCACTTGGTTGGGTAGCTGAGTTGAAATGTGTAAACCCACTTGGTTGGGTACTTGAGTCTCATATGTAAATCCACTTGGTTGGATATTTATTGTAAGTATGAGTCATTGGTGATAGGAAAGTCATAGAGTCATGTACTTCTTTGGAAAATATGTTTGAAGATTCAGCATGAACTCAGGGAGAGCTTGGTCACTTCAGTATACATCAGATCTGCAGAACGCTTCTTCCACATGAGGAGAAAAGGGGGAGAGTATGTTGGTTTTTGATCCGCCCTTTTCCCTTGATGTCAAAGGGGGAGAGTGACATGGTGTTTGAAATAGAGAGAAAGAATGGTGTCAAAGAATGGGGAGATTGACATGGTGTCATTGTATTCTTAATGTACCTATCTGTTGTAGTGATCAAACACCATCGTGGTTGCCATCAAGTCCAAAGGGGGAGATTGTTGGAAATATGATGCAGAGTGTTGTCCTTGATGAAGTTATTCTTGACTTGATGAACTTGGTAAATGATGTAAATCTGATATGATATGATGTTTGTTGACAATATGATGCTGAGTGTTGTCCTTGAAAGGTAACCCACTTGATAAAGATGATGGTGTGCTTGATAGAATATGTTCTTGGTGAAGGAAATCTGATGTATCTACAGTGAGTTCAGAAGACAATGAAGAAAGAAATTCAGCATGTGCTAAATATTTGATGAAAAGAGTATGTCTCAAGGCATACGCGGATATGTCTAGGAGAAGTCGCGTATGCACGCGGAAAAGAACATTCCAAGTCGCGTATGGGCAAAAGCGCTCATAAAGTGGGAAACCAGGGGTAACCACCATGGTATTGTTTTGGCTCATGGTATTGAAAAAGGGGCCCGTGGTATTGAAAAAGGATAAACCTATATAAGGAGAAGAAATTCATTGTGCAAATGATGATTGTGGGTGCAAGATGTCTGAGCTTGAATGAATACTTCTCTGTGAAGTATATCTATATGGAAAGGGTAAAGGCTTGATGATAGATCTGAATCTATGATGCAACAATGAAGAAAATGATGAAGAAGGGGATCTAGATCTGAAATTTATTTGTATCTACTAGATCTGTTTATGGAGTGATTAGATCTGTGATGAGGCGAACATATGTCTGAAGTAAAGGGTTGAATCTAAACTGAATATCTGACCTAAAGAAGTATGCAACTCTGTAATGGTTAAAGATCCATATGCTATTTCGTCGCAGAGGAAGCGCGTATATACGCGGCTTCGCTGAAGAAAAAGCGCGTATGCGCAGTGAAGTTTGTATAGATGTATACGCTGGTTGATGTGGACGGAGGCGCGTATATACGCGACATCAGTGAAAGGAAAGCGCGTATGCAAACTAGGGTTTGCTGAAAATTGTAAAGAACAAATATCGATCTGATGCGATTTGTGTATTAATATCACCGTGTTGATGTTTATTTGTGCTTAAATGTATAGAGGTCAGTCTGAAAATATGATGAAACATAACATAGTTGTGTTCCTATTGAATCTTTTGGATCCAGTGTGAAAATTGATGAAACGTGGTCCATAGAGGTGCTGAGGGTTGTAGCCTTCAGTCAGGGGGTTGAAGCTCCCTTCCAGGTGAGGCTGGTAAACGAGAGCAGGGGGTCGTAGCTCCCTTCCAGGAGAGGCTGGTAAATGAGTCAGGGGGTTGGAGCTCCCTTCCAGGAGAGGCTGGTAAACGAGCGCAGGTGGGTGCCTGCGTGCTGGTAGGAGTCTGCACCAGCACATATGTTGTAAGATGTTTTCTCTGTAATAAAATATTGAAGGCTGAGCAACTGCAGCGGTGGTTTTCTCCCGACTTGGGTTTCCACCTAAAAATCCTGGTGTTCATGTGTGATGCTTTGTGTGATGGTTTATTATGTTCTTACTGCACATGGTTACTGTTTATTGAACATCTGATGAATGAATAATGGAATGATATAAGCAAAGAACTAATGACATAATTAGATCTCTGTGTATATGCGAGTTGCATGAAAGATATCCGCGTGTATACGCGAGTTTACTAAAGGAAAGTAGCGTATGGGTTTTAAGGAATGAAAAACTGAAAATTTTTGAGTATGTAGAAAATACTGATTCACCCGCCCCTCTCAGTATTTTTCCCAAAACATAAAATTATTGATATGTTCTTCAGCAAGAAGACCATCATCTGGATTATATTTAGGTAACCATTTTTTTGGATGATCCAAAAGAGGATTTGGGTTTGCTATTAATACAGCACCAGGATTCATCCAAGGTTGATTAGCCATAATTGGATTTGAAGTTTGTGAAGATATAGAAGTAGAACCAGAAGTAGGGGGAATGAATGAAGAACTTACAACTAGAACAATACTACATGTAATAGCACTTATTGTTTGAGTAGAGCAGATGGAAGACTGCGAAGATGGAGATTGAGTAAGAGGATATGAAGAAGTAACTAAAGGAAAATTTGATGTCACTTCACTTGTATTTGACTTAGATCTGGATATAGAATTTTTTTTGCAAACTGATTCAATTGGAAAATCAAAAGGCGAAATTCCAAGTTTCTCACTTTTGGATCTAGTTAATATACCAGTTTCTCTAAATAGAGAAGTAACACTTTATTCAGAAGCTTCTAGGTTAACAGGATTTTCAATAGAAATAGATATTCCTTCTAATTTCTGAATTAAAGACTGAACTTCGAGAGACTCAGGAGTGAATTATGAAGCATATGATTGTTGAGATACTTTAGGAGATGATAGAAAGGTTTCTACTATTTCTGATTTTTGAGTTGGTGATCTAGAATGTGATTGGGAAGTTGTAGAATGATTTTTGGGAGGTCGACTCTTATGAGGCCTTATATTTTGAGGTTTAGATTTATATGCCATTCATAGTCACCCTCCTTCTAAGGGGATGACCACCCGGTCCAAAACTTAAGACAGTTCCTTTTCTGTTTGGGATAGTGGCTCCAATTGGATATAATGGGGCCAATTTCCCATATTTTTGTTTTCTATTTGATTGATGGGTTTCTCTCAAGGGATTTGCATGAATAATTACTAAAAAATAAAACAAATTTATTCTAAAATGAAAAAGTTTGAATTAAGCCTAATTTAATCTAACCCGTGATAATACTAATTTGATGCGATCTAAAATGATATCTGTTCAATCTTTGATGATTAATATCATCACAGATTTAATAGAATTATTACTCTGTAAGATGATTCTCTTGATAAATATTTAATCAAAAGAAAATGAGAAACGTATCGCATATATTTGATGATCATATATAAAACAAACCAATTTGTATCTTTATATCGTACAATAGTGCAACTGATATTTCAGACAAAAACAATTGATTTCATATATAATTCCTGAAATCTGGATTCATCACTAATATTCAAAAACAGAATTAGCATACATGATAATAGTACTAGATGTGTACTGTGATGTTCATCTGATTAGTGATAATAGGAGACATTCAGTTCTTCTACCAATAAGTCTTTCAAAGAATACAAAAGTGCATCAACAGTGATCAACAAAATTATATATAACTGAAAAGACCGTGTTCCATTATTTTATCAAGGCATCCACAAACTTACTTACAATTAACCATTCTTTGCAAAATGTTCTCAATAAAATTCTGGACCCTTCTCTAAATGCGTGAGAAGGGTTTAAATACTAAGATAACTACAAACTGAAATTAAATTATTACAAAAATGTAGAGGAGGTTTCAAACAACCTTTCTCTAAAAGCTTAACTTAAACAATAATATAGGAATTTTGAACTAACAATCCTGATTCTGCGAATCTTGCCCTTCTTTCTGAGTGTGATCATGAAGTTGACAGATATCTAGCATTATTTTAAGCTGAGTTTGCTAGGATATATGTGATTGAATCTGTCCCTTGAAAATAGCATTTGAGATTATTGACTGAGATCTTTTTGCTGAATCTATAAGAGACTGAAGAGTTGGATGTTCATGGTAAGGTTTGATCAGAAAATTCCAGTAATTTTCCACATCAAACTTATTAAATTTTTTGATCATTTCCTCTTGTGTATCTGCTCTTTGTCTCCACTTTATTTCTACTTCTCTTGTTCCTAAAAACACATCAAACGTGTTTTCTTTAAGAAGTTCTATTTTAAACAATTGATCACATATATACTAAATAATCTCATTTGATTTCTTGGATGTCTTGGTCGTTTGTTTCTTTGCTTGATTAATTTGTGCTCTCCATTCTGCGAATAACAATTCTTTGTGAAGCTTATCTATTTGTGGTAGATTAGCTTGCTTTCCTGTATCCAAAATTTTCCACTGAATGTGTTCTTCAATTTTCTTTTCAAGTACTTCACATTTGACTTTCTGAATTGCTATTTGTTCAATCATTATCTTATTGAAATCACAATAAGAATCAATCATGGAAGCTTGGTGACAAAACACTTCTTGTTCTTTCTTTAACATGATGTTTACATCAAGTTCTTCTTTGATGAATTGTTCTAACTGTAGTTGACTTTGTAACTCAACCATTGCTCTTTCCAGATGTGCTTTATTTTCATTAAACTCTGTCTGATACTTCAATTTGAGGCTTTCAATATATTCATGAAATTTATTTGTGCTTATTTTGATCTACACAATGGACTTGGCTTTCTCTTCATTTAACAACTGTTCTAATTCTTGTACTTTGGCTTCCTTTTGTTTCAACAATATTCTAACATTCGTAGCTTTATCAACAGTAGCGGTGGCATATGCCCTTGCATATTGTGACAACTTGGTTAGATGTTTAGTGGGGTCATCTGAGGAATCCTTCCAAAGTACATCAACTAATTCATCTGTTGGTTTTTGGAGTTGTTTCATGAATCCTTTTTCTTTTATTTATTTTAACTACAGCCTTGTAGCTAGGACTATAGAAAATATATAATGAAGGAATATCTTCAATCTGTAGAACTATTTGATCTATAGGGTAGGCCAATATGATTTCTTTATCATGCATTGATGGAACTATTAGTAGCAGATTAACAATCTCAACTATTTTCTGTGAAGGTTCTGGCGTTTGGAAACTTGATGCTTGATCAGTATTGGGATTTTATTTGGGAGTCTTTATTTCTTTAGAAAATTCTTCCCATTCATTCACCAGATATTTTACTTGAGACGGCTTGGACTGATCTAACATGCGATGACTATGTTTAATTGTTTCCAAATCTGATTTTGTCCCATTGTTTTTCATTTTCTCCAACACTTCTATCTCTTGAATAATTTGGTCAATTTCTAAATTTACTTTCTTAGATTTAGATTCATTTTCAGATTGATACGAATTATTAGACTACTGCTGTGATTAACCTGATTCATTTTCAAAGATATCTTTCATTTCATCATCCAGAATAACACTTGAAGTGTGTTTTTCATCTTCAATAGTCAAGAAGTTCAAAGGAACGTTTTCTAGTCTCTTGTTTATATATGTTTGAAAAGCTTCAATATCCTGTTGAATTAATTGACTAGAAACGTATTTGGGAATATCAAAGAAATTTTCCATGCCTTGGATCATATAATTTGGGAATATGTGATGTAATTTTTCATCACATCATTGGGATCAAATAATCTTCTTGGCATAAATGGCAATTTCAATAGCTGGATCTTGGGAACCTCTTTGAATGTGTGGAAAATATTAGCTGGAGGAAAGGTGCTACACTGCAGAGGGAAAGTAGGCAAAATAGCCTTTTTACCATCCTTTAGCTGCTTTTTGACACCGTTGACAAGCTGATAGGCTATTTCTTTTGCAAGTAATTTATCCGGAACATAGTAAGGTAAAACATGGGGAGAAGCATAACTCTGAAATACTCTTACATATGTGAACTTTTCTTTGGCAAACCATCTAGCTACGGGAAGAATATCCACATTGGCTTCTTCAGAAACCCTATGAGCCTTTTTTTTGAAAATCATCTGATGCATGGGAAATATGACGACATCACAAATTTTATAGAAGTGTAAGTGAAACTCAGAATTCCATAGTTCTCTATGGTAGATATAAATCGGGGTAGGGTCTTTGGTGGTCCATTTCCAAACCATGGTAGGAAAATTAGAAGTAAAACAGATAGTGTCCTTGAAATACGCAGACATATAAAACAGAGGTATTTCTCTTAGCGAAATATTTATTTTATTCCTATATTCAGTGATATGCTTGGCTAAGTAATTAGATAAAATGTTTGCCCAATTTAAGATAGATGAATTGACGATTCTGTCAATTAGGGGAACCCAATCTCTTGAAAATCTAGTACTATCAGGCTTGGAAAATATTATACATAACATACTAGTGGCATAAAAATAAGGATTAGGAATTTGTGAAATTGGGTACATACCAGACTTATCTTGCTTCAATTTTTCATCATTTTGCTTCCATTCATGGATGAATTTGATAATATCTAGATGTTTTTCTTTGAAAGTCTACACATATTTATTGTTGTATTTCTGCTGTGGGGTTGGTAGATGATACCTTGCTGCTAAATCCTCTTCTTTGAAAGAACCCATAATTTCTCCTCTTGAATTCTTGAACATTTTATCTTCAATGTTTAAATGGTCAATTTCCCACTTAACCATGTCTGTATAAGGAAGAATATTTAGTCTCACAGCTATCCCATGAATGTGCGAGCATGCAACATCAAAAAGGGTTGCATCATAGGTAGAATCAGTGCCTGTTGTAGAAACTTTGTTTATCACCCTTGGTCCTTCATCTTTGAATATTTTATACATTGCGTCCCATGTCGAACTTCCGCAGTCTTTATTGCAGACGGTGTCTAAAAATAATGAAGACATATCTGTGTCTTTTGTGGACGACATTTGAGAAATTTCTTTGCCCTTTTTGCCCATTCTGAACTTCTTCAACCTGGTAATTGATTTCCTAAGAGAAAAGTAAATTTAACACACAAGGAGTATTATAAGAGTAAATCAATCATTTACTTCAAAGAAACATGAGAATATGTTAATCTATCTATCATCTTTCATAATTCCTATTTTAATATCTCACATGGCTTCATATGTAAGATCTATCAATCATTTTAAATTCGTTAGGATATTAAATTCCATTTGATATGACACAAGTTTTTTTCACATGCTGAATTCATTTAATACGCAAATCACAATCATTCCTTATAATATTTCATGATGCTTTACCCTTAAAGGCAACGAATTGCGATCTGCAAAAATCGCAGATCGCAACTTTTATAAGATAGTGTTTAAGTATATATTTTAAGTTGCGCTCAATGTGAATTGCAAAAAACTTAAAGTGACCACGATAGCGAAAGATTTTATATATTTCCTAGTTTATTTTCTTGTCGGGTCTGCGCGTATCGCAACTTATATCATTTGTTTCTTAAAGCATTATTGATTAAATAAAGTGTGATGCGAAAAGGAAAAAAAATAAAACGATGATTTGATGTTTTTACAAGTTTTTTTAATTATTATTTTGGAAAGGCTTAGAGCGCATTTTGCAATTCACATATTTTACATTTTATAATTCTTTTTGAAATATGATATGTAATATGTGATGCGATTTTAAGGAAAAAAACATAAATTTTTATTTTTTTTTAAGTTTTTTATTTTAGGAAATTATAAACAGAATTTCCTATTTATTTCTAAAGAGTCCCTATTTATAAAAAATAATGGGGGTTGTTGTATATTACAACAGATTCATAATAAAAAACTTATCAAATGAAAAGTATCAAATTCCTAAATACCTACCTGAAATGACAAAGCACACCATTCACTAAGCTCATTGTACCAATAAAGAATACATGACCAATATTTTTAATAATCTTGAAATCAAGATTAGAACCTCCAAAGTTCCTTTGGGTGGGCCCTCCCAAAGTTGTTTAGGTAATTGAGAAAAATCAATACCAGTTGATTTAGAAAGAAAATGTCTTTCCATTAATTCAAAATTATCTTTACAAAAGACTAAGATAAAAGAGTTACAAAGTTGCAATATTAAAACAATGTTATTTGTCCTCTCAAAAGTTTTATCACAACTAGCCTTGTGTTCTCCTTTATATAATGTGTTGAGGAAGTAGGCTCCTAAATAAGAGTGTCAACTTTTCGTCGAAAAATATCTAAAATTATGGGAAATTGGTCTCCTTGGGATTGCTACGTAGCCACTTCTTCTCTTCATTTTCTATAACTCTTAGATTTGAGCATTCATAGAGGTTCACACTAGTAGTGAGGGGCACAATGTCAATATATTTATGGTAGACTATCAATATATTGTTGGAGGGAAACTTGTTTCTTAAAAAAATCCATCTGAACCAATATGATAATCATACCAAAGGTCAATTAAATCATTACTATTATTAAATCACTCAAGAATTGACTCAACAACAGAAATAGATTATAAATAATGAATATGCATAATAAGGAAGGCCGAGAATGAATTATTTTTAAGGTGGTGGAGGCTATAGGTGAGCTCTTAAGTGCACAATTCAAAGGCCCTTTATAAACCACTACATAGATGTTTGTCCATTCCCTGGAAAATGTACATTTTCTAGTCTTTGGGATCCTCAAGCTATTATTCTTTAAAATCCTTGGCATTCTAGTTGGCATCCCATGTTATGTTCCTTGGAAGTTGTTTTGGTTGATAAAATATGTTGTATTTTATATTCAATCTCATTGCACCACTCTGAAAAAATGGGAAAACATGATGGAAGGTGGACTAATATGAAAACACGTGCATTGAAATATAAGGAAGAAGGAATGATGGGTGGTATGATTTTGAGGGAAACTCTAAAATATGGATTTTATGATTTTGTGAAGAAAACACAACATTGAATTATCTCATAGTATACATTTACTTAATTATATTATGATTTTTAAAATTAAATAAGTTTATATAATTTTTTTAATATTATATTTATATTTTTTCTCTTGTTTTATTTAATATTATATTTTAATATGTGTATTAGTTTTAAAGATGTTATAATAAATATTTGAAGGTTTTATTTTAATTTTTTATTAATAAAGTTCATAGAGAGTAGAAGAGATGGTAACGGGCTGTAATTCTAATGAAATTTGGGATGTGAAGGTCATCTATTTGAAACTGGTTTGAAGCATAGTGGGCCAAAATCCAACCATGTTAAAGGTTGGTGTGGTCTAGGCAAGGTGCGATACCGTAGCAAATTTGAAGACGACTTCGATGTCCCTCGGTCTTGATTTCTCAAGCCAAAGATTAAGCATACTATCATCTCATCACTCACACAACTTAGCAAAAAAAATGCATTAATAATATATTAACATAAATTATTTCACTTAAAGTTTTCACGAATGTAAAATTGTAAGAAAAGAAGAATATACTACTTTGCAAATAAAGCAATTGAATTGTACTTGAAATGAAATAAAATTGTACTCTACACTTGTAGGAATGGAGATTAAATCAAAACTTAAGGTAGTAAAAAGGAAATCTATAGTGTTGTAATCTAATTGTCTAGAGATGATTGTATTTCTCTCAACCTCCTCTCATCCACTAGATCATGTCAAAAATGGTTATTTAAGGTCTTATTTAGATAAAAATTACAAAACCATGAGAAAGAATGGAAAAATGAAGCTATTGGATCTATTCTATAGGAAGCTTGTAGTTATACCAAAAACGGTCCATGAAAAATTTATGAAAGGAATCTTAAAATTGAGAATGGGAGCTATTTATAATATACATGACTCACAATAACAACTCATAAAATTCCTAAATTCCTACATGAAATGACCAAGTACACCATTCACTAATCTCACTATAACAACAAATAATACCTGAAAAATCTATCAAATACATGTGAAAACAAGATATGAAAAGAATACAACCTCCAAATCTCCTTTGGGTGGACCCTCCCAAAGGGGTCTAGCAATTTGAGAAAAATCAACACTAGTTGCTTTAGAAAAAAAAATGTCTTTATATTAATTCAAAATTAACATTATATAATACTAGGATAAAAGAGTTGAAGAGTTGGAATATTATTTAACAATGTTATTTTTCCTCTCAAAATTTTCTCACAAATAGCCTCAAATTCTCATTTATATAATGTGTTGAGGAAGTAGGCTCCTTAATAGGAGGATCGATTTTCCTCCAAAATTATGGGAAGTTTATCTCCTTGGGATTTCTATGTAGCCACTTCTTATCCTCACAATTTATAACTCTTATATTCTAGCATTCCTAGAGGTTCAGACTCGTAGTTGAGGGAGCAAGGCTTATATCTTTATGGTAGACTATCAATAAAATTTTGGAAGGGAACTTGTGACTCTAAAAAACCCATTCAAAAAAATGTAATAATCATACCAAAGTTTAATTGAATAATTAGTATTATTAAATCACTTAAGAATTCACTCAACACGAGGAATATCATATAAATAATGAATATCCATAATATAAAAGGTCAAAAATGAATTATTTTCAAGGTGATAAATGTTATAGATGAGCTCTTAAGCGTACAATTGAAGGGCCCTTTACAGCCCCCTACATATATGTTTTTCCATTCCTTGTAAATTGAACCTTCTGTAGTCTTTGGGATCCTCAAGCTATTGTTCTTTCAACTCCTTGGAATTCTAGTAGGCAATCCATGTTATGTACCTTGGAAACTCTTTTGGTTGATAAAATATGTTGTATTTTCTATCCTCTTCCATTCTTGATATTCTTTTTTTGCTAATGTATTTTATTAGTATTTGCATGAATGGAGTATTGAGCTTTAGTCCAATCCTTTGTATACCCAAACTTTGTAATATGCTCTTGTAGAGTGGTGTTCTTGATAAGACATTGTATAAATCTTGTCCAAGAATGGACATTGTATAAATATTGTCCTAAGGAACTACCTCTATTAGTTGAAATCTATAAGGAAAGGAAACGCATATCCTTTGACACATCCATATAACCTCTTTCTCTAGAAATATGAACATATTCTCAAAGTGGAGGATAAATTATTCTTGTCTTTTCTTCCAATTCCATCATACATGTTGGTTTTCCATGACGATATTATGGGTTGTAATGATGATCTAAAAATTAGGTTCCTTTTACGTTATCCATTATGGAGTGGTCCCAATAGTGTGAGTTAAGTAATATAGTATCGTGTAAATAGAACTCAAACAATTTCATTTTTTCTTTTATATTGTCGCTTTGGCATAGCCTAATGAAATCCTTAAGAGTTTGAATGTCGAGCCCCCTTTGATATGCATGTCAAACTATATAAAATATGCATCATTCTTCTTATATAAATATGTCATAGATATTTAATGGTTTCCTTTAGCTATCCATCTCCAAGGATTCGTGGGCCATGATTCCCATGTCAATCTCCGTCCTTGGAAACGGATCACCACTAGCTTTATTTTTTTAATAAACCTTATTTAACTATTGTTAGAGTTAATTTTTTTCTCTATTTAAACATTATCCTCTCTTATACTCTTGAAGTATTAATATCATCAACTCCTTCCTGATTTTTTCAACTTCATCTTCTAACATAGCCACATGTCCAAATCCACTCTTGAAAATGATCCTTTAACATGGATATATTTCAATTATGGTTTTTTCAGTCTCCAAAATTGGCTGGGGTAGGAGATGAACTAGTAGAAACCTCATTCTAGAAAGGATCCTTATAGGTTTTAGAGATTTTTATGCAACATTCTTCCTCTAGAGGCTCCAATTGTCCCTATAGATTTAGGTTGTCTACGCTGATTCTCCATTGGAGGTGATACTTAATTAGATTACTTATAGTTTGCATAAGGTTCCTTTTTCTTGTAGAAAATATACGTAGATTCAAATGGATATTTTTAATATGCTAAAAAAAAATACTTAGAGATACTCTTCAAATTGTGGAAACCAATTATGATCACAAAATCACATGAACAGGAAAGAGAAAAAAAATCAACACACAACACAAAGATTTATATGAGGAAACCCTCAACTAAACACACCCTTCTATCTATATATTGCATAATTCAAAGAATATGAGAACAATACAGTGCTTCGCTCAAGCTTGAGAGCTCTCTGCACTATCTATGTCTTTCTCACTGCTTCCTAGGTTGACTCTAGCCAATACTTAGAAAATTTCCTAGCCTTCCTAGCTCCTGCTTCCTTGATCAATTCAATGAGGAATTAGGCCCCTATTTAATAGGATTTTTCTTCCATTGTATTGTGTAGTTCCTTTAGGATCTTCCTTTGACTGCATGTACCATCTATAAAACCCAAATAATTATACAATTGATAGTACACTTCCCTTTAATTGCAATCTCAACTGGGCCTTCCTCAGAACTGATATGCATGAGTTATTTATGAGTGAATTATCAATTATATGATTAATCATTACATGTGAATTTAATATAATTTAATTCACTTGACCTCTCATTCATTCCTCCATCAGTTAGAACTAGTCAAATTGATTTTCGATCAACTGAATTAAGTTAATTAATTACAACTCAAAATAAACTCAACGAGGTCTCATCAAAATTAGGCGAAACTCTACATGCCTCTAGTTTGACCCTCAACTCGATTTACCTGAACTAACAAAGTATTCCTAGCCTATTTAACTCATACAAGTTGTCATGTGATGTTGAATTACAATTTAATTCTAATTAATTAAGGAAGAATTAAATTAGAAGTCTCTTCGTGTGGCCATTTTCAATAATTTTTGTTGAAAATTTGAACACTCCCTCTCAACAAGAAAGGAATTTAATTCTATCTTGGTATGGTATCTTTGGAATGTTCTACATGCAACACTTCTCTCTAGTGTTGTTGCTTTTTCATCTTTTGAAATTCAAAAATGTCTAATCTGAATTAACTGTGATCGGTATGATGCATGTGTCCCCAGAGTCTCCAACTGCTACTAGATATTGCACTGTCTACTGAAAACTCCACGATGTTGGTGACTCTGCACTATTCCATTTGCACTGCTACCAACTCTACACTGTGGTGGTCTGGTTGTAGGATTTAGTGATAAATTGTCAAAATTTGAGACAATTTCTTCAACATCGGGAGTGAAATATGTTGGATTCGAATCCTTACCTTTATTTCTCATTCATGTATTTTATCCTTTAGTTAATTTACCAATATTGGCAAACCACTAAACCTTTCAACAATGGCATAATTACAACTTAAGCCCATAATTGCATTTTCCTCAATTAATTGATTTAATGACAAACTGCAAACCATATTAAAGTTGTCCTATAAACTATCACATCCAATTTTCTTATTAAACCATAGTCATGTAAATTTGCGAAATTCGTTGAATCAAAGAAATTAATGCGAAGATGTTCAAATCAAATGAACCGCTGGGTGGCCAACTTAAATCATTAAACCTGACTTATAAAATATCAGGTCCATTTAAGATATTAAAGCTCTTGCAACTTAATTTTTTATAACCATCAGATCTCAAATCAACGCTTGTAGCTCCTCTAAACTCCTTACACTACAACATTTCCATTTTACTTCAACCCCACCAGATTCAACATTCCTGGGAATTTTTTCCTTAATATTGTGAAAGGAAAACTGATTTCGATGTCTCACAATTCACTCAAATTTCTAGAAGCTTAATATTGAAAAATACATCAATCAAAATTGACAGAGAAAAATCAACATATGTTGTAAGGAATTTACGCATGTCTTTAATACTAAAACAAGCTCAATTTATAATACACCCAAATATAATTTTAACATACAGAGAAAACAATTAAGCCAAATTCAAACTAGAATCAAACAAACTCAGAAAATTTGAAGGATAACTAAAATCCTCCAGGACTTGAAAATTACGCACACAGGTACCAATTTCTACGAATTCACTTTATACAGCCAAAAAAGAACTCTATTCACATTGTTCAAACTTACATAAATAGTTTTCATACAACAAAACTGGTCAAATTATATGGATCAAATTTGTCCAGTTTTAGATAAAATTTCTCTACACAATATTTTCCTTAAATTTATCAACTAGCAACTAAATACATTGAATCCAATATTAAACAACTTGAATCCCCTAAGCACTAGTCAAACCTTATGTACTAAAAACTGTAATTTGACAGCTAAAGGAACCCACTCCTTTGCTTGTAAACTTTTTTTGTATTTTTGGAATAAAATTGAAGTCCTTTTTCCTCGAGCCTCATGCTCCTACATCAGGCTCCTAAGGAAAAAATTATTCATGGGTTCTTGTCCATGAGATTCCCTACAGAACTGTCTAATTTTTGTAGCATGGTTTCTGTCATCCAATTAGTTTCTGCAACTAGTTGATCTTTCCACTTGAACAATTACTCAAAATACTCTTGTCCTCTTGTCTTGTTAGACAATAATTTGTCTAAAATATTCCCTAGCTGCAATGTTTTTGCTGTGGGCAACTGTTTCAACAAATCAATCTCTTCCTTGCCTTCAACTGTATCATCTGTGTCTCTATCTTCCTACCTGTATAAATCAGCAACATTGAAAATTGGAGATATTCCAATGTCAGGGGGTAATTCAATTTTATATGCATTTGCAGAAAATTTTATCAATACTCTCCATGGCCCAATTTTCTTAAATTTCAATTTATTATATGCCATTTTTGGAAATCTTTCTTTCCTCAGGTGTGCTAGAACCAAATCTCCAACTTCAAAATTAACTTCTCTTTTCTTCAAATCTTCTTTGCTTTTATACTTGATGTTGTTGTCATGTAATTTTTATTTTACCTGGTCATGTATTGCTTGAATTTCTGAAGAAATATCTTCTCCTTTAGCACTTCTCATATTTTCTTTTCCCAAATTTCTTAGTTCATACACTCCTCTTGGGTGCATTACATAAAATATATGGAATGGACTCTACCCTCTACTCCTATTAGGAGATTCATTAGAAGCATATTCATCCCGTGCCAATATCTGATCCCACTGTTTAGGATGTTCACCTGCAGGGCTTCTCAAAAGATTACCCAAGCTTTTGTTCACCATCTCAGTTTGTCCATCAGTCTGAGGGTGATAAGCTGAGCTGAAACTTAGTTTAGTACCAAGATGTTTCCACAATGTCCTCAAAAAATGACCAGCAAATCAGGTGTCCCTATCAAAGACAATGCTTTTAGGTAACCCATGCAACCTTACAATCTCTTTGAAAAACAAATTAGCAACATGAGTAGCATCACTGGTTTTATAACATGGGATAGAATGTGCCATTTTAGAAAATCTGTTAACTACAACATAAATTACATCATTCTCTCTCTGTGTTTTAGGTAAACCCAAAACAAAATCCATACTTTCCATATCCCAAGGTCTATCTATAATAGGTAATGGAACATACAAAACTGTGTTTTGACTCCTTCCTTTTGCATACTCACAAACTTCACAATTTCACACATACTTCTCCACTTCAGATCTCATCTTTGGAAAAAAATAAAAATGTCTCAGTTGTTCATAAGTCTTTTTTGCACCAAAATTTCCACCAAGTCTACCATTATGTTTCTCCTTAATCAAATTTTCTCTCATAGAACAATTTGGTATGCAAAGCTAATTTATTTTAAATAGAAAACCTTCTTGTAAGAAAAAATCCAGCCACTTACTTTTTTCCAACAAAACAAGATTACCACATGCTTCAAATCCCTCTTTAAAATCCAAATCTATTTTATACAATTCTTTAAGAAAATCAAAACCCAACACTTGAATTTGACTTTCTTGAACTAAAATGTTTTTTCTACTTAAGGCATCTGTTACTTTGTTTGCTTGGCCAGTTATATGTTTCAATACAAAATTAAAACTTTGAAGATATTCTACCCATTTTTCATGTTTCCGATTCAATGTTGGCTGTTGCATAATGTACTGCAATGCATGATTATCTTAACAAAGCACAAACTATTTAGACATCAAGTAATTTCTCCACTTTTTTAATGACTATACAACTGCATAAAATTCCTTGTCATAAGAAGAATATTTCCTTCTTGCCTCATTCTATTTTTCACTGACATAAGCTACAGGTCTATCTTCTTGAATTAACACAGCTCCAATAGATTCTCCACTAGAATCACATTTCATTTGAAAAGGTTTGTTAAAATGAGGCAAAACTAAGATAGGCTTCTTTGTTATCTTTTGTTTCAACAGCTGGAAATTTGTCTCTGCTTAATCAATCCATATAAATGGTTTTTTTTCCTTCTTTATGGTTTCAATAATAGGAGCATTGATCTTACTAAAATTCCTTATGAAATTTCTATAAAAACTAGCAAGACCATGTACGCTTCTTACCTCAAAAACACTCTTAGGTGAAGGGCATTCTATGATTGCCTTTATCTTCTTTGGATCCATTTTCAATCCATTAGTAGAAACAAAAAAGCCTAAATATATCAACTCTTCCTTCATGAATGAATTTTTTTTTAAATTTACCAGCAAATTTTCCTGACGTAACTTCCTTAAGACATAATTCAGATGTCTCATGTGTTCTTCTTTAGATTTTTTGTAAATTAATATATCATCCAGATATACTATTACAAATTTACCAATAAATTCCTTTAGTAGTTCATTCATAAGCTTCATAAATGTACTAGGAGCATTTGATAATCCAAACGACATTACCATCCATTCATGCAATCCTTCATTTGTTTTAAAATTTGATTTCCATTCATCTCCTTGCCTTATCCTAATTTGATGATAGCCACTCTTTAAATCTAGTTTTGTAAAATATCTTGCTCCACTTAAACCATCCATCAAATCTTCAATTATAGGTAAAGGAAATCTATACCTAATTGTTATTTTGTTGATTACTCTAGAGTTAGTGCACATTCTCCAGCCTCCATATTTTTTTTGGACTCAACACTGTTGGCACTACAAAAAGACTCAAACTTTCTCTGATCAGTTCTTTATCTAACAGTTCCTGAACCTGCTTCTTGATTTCTTCAGTTTCTGTGGCATTCATCCTATATTCTGCCTTATTTTGCAAATTTTCTCCTGGATTCAATTCTATATGATGGTTGATCTTTCTAATAGGTGGTAATTCATTCGAAAAATCATCTACAATGATATCACAATAATTTTCCAGCATCTCTTGAATTTCAATTGGTAAATCAGAAATTTTAGTGGAAGTAATTACTACCTTGGGTTTGCAAATTACTGCAAATTTTATCTCATCATCTTCAATCTGTTGTAGATATTCTTTTCCACTCAGTAATAGATCTTTCGGATCAAATCTTATTTTTGATGCATCTCTTTCTTCTATACGCAACAATATATGATTGACACCATCTTTAAAAAACTTGCATGTGTTCTTTTTCCCATCATGCATATCTCCTATATCATATTTCCAAGGTCTACCCAGAAATATGTGACATACGTCCATAGGCAGTACATCACACATAATCTTTTCTTTGTAGTTTCTCAACTAGAATCCCACTTCACACTGTTCATTCACTAACAGCTGATGTCCTTTCTGAAGCCATGACACCTTGTAGGGTGTTGGATGTGTCTTTGTCTTCAATTTCAATTTCTCAACCACTTCTGTAGAGACCAAATTATTAGTGCTTCCACTATTAATTACCATTTAACAACATTTTCCTTAAACTTTGCACACACTTCTAGACAAAGTTTTTCTTTGTGTTGATTGAACAACTTCCTTTGTTGGTTTTAACAAAACTTTGTTAACTACCAAATATTCTCCTTTATCTGGTATATTTTCTGCTTCCGGTACTTTTTCTGCTTCTAGAACTTTTGTTGCTTCTTCCTCATTCTGAGCAACAATTACATTTCTCTGATTTATCCCCACATTCTCTGGACATTCATAAGCTCTGTGTCCCAACTTATTACATCTATAACATCTTATTTCTCTTCCTCTGCCTCTACCTCCTCTTCCCATAGAGAAACTCCTTCTGCCACTTGCATCACCTTTTGTGGGTGTATGCTGACTTGAGCTGCTGCTACCTCCTTCTCTAGGTGTTGTAGACATTCCTCTACCACCTTGACTTCCTTTTCCTCAGAAAGTACCTCTACCTCTGGCAGATTGCTTCCTTATGAGTTTTCTTCGTCCTTTAAAGCCATTTGATAAGCCTCTTCTACTGCTTTAGGAGAAAACAGACTTATCTCATCTTGTATCTCCTTTCTGAGACCATTTATATATCTTGCAATATTTTCTGTTGTATCTTCAATTTTTCCTGCTCTTATGCTCACTTTATAAAATTCCTCTGTATATTCTTTGATTGTAATTGACCTCTGTCTAAGATTTTGCATTTGTCTAAATAATGAAAGTTGGTAATCACTTGGAAAAATCTTACCTCTTAACTTTACCACCATCCTGTTTCAATTCTTTATTGGTTGCTTACCAAGTCTCCTTCTTTTCGCCTGCACTCCATCCCACCAAAGTGCTGCATGTCCTTTCAATTTTGTGACAAAAAATTTCACTCTTTTTCCTTCTTCCATTTCTTCATAATCAAATAACTTATCCATTTCATTAACCCAATATATCAACTTCCCTAGGTTTAAGCCTCCTATAAAAAAAAAATTCAAGTATGGATTTAGATGTGGATCCCAACACTGATTTAAAATATCTCATTTCAGGAGTAACATCTGTAGGTTCTCCCTCTTCTGCAGATTCAAGTTTAGGGTCACTGACATCTCCAAAATCTACATCTCTTTGATTTCCCATTTCCATTGCTTCTAATCTAGCTTACATCTGTTACATAACGTCCATCACTTTAGCATTTGCAACTAGCCTTCCTATTCTTTGACCAGCACCACCTCCTCTTACAACTTTGTAAGCCATTTTGGATTTCTTTTCCCTATCTTTGAGATCTTTCTCAGTGCCTAAAGGTTGATCTAATATCAATAATGGTGGGTTGGTTGTAGGATTTAATGATAAATTGTCAAACTTTGAGACAATTGCTTCAACATCGGTAGTGAAATATGTTTGATTCGAATCCTTACCTTTATTACTCATTCATGTATTTTTCTCCTTTAGTTAATTTACCAATATTGGCAAACCAATAAACCTTTCAAAAATGGTAGAATTATAACTTAAGCCCATAATCGCATTTTCCTCAATTAATTAATTTAATGACGGGCTTAAAACCATATTAAAGTTGTCCTATAAACTATCGCATCTAATTTTCTTATTAAACCACAGGCATGTAAATTTGCGAAATTTGTCGAATCAAAGAACTTAATGCGAATACCATCATATCAAATGAACTATTGGGCAGCCAACTTAAATCATTAAACCTGAATTATAAAATATTCGGTTCGTTTAAGATATTAAATCTCTTGAAACTTAATTTGTGATAACCATAAATCAACGCTTGTAACTCCTCTAACCTCCTTACGCACTGCAATGTTTCCATTTTACTTCAACCCCACCAAATTCGACATTCCTGAGAAGATTTTTGTTAAGATTGTGAAAGGCAAATTGATTTCGGTGTCTCAGAATTCACTCAAATTTGTAGTAGATTAATATTGAAAAATACAAAGATCAAAATTAACAGAGAAAAATAAACATATGCCGTAAGAAATTCACGCATGTCTTTAATTCTAAAACAATCTCATTTTATAATACACCCACATATAATTTTAACATACAGAGAATTCAATTAAACCAAATTCAAACTGGAATCAAACAAACTCAGAAAATTTGAAGGATAACTAAAATCCTCTAGGACTTGACAGTTGCGCATAGAGGTACCAATTTCTGCAAATTCACATTCTACAGCCAAAAAAATATCTATTCGCATCGTTCAAACTTACATAAATATAGTTCATACAACAAAATTGGTCAAATTCTATGGATCGAATTTGTCCAATTTTAGATAAAATTTCTCTGCACAATATTTCCCTTAAATTTATCAACTAACAACTAAATACATTGAATCCAATATTAAACAACTCAAATCCTCTAAGCACTAGTCAAACCTTATCTACTAAAAACTGTAATTTGAAAACTAAATGAACCCATTCCTTTGCTTGTAAATTTTTTTTGTATTTTTGGAATAAAATTGAAGTCCTTTTTCCTCGAGCCTCATGCTCCTGCATCACACTGGAATCCCTAGTATCTGAATTCTTCTAGTGTCTACATTTGTGACTCTGACATATTGCTAGATCGACTACAAATGATACATCCTGCTACTATGTACTATGGGCCCTCATAGTGAGGTAATGATCCATGAGACAAGATATCTCAAAGAACCCTATCCAAATTTCTGCACTCTTGGGACTATGACTTCACATCGCCCCACCTTTCGCTTATAGGTATGGATGCATGTTCTCCCTCTACCCAGTTGGCTCGAAATTTCCCCCTACCTTAGGTCTCTACCTGAGTGGATGCATCCACTCGCTCTCCTCTGTACTTCTCTAACTTTGGCAGCTCCACAACATTTTGAGTTTGCATGTTGAGAGGTAGTTCATACTCCCTCTCAACCACCATGTATTTAACATGTTCCTTTCTCCTCAAAGCTTTACATGCATCTTCAACCTCAATAAAATACATGTTCTTGGCTCGCGCACCGATCTGTTTCATATGTTGTGTGGAAATGTGTCTAAGGGAAACCTTTGCTTTGTTGAATATCACATTGTAGCCATGTTATTCCAATACTGTGATAGAAAAAAAATTCTTCCTTAGTCCTGGATCAAAAGACACATATGTGACTATGGGAAGTATGGAAACTCAAACCCACGTTGTAACTAGCTCGTCTTCACAAACTTCTCGGAAAAATTAGTTTATTTTAAATCAACTATATCTCCCTCATTCGAACTCTAAATCGTCTGATTTTGTTGTTTAATTTGGGTATTATTTTGCAAGGAATCCATATATGATATTTGGTCTTGAAATTTTTTTACCAAAAGTTTCAGATCTACTCTGTAAACTTGCCTCCCAAAAATTTCTTTCAAAAAATGAAAAAAGAATTATCCCTAACTCTTCCCAAGGAAGTGCTCTATTACCATGTAGAAACTCCACGTAGATTCAAACTTATATTTGTAATATTCTAAAATGAAATAATTGAACATACTTTATAAATTACAGAAACCAATTACAATCCCACAAACACATTAACGAGAAAGAGAAAGAATTTCAATCACACAACCCAAATATTTATCTTGTGAAAACCTCAGCTAAAACAACCTTGCTCTTTGTATATTGTGTAAGTAAAACAATTTGAGAACAATACAATTCTTCTCTCAGACTTGAGAGCTCTATACACTATCTATTTCTATCTCAATACTTCCTAGGTTGACTCTGGTCAATATTTCACCACCTTAGTTTCCTTCCAAGATCTTGCTTCCTTGCACAGTTTAATGAGGAATTAGGCCCCTATTTAGTAGGAATTTTACTCCATTAAATTGTGAAATTCCTTTAGGCTCTTCCTATGAATTCATGTACCATTTGTACAACCTAGATAATTATAAAATTGATAGTACACTTCCCTTTAACTCCAATCTCAATTGGTTCCCCCTCAGAACAGACATGCATGAGTTATTTATGTGTGAATTATCAGTTATCTGATTGATCATTCATGTGAATTAAATTAAATTTATTTCACTTGACTTCTTACTTGTTCCTCCATTAGTTAGAACTAATTAAACTTATTTTAACTCAAATTAATTAAGTTAATTAATTACAACTCAAAATAAATTGAATCAGGGCTCCTAAAAATTAGGATACACTGTATATGCCTCTAGTTTGACCCTCAACTTGAATTAACTAAACTAACTAAGTATTCCTGACTTAGTTAACTCGTACAATTTGTCATGTGGTGTGGAATTGCAATTTACTTCTATTTTAATTAAGGGAAAATTAAACTAGAAACCTATTCTTGTTGCCATTTTCAATATTTCTTGTTGCAAATTTCAACATCTCTCTTCATGTAGTTATAGTTTTTATTTTTTTATAGAGTGACATTTTTCTTTTCTTTGATAGTTTCATTTCTTCAATAACAGGTTAAATTCACCGCAAATCATTATATTATTATGAAAATATACATTATTAACCATCAACATGAGAAACTATATAGAAATAACAATACCATGATCATCATCTAAGTAGCGAAACGTAAAGGAACGAAGGAAGAAAAGCATGCACACATAGAGACACAGGGATTGGTCTGAGACCAAGGAAAATTCCATTATGGGGAAAAACCTTACAAATTATTCTTCTTATCATCATCAAATGATTCAAAAAACAAGAGTACAATGTCCATAGATCCATATCTTCATGATCTAGAAAAAAAATAACATATGCCAAATAAAACCATAAACATACTATTGTTGAAGAAGCTTGAATCTGAGAACTAAAATGCATTGACACTTGGTGTAGCATACTGATGAACACTGTTGATACTGAGTGAGAGTTGTAGATACATATTGTAGCGGAAATATATAGAGCATATATACTAATATGCAGATCCACAATGGTAGTAAACCCCCGATAAAACTAATCACTAAAACTCAGTGAAAACAATTGTTCACTCCTAGATATGAATCGAGGACACTGTCATAGCTGACTGAAAATATCTCCATGAGTACTGGTGGTTGGATAATTCTCATATCCTCCTAGAAACCCTTAGTCATGACCTCAAAATGTTCTTCCCATGGTTGAAGCTTCCCGTGCCACTAACTAGAGTCATTGTGCCTACGGTTGAGGTCCTAATCAGTCTGATTTAGCCCATGAAACCTAGCCACGACTTTGACATGCTATGTGTTGGGAAAAATATTGAGAAGGGGGGAGTGAATAAGTATTTAAAAAAAAAAAAAAAATTCTTTTGTGGATTGTGTATGCGACTTTACTGAATCCAACTAGCATATGTACACGATTGTTATACCAGAAATTAGTGTATGCTTACTAAAATTATAAATCAACTATATTTATATTTGTTTAAGTTAAATCAGAATGTAAGAGATTCATCAAACATTTTATAAGTAGTAAGCATGTGCAGTAAAAATAGAATAAAGCATCACACATAAGCAACACACATGAACACCAAGATTTAATTTGGAAACCTAATGTGGGAGAAAACCACCAATGTTGTCATCTGAGTCTTCAATCTTACTATTATCAAAAAATTCTTAAATTCTTGTATTGGTGCAGACTCATGTCAGTACACAGGCACCCACCTGCTGAAGACTACAACCTTCACTCGTTCTCCACCTCCTACTCGAAGGGAGCTTCAACCCCCTAATCTGGTCACCAACTACTACTGGCAGGAAGCTTCAACTTCGTTATTAAAGACTTCGAACCTCAGCATCATTCGAGGATCATGTTTCATAAATTTTCACACTAGATCCACTTTCTTTAATACATCACAACTTGTAGACCACTTTTTAACACATAATCCGTGCTGAACCCTTTAACATAATATAAGCCAAATATCTAAACTGAAACTGAATATGTTAGGTCCATATATTACGAGTGTAGTCCCTTATTGTTGTTAGTGTAGCCCCCTTATTTTTATTTTTGTACCCTTGTACCCCCCATATTATTATTAGTGTGCCCCATAAAATCCACTATTGTTACTGTTGTTCCCTTACATTATTATTCTTAGGCCGGCTAGGATTATATTGTGACCCCGTGGACTCCTATATATAGAAGGAGTTTTTTTCATTTGTGTCATCCAAGAATTTCTCATTTATCTAATGTAAAGGAGGTTGCCCCCTTGATGTGGTTGATTTCTAAGGTGTTGATCTCTCTTTTCTTCTATTTTTGGAGATGGTTTCATAACATTTGGTATCAGATCTTTGGATTCTAGGGTTTCCCTGCTTCAAATAGGTCATCGTGGAATTTTTTCTATAATTTTTTTTCTACGAATGTTAATATGCTAAAAAATAAACCCATTTGCAAAGACATTCTGAGGAACTTTGTGTAAACATTTTAGATCTTGGTTCACAATATTTCTGGAGATATGATATTTGGAATTTAGGGTTTTTGCATGCTCCCGAATTTCATCTCAAAGAGGTGACCTTGGGAAAGTCATCATAACTCTCCATCTGAGCATCATATTGGAATTTTATAAAAAGTGGAAAAAATAAAATGAACTCTAGTTTCCTGTGTATCAATTTTAGAGCCAAAGGAGGAAATAATGACACGTGGCATGTCGTACAAGTTTTATCTACTGAACGAGTTCATAATTTGGTCATTGTGGGAGATTGGGCATAAATTTTCCTTGAATAATCCAAATCAGGTTATACATGTGGCATTGGTAAGAGGACTCATGGAGTTACTACAGAACTGAAGTTCAAATTTCAAGGATCTAAAATTACAGAGATACATCAATTTCAATTTCGAGCTCCTCAAAAGCAAGAAAAAGGGGTGCATTGTTATTAAAAATTTCATTCAAGTCTTGTTTGAAAATGTGAGTTTGAAGTGATTCCAAGGGCATATTGAAGCATAGATATCAGTATTAGGTTCTCAAATTCCCCCTCAAAAAAATTCAACACCCACTAAGCCCTCCGAAGGCTCTACTATGTCTCATGAGGAGTAAGAATTGCAACACGATATATCAAAATTACAAGAACAAGTGCATCAAATTTTGATCTCGCAAAGAGTAAGAAAAAATGAAATGGAAGTTTTGAAGGAAGGCATGGAAGCTAAGATGGATGGTTTGAAGAAAGGTGTGGCAACTAATATGGATGGTTTGAAGAAAGGTGTGGAAACTAAGATGGATAGTTTGAGGAATGTCATGGAAGCCAATATGGATGGCATGGAAGCTAAGATGGATGACATGCAATAAAAAATGAAAGAAAACATGGAAGACATAAAGAATGATCTAAAAGTATACATGGAAGGTTTGACGAATTTCATACAAGAAATGATTCCTAATGATGAAAAGGTAGTAGAGGAAACTCATGATGAGAAGAAAATAAATGTTAATTGTGATTTCATAAACTCTAATGTTGGATTGAAGGCCCTCCATATTCCAAATATCGATATGAATAATTTTGATGGCAAGGGTCCTGTCACACATGGATGCTACATATTGAGCAATATTTTGATATCCATAATGTTATCCTCCTCTATTCTATAGTTTCACTAGGTGACTATGGATTTTCTACAGACTGTTGAACATAGCATTTCTTGACTATAAGATATCTTCAGAAATCTCACTGCCTTCATTATGTTCGTGAAACCTTGTTCACCATCTTTCATCTTACCTCTTCAAAGTCACCTTCCTGCTCTAAAAACTCATTTTGGGCTTTAAAAATCTCTCATTCTCATCCTTCCTTCCTACCTAACATCTCACCTCCTTATTTTCCCCACTAAATGGCCACTTTCATTCCAAAGAACTCCATTAACCCCCTCACCTCATAAATCTCACTCATTTCCTTAAAACAATGTAAAACACTCCTCTTTTACATTGTTTTTAGTAAAAAATTTAAACCTTTCAAGACCCATATTTTATATTAAAATCTTTGTTTATTTAATATAAAACTTGACCCTCTCTTTTGTATTCAAAACTTTGTTTTTAATTAATTTTAGCCTGACCCCTTCAAATATTAAAGCCTCACTTTTAATGTTTTTTAACCCTCAACCTTTGTTAAAAACCCCCATGTAACCTAACCTTCCACCCCATCTCTAAAGCTCCCATCTCCTATTTTTGACCTAGGTTCCTTTTATTAAGCCCCTACCCACATGAACCTAACCCCACGGCCATATAACCCTTGGCCCTACACTTTGAATAAATATTTCCACTTATTTAATAGATTTGGGCCCCACCGTTTGTCCCGCCCATTGTTTTAAAACCCCGACCACAGTAGATATATCTCCCTCGAGATCTAATGGTTGATGGAGCATATCACACCATTCCCCACGTGAGGGTTAACCATTCCAAAATGTGCAATATAAGTGGTTTACCACTTGTCCCATCCACCATGTGGCATATTACCTATGGAATCGCATCTGCTCCCCCGAAATTGTTTACCACCCCTCATCCCATGCGAAAACTAGATCCCTTGCTCGCAAAAACTACTCTCCTCCCTCCTGCCAAATCTTGATACTGCCATCCGATTCAAATTCTTTGAAGCCCTGTGGCTTCGCGATAAAACCCCGATTTGCCGTTAGCACCTTTTCAAACACTCTGACAGCCCGAAAACCCAAATAAACACAGAAAAGCCCCTCAACACATGTTTTAAGCTAACAATTTGTTTTTATTGTGCAGGTTTGATGGCAGGAATGCGAGAAATGCCTTCTAAGGGTCCAAAATGGTCTGAATAAGATTTTTCGGTGACAATCCAGAGATGTTGTTTTCATTAAAAGGATCAGAGGCGTGAAATAAAGCATAATCACTAATGAATCATGATCATTGGTTGGTATTCAAGTTCTGCAACAAAAAAAAGATGTCCCACACTGCACAGTAAATACACACACAGGCACAGTGAAGATAATAAGATAGTCAAAGGACTATGACAGTGAAAATCAGTGGATTAAAGGTTAAAACCAAGGATTAGAAGGTCTAATCAGAGTTAAAGGTAAAAAAACAGGAAGTTCAGGTCCAAAACAAGAGATAGAGATGAATATTAAAGCTTAAAGGATTAATCAGAGGATTAAAAGAGTTAAAGGCAAAGATAAAGCAGATAGTGAAGGAAAATCAAGTTTAAAAGCCTAAAATAGAGTTCAAATTATAAAAAAAGGTAGATCAACACAGAAGCCACTTCGAATGACTAAACCTATTGGTGACATAAATTTTCTACCCTAGAGACAGTCTAGAGTTGCCATAGACCAGTGCCTAGGACATCTTAGCATAGCAGGGGGCACATAATATAACTTGGGTGTCAATCCAAAAGGCTCTCCTGCTATCTCTTGTAGAACAAGGAAATTGATTTGAAATGGGACCAAAAATCACAGAAACTGTCACAAGGAAAGTAATGTTGCAGAGACACAATGCAAAGCTCCAATATTAAAACATTATACAATTAAGAGACAATTTACTGTAAAGAGGGCCAATTCAAATAATATGCCACAGAAATCAAGTTATCAGAAAGAGTATGTAGTGAAAGAAACATGAGGAGAATACTAGTTAACCTTGAGCTGATACCCAGATACACAACAGAACCATATATGGGCTTATCAATTTAAGAATCCATACATGACAATGGTGATTTAAAAGCACCCTCCCAAAGCAACTAATATATCAGAAATATGGATGAAAGAACATGGAACAATATATCATGCCTGAGCCATATTTAAATCGCTTGAATGATTCAAGTATGGGCATCAACTAGGATGAATCCTTACCTAAAGCCAGTGAGCCACTCACATCCCAGTACATGATACAAGAAGATATATGAAATGAAATTTTGTATTAATCACATAAGAGAAGGTTACATACTGTGAAATACCAGAGACCAAAATCCTCATTACAGATAGAACTCCTCCTCACTGAGACCCTACGGGCTCTGAGCCTTCATACAGAAGCTTTACAAAATGTATACAAACGCGCCTTTCACTGCACAATTTTCTAACGCAAGTCTGGAACCCTTACAATCTTTTTCTTTCTCCTTTTTATAGAATAAGGAGAAGAGAAACCAATAATAGAGGTAGGTAAAAACGATTAATTGTTTCATTAAAGCAAAATGGCAGAAACATTTCGTGCCCATACTATTTAACGGCCATGAAATATTACATGTACTCTGCGGCCAGTAAATGCACTGGGTAGAAGATCTCTTTAGAGGTAGGGTATGAAGAATAAAATATATAACACTCTGTACTTTCCTCAGAGAAAAATCTGCTGAAGTAAGACCTGGAGGATGATATTTTTATGTACTTGTACTCTCTGTCTTCTGAATGCCGAATTGGAATTTAAATTCTTCACTGCCAGACACTGCATTCCTTGATTATTCACTGATATTTGTATGTTGCCCCATTAATTCTTCATCTGCTCAACCTGTGCATTTGAATGACCCTAGAGGGTTAAATAGATTTAAACCCTAGCTTTTTTAATGGATGTCATGTCAGTATGTCTTCCCGGATCCCTGCTCCATAATTATGCATTTGATAATTGGTCCCCTCGAGCATACTTGGCTTCTGTAATGGTGGACGTGAATTCTAATGGTTCTCCATCGCCATAAACCTGCAAAACCCACAAAATGGTTAGAGAAAACCAGACGTAGGGGTGGTGAATGTGACGGGCTTAACGGGAATGGTGGAGCAAATTTGGCGGAATGATGAAACGATGCGGGGTGACAGGGAGGTTCAGAGAAACGATGGAAGATGAGCTGGTGATAAATTTCGATGTGAAACGTAGAAATATGATTTACGAATGCAATATGTGGATGGCAGAGGAAAAATACGATAGATGCGTGGATGATGACGTGGTGGGAGATTCAGTCAATCAGGCGATCACGTGAATGATCTGAGCCACACGATCCCTTAAATGAGATCAACGGTTGAAAATTAGTCAGAGGGCGATGGAATGGCAGGCCCGGGGTGATGTGGACGGGAGCTAAAGGCCACGAAAATTTGGAGAACACGAGCTGTTGGATCGAACGCCCAAGATCGAACGGTTCGCATGAATTTCACTGCGCGTCTTTGTCTGGGAGTTAACGCGCGAAATGGGGGAAGTTTTGGAACAGTGGTTGAGCCACGTGTCGTGCGATTAATGGAATCGCTGGCCAATCATGAATTACCGCCTACCCTGGATGAGCAGTGCGGAATAAACAGGCCGGTTTTGGCACTGTGTGCAGGCGCGAGGACCACCACAGCAATTAAGATTCTGATCTGTCGATTTGTATTTTAATCCAATGGTCCAGGATGTGCACAATAGACGTATATTCTTAAGTGATTTTTGACTTAACCCTTGGTCCTGAGCATTGGTCACATTGGACGGTAAAATATAGGGGGCCATGACTGAAAGGGGTCGAACATTTTGTGACCTTGAATATGTAATTTGTGGCACTTTCTGATCATTTTAGGGAGCGGGGAGGCAACGATATGTGAAAGAGAACTTCTTAAGCCACAATGGAAAACATTGAAAGGTTCAGGAGGGACGGGAAGCCAAAAATTTAAATGAGGGGCTGACATGGATAACATCGGCTCTAACTGGGGATGGCATGTTCCTTCGTGGACATGTCGAGAACCTGCAGACCGTCTGTTTATCTTCCTGTTAACTATGCTATTCGGCTCTGCTGCATTTCTCTTCACAATTCATCAGCACACATCCCTTATTGAAACAAGAACTAAAACAAAACTTATATACAATTATGGTACAACAGGCATTCCCTGCCTGAATCAGAATTGGAAGTAGGGCTTGAGAAATTGTTCGTTTACAGGGGCATCCAGCATGTCGCCCTGTAAATTCTCCAATATAAATGTGTTATTACCTCCCTGTTCCACAATTTTAAATGGACCAAACCAGAGGGGGTCGAATTTTCCGTGCTTTCCTTTTTCAGCCCTCCGACATCCCACCTGAGCACCAGATTGCCAACCCGTAGCTTCCTGTCTTTTGCATGATGATCAAAAATATGTTTCATTTTTTCTTGATACTCGTATAGCCTTTGGTTCACTTGGTCCCGTGTTTCTTCTAATTTTGTCAATTGATTAAGTCTCCTGACCATATCATCAGGTTCCTCCTGACTGTCTTGCATGAAACGTGCCACTGGTAAAGCCAGCTGCATAGGAAACACTGTTGCTTGTCCATACACCAGTTCATAAGGGGATTTCCCAGTTGCTCTCCTGCTGGTTATTCTATTTTCCCATAGAGAAAACTTCAATTGGGAATCCCAATTCCTCTGATTTTCAATGATAGTCTTCTTCAAGGCCCTCACCAGGGTTTTGTTGGAAGATTCTGCCAAGCCATTCTCCTGTGGATAGTAAGCTGTGGAGTGCTTCAATGTGATGTTATACTGTTGGCATAAATTTACAAATTTTGCAGATTTGAAGGCCTATGCATTATCATTCACTATTCTGGCAGGGCAGCTAAACCTAGAAATGATGTTTTCCTCCATGAACTTTATGATGACAGTGTCAGTAGCGTTCCTTGCAGGTATGGCTTCCACCCATTTTGTAAAGTAATATGTGGCTGTCAATATCCATTTATGTTGTCCACTTTATGGGGGATGTATTTCTCCAATAAAATCTATTCCCCATTGTTGAAATGGTTCATCTACATGAACTAGAATCAAAGGCAGAGCTGCTATTTTTTCCTTTCAGCAAATTTCTGACACTTATCACATGCTCTGACCCAGGTAAAAAAATCTCCAAATAATTTTGGCCAGTAGAAACCAGCCTTCAGTATTTTATGAGCTGTGGCCCTCCAGCTATAGTGTCCTCAACAGATTCCTTCATGGAATTCCACCATTATGCTTTCTACTTCATCCTCTGTGAGGCACAGGAGTAGAATACCCGAAGGATCTCTCCAATATAATTGGCCATTAGCAACTATGTATTTTTGTGATTTTAATCTCAAAGCCCTATATTTTGATTTATCACAACTGAAGGGACAGCTGAGTGTCAAAAGATATTCAGCTATTTCTTTGTACCATGAACTGGTGAGATATTTTATATGTGCCTTTTGAGTGACTATCTCCAGTCCTTGTTGTTCTTTTTCTTTCTCAGATTCTCCATTTGAAAGCATAGACAGGTTTATGCCCACAGCTCGATAGTTAGATTCTGATAAGATCCTTGCTAGCCCTTGCCCTTTAATCAGCTTTGTAGGACGGATATCCAGATCATACTCCTGTATTTTTTCAATCCATCTTCCTCTTTTTCCTTCACTATCTCCCTGAATGAAAATATCTTTAACAGCTGCAGTAATGTGGGACTGCAAAACATACATTCTGAAGGCTTTAAGGGACTTTACTAGGGCGTATGCCTGCTTCTCCAATAAATTATATTTCAATTCGGCATCATGAAGCACCTGACTGAAAAAGGCAATAGGCTGCTCATATCCATCTTCATTTTTCTGCAATAGCACTCTAGCTACTCTATGAGGTGATGCAAAAGAAAAGATCATAAATGGTCTAGTATAATCAGGTCCAGCCAGCACAGGGGCTTCAGTAAATGAAACTTTAATTCTAGCAAAGGCCTCCCATGATTCTTGTGACCATTTCACCTCATTATTCTTCTTTAGCATATCTGTTATATGCCTAATTATCTCAGCATAGTTAGGAATAAATCTTCTCAGGAAATTGATGCAGCCTAAAAACACTTGCACTTCTTTTTTATTCCTGGGGAGAGGAATACTATTTATAACCTCCACTCTTTTGGGATCTATCCTTACCCTATCCTTAGTCACAATGTGCCCAAAAAGTTTTCCTTCCTCTAATGCAAATAGAGACTTTTGGGGATTGAGAGAAAGGTCATACCTTCTGCATTTTTCAAAAGTTCTTCTTAAATTCTCAATGTGTTCAGCATCATTTTTTGAAAACACTGTAATATCATCAAGGTACACCACCAGAAATTTATCCTTCTCCCCAACGAAAGCAATATCCATCACCCTCTGAAAGGTAACCCCTGCATTAATCAGCCCAAAAGGAATCCTGGCATACATAAATGTGCCCCATGGTCTAGTGAAAGCAGTCTTCTTCTGATCCTCTAGAAGCACAGCTACCTGATTATAACCAGAAAAACCATCCATCATTGACATTCTAGAGGCTCCCACCACTTTCTGCAGGATGTGGTCCATCTTAGGCAGTGGATAATTATCCTTTAAAGATGCTCTATTTAAATTCCTGAAATCCACACACAGCCTTATTTCTCCATTCTTCTTTCTGACAGGAACTAAATTTGCTACCCATTTAGAGTACCTTAATGGCACAATTATTTTGGCCTTTAGCAGCTTCTTGATTTGTTTTTCAATGGAGGGAAGTAGCAGAGGATTTATCTGTCTGAGCTTCTGCTTATAAGGTTTTGCATCTTCCCTTAGAGGAATTTTATGTTGCATTATACTAATATCAAAAGTTTTAAGGTCCTGATAGGACCATGCAAATACATCTTTGTATGATTGAAATAATTTCAGGTATTTTTCTTTATATTCCTCTGGGACCTTCTTGGATAGCTTTACAATTTTAGGTTCAACATTGGTACCCAGATTTAGATCTTCCATTTTATTTTCTTCTACTACTTTATTATGCTGCAACGGAACATCATTTTTGTCAAATAATCTTTCTAGAGGCACCAGCCCTCTAGGTATCACATTTCCTTTGAGCTGCAACACTTTATTTCCTGCCATTTACTCTTCCCACTTACTTTCTGAAATATCTTCAGCCTCATCTTCTTCACCATCATCAATCTCCATATTGGAGAATTCCCCCACTATTTCCAGGAATCTCTTCATCTTTTCATCATCTTCAAATACCCGCCAGTGCTTAATATTATCTGGGATTGAGGGTATGTAACGTACCTCGATTTCATATCTTAAGAGGGGGTCTTGAGGTGGATGAAATGTACTGGCAGCTACAGCAAGTGAATCTGCCATTCTATTTTTCTCTCGAGGTATGAACTGGATATTAAATGCTGAGAATAAATTCTCCACCATGTCCCATACTTCATTTCTATAAGCTCTCAGTCGAGGATGTTTGGTTTGACACTGATTTTTGATCTGTCTGACCATCGGCTCAGAATCTCCCAGAAATTTTAAACTCTGTATGCCCATGCTCTTGGTTGTCTGCAATCCTAGCAACAGTTCTTCATATTCATCCACATTATTAGTAGCCTCATATTCCAATTTAAAAGACAGTGGCACCCATTGTCCTGTAGGGGAGATTAATAACACTCCAGCCCCATTTCCTTCTCTCGAATTTGCTCCATCAAAATGTAGAGTCCATACTCCTGCTTCATGACCTTCTAAAGGCTGCTCAATCTTAATTTGACTGAAGGAAGGTTCATCAGCATAATTTTGATCTTCTTCCAACATCAAGCATGAGAAATCTCCTTCTTTGCTGTAGACTGGTGCATTTTCTGAGCTGTCAGCCTTAGCCACCATCTTGACAAATCTGGTTTCTCTGTATAACCTCGTCTCCTGGACACCAAAAATTGGAATAGTGGCATATGTTAAATCCATCTTGAGTGACCCACCAATTTTTGTTCCCCAGGACCTTGACAGCAGCATGCCAAAGTGAGCTGGGATATCGGCCACCACAATGTCCATTACTACACGTTTTGCCGGAATTTGGGCCAGGTTGACCACTAGATCTTTAATAATCCCCAAGCATTTAACTCTTTTTGAATCAAATGAATAGAGGTCTTTATATTGACGTGTGATCTGCAAGCCTAGTTGCTCCATGACTAACAAATACATAAGATTATGGGAAGCTCTAGAATCTAACATACAATTGTGTAACAGCAGGTCATGAATAACTAGAGACACATAGAAAGGAGGAGTAGAGGGGTCTAACTCCTTGAAATGTGGGCCAAAAACTACCATGGGTCTTTCTTCTTGAAGATTAAGACTGTCTGGAATTATTGGTGCTTCAAGAGGGAGAAATAAAGAAGTGACTTGAGATTGATATGCAGGTTGTTTCAATAGTTCAGTCAAAGGGACTGGGATTTTAACTTTTTCAAGCTCTTTTTGCAAATTAAAAGTAGGAGGGGACTTTTCTATTACAACTTCTTTTGACTCTTTATTTTCAGCTGAAGGTTTAACTTTTTTTGATACAAACTCAGCATTAGGAGGAGTCACTATTTTTGAAGAAGAAGGAATTTGATCATCAGACTGTAAAGGTTTGTTTATAGGACTCTTACCTTTATCTGTGACTTTTTTCTTTGTTGACTCCTTTTGAGTAAATGTTTCCTTTTGGGGAGGCTCCTCTTCTTCATCTTGAGTCCGGGTCCTCTTTCTGGAAGATCTGAGGTCATAGTTTCTGTTAAAATGTGCTTGCATGAAATCATTAAATTGCTTGCAATAGTGATCAATTTTTGCTTCTTCTTCTTCTTGCAAAGGACATTCTATTTCCTCATTATTTGAAAAAGCAAGATTTGAATCTTCTAGTTCATAAGCAACATCTTTAGCGGAGTCATCTACTGGACCTTCCAGATATAATGGGTGTGGCACTTGATCTTGTTGCTCCTTTGCTTCCCTTGGAAATATCTGTAGAGGTGGCTTTCTATACTGAGGGTTGTAACCTCTATTTGGAGCATTATAAAAATTCTTGGGGGTTGTACTCTTGGCCTCCGGTTCTAGCTTGACCATCTTTTTGATCATCTTGCTTATTTCCTCCATTTTATCTGAATCCTTGTCCTGGTTGGAAGTAGATACTTCCTCTTTACCTCTCCTTCTGGTATCCTGTTCAACTTTCCCCCTTAATTTTCCAGTGGAGGCAAAATTTGCTTCCAACTCAAGAGCATCTGATTGAGCATCATCTAGGGTGGCAGGCTTTCTTTCCCCGAGGGAGAAACTAAAATATGAGTTGAAGGCTACTATGAAAACAACTTTGGCAACATTCTGATGAGGCTTCGTATCTGCAGGGAGATTTAGATATAACTTATTAAATCTTTTAATAAATTATGACACTCCTTCATTAGGTTTCTTCTTGAGTGTATTGAACTCAGTAAGACACTGTCCATGAACTTTCTTTTCTCCCCATTTTCTGAGAAAAGTACTTTCCATATCATCCCAAGTGGTCACGTAATGGTTTCCCAATGTCTTGAACCATTTTCTGGCTTCATCGTCCAGAGATTGCACAAATAGTATTAAGACTACATCCAAATGTTCAACATTAAAGTTCTCTGCAAAAGAGAAGAAAGTCTCAAGATTTTTCTGAGCATCAATTTCATTTTCCCTAGTGAATCTGGGCAATATCTTCAAATAATCCTGTGGCATATCATTCAACACTTGAGGCAGTGCTAGGGGAGCATATTTTTTCAACAAGAAGGCTGGAACATTAGCCATTGGAGGAGGTGGGGGTTGTGCAGAAATGTAGTGTACAAATGGAGGAAGAGGAGGAGGAGGAAGTGGAGTATGAATAACAATGGGAATATATTGTATAGCAGGCTGAGGTGTAGATGGGAACAGTTCATGGTTAACAGGGGCTACCTCTGTAACTTATTTAACTTCTTCGGCGTCAGGGGTAGGACAAAAGCTCTCTTTGGTTCTAGAACTTCCCCTGGGTAGGATATCTGAGTAATATTCAAGATTTTCCTTAGTGGAGTCGGGATTTTCTACTGGAATTTCTTGAGAAGAAGAGGATAGGTAATCTTCTGTGGAAAACTCAGGGGTTTCAGCACGGGATGATTTCTTTTCTTTCCAACCTCTTCTGTGTATAATATTTTCTGGGTCAGACACAGAGGGTATCTTCGATTTAGACATATCTGACCTTAAATGTGGCTTTCGAGGAGCCAGGACTACTAATAGATTTATCAAATGAATAACAGTGGAGTCACCAAGGTGAGAGATATGCAACTCTTAAACTCTCTGTGCTCACCTGATTAGAGAGTGAATAAATATTGTCGAGGCCCAGGGAAACTAATTTTCTTAAATTCGATCCCCGGCAACAACGCCAGAAAGATTTTAGCGACAATTTTTGTCTACCCTAGAGACAGTCTAGAGTTTCCATAGACCAGTGCCTAGGACATCTTAGCATAGCAGGGGGCACATAAAATAACTTGGGTGTCAATCCAAAAGGCTCTCCTGCTATCTCTTGTAGAACAAGGAAATTGATTTGAAATGGGACCAGAAATCACAGAAACTGTCACAAGGAAAGTAATGTTGCAGAGACACAATTCAAAGCTCCAATATTAAAACATCAGACAGTTAAGAGACAATTTACTGTAAAGAGGGCCGATTCAAATAATATGCCACAGAAATCAAGTTATCATAAAGAGTATATATTGAAAGAAACATGAGGAGAATACTAGTTAACCTTGAGCTGATACCCAGATAGACAACAGAACCATATATGGGCTTATCAATTTAAGAATCCATACATGAAAATGGAATTTTAAAAGCACCCTCCCAAAGCAAATAATATAGCAGAAATATGGATGAAAGAACATGGAACAGTATATCATGCCTGAGCCATATTTAAAGCGCTTGACTGATTCAAGTATGGGCATCAACTAGGATGAATCCTTACCTAAAGCCAGTGAGCCACTTGCATTCCAGTACATGATACAAGAAGATATATGAAATGAAATGTTGTATTAATCACATAAGAGAAGGTTACATACTGTGAAATACCAAAGACCAGAATCCTCATTACAAATAGAACTCCTCCTCACTGAGACCCTACGGGCTCTGAGCCTTCATACAGAAGCTTTACAAAATGTATACAAACGTGCCTTTCACTACACAATTTTCTGATACAAGTCTGGAACCCTTACAGTGTTTTTCTTTCTCCTTTTTATAGAAGAAGGAGAAGAGAAACCAATAAAAGAGGTAGGTAAAAACGATTAATTGTTTCATTAAAGCAAAATGGCAGAAACATTTCGCGCCCATACTATTTGACGGCCATGAAATATTACATGTACTCTGCGGCCAGTAAATGCACTGGGTAGAAGATCTCTTTAGAGGTAGGGTATGAAGAATAAAATATATAACAC
This sequence comes from Pinus albicaulis, assembly GCA_034641835.2. Lineage (NCBI taxonomy): Eukaryota > Viridiplantae > Streptophyta > Pinopsida > Pinales > Pinaceae > Pinus > Pinus albicaulis. The sequence continues at coordinate 1,265,634,308 of CM076577.1, forward strand.
TCTGTACATTGCTGAGAGAAAAATCTGCTGAAGTAAGACCTGGAGGATGAGATTTTTATGTACTTGTACTCTCTGTCTTCTGAATGCCGAATTGGAATTTAAATTCTCCACTGCCAGACACTGGATTCCTTGATTATTCACTGATATTTGTATCTTTCCCCATTAATTCTTCATCTTCTCAACTCGTGCATTTGAATGACCCTGGAGGGTTAAATAGATTTAAACCCTGGCTTTTTTAATGGATGTCATGTCAGTATATCTTCCTGAATCCCTGCTCCATAATTCTGCATTTGATAATTGGTCCCCTGGAGCGTACTCGGCTTCTGTAATGGTGGACGTGAATTCTGATGGTTCTCCATCGCCATAGACCTGCAAAACCCACAAAATGGTTAGAGAAAACCAGACGCAGGGGTGGTGAATGTGACGGGGTTAACAGGAATGGTGGAGCAGATTTGGCGGAATGATGAAACGATGCTGGGTGACGGGGAGGTGCAGAGAAATGATGGAGGATGAGATGGTGATAAATTTCCATGTGAAATGTAGAAATATGATTTACGAATGAAATATGTGGATGGCGGAGGAAAAATACGATAGATGCGTGGATGATGACGTGGTGGGAGATTCGGTCAATCAAGCGGTCATGCGAATGATCTGAGCCACACGATCCTTTAAACGAGATCAATGGTTGAAACTTAGTCAGAGGGCAATGGAATGGCGGGCCCGGGGTGATGTGGACGGGAGCAAAAGGCCGCACAACTTTGGAGAACACGAGCCGTTGGATCGAACGCCCAAGATGGAATGGTTCACTTGAATTTCGCTGCGTGTCTTTGTCCGAGACTTAACGCGCGAAATGAGGGCGGTTTTGGAATAGTGGCTGAGCCACGCATCGCGCGATTAATGGAATCACTGGCCAGTCGTGAATTACCACCTACCCCGGATGAGTGGTGCGGAATAAACAGGCCGGTTTTGGCACTGTGCGTGGGCGCGGGGACCACCACAACAATTAAAATTCCGATCTGTCGATTTGTATTTTAATCCAACGGTCCAGGATGCGCACAATAGACATATATTATTAAGCGCTTTCGGACTTAACCCTTTGTCCTGAGCCTTGGTCACATTGGACGGTAAAATATAGGGGGCCATGACTGAAAGGGGCCGGACATTTTGTGACCTTGAATATGTAATTTGCGGCACTTTCTGATCATTTAAGGGAGAGGGGAGGCAACGATAAGTGAAAATGAACTTCTTAAGCCACAATGGAAAATATTGAAAGGTTCAGGAGGGAAGGGAAGAAAAAAATTTAAATGAGGGGCTGACATGGATAACAAAACCCAAAGAATTTACTTCTTCAAAGGACACATTTAGAAACCTACAACATGTTTTATTCAACTAAAGACATTAACATTTATTACAACAATCATAGATATTTCTCAACCACTCAGCAGTTATTATAAAATTTATTGAGAGGCCTTAAAGTCAAATATTTCCAAAAGTTAGCTCAGAAGTTAAGTTAGGAGTTATTATTACAATAAGTCACTCTCAGATATTTTTTCCATGGGCCTTGCATGGTCCGAAAGGTAAAAAAATAATTAAATATGTAATAAATACATATATGAAACCCTGGCTTAGGATCATCCCCTCATTTTGCAGATAAATACTTCCTATATCATTCATTTTTAGTGTGGGTTGGTTGGTTAGTTGGTGGACTGGTTTGCTTCTTGATTAGTTGATGACTGCTAGGCTGGATTTGAGAAAGCTCTGAGGTGCAGAGATCTATTGTACTGGAGTAATGTAACTATTTTGAACATTAGTAATACAAGCACGTTCATAGGATTCTTGAGCTATGTTAATGGTGAAGTTTTCCTCCTTTGTCAAAGATCTCCTTTTGTTTTCTATTATCTCCATTATTTCTTTGATAAAAGAACAAAAATTTTAGATTAGGATATGTTGTCTTTGCACCCTATTTTTTTATGCATTCTTTACCTCAATGTTTTCTTCTGCAAGGTCTGATTGGAGAATTCTTAATTGGTCTCTGGTTCCACCTATATTTTTTTCTTAGATATTATTTAATAGAGTTAATCGTATTTCATGTCCTTTGGTGTAACTTGAAATATTGTTTTTCAAGCCTTTCTTTGAAGTTTACTTAATAGAGTCCAGCCAGGGAAGTCTATGGTACGCCCTGTCCTCTCGTTTGCCTAAGGTATTAGAGCATTTAATTAAAGAAGATAGGTGTATATTTCTCTTTAGTTGCACTCATTGTTATCTTAAATGTTTTCTTTGTCTCAAAGTAATCCTAGGATTGCTGGATTTTGGTCTTAAAGGTTTGCTTATGAAAGTCTAGCCAAAGAATTTTATGGTATGCCATGTCCTTTGGTTTTTCTCAAAATTTTACCTAAAAGGATTTTCTTATTGAAGTAAAGTTAAAGGATTATTAATTTACTTTTAGTTTTATTGTTTTCACAACTTATCGTTATTTCATATCACATCTAATCTAAGAGATCCACTTGAAATAGTTATCTTGCCCTATGAAAACCCTTACAGTGTTGATGACCAATTAAATCCTTTTATGACTCCGTAGCCCAATCGATTAATTTTTCTCATGGTATATCTATTCATATGAAACATTCCCTCAACTAATCACACCATTGATCTATCAACCTATCAATCAATCAATCAAAACAAACAAGTCCTCAAAACTTCTTAACTACCCTAAAATCAAAACAAAAGCGTAAAGACATATCATTTAGAAACACTTATATAGAGAGAGCCCTCTCTCAGTCCAGGAAGGCTAGGTCCATGGAATCCAAAGTTGTTTGATGTGGTTCCCTACAGAGTTTGTTCTTTCCAATCTACAAATCATGGGGAGCTAACATAGTGGTGACAATAGGGGGGAATACTGAGTAATAAACAGCTTAAATATAATCTCAAAAACTCTTAAAGCTTCATTTTAACTTAGATGAATCAAGTGTTAGCCAAGAATGGTATCTGGTTGCTAATGGTGGACAACAACCAGCCACAAAACAATTAAAAATCCTCCACCTAGTGATTCCACTGGTTTTCAGTAGGCCTGCTGACTCCACTGGTTTCCCATATAATCCACTGGGAAACTTAATTTATCATAAAAACATGAAAGGAACCTAGTCAAGAATACTTTGTGGATTAAGTATTTCTTTTACAGAGTGGTTTGTGTCTTAAGACCGTTATACCTTTTCAAAAACCTTTCTGATTTTTGGGTCCAAGTTTTGGCTTCTAGAAGAATCTGTACCAGATCTCATCCAGACCCAAACCCTCCTGTAATAGTGGACAATCCTGAAAGAATCCTTATGAAGTATCCTAGATCCCAAAATCCAACTGTTAGCAGACATATCCACAAAGCAAGTTCCCTACCTGCAAACCTTAAAAACTTGCAGAATATCCTATCTCACTCACCCCTAGAACAAAGCTTGTCTAGGACTAGATCTCAGAGTTGGATAACCTAGATATTTCTAGACCCATCCACCTTACAGTAGAACTCTGTTGTACTAACCTCATTCCCCATTGTTCACCTTCCTCCATTTAACCATGTACCTCCTTTTGTAAACCTCCTCTTGTTAACCCTCCTTTTTTTCCCAAACCACATAATATGGCAACATGGTATGCTCCACTAGTTCTACCATGGCCTTTGGTTGTTCTACCATAGGACTATCAGTCCAAGATTCCATTATATGATGCAAGTAGTTCCACTACTTCTCAACAACATGTGGATAGAATAAATGACTACTTTTACAAACAAGAAATAGATGATGAAACTGTTAAATTTAGAATGTTTTCTCAAGCTTAGGGGGAGAGGTAATAAAATGGTTTAAAATCTTAACCCCTAATAGAATAAATGACCTCCCTGATTTCCATCAACTATTCTTGAACAAATGGGAATTCAAGAAGAACCCTCTCTAAATCTTATCAGAGTATGAAAACATTAAGAGAAATGTTGGAGAGGGTGTTCAAGAACACTGCACTAGGTTCAATAGTGTATACAATGCCCTCCCTACACACATGAAACCTCCACAAGGTCTAGCTCTAATGAGATTCCATGATGGTTTTGATCCAGATATGGATTATCAGTTAAGAGAAAGAGAATCCCTCACATTGGAAGACATGCAAAGGGGATCAGTAAGTGTAGAAGACAATCTGATTGCCAAAAGAACTAGAATGGAGAATTAAAAAATGGTCACATTTAGAGAAGAAGTTGTACCCTCCACCTATGATAAAAAGATTAAAAACTTAGTAAAAACCATGGAAATGATGATGGAGAGGATGAATGTAAATGAGAGAGATTATCCTAGATAAAACCAAACATCTCCTCAAAACAAAAATAAAAATCAGAACCAAAACCAAAATTTTAGGAGAAACCCCCCTCAAATTAGACAAAGAAGTCCTGATCAGTGAATTATGCCTCCTTTCCAAGAAATCTATGCCGATGAAGATAAGGGGGTAGTTGAAGAAAGAGAGGAAAGTCACATAAATTTAATGGGAGTAAATAATGAGGATATTGTTTTCCTCACTAAGGAAGAACAAGGCATATTTACACCAAATGAAGAAGAAAGCATAGAATCTAAAGAATATAAACAAGGATTCGAAAATGCTATAATTGAAGTACATAGATAGTATGACCTCATAAGCAAGAAAAACCAAGACACTCCCGTAAGAAATACCTCTGAAATTTCTGCTAGGAAGATTCCTGAAAATATTCCTAAAAAGACATCAGAAAATACAAACATAATGGCTGAAAGTTCTGACAGAAAAAAAAAAAAAAAAAAAAAAAAAAAAACCAACCTAGTGGCAAGTGCAGTGGTGACCAAAGAAGCACTAGCAACATAGTTGGTGCCCCTAATAAAACTGTTTTAACTGAGATTCCTAATAAAAACCAGCAAGCTGAAATTGCTGTGAAAATAGTGTCTGAAAAAGTTGATTTGAACATTTCAAAAACTTAGACACCTTTCAGTATAGAGAATGAAATTGCTAAGATTAAAACTCTATTCCTCTTACTGAATTAGTCACTCAATATGTATATAGATCACAACTTTTGAAAGCTTTAAACATAGGAGAAAATGTTGATTCTCTCAATTTAAATGACGACAAACCTGAACTTCCGTTTGGACCTGAAGTAGAAGGTAAATTTCAAGAAGGAGGTGTTCCTCCATTTTATGTCAGTTTAACCATCCATGATAAAATTCTCCACAATGTCATGTTAGATTCAGGAGCTTCACACAACCTCATGCCAAAGGTAGTAATGGAAATATTAGGCCTTGAGATAACTATACCATACATAGATTTATACTCTTTTGATTACAATAGAGTTAAATTTCTAGGCCTAATCAAATATCTATGTGTTAATCTAGCACAAATACCAGCCAAGAGCCTAGTAATGGATATTGTAGTGGCTGATATTCCTCCAAAATATGGCATGCTCCTTTCAATATCATGGGGAGCCAAACTCCAAACCACCCTCCAAATGGACATGACCTATGCTATCATCCCTGTTTTCAGTCAACCAAGAAGACTATATAGGGAAACTGACATGAAATATATGGTTAGCAATCAAGAAAAATGATATAACTCCAATCTTTATTCTATTCACACTGATCTTGATTCATTTATCCTTTATAATGAGGAAAATTTTAATGAAAAAGTAGCAGAAAATGAGAAAACAATTGTAGAAAAAGAGGAGAAAGAGGAGGAACAGTCAAAACAGTCACCCCAAATAGAATATCACAGCAAACATAGTGGGGACCCTAAAGAACAACATAATAAATAACATAGTGGTAGTCACAATGACCATAATGACAAATCTGAAATTGAACCTCTTTGGATTATGACATTTGATGGCTCTTGTGGCAAGATTGGTTCAGGAGCAAGTATATGGGTGCATAACACAGAGAAAAATTATGCAGAAGGTCACTCATACAAGCTAAACTTTCAATGAAAATAATATAGTTGAATATGAGGAACTCCTCCTAGGGCTACAAGTACTGAAGAAATTAGGAGCTAAGAAAATAACTGTTCATGGAGATTCTGAGCTAGTGATTAGGTAGATTAAGGGAGAATACACAACTAAGCATCCTAGACTGAAAGCATATAGGGATTTTCCCCTTTACCTCTTAAAGACTATCCAAGAATATGACCTTACCTTTGTCCCAAGAAATCAGAACATCCTTTCCAATGGTCTAGCTTTTGCAGCCAGTACATGTCAAAAACCTTATCAAAACAAGAAATACATAGTACAAGTAAAATATAGACCAGCAGTCCCTGATAACATAAAATATTGGCAAGTTTTTGAAGGAGATAAACAGATAGAAGATTTCCTGCAGTCTAGAAATGAGTTTGAAGTGCCAAATTCAGACTCAGGTTATGAAGAAGACTACTCTGCCGAGGAACAATCTTACAAAGAAGAACCTCCTGATAATGCTGATATAAATCTATTAACAAAAGAACACCCACATAAAATAGAACTGTGCACAAATTTAGAAAAATAAGACTTTGAAGTGCTGCAGTCCAATACTGACAACTTTCCAAAGGGACTGGTTCCTCTAGAAGAATTTTTTGACTTTAATGATGTTGCTAGGAAGCCAAAAATGGAACCCAGTGAAGCTGAAATAGAAGAAGAAATATAGGAAGTGAACAAGATTCCAAAATGATAAAACTTTCCAAGGCATTTCCAGCTCATATAAAACAAAAATATCTTGAGTTTTTTAAATAATTTACTGATGTATTTTCTTGGAGCTATGAAGATTTGAAGTCATATGATAATGAGATAATCTAGCATAAGATCCCTTTCAAAGAAAACTTGAAGCCCTTTAAACAGAGACTGCGTAGAATAAACCCTGTGCAACTACCCCTGGTTGAGAAAGAAATAATGAAAATTTATGATGCTAGAATAATAGTCCCTCTGAGGTACTCAGAATGGGTTTCAAATCTTGTATCAGGGAGAAATAAAAAATGAGAAATTAGGCTATGCATAGACTTCAGAAATTTAAACAAAGCCTCCTTAAAGGACAACTACCCTTTACCAAAAATGGATCAGATTTTACAAAGGTTAGTAGGTTCTAAAATAAAATCTTTGTTAGATGGCTTTCCAGGATACAATCAAGTGCTAGTACATACAGATGATCAACACAAGACAGCTTTCATTAGACCCTAGGGCACCTTCATGTATGTTAAAATTCCTTTTAGGTTAATGAATGTTGGGGCCACCTTTCAAAGAGCCATGGATATTTCTCTCTTAGAAAAAATAGGTTACTTCATTGTGATATACCTTGATGACATCACAATCTACTCAAAAACTGATGAAGGAAACCTATTTACTTAAGAAAAGTCTTTGAAAAATGTAGAAAATATGGTTTGTCTTTGAATCCCAAGAAAATTATGTTTGGCCTTCAAGAAGGAAAAATTTTAGGCCACATCATATCTGAAGAAGGGATCAGAATTTACCCAAAAAGGATTGAAGGAAAATTGCAAATCATCCATCCTATAAATATCAAAGAGCTACAAGCTTTCATTGGAAAGATAAATCTCTTAAGAAGGTGCATACCAAACCTTGCAGAACTCCTAAGAAACATCACAAACATGATAAAAAGAGAAATAGGAGTGAAGTGGACCTTAGAAGCAAAGAAATCCTTTGAACTGATAAAACAAGAACTTACACAAACACCAGTTTTGATCAACCATGATTTTTCCAAAGATTTCTTCATATTCTCCTTTACATCAGAACATACAGTTGTTGTTGTCCTACTGCAGAAAAATATAAAATGACAAGAGCAACCCATATCATTTTCCAGCAAGGCATTAAGAGATGCACCTCTGAAATACAACATAATGGAAAAACAAGCTTTTTCCTTAATCAAGGAATTAAAATATTTCAGAGTTTATATTCTGCACTCACACATCATTGCATTTGTGCCTCACTCAGTGGTAAACAAGATCCTCACATAAGATCCTGATGGCAAAAGAGGTAAATGGATTGTTGTTATATTATAATATGATCTAGAAATTAAGCCCACCAAGCTAATCAAAGGGAAAGGACTGGCTAAACTCATGGCTGAAACAAACTTCGAAGCATTGGACATAAACATTATTGATATTTTAGATGAACAAGAGGAGTTGGAAACTCCACCTATTGAAGAATCATTTTTGAATTAATCTTTGTATGCTGATATAATATATGTGCTTCTCAACCTTAATGCCCCTCCTGGTTTGTCCAAAACAAAGGCTAGATTCTTAGAGTTAAAGGCTGTAAAATTTTGCACTTTAGATAAAATTTTATACTGGAAAAATGCTAGTGGTATATTTCTTAAATGTTTTCCTAAGGATGATGTAGATAAGATCAAGCATGAGTTTCATGACGGAGAATGTGGAGGCCACCTCTATTAGAAAACCACTGTCAAAAATATCCTTAGAGCTGGTTACTATTGGCCCACCCTCTTTCAAGACATCCATAAAATGGTAATTTCCTTCCATAAGTGCCAAATATTTGAAGGAAAAAGAAAACTTTTGCTATTACATTTGCATCCAATTACTGTTGAAGCTCCTTTTCAACAATGGGGCCTAGATTTTGTTGGAGAAATTCATCCTAACTCTTCTGCCCAACACAAGTGGATCCTCACTACGACTGACTATTTCACAAAATGATACAGGTCATTCCTTCTAGGACTGCCACAGACTCAGTAATTATCAAATTCCTTGAAAACCACATTTTATCTAGATTTGTTGTCCTAGAAATATTTGTATTGATAATGTTGTTTCTTTTAGATCCAATAAAATGGTGGAATTTTTCCACAAATATCACATTTCATTGGACCATTATACATCTTATTACCTTCAAGGTAATGGGTTGGCATAATCCTCAAACAAAATTTTGGTGAACATCATTAAAATGTTGCTGGAAGAGAAAAAAAAATCATGGCACAACAAACTAGTGCATGTGCTATGGGCAAACAGATTAACTAATAAAAAATGAATTGGGATGTCTCCCTATCAGCTAGTGTATGGAGAAGATGATTTTTTTCCAACAAGTTTAGGAGTGCCAATTTTGAAACTCATCCAAGAAGCACAGTCTGAAGAGAATGATATGCAAAGAAGAATATACCAGACTGTCTAGTTGTAGCAAACCAGAGAAGAAATATATAACAGAACACATCAAGTGCAGGAAAAAATCAAGTAGCTGTTTGAAAAAAGAACCAAGGAAAATGATTTCAACATTGGAGACAAAGTGCTGAAGTGGGATTTAAGAAGAGAAGAAAAAGGCAAGCATGGAAAATTTTACAATCTATGGAAAGGTTCATACATCATCCATTCAGCAAGAGGTAACAATACATTTTTCCTACAAGAAATGGATGGAACATAATTATTTGGAGGTCTTGTCAATGGCAGGATTCTCAAGCATTATTTTTGTTAAAAACCTCATTTTAGATCTTTATTCATTGTATATAACACTACTTGAATAAAGAATGAGAGAAACAAACATAAAAAAAATGCAGAAAAGAGGGCAGATAAAAAGAAAATTTAAAGCCCTATACCAAAAAATAATGTTTATGAAAGTGTGCAGCTTGTCCAAAATGCCACCACTCATGACAAATCAAACTGCTTAATCTTCACTTAGTCATTTCTTCAATTCCTGTTAATAGATTAGAGAATGAAAATCTGTTAAACTGCTTAATCTTGATAGATAAGTAGATTAGGTAGAGAAATAAAACAGCTCATCAGTGTAATCTGAGCCTTTGGATGATATAACGATAGAAGTAGATAGTTTTTTCTTTCAAAAGAAAAATGATGTTAAGGGTTTACCAATATAAATGCACCCAAATGAAGATAAATGCTAGGAAAAGTATGTTGGGTAGGTAGAATTGGGTTGAAGCAAGCATGCTTTTTAGATTTTAGAGATCACGTATTTAAAGAACAAAAACAGATTAGCAATTGAAGAATGAGGAATCAACAAAGTACAATCGAGGCACTGATCTACAATTCCAGAGATTTGAACTCTGAGGTTATTGACACCTCCTAAAGGAGTTTCCCTCCCCAGCTGGAACCACTGCTAACCTCCTGTATTCTACAGTTTTACTAAGTGACGATGGATTTTCTACAGACTGCTGAGGATAGCATTTCTTGACTATCAGCTATCTTCATAAATCTCACTACCTTCATTATCTTCATGAACCTTGTTCACTAAATTTCATCTTGCCTCTTCAAAGTCACCCTCCTACTCTAGAAACTCATTTTGGGCTTTAAAAACCTCTCATTCTCATCCTTCCTTCCTACCTAAAGCCTCATTTCCTCATTTTCCCCACTAAAAACCCACTTTCATTCCTAAAAACTTCATTAACCCCCTCACCTAAAAAATCTCCCTCATTTACTTAAAACAATGTAAAAAACTCCTTTTTTACATTTTTTTATTCAGAAATTTAAAATTTCCGGACCCTTCTTTTATATTAAAATCTTTGTTTATTTAATATAAAACCCAAACCTCTGTTTTGTATTCAAAACTTTGTTTTAAATTAAATTTAGCCTAACCCCTTCAAATAGTAAAACCTCTCTTTTAATGTTTTATAACCCTCTTCCTTTGTTAAAAACCGCCATGTAGCCTTACCTTCCACCCCATCTCTAAAGCTCCCCTCTCCTATTTTTGACCCGGCTTCCCTTTATTAAGCCCCCACTTGCATGAACCTAACCCCATGACCATATAAACCTTGGCCCTAACCTTTCAATAAACATTTCTGCTTATTTAATAGACTTGGACCCCACCGTTTATCTTTCCCATTGTTTCAAAACCCCAACCAATGTAGATCTATCTCCCCCGAGATCTAACGGTTGACGACTCATATCACACCATTCTCCACACGAGGGTTAATCATTCCAAAATGCATGATATAATAAATTTTACTGCTTGTCACATCCACCGCGTGGCATCATCCATATGGAATCTCATCCGCTTCCCCGAAACCATTTACCACCACTCATCCCGTGTGAAAACCACCTCCCTCGCTCGCGAAAACCACTCTACTCCCTCCCGCCAAATCCTGATACCGCCATCTGATTCAAATGCTCCTAAGCCTTGTAGCTTCGCGGTAAAGCCCTGATCCATCATTACCACCTCTGCAAACACTCTGACATCTCGAAAACCAAAATAAATGTATAAAATCCCCTCAACACATGTTTTAAGATAACAGTTAGTTTTTATTGTGCAGGTTTCATGGCAGGAATGCGAGAAATTCATTCCAAGGGTCCAAAATGCTCTGAATAAGAGTTTTGGGTGATGATCCAGAGATCTTGTTTTCATTAAAAGGATAGGAGGGGTGACATCAAGCATAATCACCAATGAATCATGATCATTGGTGGGTATTCAAGCACTCCAACAAGCGGAAGATGCCCCACACTGTGCAATAAATACAGATAGAGGCACAGTGAAGAGAAGAAGACAGTCAAAGGACTGTTATAGTACAAATCAGTGGATTAGAGGTTAAAATCAAGGATTAGAAGGTCATATCAGAGTTAAAGGCACAAACATAAGAAGTCCAGGGCCAAAACAAGAGACATAGATGACTATTAAAGCTTAAAGGATTAATCAGAGGATTAAAAGAGTTAAAGACAAAGATAAATCAGATAGTGAAGGGAAATCAAGTTTAAAAGCCTAAAAAAGATTTTAAAGGATAAAACAAAGGCAGATCAGCATAGAAGAAAATTTCAATGACTAAAACCAAAGCATTTACTTCCTCAAAGGACACATTTAGACACCTACAACATGTTTTATTCAGTTAAAGACATCAACAATTATTACAACAGTGAGGCATATCTCTCAACCACTCAATAGTTATTGTAAAATTTATTGAGAGGCCTTAAAGTCAAATATTTCGAAAATTTAGGTCAGAAGTTAAGTTAGGAGTTATTATTAGAGTAAGTCACACTAACATATTTTTGCCTTGGGCCTTGCATGGTCTCCATGGTCAAAAAATCATTAAATATGTAAAAAATTAATATCTAAAACCCTAGCTTAGGATCACCTCCTCATTTTGCAGATAAATATTGCATGTATCATTCATTTTTAGTGTTGGTTGATTGGTTAGTTGATGGACTGGCTGGCTGTCCGATTAGTTGATGACTGCTAGGTTCGATTTGAGAAAGCTCTGAGTTGCAGAGATCTATGGTACTAGAGTAATGTAACTATTTTGAACATCTATAATACAAGCACGTTCTTAGGATTATTGAGCTAAAGGTATGTAATACAAGCATGTTCACATCTATAATATTGAAGTTTTCCTCCTTTGTCAAAGATCTCCTTCTGTTTTCCATTCTTTCCATTATTTCTCTGATAGAAGAACATAAATTTTAGATTAGGATATGTTGTCTTGGCACCCTATTGATGTCTGCATTCTTTATCTCAATGTTTTTTTCTACAAGGTCTGATTGGATAATTCTTAATTTCTCTCTAGTTCCACCTAGCTTGTTGTCTTGGAAATTATTTAATAGAGTCAAGCCAAAGAATTCTATGGTATTTCATTTCCTTTGCTATAACTTGAAATATTCCTTTTCAGGACTTTCTTTGAAGTTTACTTAGTAGAGACCAGCCAGGGAAGTCTATGGTACGCCCTATCCTCTCGTTTGCCTCAAACTATTGCTTTGAAGGTATTAGAGTGTTTGATTAAAGAAGATAGGTATATCTTGCTCTTTAGTTGCACTCATTGTTATCTTTAATGTTTTCTTTGTCTAAAAGTCATCCTAATATTGTTGGCTTGTTGTCTTAAAGGTTTTCTTATTAAAGTCTAGCCAAAGAATTCTATGGTATGCCATGTCATTTGGCTTGTCTCAAAAAATTACCTAAAAGGATTTTCTTGTTGAAGTAAAGTTAAAGGATTCTTAATTTCCCTTTAGTTTTATTGTTTTTGCAACTGATCATTATTTCATATCACATCTAATCTAAGAGATCCACTTGAAATAGTTAGCTTTCCCTATGAAAACCCTTGCGGTGTTGATGAACAATTAAATCCTTTTATGACTCCGTAGCCCAATGGATTAATGTTTCTCATGGTCTATCTATTCATCTGGAAAACTCCCTCAAATAATCACACCATTGATCAATCAACCTATAAATCAATCAATCAAAACAAACAATTCCTCAGAACTTCATAACTAGCCTAAATTAAAAACAAAAGCATAAAGACATACCATTTACAAACACTTATATAGAGAAAGCCCTCTCTGAGTCCAGGAAGTCTAGGTCCATGGACTCCAAAGTGGTTTTATGTGGTTCCTTGTAGATTTTTTTCTTGCTAATCTAGTAAATCACAGGGAGCCAACACATGATGTGCAAAACAGAAAATGTACGCATTGCAACTTTATATTTAGAAAAAAATACATTTGTATCGAATCGATGGCTTTTCTCCTGTAAAAATATTGTCACTTGGTCAATTTTTATGGACGAAATGATAGAAAATTATGATTATGCAAAGAGAAACACCTTCTTTATCAAATTGATAAATCTCAAACAAAAGGGTTCAATGGTGGATCACATTGAGGACTTCCAAAAATTGAATATAAGGGTAAATGGTGTTCCATAGGAACACATGATTGATTTATTCATAGGGACTTTAAAGGATAACATCCAACATGAGGTTCACCTTTGGGAACCTGATTCATTAGAGAAGGCATTCAGGTTGGAAAGAAAAATTGAATGTAAAATTATGGCAACAAGGACACCTACCACTCATATCTATAAATATGGAAGTGTTGCTACTCCTAGACTTCCAAAACCTACAAGGTTGGCACCACAACAATTGAAACAAAAAAGAGGGAAAGGGATTTTCTACAGTTGTGATAGAAAATACACTAATGGTAATAAGTGTGCTGAGAAGAAATTATTTTACATGGATTGTGAAGAGGAGGAAGAAAATGAACAAGGAACTTCAAAAGAAGAGGATATACACTAGGAACCAACCCTAGAGAAAGAAGAAATGAGTTGAACCATATCCTGTAATTCATTGGCATGAACTACCATTCCTCAAACTCTCAAGATAGAAGGACATATCAAGAAGGAAAAGGTAATAATTTTGATTTATTTGGGTAGTACCCATAATTTTCTTCATTGTAAGGTAGACAAGGAATTGAATTTCTTCCTATACCCAGCACCACAGTTTCAAGTGATGGTTAAAAATAGAGGAACTATAAATTTCTCTCGAAAATGCCACAATATTAAGCTAACCATGGGAGAATATGTATTGAATAGTCCAAATATTTCGATTCCAATGGGAGGTGCTAATGTTGCACTAGGAGTAAAATTGTTACAATCTTTCGAGACGATAGGTTTTAATTTTCAATAATGTTTCTTGAATTTTTTTTCGGGAGGAAAGGAAGATGAATTATGTGGTATCGCAGGGAAGCCGAGAAACATAATAATACATAATGTCATGACAAATCTTCTGAAGTAAGAACAACGAGAATTAATTGCACAATTATGCTTACTAGAAGTTCCAACATCAAAATCATCTATTTCTCTAGATGTCCAAAAAGTCTTGGACAATCATTCCAAGGTGTTTGAAAATTTGAGAGTACTCCCACCTATTCGTGATCATGATCGTGCTACTCATTTGATTCCAGGAAGTGTTCCTCCAAACATCAGGCCTTACAGATATCCTTATGTCCAAAAGAGTGAAATTGAACATATAATTACATAAATGTTAGACGTTGGTATAATTCAACCTAGTCAAAGATCTTTCTCTCCTCCAGTAGTATTGGCACAAGAAGGATGGATCATGGCACGTGTGTCTAGATTATAGGGAGATCAATAAGCTCAATATTAAAGATAAATTTCCCATTCCTGTGATTGATGAATTATTGGATGAATTACATGGAGCAATTTATTTTACGAAGTTGGATATTTGTTCATGGTATCATCAAATTATAATGAAGACTAAAGATATCTTGAAAACAACATTTCAAACTCATGAGGGTCATTGTGAATTTTTGTTCATGCCTTTTCTCCTTACCAATGCACCTTATATATTTCAAGGGTTGATGAATTCCATTTTCAAACCCTTACTTAGAAAATTTTTGTTAGTATTTTCTAATGATATACTAATATACAGCAGGTCTTGGAAGGATCATGTTCAACATGTTGACAGGGTGCTCAAACTAAATGAGGAGAAACAATTATATGAAAAAACCTCCAAATGTTTCTTTGGAGTACAAGAGGTGGAATATTTGGGTCATATTGTATCTCAGGAGGGTGTTAAGGTAGACCCTAACAAAATGAAAGCCATTAAGGAATGGAAAGTCCTCACAACCATAAAGCAATTGGAAGGATTTCTTGGGTTAAAAGGGTATTATCGCAAGTTTGTTAATAATTTTGGGAGAATATCAGCACCTATAACAACATTAGTGAAGAAAGATTAATTTTCATGGACTCCTGAAGCAACTAAGGCCTTTGAACATATTAAAGATGCAATGTGCCTAGCACTAGGCTTAGCTATGCCTCACAAAAACCTTTTTTGTGGAATGTGATGCCTCATGAAATGGAATTGGTGTTGTTTTAATGCAAGAAGGAAGACTCATTACTTTTGAAATTCATCCAATCAAAGAAAATTCTTTAGAGAAAGCTATTTATGAGAAGGAAATGTTGGCAATATTACATGCACTAAAGAAATGACAACCTTAGCTAATGGGAAGACACTTGAAGGTAAAAATTGATCATGATTAGGGAAAATTTTAGGGGCTAATATTCGGAGGTGGGCTAATTTTCAATGATTTTCTAAAAAAATATTCGTTAATTTCCATTTTTGATAAGAAGGATTCAGCCAAATTTTACAGTATAAAATTATTTCTCCTTCAAAATCGCCAAAATTTTATATAGGGGTTGTATATAATTATTAGAAATTTGAATATTTTTACAAATGTATTGTCAAATATTTTATAGATTGCATATGATGGACTATGAGATTTGCCAAGGTTTCTAAAATTCAAGATAAATTTTCATCCTTAAAATTTTCCCTGGTCATGATATTCTTAAATACTTTTTGGAACAAAGACCATCTTTAGAAGATCAACAAAAATGGGTCACAAAGATGTTGGTTTATGAATTTGAAAACATCTACATAAAATGGAAGCTAAATGTTGTTGCAGATGCACTCTAAAGGAAGGATGAATAGGTGGAAGCATTGCTTTGTGCCATTTTTATTATCCAACTATGTTGGATAACTGAAGCAAGGGATGAATGAAAGAATGACGAAGAAATGTGGATGCTCATTCAAAAGTAGCAGCAAGATCCTAGTACATTATATGATACATTTAGTTGGAAAAATGATTCCTTATGGTAAAAATATCCCTTATATCTTTGTAAGAATTACCAACTAAAACAAAATATTCTTTTGTAATTTCACACGTCTCCCTTAGGAGGACAATCACAATTTTTAAAAACTTACCATAGGGTGAGGAAATAATTTTTTTGGGATGGCCTTAAATCTGATATTCAAAAGTTTGTGGCATAATGTTTGGTTTGCCAGCAAAATAAATTTGAGACAATGAAGACCCCGAGTTTGCTACAAGATTTATCCATTCCAAGTTAACATTAGGAGGAGGTTTCAATGGATTTTATCATAGTTTAACCTAATTCTAAAGGAAAGAGTGTCATCATGGTGGTAGTTGATAGACTTACCAAGTATGCATAATTTTGTGTATTATATCATCCATTTAAAGCATGTATTGTTTCTAATGCATTTATGGAAACAATTGAAAAGCTACATGGAAACCCAAATATTATTATAAGTGGCAGAGATCCCATTTTTATTGGAAATTTTTGGATGTAATTATTTTCTTGTTTAGGTACTCAAATAGCTCATAGCTCATCTTATCATCCTCAATTCAATGGGAAAACTAATATAGTGATTTTTTTTTGGAAGAATATCTTCGTTGTTTTGTATCAGATAAACAAATACAATGGGTCAAGTGGTTACCTTCAGCTAAATGGTGGTATAATACTTCCTTCCATACTGCAACAAAAATGACCCCATTTATGGCAATTTATGGATATCATCCACCATCCATCACATCATCTTTAAGAGAAAATTAGAAGGTTGAAGAAATGGAAGATCACATTGAGCATCAACAAAAATTTCTCCAACTCTTAAAGGATAACATAAATTTGGCACAAAATTGAATGAAACAACAGGTTGATCAACATCGCAGCAAGTGAAGTTTTGATGTAGGGGACTGGGTATTTTTACAACTATAACCATAAAAATAAATGTCTGTCTAGCAAGATAAGAAGGATAATAAATTATCGCCAAAGTACTATGGTCCTTACAAGGTGTTGCAAAATATTGGTACTATGGCATTAAAATTGGACCTCGTTGCTTCTTCTCGAGTGCACCCAGATTTCCATGTCCAATGCTTAAAGAAGGGTATAGGTGACAAAATTCAAGTTCAAACAATATTGATAGAACTTTATGAAAAAGGAAAAATCATATTGGAACCTAAAGTAGTCACGAAAACAAGAACTCAACAACTACGGAATTGATCAATTTCAAAGTATCTCATCAAGTGGGATAAATTACCCACTGAATATTCCACATGGGAGGATGATAATTTTATACAGAAGCATCCAAAGTTACTCAAGCATTGAGTACACTGCTTTTTTTGAAGGAGCGGGGCATGTTAGGTCCCTATATTACTAGTGTAGTCCCTTATTGTTTTTAGTATGGCCCCCTTATTGTTATTGTTGGTCCCATGTAGTGCCCATATTGTTATTATTAGGCCCCATAAAATACACTATTGTTATTTTTGTTCCCTTACATTACTTTTTTTGGGTCGGCTAGGATTATATTGTGACCCCATGGACTACTACATATAGAAAGGATGTTTTTCATTTATGTCATCCAAGAATTGTTCATTTAGGCAATGTAAATGAGGTTTCCTCTCGAAGTGGATGATTTATAGGGCATTGATCTCTCCTTTCTTCTGTTTTGGAGCTATTTTCATAACAGAATATTGTACCCAAAACATTCATCCAATTATTGAAAACAACCACTGAAACAAAAATTCACCAATCACTTGAATACTCAACCAACTACTGAATAAAACAATCATTTAACCAATCACCAACTTAATTCAAATGGAATAGTGAGATCATTGTCACCGGAACACAGAACTGAATTCTGAATACTGCATTAGCTCACTAAATCAATGGTAACCCCTATCATTCATAAATTAAAATATATACGCTACTTAAGTTAAGTAAAACCACATATATACACATTTTTCTGTGGAGAAAAATGCTTACATATCTCAATATACAAAGTTCTAAAATGATATTCTAAATCAGTCACAAAATTGTACAAAGTCATTTATCTTATAGATCTCTCAACCCTCATACCATTAGCAACATCTAAAATATTTTCAACCAATAAACATGTAACCAATTTCAACTTCATCATTAAGTCAATTCTACTTCATACATTATCACTCAACCCAAATCAACATGAAGACATCATTAACAAAAAACAGAGATACAACAACATCGATCTGATTTATGAGTAGTTTATAAGTAAAAAAACTTCATTTATGTACACTACTTTGATGAAACAAATCTGCGTGTATACACAACTTCACCCAGACCAACCTGCGTACAAACTTGAAAATTTTGACCTAAAATTGTGCAGTTCTTCGAAACTTCAAAAAGACTCGAATCATAACATTCATAGATAAAAACATGCACCAATACTTAGATCTAGTCAATACATGAGCAGATCATACAATGGAAATTCATTTCAGGTCTCATGATCCTGATCCATCAGTGTATACATTGATGAACTATTATTTCAGATCAACTTGTCAATTATAGCCCTTACAATGCAAATATACTTCATAAAAACCCTTACTCATGCACACTTATCACTTTGATATTCACCTCCTTATATAGTTAGACCCTTATCCAATACCTGTTATAGCATCATTTTTCACCCTCAAGTGATTCATGATTGTCTCTATGGCCTTGTGCACCCATTCCCATAGACTTGAACAAAATTCATTAAAAAACAGAGTTAAAAATCTCATACGTGGGTATGCCCAGACTTTTCCGCATATATACGCGAGTCCACATGTACTTTTCCCTGTATGCCATTAAAATCATTAAAAATATATATAAAAATTCCCTATTTTTTGGCTGGGTTGATGGTTACTCCAGTATTTCAACCACCCCAGCACGTGGCCAACTATTTCCAACTAATTGAAACTACTTTGAGGGAGTATAAAAGCCCCTCATGAGTATGGCCTAAGGGAGAGAGAAATTTATAGACATTACACTCTGTTGGAATCCCTAATTCAAGTCTGATTTCCTGTGCCTCCTGCACTTTCCCAGATTTATACAGGAAACCCTTTTTTCCTGGAGATGTTCATCAGTTCGTATGCCATCTCGAGTGCACAAGTCTTGAAGGTATCTTAGCGAGGCAAGGGCGGGACGGATCCGGACGACGGCCTGTTCGAAAATCGTGGAAGGATTCAGGTGATCTCTCCACATTTTATTACTGTACATGCTGTTCATAATGAGAAGAACCATCTTGTTCCTGAAATAACGTGTTAACATCTACTTGTATATGTGAAAATATTGATTATTAAGCATTTATTATGGTTTATATAATGTTTCACATGGATTACACTAACTTTTAGGAGAAATATATGCTATACAACTAGGTTTCCATGCATGCTCTTTCTTGTTTTCCAGGTTAAGGAGGAAGAAGGGTTGCTGGGGGTTTGGAACCCGTGGGATCTACATCAAACGTAGGACTACGGGTGAGTTCTACTATCGTTGGTATCTAGTTTTTAGCATTTAAGTGTGGTTGTGTGTGAGTCCTTCTGAATAGCATGCCCTGATTTGTGGAGGTTTTGACCCAAAAAACCTCTAGGGTGTTTTTCCCCAAAACAGAACTAGCGACTCCACTGGGGATCGAATTGTTGTGATTCCCCTGTTGGGTGGTTTCAGCTGTTTGAAAGGTTTCCAAAAGTTTTAACTATTATTTCCAGTCCAGTTAACCTTTTCCCAGTCAGACTGAAGACTTGGTTCTTTATCCAGGCTTGATCTTTTTTATTTTTCATTATTTACCTTTTCATACGCGATTTTTTCTGTACATAGACGCGTATACATGCAGTTTTCTTCAAAGGAAGTCGCGTATACGCGGGTTTCCTTTGACACAGTCGCGTAAGCACGCTTGTTTCAAAAGTGTCAAGTAGCGTATGCCTGGGTAGATTTTGAAATTTTTGATTTCTTGAATTTTTAGTCTTGTCTGCCTGTGGAGACCTGTTCCTGCAGTGTATTTATATCCTCTGGATTGTGTTGAAAGTAGTCATTGGTCTTTTTTATCTCTTGTTTCATTGAAGACTAGCTTATCTGGCAAATCTTGTTTTTAGTGCTTGCATTTTTGGTTCGAGTACCAAGATCTCTTTCTGGGGATTCTTGGCTGTTCTGCTTTATCATGACAGAGAGATTTTGCTCATATAATCTTTCCTCATCTTATGTTTTTCTTTGCGCTTGGATTTTTGCCGTCTTTTGGTTAGTTTTCTTGAGTTCATTTGACTAGGTCTTGTTGCAATTTTTTGAAGAGTCTTTCTTGGTTATTTGAAATTTTTGTTTGCTGCAAGGTTGTACTATTCTTCTGGGCTGAGTTACTGAGTTTATTATCTTCTTTTGCTCATATAAATATTTATACTAAGTAGCCCTATAATATTTGGAGCATTTTTGAAGTTTTGCTTGAAATTCAGAGTTGTTTGGCTTGGGATTTGATAGTTTTCTTGGTCTCTTCGAGCTCTTCTTTTTATAAAATTCAAGAGCTCAAAAAACATTTTGTTTTGTCATTTACTTTTGTTTTGCATTTTTGTTTTCGTTTTGTTACATCTTTTGAAGCTTTGTTGAGATTTCTTGCCTTTGGTTTTTGACTTGATTTTGGAAAGGAATTGTCATTGGTTTCTTCCTCTTGTTTTCAAGCATATTTTGATGTCTTCATATTGAGAGTTTCTACTTTTGGGAACTAGTTTTGTGGACAATCAAAAAGAGATAAAACTGAAGGATCTATGGGAAATTTCTCTCTTCTTTAGTAGATTTTGCATCTTAGAATTTGCATGCTCTTAGTTATTTGCATTAGGTGCACTTAAGCATTTAGTCTTTTTCATAGTTTTTGTGAGTGTGAAGTTTGTTATCTGAAAAGAAAGATAAAAAAAAAAATTAGTCTCGTAGAACCCGTGTAGAAATTTCTTTTCATCGAAAGGCAATTACTGCATTTGCATGTAGTTTGGTTTTTATTAATTTCTTTTCTGCGTCACAAAAACACTGCGAGTTTCATTTTCGTATCCCTTTGACTTAATATAACAGCCGATTAAAATAAGCGCTATAATTTAAAAGCAACTAGCAAGTTTTTTATTAAGTGTCATACACCAACTAGCTAGGTTGTAGGGCCTTGGATTAGGTGAGTGGAGAGTTAACTCTCCAAGGCCGCTCAAACAAAACATAGAAGTTTATTAATTGAGCGAAATCCAACTTTGTTAGGTGGACCGGGAAAGCTCTCCTCTAGAGAGTCAAGCGCGAGGGGAAGTGAAGGCTGGGAAGAGAGATACCCCCTCTCTGATTTGCTAGATCTGACCTCAAGACCGTTCCGACTGGCTTCTAACACGGATTGGTGCCCAATAGTTTCCATTCCTAGGTTCCACGTAGGTGACTGCGGGGGGGAATACCGTGGTACCTGAGGCAGACGTCGTATCACTTCCAGCAGTACTTCTGGGGGGTGCCCTTGCGAAGCTTGGGCACCTGTGCCGGCAAAGGCTATTGTTAGGAGGTTGGCGTAACTATTTCTGTTACCTTCGCTAGTAGGCCCGGGCCGTAATTATCCCAGACTACTTTCAGGAGGTCCTATACTTCGCTTTCTTGTATTTTGGTGTCTGATCCTAATCACCCAGAGCGGAAATACCTGAAGGATATTTTCTTGATTGTATCTCAAGGATTTTTTGCAGTGAGTGCTCTTTGCTCCTAGCTTTCCTAGATTTATACTTTTTGAGTCTAATTAAAATTCATGAAAGTGGTTGATCAAGCGCCTCGTCGATCGAGGAGAATCTGGGGGTTACCTCCCAAGAGTCCAGAGCCTTCTTCAAGAAGGCGTAGGAGTAATTTAGCAGGTGAGTATCACCCTGTGGCATCTGACACAGTGGAGAGAGATCCTCCACAAGGGATTGAAGGTTTCGTAGCTGGTTCTGGTGTTGGTTCCGAGAGGAGCGCTCCTCTCACCTTGAGAGTCTTATTTCCGTAGGAAGAAGAAGTAAAAGTAGAGGAAGTATCTCAACCCTCTGAGTCACTTCCATCTCCTCTTCCTCCTAATTATCCGTTCATTGTTGAGTACATCGGACCTGAGTCAGAGAGACCAGAAGATCCTCCATATTATTCATACCTTTCGATGGCCACGACTGGGAACGCGGCTTCTGCTGTGAGTGCTACAGGCATTCAGACTCCTGCTTCTGTAGAAGGAGGAGGCACTATTACTATATCTTCGATTGCTTCTAGTAATGCTGTGTTTGGCTCTGGTTTCACCCAAGGACATGCTTCTCAATCTGGTCCCTTTTGTTTTGGAATGCCCACTAGTGGGATTCCTTCATTTTCCTTCCATTGTTGCAGCCGGATCTACACCCATGTCTTCCATGGCCAGTGGATCATCTTCTTTTCAAGGGTTCCCCTTAAGAACTGGGCATATTCCTAGTTCGAATCCTTCTTTAAGGTCCTTTCCGTTTACTTCTCAGACTCAGAGTTTCAACCCTTGGTCTGGAGGTCAGAATTCGACTACTTTTACAGGTTGGAACCCTGTATTCACTACAGCGGGGGCAGGGAATTAGTTTTACGCTGGTCACCAAGGGAATGCTTCTTTCCCTTCATCGAGTGCTTATCAGACTTTTTCCCCTCTTTCTAATGCCTGGAACCCCTATCAGGGGCTTTCCTCTTCATTCAATACTTCAGGAGGGGGAACTGGTCCGGTCTTTGGTAACTCGGCGTTGGGAGGAGGTTCTTCTCCTTTTTTTACGAGTTCTTTCTGGCAACCTGGTGCCTCATCAAATCCAGGGTATTCTTTTCAGAATGTATGGAATTCATCCCATCAAGGATGGAATCCTCAGGCTCCACCTCATTTACCTTTTCTGGCAACGTTAAACTTTCTAGATCTGTCGAAATTGACGAATGATCCGATCTGGTACAGTTCGAGGTGGCCTCCGATCCCGACCAAACTACCTTCAGACATTCCAAATTTTGAAGGCAAGAATGGAGAGGATCCGGCTGATCACATCACCACTTTCCATTTATGGTGTTCATCTAACTCCCTGATCGATGATTCGATTAGGTTGAGATTGTTTCAACGCACCTTAACTGGAAACGCTGCCAAATGGTATATTGAGTTAACTGGGGGTAGTTTTGCTACATTTTGAGTTCTGGATGTTACATTTCTAAATCATTTCCAGTTGCCTGTCCATTATGATGTCGGGACTGAAATCCTAGCTAATTTTAAGTAGGACGATGCAACCCACATTTCTGACCATATTCAGGAATGGCAGAGAAGGAAGAGGCTTATTAAAGCTCATATTCCAGGAGAATTCCTTTTGGAATGGTTTCTGAAATCTCTACAGTCAGAAATTTCTAAAGATGTATCCCTGTCTGGGGTATTTTCTAAGGAACAGGCTATTTTTAGGGCCCAGCAGCTCGAATTGATATATTCTCAGTCTGGAGTCCTTCATAAATATTTGCCCAATGCTGCTCGCTCCAAATTAGATTCATCCAAGACTAAGCCTGGTCCTCATGGTGATGGAATTATTGGGTCGATCAATAGTGTGCAGCTAACCTGCTTACTCAATTGCAGCAGTTGCCTATACAATTTGCTCCTTCTGGTCAGGCTGTGCCTGCTGAGTCGTCACCTTCCCAATCTTTGTCAGTAAATGCAGTCCAAACTTCTGATCCCAAAGGAAATCAACAATCTGAAGGGAAGAAGAAGGGACAGAATAATAAGAGAAAGGGCAAGAATGGGAAGGGTAATGAAAATAAAACCAACGAGCATGTTGGTGAGGGTCCAAAGGATAAAAATAAAGTGAAGTTTCCATGCAAGTTATGTGCTGGAGACCATCTTAGTCACCTTTGCCCTAAAATTTAGGATGCACAGTGCTTGTTAGCTCAGCAGGGTTCTTCCAGTTCCCAGGCTGTGTTAACAAACCCTTTTCCCCAAGGGCAAAAACTAGTTGTTGGCGCGAATCAAGCTACTGGGGCTTCCTCTGGGGGCACCCAGGAAGGGGAAATTCCATCAAACATATACATGATGAGTGCTCATGTGGATGTCACCACAAGATCCCATGACTATGGCGAAGAAGAGTCTTTGAAAGCTAAGGGTGCTCCCGATGCTACTGAACCGCTTCATATTACGAGGCCTACTGTTGAGCCTATACCTCAGATGCCAAAAGCATCTACTAAGCACATGATGATTAATCCAAATGCTAGGGCTACCCAAAACTACTCTATTGTGGAAGATCTGGCGCATAGTTCTTGTGCCATGTCGGCTCTTGAGGTTCTCCAGTCTTGTCCGGCTCAGCGTAGTGCTCTGCTCACTGCTCTTGGGGCTGTCGATCCAAAGAGTTCTCTTATGATTACTTTCGATATGACTAATTTTAAAAAGAGACTCCCCCATCATATGGATTTTCATATTAAATCATCGTACCAGAAATGCAATATTTTTCGAACGGTCGTTAATGAGGGTGCTTCCACATGTGTGATGTCTCTCACATGCTGGAAGGGAATTGGATCTCCCGCAGTTGTTCCATCTGCTACTCTTCTGACTGCGTTTGATGGTCATTCTCACAGACCGCATGGTATTGTCCGAGCTTTGCCCATCTGTGTTGGGGGAAAACTGTAAATATAGAGGTTGAGATAGTTGATGCAGGCTTGGACTACAACCTTCTATTGGGGAGAAACTAGATTTATGAGATGGATGCCATTGCATATTCATTATTTTCGATTATTTGTTTCCCTCATGAAGGGAGGATTGTTATAGTGGACCAACTAGACTATCCTCCTGTAGACCTGAATGCATCTACTGACTCAACTATTCCAAAGTTGGATAATACTAAGGCGCCTGTTGAGAATTTAGGGGTTGGAATGTATTCTTCCTTGATAGGTAATTTTGATATTCCACCTCCTACGGTTCATATAAATACAATTTCATCCTCTAGGGCTCCTCTTCGAAGAGATTTCTTTAGAACTCATTATTTTTCGGACCGTTGGACCTTACCTTCCCCTACAGCCACATTAGCGGAAGGTCAAGTGGGTGGAATGACATTTCCAATGTCTGCAACTGAGATTGCTTATCAGTCTATTGTTGACTCTGCAGAATCCATCCCAGCTCCTCTTTCACCGGAAGAGTTGGATGGAGATGTGGCTCCGGTTTGTACACTTAGTTCTTCTTCTGCCCAGAATTGCCTTGATAACACTCTTCCATCTGAAGAGGCCATCCTGGAAGCTATGACTGGTATAGATAGACCGTGGGATGATTTGCATCATCGGTCCTACTTTTTACCTAATTGGAGTGAATTTGAAACGAGTTTTCCAAGTCCTCAGTCTCCTGGTCCTGTTCGCCCAGTCCTGAACCCTTTAGCACCAACATAGGTATATGCTGAAGGGAACATGGCTGTGATTTCTCCAACTATCCCGGTGAACATCTCCAAGGACCCCAATGTTATTGAGAATGTCTTCATCGGAGCTGAATGTTCCCCTGAAGAGATTTAGATTTACACCAATCTCTTTAAAGAGTATAGGGATGTATTCGCTTGGTCTTATGAGGAAATGCCTGGTATAGATCCATCTATTGTCCAACATGAGATCAAGACTTACGAAAATGCTAAGCCGGTGAGGCAAAAACTTCGTCCGGTCAATCCTAGGAAGGCAGCAGCTATCAAAGCTGAGGTGGAGAAGCTGCTCAAGGCGGGATTCATTTTCTCTGTTCCTTTGAGTGAATGGGTTTCAAACCCTGTTCCCGTAGATAAGAAACAAGGAACAATTCTAGTTTGCATTGATTTCAGAGACCTCAATAAATCATGTCCGAAAGATAACTACCCCACACCATTTATAGATCAGATCATTGATGAGTGTGCCGGTAATGAGATTTTCTCCTTCATTGACGGTTTCTCCGGATATAATCAGATTACTATCCGTCCTGAAGATCAGCATAAGACTACCTTTATTTGTCCCTGGGGTACTTTTTCTTACAAGAAAATGCCTTTTGATCTTAAAAATGTTGGGGCTACATTTCAGCGGGCCATTTCATACGCCTTCCATGACATCAAACAGATTATCGAGGCATATTTGGATGATTTAGCTACTCATTCTCGAAAGAGAATGGATCATCCTGCTCACCTCCAGAAAATATTTGAACGATGTCGTTTCTACAAGATTAGGTTGAATCCGAACAAGTGCGTTTTCGCAGTTACATCCAGTCGGTTATTGGGATTCATTGTGTTTAGGGAAGGGATTAGGGTAGATCCCTTCAAGGTTGAGGCAATACTTCTATTCCCTCCCCCGTCCTCTATTCGTCAACTTCAAAGTCTACAAGGAAAGGATAATTTTCTTCGGAGATTTATCGTAAATTATGCTGAAGTTACTAAGGGATTTATGAGATTATTGAAGAAGGGAATTCCATTTTTTTGGGATGACTTCGCTCAGTGCTCATTCGATGCTTTGGAAAAAGCATTGACCTCTGCTCCTTTATTGATTCCACCTGATCAAAGTAGGGATTTCTTTTTGTATCTTGCAGCAGCAGAATCTACCATTGGTATGGTTCTGGTTCAGGAAGATGATGCTTTTGCAGAGCATGTTATTTACTATCTTAGTCAACGATTCATAGGTCCTGAGCTCCGGTATACTCCGATAGAAAAGTTAGCTTTGGCAGCTGTTCATGTTGTGGAACGACTTCGGCATTACATTCTTCTACGAAAAACTTATGTTTTGGTAGCAGCCAATCCATTTCAGTTTGTCCTCAGTAGGCGAGTGATTGGGGGCAAATAAAATAGATGGATTGTGATTTTGCAGGAATTTGATCTTGAGTTTATGTCTACCAAGTCCAAGAAATCATTGGTTTTCGCGGAATTGATCTCCGAGTTTCCCTGGGGGGAAGAGATAGTCTATGATGAATCCTTCTCGGATGAACATTTGTTTCTTATCTCTCCACATGATTCTTGGTATGGAGATATCATTGTGTATCTTCAGACTGCGAAGTTTCCCTCTACTTTTTCGAAAGATGAGCACCGTAAGTTGCGTCACTTGGCTAAGAATTACTTGATTATTGGTGATGCTTTATACCATCGAGGGGTTGATTCAATCCTGAGACGTTGCTTAACTCTCGAAGAAGCTGAGGTTGTGCTGAATGATTGCCACAGTGGAGCTTGTGGTGGTCATTTATCTGGGCTTGCTACAGCCCAAAAGATCTTGCGTGCTGGGTACTTTTGGCCTTCGATTTTCAAAGATTGTATGGAGTCGGTCAAAAAGTGTCATCCGTGTCAAGTTTATACTCGAAAAATGTGCGCTCATCCAGCTCCGCTTTTTCCAGTCATTACTGTTGGTCCCTTTACAAAGTGGGGTATTGATTATACTACTTGTAACCTGCCTTCGGCTAAAGGTCACAAGTACATTATTGTAGCAGTAGACTACTTTACGAAGTGGGTCGAGGCTATGCCTACTTTTGGGAATGATGGTGAGACTGCAGCTCTTTTTCTTTTCAACCAGGTTATTGCTCCTTTTGGTATTCCTAGAGAGATTGTCACTGATCATGGTAGTCATTTTTAGAATAGCATGATGGCTGAGTTGGCTCTAAAATTAGGTTTCTGGCAGGAGCATTCATCTCCGTATTATCCTCAAGCCAATGGGCAACTGGAAGCTGTGAATAAATCCTTGAAGAAAATTCTTCAGAGGACAATCAATAAAGCTCGATCCAACTGGCATATTATGCTATATCCTGCACTTTGGGCATACAGGACGTTAGTGAAAAATGCAACTGGCTTTACTCCGTTTCAGCTACTTCACGGGTTGGAATCCGTATTTCCCATTGAATGTGAGATTTATTCTCTTAAGTTAGCTGTTGAACTTCTTCCTGACACTTCTAGTCTTGAAGAACATCTCCTTCATCTGGAACATCTTGATGAGCAGCGTCGGGATGCTGCCACGATGAATGAAGCACATAAAAACCGAGTTAAATTTCAGTAGGATAAAGCGGTCAAACCTAGGGTTTTCTCAGAAGGTGACCTTGTTTTGGTCTATGCCCAAGAGAAAGATGCCCTAGGGGCAGAAACGTTTAAGTCTATGTGGTATGGCCCCTTCATCGTTAAAAAATTCCTTAAGAAAGGAGCATATACCTTGGTTGATCTTGAAGGAAACGAGTTGTCGGAGCCCAGAAATGGGCTCTATTTGAAAAAGTATTATGCCTA
Source organism: Pinus albicaulis (assembly GCA_034641835.2). NCBI lineage: Eukaryota > Viridiplantae > Streptophyta > Pinopsida > Pinales > Pinaceae > Pinus > Pinus albicaulis. The sequence goes on from CM076577.1 coordinate 1,265,662,799, forward strand.
GGCTTTGGCCTGACATTTTGCTTTTGTATATAGTAGATTTACTTTGTACATATCTAGTTGTTTTTCGATCTTTGATGGGATGGTGATGTTTTTGATCTGCTTTGGCAGGTTGTGTCGGATGTCATGAGTCATTTTGGTTTCGCCGATGGTGCTAGTAGACACACCCGGAACTTGGCTTCCGCGGCTTGGGTGCTTCATCATCCATTCAGTGAGATGTTAGTATCAAGAGGAGTCTGCATTGCTCCTGCTTCCAATAACAGAGCAGAATACACTGCAGTTATTTATCTACTCTCAGAGGCAATATCTTTAGGTGTTGATTCGTTGGTAGTTTTCTTGGACTCCCAGCTGGTGGTGTCGCAATTGAACAATACTTATCGGGTTCAAGATCCATTTTTACTCCAGTTATTCTTGAGGGTATGTTTGTTAAAAAGATCATTTCAATTTTTAACTTTCATTCATATTCCTCGAGCTGACAATTGGATGGCAGACTCATTAGCTAATCAAGAAATTTATTGGCATATTAATCATTCGATACAACAAAATTTAATCATCAAAAGCATCATACATTTTTATACATTTGTCACATCACATCAAATAATCGCTGTATATATATCATCAGAGTGTTCAGAAAACTATACAAAATTTGGATCCATAAGTCATACAAAAATTGAGCTCATGCCCGATCATGTTCAGTCTCAAAAAATATACAGTCATCTGATGTATAATATCTATCTACTCCTGTGGTCCCTGCCCAGAAGTTGTGTTCCTATAGAACACGATCGCGGTGGCAACTCGATGGAATAACCATACCCAGTCACGGGGTACTCCTACCACCCATCTCTGGATGGCTTTAGGAAAATCTTCCACTGCAGACATAGGTACTTGGCGGGTTAACCCCTCCAACTTCCTCTGTACAGCCTGGAGGGTCTTATCTGGATCTATTGTATCTGCCTCGCCTCTGCGATGCTTATGTCATGGGTAACCCTGAGGTTGAACTGGTCCAATATCTATATCATGATCATTTTAAAATTGTAAGTCATTTTGAATCCAATCAAAAACATGTTTTTTTTCCATTTTTTTCACATATATTGAAAAAATCCAAAAAAAAATCATATAAGTCAAAAAATTGCAAACTTACCGACTATGCCCCATGCTGCGCCTGGTGGAAGGACAAGGTCTCGATCACCTCGGAAATCCATCCTGGCATAGGGATAGTCTTCCACAACGATGATTTGTTCTCCCCACCAAAGGAAGAACTCATCATCCCAAGTGGTTCGGGGAACTTCGCTTCCCCCCAGTCTCTTCATCATGTCAGCCCATCGGGCAATTCTTGGGTCTCTCGGGCTGCTGATAGAAGAGATCACTTTGGGTCTTAGCCCAGGAATCTTCTTGAAGAAGAATGTCATCAAGACTGTACCATATCCAAAATGTTTTGTCTTTACTTTTCGGATAGAATTCAATTGTTGCTTCATATTCATCAGTAGAGCTGTGCACCAATCATATAAATGAGTTAAGAATTCCACTGTTATACTCATTTGAGTCTTGGATTCCTGGTGTAGGGAAGCAGATCTCGCTACCTTGACAATGGTAAAAAGGAGAATTTTCATGTGCAAGTCTCTTAAATATTTGATAGCAATTTGAGTTCCAACTTTCTTGGAACCCTCTACGCAGTAGACGTGGACGTAATCTTCCATGGTTAGCCCTCCCAAAGGCTTACCATGCAAGTCTACTCGCTCCCCCCTCTAGGAGAGTCTAGTAATAAAATAGATATCTTCCACCTCGATGCGTATGGGAATTTGATCTATAATGAAGCAGTCTTCTTCAAGTTCCCAATAGTTCACAAGCATTTCGAGCAACCAGACATTACTCTTCATATTTGGCATTTTGAAAAACTTGAGCAATCCACAATTTCGGAGAATATTTAGTGATGCTTGATCCTGCATTGCTTCATTGTCTATGGCACTGTGTTCACGCTCTCTCCAAGATATAGTCATCCTGGAAAAATTTAATAATTCGTTCATTAGCTACGCGTTTTTTCATTTTGGGTTGCGCATACGTGACTTTCTTTATACACAGTCGCGTATATACGCGATTTGGTCATTATAAACCCACATATGCGCAAACCCGTGATTTTAAATAAATGATTCTACGGTGAAAATTCCTAATTTTTAACTTATGAACGGAAAAAATGAATAACAAGGATGATTTAAGAGCTTACCTAGCAAATTCGGTGAAGTTTGACAGTCGATTGCTCCTATTTTGACGAAAGAGGCTTTTTCTCCAGAGCACTTTTTCCCAAATCAGCAATGTAACAATGAACCAAATATGAGGTAACTTGTGTATTTATGCCTGTTGTGGCCAGCAACAACCCCCCTTTTTATTTAATATTAGTAATTATACTAAATAAATGGGGACCCTTAGTTAAAAAATCCAAAAAAATCAATTAGTATTTGTTTCCCTTTTCAAATAAAACCTTCTATCATAACTTAGGAAAATTCCGTAGAAAATCCTTAAGAAACACTTAAGTTTATGATAGATTACAATAAAATATTTCTTTGAGCGAAATAGCGCATCCATCGCAAATGGTAGATATCTTTTGTAAAACTGAATCTTTTAAATTGCGACTTTGCGATATTGTGATAACATGATCCCAAAAAGCCTATACGTTAAAATACTGGTCGCAAATAGCATATCACAGAAAATTGTTAAACAAATATTTTTATATGTGATATTTGCGATTTGCGATTTTGCGATATTTGCGATTTTGCGATGTTTACGCTTTGAGAAAAATGCGATTTGTGATATTGCGATATTGCGATATTGCATAGAAAATCACAGATTCTTAAAAAGCTCGTTGTCCAATGTAAATCCTTTCATAAATCAATATCTGTTATGTGCTTTAAATGATTGAATTAATGAATGGATTGTCAAGTATCAATAATAAGGATTTTGATTTGATTGAAAGGTTGTTTCCGTTAGAATAATATATTTCATCCACCTTTTGCATTTAAAACTATCTCATCACTCTTCTCATGTCATTACTCTCACTTAGCTCGTAAAACCGCAGGCGCGAAGGAGCAAAAGACTATACAAAGCATTCGCAGAGCATTATGGGTAAGAAAGAGAAGATTTAAAGTTCTGAAAACAAAGAAATGGCTTCACTGTATGCAGATATTGCTTGCAATAAGGATGCCAGTATAACCACCTGGGAAGGAATGTATAATTTGCTTGAAGAAGAAAATCCCAGGGTGATGCAAGTTGCAGCTACTGCAGGATCAAGTAATTCATCTGAAGCAACCCTTAAACACCTGGCTTGTTCATTTCTGCACTGGATAGCAGCAAGACCAAGAATTCTTCCGTATTCAGACATGGTAAAATGGGTGTTGGACAGCACCGATATTTCAGACAGGCAATTTAGAACTCTAGATCAAGAGCTCACTGGGTCGTTCACTATGGAAAATTTGAGGCTGATGTATCATTTGCCAGAACCTCAGGCGACTTATAATAAACAATTTATGGAGAATTTTTCCAAATAAGATGCAAATTTGGCGGAATGCACAAGGGAATGGACCAAAAGAGATGAACCATTGAAGAAAAACAAACACGGTATGTACAGTACTGGTTCACTCACCTCTCCATATTGTTTTGCTGCTGCTATGTTATGCAGGCTTTTTGGAAAGCCTGATATAAATATGGTCTTACCTAAATGGCTTCCATTGTTAAATGTTGTTGTTAACGCTACTATTGTAGACTGGGCCAAAATATTATCTGACAATTTAGCCACTGCTATTTTCAATTACCGGTCTAAACGAATTGTTTCTCAGAGGATTTATCCTCCTTTTTATCTATCTGCTTATGTTATGGACGCTATCTGCTTTGTTTCTAAATTCCCTTTGATGGGTTGGCAATGGACGATTCAAGATCCTTTGCCTATTCATGTGTATCACAAGGAATTGTGGGAATCCAAGTTTATTCCTCATTTTTACAAGATTTGCCACGGCATAATGTTGCCTCTGCACAAAACATTGTATAATAAAGATGCTCCAAGGTTTTCCCCGGAAGCACAAGTCGACATTCTCCCTGTCACACGATGGTTTGGGGAAGAGTGGTTTACCTACGTCAGGGTTTTTGGAAGCTCTGCTTCTCCTCATGTTTTACCCTTATATGTTTCTGATAAACTTATAGCTCAGGAAATTGCATACCAAACCTGTGGTGAAGGAGGTTTGACAAAGGAATTAAGGGATAAGAAGAAGGCCATTTGGCCACAATTTCCCGTAGTTTGTGGGACATTTTCATTATTTTATGTTGGACATGTATTCAAGGAAGTAAGCAATATTACATGCTTACAATTGTTTAAAATAACCCGGGCAATCGTATGTGAATACAACTTCAGATTATTCCGTTTGAACAATAACCATAAAAATGTATTATTATTTAATCGAAATGTGCAGAAACAAATAAAGATAACTCTGTTTAAGAAATTAAACAGATTTATATTAGCATATTGTATTCATCATAGTATATCATCTACATATACTTATGAAAGATAACATTTCAATTATACTAAAAAATGATATATAAAGAAACGTTGTTAGAACCAAATGTATATAAATGATAGGAAATTCTAAAACGAATATCATAAGACAAAAGAAATCAATAGTGAACAGATAGAAATACCTTATCCATCTTGAAAGCTTTCAATTGAAATCTAATACTCTAATCCAGTAATTTTGATGCAAAATCAAATCCAAGGTACAAAAATGCAACACTTTAAAGATAATTCTACATAAAATCACCAGATGTGATCCTTTATAAAATATAAGAGCCAGTGGAGTACAAAAATGTAATCTCCAAGTCCAAAATATTATAATTCAGGACCCTCCTCTAAATGCATGAGAAGGGTTTAAATACTACTAGCTAAATCTAAAAATAGTTTATTACAAAAATTAAGGATTGGGTTTAAATGACCGTCCTTTTCCTAGGCAAAAATACAGTAAAACTAAAACTAAATCTAAAAATAAAGACTATTAAGTAACTAATTATGAACTTGATCTTTAAACTTGCAAGCATCCAGCATTGTTTTGAGAAGAAGTGGTTGGCCGACTTCAGATTTCAACTATTCTGAAAAGACAGAATCGGCAAGTGTAGGCGCAATCTTCTCAGCAGAACTAATGATGCAATTAAGAACACTGTGTTGACTGTGTGGTTTCACTAAATATGTCCAGTAAGAATCCCAGTTTAATCTTTTCAATCCTTGGATTGATTTTGCTTTTTCTTCCACCTTTGGTGTCCATTTTGTTTGCAATTGATGTGCCTGTGGAAGATATCCCGGAACAGTTTCTGAAATCAAATTTGCTTTGTGAAAATTCTCATTTACAAAATCAGTAAGACTGCTTGCTGCTGTAGCCAATTCTTCTGATGCTTTCTCTGCCCCTCTGATTTGTGCATCCCAGTCATTGAAAAGTATTTCTTTATGGTTTTCATTAATAATTGGTGCACTAGCTTTTCTTCCTTCCTCTGTTTTTTGCCATACCAAATAATCAGTAACTTTTTCATTAATTAAATCATAATCATTTCATAAATCTACGACATGATTAGTGATCTTATCACTTTCTTGACAAAAAGAATTCCATTGCAAGATTTTTTGGCATAATACTTCTTCTTGTTGCAGTAGTTGATTATTTAAAGAAATAGTTTCTGAAATAAACTCTAGAAGCTTAGGATCATCTTTGTGCTGATCTTGGATAATCTGTATTTGTTTCTCTTTATCAGCTAAACTTTTTTGATATCCAATTTGCATTTCTTGAAGTTGTTGCTGTAATTTTTCAAGTTTCATCTGTGCTTCATTATTGGCCTGTACCTGTTGCAATTGCTATTGCAGAACTTGTATCTGTTCTTCTTTTTCATTTAATAAGAGCTGTATCTCAAATGCTTTGTCAATAGTTGCAGAAGCATAAGCTCATGTAATTTGAGATAACTTAGCAAGATTATCAGTAGGCTATGTGGTACGATCCTTCCACAAGACATCTAATTGTTTTGCTTCAGTAGCAATTGCACCTTCTAATTTTCTCTTTTTTCTTTTTTTCTTCACTACTTCTTTATACTTCGGGCTATAGAATACATCTAGAGGAGGAATGTCCTCTACATTAAGTACAATCTCAGAAGAGGGAGTGACAGGTATATGTTCTTTATTTGTCACATTACCGCTTATTCCTGTGCTCAAAACATTTGTTGTCTGTATAGGGGTCTGTATATTCTGTCCTTCCACATTAAGCAATTGATTAAAGCTTTCCCATTCTTTGTCTAATTCAATTGTGACTAACTGTTGCTGTACATTGGTAGGACAAGGATTTATCTGCTGAGAAGTCAAAATTTGTTGTTGTGAAAGCTCTTTCGATTGAGCAATATATTTCACTAATTCTTCATTTCTATCCTGCTCTTCATTGGACTTATCAGAAAGTTCAGAAGTCTCTCTTTTAGATTTTGACTTAGACTTATCTGTACCTAAACTACCGTTGAGACTAACACTAGGAGTTGGTTCCCTTGCGGGTTCCAAACGCAAATTTTCCAAAGGGATAGTAGTTAGTCTTCTTTCTCTGTAAACTTTAAATTCTTGAAATTTTTCTGGAGATAACTGCATCTGTGTTGAATGTAGAATTTATTTCAGTGTGGGTTTTTCTAGGAATATATCATCGAAAGGGTCCTCTTCTCCGGAAAATATCCTTACTTTGATTGCAGAGGTGAAATTTTTAGCAACTTCATTAGGGTCGAATAACCTTTTTGCAAATTTAAACAATTGTAAGCATGTAATATTGCTTACTTCCTTGAATGCATGTCCAACATCAAATAATGAAAATGTCCCACAAGCTACGAGAAATTGTGGCCAAATGGCCTTCTTCTTATCCCTTAATTCCTTTGTCAAACCTCCTTCAGCACAGGTTTGGTATGCAATTTCTTGAGCTATAAGTTTATCAAAAACATATAAGGGTAAAACATGAGGAGAATCAGAGCTTCCAAAAACCCTCACGTAGGTAAACCACTCTTCCCCAAACCATCGTGTGACAGGGAGAATGTCGACTTGTGCTTTCAGGGAAAACCTTGGAGCATCTTTATTATACAATGTTTTGTGCAGAGGCAACATTATGCCATGGAAAATCTTGTAAAAGTGAGGAATAAACTTGGATTCCCACAATTCCTTGTGATACACATGAATAGGCAAAGGATCTTGAATCGTCCATTGCCGTCGTTTTTATAATTTCTTTTTGGAACAATTGTTTAAACCTCCTTTCTATATATAGGAGTCCATGGGGCCATAATGTAATCCTAGTGGGCCACAATGTAATCCTAGCCGACCTAACAATAATAATTTAAGGGCACAATAATAACAAAATGGGGGTTACAAGGGTACAATAATAACAAAATGGGGGTTACAAGGGTACAATAATAACAATAAGGGGGTTACATTAACAACAATAAGGGACTATACTAGTAATATAGGGACCTAACATGCCCCTCTCCTTCAAAAAAGTGTTGTCCTCAACGCTTGAGTAGCTCTGGGTGCTTCCGTATAAAATTCTCATCCTCCCATGTAGAATCTTCAGTGGGTAAGTTCTTCCACTTGATGAGATACTCTGAAATTGATCGATTCCGTAATTTTCGAGTTCTTGTTTCCGTGACCGCTTCAGGTTCCAATATCATTTTTCCTTCCTCATCAAGTTCTGGCAATATTGTTTGAACTGGAATATTTTCACCTATAACCTTCTTTAAGCATGAAACATGGAAAACTAGATGTACTCACAAAGAAGCAGGAAGCTCCAATTTGTATGCCATAGTACCAATCTTTTGCAACACCTTGTAAGGACCATAGTACTTTGGCGATAATTTATTATCCTTCTTAGCTTGCTTGAGGGACATTTGTTTATATGGTTGTAGTCGTAAAAATACCCAATCTCCTACATCAAAACTTCTCTCGCTACGATGTTGATCTGCCTGTTGTTTCATTCGATTTTGTGCCAAATTCAGGTTATCCTTTAAGAGTTGGAGAACTTCTTGCTGATGCTCGATGTGATCTTCCACTGCTTGAACCTTCGAATTTTCCCTTAAAGATGATGTGATGGATGGTGGATGATATTCATAAAGTGCCATAAATGGGGTCATTTTTGCTGTAGTATGGAAGGAAGTGTTATACCACCATTCAGCGAGAGGTAACCACTTGACCCATTGTGTTTGTTTATCGTATACAAAACAACGAAGATATCCTTCCAAACATTTATTTACTATCTCAGTTTGACCATCAGATTGAGGATGATAAGATGAGCTATGAGCTAATTGAGTACCCAAACAAGAAAATAACTCCGTCCAAAAATTTCCCCGTAAAAATGGGATCTCTATCGCTCACAATAACCCTTGGGCTTCCATGTAGCTTTTGAATTCTGTCCACAAATGTAGTAGCAACTGTACTTGCTTTAAATGGATGAGATAATGCACAAAAGTGTGCATACTTGGTAAGTCTATCAACTACCACCATGATGAAATTCTTTCCTTCAGACTTAGGTAAACCTGTGATAAAATCCATTGAAATCTCCTCCCAACGCTGACTTGGAATGGATAAAGGTTGTAGAAGTCCCGGGTCTTAATTGTCTCCACTTTATTCTGCTGGCAAACCAAACATTCCGCCACAAACTTTTGAATATCAGATTTAAGGCCATCCCAAAAAAATTCTTTCTTCACCCTGTGGTAAGTTTTTAAAAATCCTGAGTGTCCTCCTAAAGGAGAAGTGTGCAATTCCAGAAGAATCTTTTGTTTTAGTTGGGAATCCTTACAAAGATATAAGCGATATTTGTACCATAAGGAATCATTTTTCCAACTAAATGTATCAGATGTACTAGGATCTTGCCGCAACTTTTGAATGAGTGTCCATACATCTTTGTCCTTCTTCCATTCATCTCTTGCTTCAGTTATCCAATCTGGTTGGATAATAGAAATGGCACAAAGCAATGATTCCACCTCTTCATTCTTTCTTGAGAGTGCATCTGCAACAACATTAAGCTTTCCCTTTTTGTAGATTATTTCAAAGTCATAACCCAACATCTTTGTGACCCATTTTTGCTGCTCTTCTGAAGATAGTCTTTGTTCCAAAAAGTGTTTAAGACTATCATGACCAGTTTTTACCTTGAAGTGTCTTCCCATTAGGTAAGTTCGCCATTTCTTTAGTGCATGCAGTATTGCTAACATTTCCTTCTCATAAATAGGTTTCCGTAAATACTTTCCTTTGATTGGACGACTTTCAAAAGCAATGGGTCTTCCTTCCTGCATTAAAACTGCACCAATTCCATTTCCTGAGGCATCACATTCCACAATAAAGGTTTTTGTGAAGTCTCGCGTAGCTAAGACTGGTGCTAGGCACATTGCCTCTTTAAGATGTTCAAAGGCCTTAGTTGCTTCAGGAGTCCATGAAAATGCATCTTTCTTCAATAATGTTGTTAGAGGTGCCGCTATTCTCCCATAATTCTTAACAAACTTGCGATAATACCCTGTTAACCCGAGAAATCCTCGCAACTGCTTTATGGTTGTGGGGACTTTCCATTCCTTAATGGCTTTAATTTTGTTAGGGTCTACTTTAACACCCTCGTGAGATACAATATGACCCATATATTCCACATCTTGTACTCCAAAGAAACATTTGGATGTTTTTGCATATAATTGTTTCTCCTGCAATAGTTTGAGCACCCTGTCAACATGTTCAACATGATCCTTCCAAGACCTCTTGTAGATTAGTATATCATCAAAAAATACTAGCACAAATTTTCTAAGGAAGGGTTTGAAAATGGAATTCATCAACCCTTGAAATGTAGAAGGTGCATTGGTAAGGCCAAAAGGCATCACCAAAAATTCATAATGACCCTCATGAGTTCGAAATGCTGTTTTTGGAATATCTTCAGTCTTCATTCTAATTTGATGATATCCTGAACGAAGATCCAACTTGGTAAAATAAATTGCTCCATGTGATTCATCCAATAATTCATCAATCACAGGAATGGGAAATTTATCTTTAATGGTGATCTTATTGAGCTCCCTATAATCCGGACACATTTACCATGATCCATCCTTCTTGTGTACCAATACTACAGGAGCAGAGAAAGAATTTTGACTAGGTTGAATTATACCCGCCTCTAACATTTCTGCAATCATACCTTCAATTTCGCTCTTTTGGAAGTAAGGATATCTATAAGGCCTGATGTTTGGAGGAACACTTCCTGGAATTAAATGAATAGCATGATCATGATCACGAATCGGTGGGAGTCCTTTGGGAGTTTCAAACACCTTGGAATGATTGTCGAAGACTTGTTGGAGATCTGCAGAAATAGATGATTTTGATGTCGGAACTTCTAGTGAGCATAATTGTGCAATTACGCCTCGTTGTTCTTTCTTTAGAAGCTTTTTCATGACATTAGAGCTTATTATCCTTCCTGGCTTCCCTTCAATACCCCGTAATTCAACTTCCTTTCCTTCTGAAAAAAAATTCAAGAAAAGTTCTTGAAAATTAAAAGCTACCATCCCCAAAGATTGTAACCATTGTACTCCCAGTACAACATCAACACCTCCCATAGGAATGGAAAGAATTGGACTAGTCAATACATATTCCCCCATGGTTAGCTTGATATTATGGCATTTCCCAGAGAAATTTATAGTTCCTCCATTTGCAACCATCACTTGGCATTCTGGTGCTGGGTATAGGAAACAATTTAATTCCCTGGCTACCTTACAATGAATAAAATTATGGGTGCTACCTGAATCAATCAACACTATTACCTTTTTCTTCTTGATCTGTCCTGCTATCTTGAGAGTTTGAAGAATGGTAATTCCTACCAGTGCATTACATGATATGGTCGGATTCATTTCTTCCTCTTCTAGGGCCGGTTCCTGGTGTATATCCTCTTCTTGTTCATTTTCTTTTTCTTCTTCACAATCTATGTAAAATAATTTCTTTTCAGCACACTTATGACCTTTAGTGTATTTTCTATCACAACTGTAGCAAAGCCCTTTTGCTCTTTTTTCTTCCAATTGTTGTGGTGTCAACCTTGTAGGTTGTGGAAATTTAGATGTAGCAACACTTCCTTCTTTATAGAATTGAGTGGTAGGCTTCCTTGTCGCCATAACTTTACATTCAACTTTTCTTGCCAACCTGAATGCCTTCTCCAATGAATCAGGTTCCAAAACGCGAACTTCATGTTGGATGTTATCCTTTAAAGTGCCTATGAAGAGGTCAATCCTGTGTTCCTCCGGAATATCAGTTACCCTTATATTCAATTTTTGGAAGTCCTCAATGTGTCGCCCCACTAAACCCTTTTGTTTGAGATTTATCAATTGGCTAAAGAAGGTGTTTCTCTTTGTATCCTCATAATGTGCTATCATTTCCTCCGTAAAAATTGACCAAGTGACAATTTTTTTACCGGAGCAAAGCCATCGATACCATACAAATGTATTTTGTTCTAAATGCAAAGTTGCAATGCATACCTTTTGTGTCTTTTGCACATTATGGAGATCAAAATATTGCTCCATCTGTAGTATCCATGTTACAGGATCCTTTCCATCAAACTTCCTCATATCCATTTTTGGAATATGGTGGTTCTTCCCGCCAACATTAGAGTTTATGAAATCACGATTAAGATTTATTTTTTTCTCGTCATGAGGTTCTTCTACTATATTTTCGCCATTAGGAATCATTTCTAGTTTTAAACTTGTCATCAAGCCTTCCATGTATGCTTTTAGATCATTCTTCATGTCATCCATCTTAGCTTCCATGCCGACTTCCATGCCATCCATCTTAGCTTCCAAACCATTCATCTTAGCTTCCACGCCTTTATTCAAACCATCCATCTTATTTTCCATGCCTTTCTTCAAAACTTCCATTTCATTTTTTGTTGTTCTTTGCGAGAGCGAAATTTGTTGCATTTGCTCTTGTAATTTTGATATGTCATGTTGCCATTCTTCATCTTCGTGAGTCATAGTAGAGCCTTCTAAAGGCTTAATGAGTGTTGAATTCTTCTTAGGGGCCATTTCAGACTCCAATATTGATATCTATTCTACAATAGGCCCTTGCAATCAATTCAACTTGATTCTTCAAACAAGACTTATGCAATTCGGAAAAACAAATACACACCTTTTACTAGCTTTGAGGAGCTCGATATTGAAATTGTATTATCTCTGTGATTGTAGATCTTCAATATCTGAAATTCAGCACTGAAGTAGCGCTCTAAATTCTCTTTTGAATGCCACAGGTCTGACCTGATTTTGATTCTCCAAGACAAAGTTGTGTCCAATCTTCCACAATGAACTAATTATGGACTGGTTTAGTAGAGCGAACTTGTACGACTTGCCACGTGTCACTGTTTTGTCCATTGTCTCTGAAATTGATATCCAAGAAACTAAAGTCTGTTTAATTGCAACCACTTTTTACGACACTCCAATCCGATGCCCAGAGAGAGAGTTATTGAACTTTTCCCACGATCACCTCTTTGAGATGCAATTTAGGAGCTCCAAAAGTACCATCTTCACAGACTACACTTCAAAATAATATAACTAAGCTTCCAATGAAAAACTTCAGGATTTCAACTTTGCACCATAAAAATTTCAGATTTTGACCCTTCGTAGAAAATATTTTATAGCACAAATTCCATGATGACCTATTTATAAGTCTGAAAAAAGACCTAACTTCAACAGATCATATCTCCTAAAATATTGCAAACCAAGCTCTGAAATTTTTAGAAAAGCTTCCTCAGTATTTCGTATCGCACCCTAAAAATTTCAGCTTCTGAAACTTCGTAGAATAAAAGTTATAGCGAAAATGGCACAATGACATGTTTGGAGCAGCGAAACCCTAGAATCCAAAGCCTCTGATACCAAATGTTGTGTAACCAGCTCCAGAAATAGAAGAAAAGAGATATAAACGCCTTATAAATAAGCCACTTTGAGGGTGAAACCTCCAATACATTACATAAATGAGCAATTCTTTGATGATAGAAATGAACAAAACCTCCTTCTATATATAGGAGTCCATGGGGCCACAATATAATCCTAGTGGGGCCACAATGTAATCCTAGCCGACCTAACAATAATAATGTAAGGGCACAATAATAACAAAATGGGGGTTACAAGGGTACAATAATAACAATAAAGGGGTTACACTAACAACAATAAGGTACTATACTAGTAATATAGGGACCTAACATTGTCTTATGATATTCGTTTTAGAATTTGCTATCATTTATATACATTTGGTTCTAACAACGTTTCTTTATATATCATTTTTTAGTATAATTGAAATGTTATCTTTCATAAGTATATGTAGATGATATACTATGATGAATACAATATGCTAATATAACTCTGTTTAATTTCTTAAACAGAGTTATCTTTATTTGTTTCTACACATTTCGATTAAATAATAATACATTTTTATGGTTATTGTTCAAACGAAATAATCTGAAGTTGTATTCACATATGATTTCCCAGGTTAGTTTTTAGAATTTCTTTATCATTATTTAGTTTAAATTAGATAGTTTTATTTCAGTCAATTTAGTCTCACTTTCACTCATCCAAATCAACCCATCACCAACCCATTAGTTATAAGGAAACCGGTCCTTTCAATCCAGTCAGAGCCACCATACCAAACAGATAAGGAGCTGTCCTAAGGTCCCGACCGGGTGGTTTTCCCCAATGTTTGAAGCAGAGATTTTCTAGGCTTCAATAAAGGCCTAAAAGTTGAAAATTTTCGCAAAAATTTGTTATGCTTATTTTTTCAATCTATCTTAAGCTACATAACCCGGATGCTTGGAAGTGCCCAGATTGGTATATTTTCAGGTACATTTTGATGAATTTGAGATTTTTCTCAGTTTTTGATCCATGACTGTTGACCCGTCATGGCAGGTATATGATCTTCACTGGCATATAAGTTAGGGAATCCACTTTCCGTTGCATTTTGCATACTAGCCTCCATTCTGATCACTTGCCATAGGGTCGATCCCATCAGGTCATGAGTATTTCACCCATTTCACTCGCCGATTATTTAATCATGACTTGGTGGTAGAGCCTTCCTTTACATGGGCTTCCTAGTTAGTTCCTCACTATCACTTGTTGCCCATGTTGCGTTTTATGTAGGCTCGGGAGTCCTCTTTAGTCCCGCCATGACTTATGTGTTGAAGCTTCATTCTTCTTCTTCCTCACTATCATTTTTATGGCTATTACCCTAGAGGCTCCCTGGTGTTGTTGAGTTGTATTATTGCATTGCATATTGGCTACTTGTTTATCCTGGCCTTTAGCCGGCTTCATTTTGGACTCAATGTTTAAGCCAACTTTTGACCTTGACTATCTGTACAAGTTAACCATTGCATGCACTTAGCTATCGTGACTTGACACCCTTTTACCCATGGATGGAACATTCCTCTGAGTATCGCTTACCAGTTTCCGCCACCTTGCATTGAGCATAGGATCGTTCCAATCCCAGGAACTAGTGCATATGTTTCTTGATACTCGTTCTATCCATTGTACCATAGCATTCTTTTATTCTTTTTCAGGCTTATTATATGAAAAAGACAAAAAAATCAAATATAACAAAAATAGCGGGAACGAGATATAACTTCGTAATTTGATGGCAGTACAGTGTCAGTTTGTCGCCCTTGAACAAAGCATATACACTTATATATTTCCTCCATTTGGGCTGGTTTTAGTTTTTGACCTAGGTTCAGCCTTTGCCTTGTTTCAATGGTCAATCCTCCCCCGGTTGGTTATCTCTTCCAATCATATGGAGAGTTAGTTTTGCCTCCTGCATAACAGACTTATACAGTGTCACTTTTTACTGCCATTGTCATCACGAGTCATGATTTTGTTCAAGGGAAGTCTAACCAGATTCGGCCATTTTGCGGTGTCTCTTGACTCATTATTCAGTCGGCCTTCCTGGTTTTGTCAGTATCTTGTTCTATCACATCAGATGTTTTGGTCTTCTGCTCATGCTGGTTTAAGAAGTTCTCCATTGACTTCTTGCTGGCGGGTTTGTCTCTTATCGACTACGACACATTGCTCTGAGAGCAAACCTAGAGCCGCACCCTGGCCCTATTTCCATCATTGATAGGTGACCTTGTGCTCAGAATTTGATCATCATTATGGGTCTTTGACTGAGTGGTTTCCCTTGTGTTCGACATCAACATACATTATCACACTTGGGATTCGTGTAGTACCTTGATTTCCATTTGACCCTATTGGTGGATATCTCGCCTCTGTGTCAGCTTACATTATTGGTTGGTTCAAAGGGTTTCTTCCGTGTGCTAGCTTCATCTTGTGCACGTCAGAAACGTATTTCGGTCTGGTTCCGTCACTCTACTTCATCCGATTCCTTCCAAATTTTGGCCTGCAGGTTACACTCGCGCTGGATTGATGTGGGATGCCTTAATGCCTTCCTTCCAGCAGATCTTTTCCCATCGACTCCGACTCATTGCTCTAGGAATAAGGTCTAGAGTATTTTTGTCAGTACCTTAGGGTTTGCAGTCATCAGTGGCAGACTCTTCGCTATCGACAGTGGGGATTCATCATTGCCTCCTGATTGGTAGATTCTTTCAAGTGTTCGACTTCAACTCATTCATTCGCACTTGTTAGTTTGTACTGGGGCACCTTTACACTCATTTTCATTATTGGTGGGTTGTCTCACGTTGGTTAACGATATACATTATTGACCGGTAATCCAACGATTTCTCACATGGTCAACTTCAGCTCATTTATTCCCATTGTGTAGAATTGTGCCATAGTGATCGGTGAAGACCTCGGGTTGCATCAGCATTTATTGGTTCACTTTTGACAATCCATTCAGTTTCTACCAGTGATGCCGTTCACCCTTATATGTTGCAGTGTCAGTACAGTAGCATCTTATATGTTGGCTCCTGAGTTGCGTGAATGTACCATGTGTTCCACCCCTTATGATTTGGTACTTGGAGATTCAGCTAATTTTATGATCAAACATCCAGTTTCAACATCATTGATTAGCTTTCTATATGTGATACTTGGACATTGATTCTGACTTGTACTTCCAGGCCATGCTCAAATGATTCATTATGTACTTTCAGTTCAGTTATACTTGTATACATTTTTTATCTATTCTATACTTTCGATATGATGTATTTTTGACTGAGCATGGGTATGCCCGCCTCAGCATGAGTTTACTCTCTATTTTCTTTCATTGATTTTTGGCAGGCTGAAATCTGGTGAAGTCCTCTTTTGTCCTTGCGAAGTCCTTTCTATGTGCATAATACATTTCGGCCGTCATGTACCCCTTCTGACCTCATATATTAGGGGGCATCTGTTATAGCATCATTTTTCACCCTCATGTGATTCATGATTGTCTCTATGGCCTTGGGCACCCATTCCCACAGACTTGAACAAAATTCATTAAAAAACAGTGTTAAAAATCTCATACGCGGGTATGCCTAGACTTTTCCACGTATATACGCGAGTCCACATGTAATTTTCCGCATATGCCATTAAAATCATTAAAAAATATATAAAAATTCCCTATTTTCAGGCTGGGTTGATGGTTACTCCAGTAGCTCAACCTCCCCAGCACGTGGCCAACTATTTCCAACTGATTGAAACTACTTTGAGGGAGTATAAAATCCCCTCATGAGTATGGCCTAAGGGAGAGAGAAATTTATAGATATTATACTCTGTTGGAATCCCTAATTCAAGTCTGATTTCCCGTGCCTCCTACACTTTCCCAGATTTATACAGGAAACCCTTGTTTCCTGGAGATGTTCATCAGTTCATATGCCATCTCGAGTGCACAAGTCTTGTAGGTATCTTAGTGAGGCAAGGGCGGGATGGATCCGGACGACGCTCTATTCGAAGATCGTGGAAGGATTCAGGTGATCTCTCCACATTTTATTACTTTACATGCTGTTCATAATGAGAAGAACCATCTTGTTCCTGAAATAACATGTTAACATCTACTTGTATATGTGAAAAGATTGATTATTAAGCATTTATTATGGTTTATATAATGTTTCACATGGATTACACTAACTTTTAGGAGAAATATATGTTGTACAACTAGGTTTCCGTGCATGTTCTTTCTTGTTTTCTAGGTTAAGGAGGAAGAAGGGTTGCTGGGGGTTTGGACCCCGCGGGATCTACATCGAACATAGGACTACGGGTGAGTTCTAATATCGTTGGTATCCAGTTTTTAGCATTTAAGTGTGGTTTTGTGTGAGTCCTTCCAAATAGCATGCCCTGATCTATGCAGGTTTTGACCCAACAAACCTCTAGGGTGTTTTTCCCTGGAACAATACCATGAGACAAAAGCACACTAGTGTCTTTGGTAATCTTGGACAAGAACAAATAACCATTACTATGCTCAATATTGTGGGATAATACCATGGTAAATACCCTTGGTTTTCATAAATTATTGTGACGGAATGTACACTTCTTTCATTCTTCATACCTGTGTGTGTATGTGACTTGGCCTTGACTAACTTGGGTATAGATATTCAAATATTTACCTTAATGAAATTTTGTTTTTAACCTGAAAAAATCTCTCTCATAATTATGTTATCTTGTGCCATCACTTTTTCAAATTTGAATTGATCTATGAACTCATATAGTTACCATTGAATCATTCTATTACAAGTTATTTTCCATCAAGGAAAATAGATGTACAGTAATGCGAACAATATCCCCCTTTGGAGTTGATGGTAACCATGTTGGTGCTTGGTTATCATAACCAGAAGATACCTGAAAAAGACACCATATTCAAACACTAAGATAGTATCCCAA
Source organism: Pinus albicaulis (assembly GCA_034641835.2). Taxonomy (NCBI): domain Eukaryota; kingdom Viridiplantae; phylum Streptophyta; class Pinopsida; order Pinales; family Pinaceae; genus Pinus; species Pinus albicaulis. Next base: position 1,265,680,616 of record CM076577.1, read on the forward strand.
TTTGACATAAATGGAAAAGGACAGACCAATGCTCCCCCTGAAAATATGCAAATGTTTTTTTTCTTAAATATAACTCTATGACACAGCTGAAAAATACCATGAAACCAAGTGGGGTTACATACCAGAAAATTCCCAACCATGGGATTACATATATGACTCAATTACCCAAAGAAGTGGGTTTACATAGTATCATTGAATAATTACATCATAGGATTCCATATGAACTATACATTAAATGACATGTACAAAGTGGCAACCATTTGAACATCTTTAGCAGTGCCTTAAACATAATGCCAAAAGTGCATAAACAAGGTTTAAACCCCCCTAAACCAATGTTCCATACCTTCTGTCACACCATCAATTCACGCATCATAGTATCTTCACTAATCGAAAAAAAAACATAGATGACAAATTGTACCAACTCGTAGATCTTAAAACCGGTTATAAGGAACAACTGCAAATTATAATCAACTATGAACAATAAATAGAAAACATAACCATATCATGGATTTTTTTTTTTAGTTGGACCTAAGTATTTATGATCAGAGATGTATATGCACTTTTCTTAATCGAAACTCATGTATTTACGTGACTATGGTTCATGAAACTCATGTACAGAAAGAAAACTTCTGAAGTTTCACTTGTAGAATGAGAAGACTTGATTAACAAAAACATGAGGTAGAGACAATTCCTAGTTTATGTCTGAGATATTCAAATTCTTCTCTTTGAAGAGGTTTAGTAAATATATCAATAACTTTTTCTTTGGAGGGAACATACTCCAATTTAACCTTTTTCTCAAGTGCATGTTCGTGTAGAAAATAATTATTAATTGTAATGTTCTTGTTCTTGAAGTGCATAACAAGATTTTTAAAAATATTAATAGCACATGTATTATCACATAGGATGGAGATGGGTGGAGAAAATTTGATTTGAATATTTTGTAATGTATGCATCATCCAGAGGATTTGTGTGCGACATGATACAGCAACCACATATTCAGCTTCCCTTGTAGATAAGGAAATATAACTTTTTGTCTTACTAAACCAAGATAGAAATCGAGGCCCCATGTAAAATTAACCTCCACTGGTGCTTCTACGATCATTACCATTCCAACCCGGTCTACATCTATGTATGCATGAAGGGTAAGATCTACATATTTAGGATACTATAGGCCAAAGTATTGGGTTCATTGGAGATATTTGAATATTCTCTTAACTTCTTGAAGATGTGTTTCCTTTGGATTGACTTGGAAACATACAATTATCCAAATTTCATGCATGATATCTGGTCTAGAACCTATAAGATAAAGAAAACTTCCAATCATAGACTTGTACTCTGGTTGGTTTACTTTGGGAGATTCATCATGATAACTGAGGCTACATCTTTTCATTATTGGGGTACATACTAGTTTGTAGTCTTCCCTCCCATACTTCTTCAAAATCCGTTTGAGATATTTTGTTTGTGAGAGAAAAACACCATCTTTTTCTTGTTGTACTTATAAACGAAGAAAATATGCTAGTTCCCCAAGTAAAGACATTTCAAATTCTTGCTGCATAACATAATCAATTTTCTTACTCATAGATTCTTCATTACTTCCAAAGATAATATCATCAACATAGACAACAATAATTACAAATTTATCATCCTCAATTTTTGTATATAGGTTCTTGTCTGCAAATCCTTTTGCAAAACCTTGTTGTTGAAGATACTTTTCAAGATGATAACACCATGTCCGTGGGGATTGTTTTAGCCCATATAAAGCCTTTTTGAGTTTTCATGCAATATTTCCATCATTCCCTAAAATGAATCATTCTGTTTGTTCAATATATACATGTTATTCTAGATCTCCATTAAGGAATGCATATTTTACATCCATTTGATAAAATTTGAAATGGTGAAAACTTGAAAATGCAAGAAACATTCTTATCACTTCAAGTCTCGCTACTCGAGAAAATTTTCCTTTAAAGTGTATACCTTCTTGTTGAGCATAACCTTTACAAACAAGTCTAGCTTTGTTTCTAATGACTTATCCATTTCCATTTAGCTTATTTTTGAAAATCCATTTTGTCCCAATAACATTTTTATCATGAGGCCTTGGAACCAATTCCCATGTATTATTATTTTCAATTTGATCAAGTTTTTCATCCACGGATTTAACCCAACATTCATCTTTAATATCTTTATTTACATTTTTTGGTTCAATGGTGTATACTAAGGCTAGATAACTAGCATATCCTACAAGAGTTCTTCTTTTTTGTAACCCAGATTACTTTTCCCCTAGAATTTTAATTTCTGGATTATTCTTTTGAACATACTTGGATGGATCCTTTTCTATATCGTATGTTTCTTCTTTTGTTGCTTCATTAGTTTCTTCTTCTATATCATTTCGATTTGATGAGGGAATAAATTCATCATCATCATCCTATTTTTTTGTTGTTACCTTTTAGAGATCTATGCATGCTTCAGCAATTACAACATCAATACATTCAACAATTTTTCAAAGAATCTTATTGTAACATTTGTATCATTTGATTCTAGATGAATAACCAAGAAGTATTCCTTAATATACCCTAGCTTCAAAATACCAAGTTTTTCATCAATATTTTTGATGAAAAATTTGCTTCCAAATACTCTAAAATGCTTTACAGTAGCTGGCTTACCATACTAGAGTTTGTATGGAGTTTTATCATTGTTTACATGAACATGAGCGTTTTTGAGAATATTTATTGCAGTATGTGAAGCTTCACCCTGGAAGGTATCAGGGGTTACATACTCATAAACCATAGCACGAGCCATCTTTTGAAAAAAAAATTCATTCTTTCTACCACGACATTTTATTGAGTTCTAGATACATAAAATTGTATTTTTATGCCATGTTGTTCATAGAAATCAAAGAATTAATCTTATATGTATTCTCCTCCTCCTTCAGATATGATACATTTAATTTTAAGATCTAATTCAATTTCAACTAATGCTTTTAGGACTTTAAATTTATCAAATTCTTCATCTTTGTGTTTCAATAAACCGATCCAACACATTCTAGAAAAAAAATTAATAAATAAAATATAGTATTGTTCTCCATGAGGTGACTTTTTCCTTACTGATCCACATAAATGAGTATGTATAAGTTCAAGAGGTTTACTTGTTGATCCTTCTTTGGCATTTAATTTCCCTATGGTTTTCTTACCAAATTGACATGACTTGCATATGATACTTTCTGGTAGGGTGATGTTGGGAAGATCACGAACAACTTTGAGCTTGCCTGATTTGCGTATTTGGGAGAAGCTTTGATGTTCCAACCTTCTGTACCATAACCATTTTTCCTTTTCTTTTCCCAAGTAACATTTTTCTTGACCAAATTTCAATATATAAATATTACTCGGAGTCCTTTTTCCTTTTATTATGTTTTTCCCTATATTAATTTCATGATCCACACATTCTTCTAATCTAAATACCACTTGATTTTCTTGATCCCACATTTGGCTAAAACTCAACAAGTTATGCTTTAATGCATCAACATACATAACATTACTGGTTTAACCTTTTCTTTTATAAAAACATATCCTTTACCCTTAATTAAAGTAGGAGCGTCATTTCCAAAAGTGACATTCTTTTCTTTTTCTAAAGCATTGTATGAAATAAGTTTATCTTTATCACTTGTCATGTATTTTGAGCATCCATTCTCAATGCACCATTGATTTTCTTTTCCTTCTACAAAAAATTCTATGTCAAAACTTTCAGATTCTAAGTCTTTCCTTTTCCATACCTTATTATTTGTTGATATTAACTCCTTTTCATATGTTAGTTGTAATTTTATCCTACATTCAAATTCCTCATCTCCATGTTTATTTCATAATGAGCATTCAATTTCATCTTTTACATGTGAGAAATTATTATAAGTTTTCTTCTTGATTCCTGTCTCATTTCTTTGTTTTCTTGTTTCTCTATTCATTATGGTTTTGTATTCAACATTTTGGCTATAAAAATAATTCCCTTCTCAAATTTTTAATATTTTCCTAAGATAAAATAGATTCGAAGGGTGAGGTTAGAGAGTTGTGTACATGTGCCTTACCATGAGTGTCTTTCTTTTGTGCAAGATGTTGCTATAGTTGTGGAGGATGCCTTTGGTGGTTTTAAAGTTGCTAGTGATGATATTTTGATGGCCACATGTTTCTTATGAAAAAATTTAATAGATGCTCTATTGGCTTCTTCAGGTGTCATATTACTATGTGCATTGCTCCATGCATTGGCTTTAATCTCAAAATTTTCTCTTGAAATGTGCTTGACTGATCGAAGTTCTCATTATAGGTCTTGTTGATCGTGGATTATCCTACTGTTAATAGAGATGATCAATGACCCTATTACATCCATGAAAAGTTTTTATGGCTTCCCAATATGAAGGAGATGGCCCCTCAATGCTTCATGTAGGTCAATTCTTCATTCTAGTACTTCCAAGTGCTTTTAATTATGGTTATAGAGGGTTTGTGTATACTATAATAGGAATGAGTTTCTTCCTGTAGTAGTCACATTGACCCACCCAGGATCATTATTTCCTTCAGGTGTTACCTTTAAAAATATTGATGATTCATGATTAATATGTTGACATGGATCAACGGCCTTTTTTGTAGTGGAAGGGATTCAAGACGGGGTAAAAATGGGCTATTTTCGTGGATAGAGGTAAAAAAGATAGTGGAGAAGAGGGAAAGTGGTGTGGAAAATGAATTATGAGGGTTTTTTGGATCTCTCTCAAAATTCCATAAAGAAGAGATGACCATTTGGTCTCTTTCTCTAATTGGATCTGCCTCATGTAGCAATTTTGGTCCCTCCTGTAGCATTTCAGGACAGTCTCGTGTAAAATAATTGTTCTATCCATATCTCTCGAATAGAACATTGGATTAGCCTAAATTTTTTTGAGCATGTTTCCATCATCCTTATGCACTTCCCTATCAAACATATTAGCCAATGGATGCACATATCTTGATAAAAAATAAAAATGGTTGTAGGTGATGGAGGCCAATTTATCAAAACATGTGCACTGGAATTTGATGAAATTTATTGAGCATGTTACCATCATCCATATACAACTCCCCATGAAACATATCATCCAATGGATGCACGATTTTTGAGATATGGTAAAAAAAATTCTTCCTTATGTATTTTGGCCTCTTGTAGCAAAACAAAACCCTCGTGTACCATTTTAGGACAACGAGGAAAATGAATGGGAAAATCATGGAGATGATGGGTGGGTGTTGGAAATGGATGAGGGTGATAGATTGGTATGGCCTTGGTCCTGTTGTATAATGTGAGAAAAAGAGGAAAAATTCCAAGCTTGACTTCCTTTGACTAGATTTTTGACCAACTTTTTCTTTTGGTGCTAACTTGTTTTTGTTGCTTGCAAAGGTTGGAGAGAAGTTGAATTCATTAGAGAGAGATAAATAGAGCAAATATTTCTTTTCTTTTCTTAGTCCTACTAGTTGCCTCAATGAGGTTTTCAACTAGTATGCTTAGGGGCCTCAAAGGATGGTTTCACCTAGGATATTTGTTTCTCTTATTTTCTCTTTTTTTCCAACCCATTGACCACCTCATGAAGGTTTTCAATAAATGAGAAAATATCAGGTGCCTCAAAAGAGGTTTTCACCTGAGATTTTATTCTTTTCATTTTTTCTCTTTTTCCATTTTTTATTTCTTTCTTTCTATCCAACTCTACTTGAAAAAAAAATTCTCTTTCAAGTATAGGAATACTTCCAATGGAGCCATGTGCACATCAATATGACAAATAAAATCATGTGTAGGCTTGAAATATATTCTTTGACATTGAAATATATTCTTTGAAATGTACCTAGATATAAGAGACCAACTTCTTTGACTGAGATGAGACCAGGAATTGTTGAAGAAAAGTGTGTTGATGAAACCTAATGATTATTTGGAACCAAATTAAAATTTAGTTGTGATGTCCCTAGTCAACATGCACATTTGGATCTATTTCTGTGTCGTCTTCTACCATGGCATTCAAATCTTCATATTTTTTTTGGTTGGTTTCTTGAACACATGATCGTAAACATGAGGGAAATTTCTCAATATCTAATTCTGATGTGTGATCTTCATCAAGTGCAACCCTTCATTATTTTGTCTCCTCATTGGAATCTTCTTTTTCTAAATGTTTTCCTTCAATGGCATCAAGAAAATATCTTTTTTCTATAATATTCCTGGGCTAAGATGAATACCATTTATACCAATATGAGTTGTTTGGAAGTTTTTTACCTCAACATTGTAAGTGGGTTGAGATACTTCCTTGTGTGGGTTTCGAAATGGTTTTACCAGCAGTTGAGTGGGAGTCGATTTTTGAGATGGATGTGGTTGGGATTGTGTTTGTGGTGGAGGTGAATGGTAGGGATAACATGGAGTTGGGTATGGAGGATATTGAGGAAAATATTGAGGATATTGTGGATTTTTCCCATAAGTTTCTTACCAACCTTGTTGCCAAGACTTTTTTTGGGGTTGAGATGGCCAAGATTACCAAGGAAAGGGCATGTTCCAATAACTTTGAGATGGATTTTCATAACCTTAAAATTGTGAATTAGGTTCTTGCATCATACCAGCTTGTCTAGGCTGCCATGGTCTTCTTAGAGCTACATAACATATCTTCTTTATTGACTGAATTACTCCATTGTCCTCTTGTTAAACTTCCTTCAACCTTGGTAATGATGGGAAATATTTAGTAGCATGTGATTTTGCATGGATACCAAAAATACCATCATCTTCATTTTTGCCATTTTGCATTCTTAACATTTCTAATTGTTCTCTTAGATTCCTAAGAATTTTTTTTTTAAAGTTACTATGAAAATTTCTAAGTTCAACTTGACTTACTGATCTTGATGTTGATTTACTCACTCTTTCCCTTACTCTTGATATGTGCTTGCATGTTTCATAAATTTCATCAAATGATAATTGGTATAAATCTCCCCTACTCATGAGATCAAGGAGATAAATTCATTCATCCCTAATTGTTCTAAGTGAGATTTTTTTTTAGTTTTTCAGATCCTTAATGGTGTAATTTTTCCCTCTTAAAATTATACACAAACCTCTCTATTATATCCTCAAGGCTCTCATCTTTTTCTCGAGCCATTCTAAATATTTCTTTTTAATATCATGATCTTTATATTTTTCTAGAAATATTTTTTACATATCATTCCATGATCTTATTGAATTAGTATCTAAAATCACGAACCGTTTAAGAGCTCTATCCTTCAATATGTTGTCAAAAACAATATCAATTATTGAGTCTTTAGTAAGTAACCATAAGATATACAAAGTATTTCAAATTCAAGTGGAAAGGTTTCTGGATCCTCTGGCCTTAGACCGTGGAATTTAGGAAGGAAATATGGAGATATGTTCCTCATATGCACACTGACATCACTATCTTGAATGGGAAATCCAAAAGGATGTTCTTCATTGTCATCATCTCCATCCATTTCTTCAACCTTATCTACCAACTCTTCTTATTCTACATGAAAACGTGGATGGTGATGTGGCTTTTACTGCACCATGTGATCAAGTGGGGGGTTTGGTGTTGGAGAAATATTTTTTTTATAAAAATTTTTGAATAAGAATGCTAATGCAATGCAATTTTTCTATCTTTGAAATGAAATATGCGTAATGAAATTTATGTTCTTGGAGAAAGTAAAAGAAATGAATCAACTATGGAATAAAACAATGCATACTTTGACTCCTCCCTCGAAACATCATCAAAAATAGATGATCCCAGTATGGAAACAAGAAATATGCAACGCCCAAGGCTACCACTTAAATTATCAACTCGAGGTTCGTACAAACTTAATAAGTGTTGGCACTATATGTGAAGCATAAAATGTGTCCTTCTTTTGTTGATCGGATGTAATGTAGATAATATTAACAAATCAAAGCCTAAACTAATCGTAAAATGGAAATTTTACTTTGAAAAGAAATTAATCCTAGGCAAGAACAACAATTTGAAATAAAAATCCTAAGAGCATGAATTCAAATAAATAAGCCTAATCTACTTTGTAAAAGGCACATCCTAAGTGGTGTTTATTCTTCTTCAATCATGGATTTATATCATAGGGGTCATGATTCAAGGCTAAGAGAAAAAAACCAAGATTTTGGAGAAAATATGGTCAAGTTTACATGTGCTACAAGAGTGTTATAGGTAGTTCCCACAGGTGAAACTGAATTGCTACACGAGGTCTTGTTCTTCTATAGGAGGAAATAAATCACCAAATGACAAATTGAATAAAATTAAAATGTGATGGGAAAATTTTTATTATTTAGTAGGATATCTTAGGACTCCAATCCAATTAGATCATTCCAAAATACCCCTGTTAACATGTGATAACAAATAGAAAAAAATTACTACTCTAAAAACTGGAAATTCAAGAACTAGTGAGCTAGTTAACCTATCAAATGACTAACCTAATAAAGTGAAAATGGAATGGGGTAAAAAAATTTATTAACTTGAATGCTAAAATGACCTAATACAAGTTTAATAAACTCAAATTAAGCTCATTAAAACGTTCTAAAAAATAGTAGAAAATTAGTAGTATTTGCAACAAAGGACTTCCATAAATTCTAGATTTGTGAACAAGTAACCCAACCCAAGTAGCTCAATGATTAAGATGATTTTAAAACTTTTTATAAGGATGGATCATTCTCGTGACTCTGTAAATAACCTACAAAAAAAATAACTTCAGTCATATACCAATGTAACCTACATCAAATGAAGCATGAATAGTAAATGCATAACACAACAAGGAAAAGACCCTCTAGCAGATGTTTTTGAGGAAATCCATAGAAAAATACCCCATACATCAATTTCTAGCGGAGGATACTAGAGGAGGTTGGTGGGTGGAGGGTTTTGCATAAATTTTCCTCTCGGTGCGCTTATCATTACATGTCGCCCCGGTGCTCTGGAACTGAGAAAGCACCGTTGCAGACTAAAACATTGGCACACCAGACACTGTGCATTCCGTCCACACTCGCCCAGTGTGTCTTATTATTCTATAGCATTGGTGCATCACAGATATTCCACACTGATGCATTATAAAACATCACGCCAAAACTGAAACCACCCGGTGCAGTAGAAATAAACTGCACCGATGCATCATAATACATCACGCCAAAACACAAACCAACAGGTGTGTTGCAAGAAACAGAACTGGTGCGTCTATAAACAATGCGCAACAATAAAGGGTTGAACTAAAAAAAATATGGAAAAATAACCCAGATTTTTTAGTTTTCCAGTGCTCCTGAGTTCTCAATTACCAGTGCATGCCCTATCATAGAACGCACCAGTGCACACGATAAATTGGCACACCGAACAACTTACGCGATGTACACACACATCCGGGGCCTCCTATTACTGTAACGCACCGGTGCTTCACCACTCTTCCACACCGGTGCATCGTAAAACACCGCGCCAAAATAGAAACGTTTCGATGCGTTCTTATCCAAGAGCACTAGTGCGCCAATAAACCGCACGCACTGGATATCGTTTCATAAAAATAAAAAAAATTACGGCCAAAAAACCGATGCTTTACGACTATTTCACACCAGTGCTTTATGGATAGTCCACCCCAGTGCATCATCAAAATTTCGCGTTGAAATTGAAACATCCTGGTGCGGTGTTAGGTAACTACCCTGGTGCATTATAAGCAACGCACCAAATTTGACACAGCCTAGTGCGGTTGTAGGCAAGCATACCGGTGTGCCTATAAAACCTCACGCATCGAAACCTGGTTAAATAAAAAAAAATTACGACCAAAAAAATTCATTCCTCACTTTCCTCAGTGATCTAGAGCTGTCAAGCACTGGTGCCATTTCCCCTTGTCCGCGCAACCCTGACATCGGTGCTCTCATTGCACCCATTGCACACACTACTTCTCTGCATTGGCCACCAATCTCCAGCTTGTATTTTGAAAAGCGGTGGGAAATTTTTCTTTTGCAAAGTTTACAACCAATATGCCTCCTCGATGGAAAAATGTACAGGTATTTTTCTAGTTTTTCCATAATTAAGCCTTTTAGCGGATTAGAAACTGAAATAACCTTAAAAATAACCATTAAAAAAGAAAAAAGAAAAATTTGCACGGTACGCTGGAGCTGTTCATGTCGCACCGGATAGCGGTGCTGCCTGTAAAATTTACAAGCCACACCACCACCGATGCTAATGGTATCCACACCCGTTTCCATGGTGGTACCGAAAGGCACCCTGAATAATTTTAAAATAAATAAAATAAAATAAAAGGCAGTGCGCTCATTTATCCAGGTGCACCGTTGACCACGAGAATCACAGTGTGGTGCATTGATGGAATTATCTGCCCCAGTATATGTTAGCGCACCACATTCTAGACTCTGAGAGGGTCAAGGGTGCGGCTGGGTAAAAGACCACACCATCGACTATGTAATAGTCATGAAGTGAATGCGCTGGCATGACTATATGCGCTGGGGCATATATTTTAGTCAGTGCACCGCTACTATGAACTTTGATGAATTTGATGGTGCCTGAAAAATAGACAGCTGCACCGAGGCTGGTGTGTTGTATTTCATTAGGGGAATTGGGACCGATGCTCTAAATTCTTAATATGCACCACGACTAGTGCATGATTGTTTTTATGGCGCACCGACTTTTTTGTTTGTTTTTTTTCAAAAAAAAAAATATATGTATATTCCTAAATACATATCTGTTTTAATAAAAAAAAATATTTAATATGGAAATGATTCAGAGAGAAGAGGAGGAATAGAAGAAACAACAGGCTGAACAAAATGACATGATTCGCCAACGGGAGGCCCAAGAGAGGGAGAGAGATGCATACCCTCACCCTATTACTACAGATACCTAGGAGATCCTTAGGCAAGTAGGCCTCCTCAAGTTCTATGAGGAGGCTACTTCCCTAAAGGCCCACAGTGTGTTTTTGATATATCTTATCTGCAGGTGGAATGCCCACCAATAGGCTTTCTAGGTTGTTCTTGAAGAGTGGTACACACCCACTGAGGAGGATATTTATTTTATTACAGGACTATCGATGAGAGGGGTGGATTTTCCCTCATTCCCAGATGTGTCAGTTGGTTGTGTAGTAGAGAGTCAGTTAGTTTACTCCGAGAGATACATTGGAGCACATGTACTGTCTCCTTCAGAGTTTCAGGCACCTAGAGGTCAGTTACGTATAAGTTCTTTTGGTAGACAGGACATGTAGTGCCTCTCCCTTATCATTTTGACCATTTCTCACAACACTAGTGACAGGTAATGCATTAGTTGCTCGCTTTTATACTATGTTGATTCTTTAGTACAACAGCCACAACTTGTCAGGTGGTCTGCCATTTTTTTGCGGCAGTTTTTTACGACCTTAGATAGATGTCGTGCTCATGCACAAAGGAGGGTCAATTTCCCTTTTGCTTCAAAGTTGTTTTTTTTTATTTTTTGAGAGGTTTCCAGAGATGAGACTCAGATTTGTTCAACAGCCTCATAGGCTGATGTTTAAGGCCCAAATTCACATGTGGGGTAAGATGATGCCCAAGAGGGGAGACACTTTGTTTCCAACCAGGATATCACATGATTCACTAGACTTACTAGCCAGTGTTGACGGGCTTCATCCCTTCATTATGGTCCCATGTTTTTATGCTGGCTTAGATTGGCAAGGGTGTCCCAACATCCTCTTCAGAATTGATGAGTCGCCAGATGATAGAGGTAATATTACTATTTTATTAATATTTATTCTAACATGTTCTTAATTAACTTGTTTTTTTTTAATTGTATAATGAAACTGTCTAATTATTATTGTGTACTTGTATATATTTTGCAGACATTAGCTCTTTTGATGGCGAGGAGATGCCGAGTCCACCACATGATCCAAGTGTGGATCCTAATGATGTCGATGATTAGGATATGGCTGATGCCAAGCATGATCATGATGAGGATGAGGCCGGCGCAGCAGAGAGACATGCTCCTGCTCATCATGGTGTACAGGTGCTGCCTTTTTCTAGGCGTGGTCGACCTAAGATCAAATATATGATGGAGTTGGCTAACCAACTCTGTGCATTGATTTTTGATGCAGGCATCAAGCTCTCTCATTACAGAGACATACAGGCCGATGATAGGTTCTTACGGATGTGGAGAGGCATGTCGCGTGACATGTACGGCCTAGTGCGGCATGTCGTAGGAGCTACAATAGATGTTATGCGACTGAGGAGGATTGCCCGTAGGTATAGGTTTAATTGAGCCACAACACGTGATGGACATTCCGTGAGCAGCAACTCACATGCATCTCATGATCGTTCACCTCGCGGCGCGCCTGATGAGAATGAAGCTCCACTGGAAGCATCTGACAGTCATCATAGAGATGACTCTAGACCATCGACCATGTCTAGTTAGCAGCTGTTGAGTCTCAATTCTGCATCTTTTCCATCCACTTTTCTATACCTTTTTCACTCACCTGAACCTACCAAGTTGTCAATATCATTTGCAAAAGAGCATCTAACATGGTTTTTAATTATATTTTTTTGTTTGCTATTTGATTTAGATTTTTTTCATTCAGCTGCGGAATCTTGCCATTTTCCGCAGCTGCTGCAACTTTCCACAGCTATTTTGTGAAACTCTATGTTACAGGTGTCTACAGGGAAAATGAGCCACATGGGCAAGTCAGGAATGATGTGGACATGGTTCGTGTCCTATTGGTTCGAGCAAACTCATCTAAAGAAGCCGCGGTCAAAGGCATCCACATGGAAGTCAACCATAGAGTCTTACGGTGACAGGACTCTGTTCCGTGTCACGTAAAGGTTCATATGGCCGTTTCTGAGCTTGTGGAGGACAAGTCGACATCTGTACATGACTCCATAGTCGAATTCAAACATCCACTTCTCATAGATTTATTTTCCAACACGTCCATGATCCTAGATCCGTGGACGTAATGGTCTACGTGTTCTACACCAGCATAAACTTTAGGAGACAGTTATATTTCTTTTGTTATATATAACGCGTTTGCATACGCATATAGAGTTAGTCCCAATTAGTCTCTGTTAATTTTATTAAATCTGCTCTGTAATGTAATTACGCTGCCTTTGAGCCTTAATACTACCATACTGTTATGACTGCATTTTTAATATAAGAAGACTCTGTTTTCCAACTTAATTCGTACTTGAAGATCGTTGCCAAGGCTGGTGTAGAGGGCCCCTGCTCAGCTAAGGTTTTGTGCATTAGTGTATAGTTCTTATTTCATTTATTTAAAGCTCATTGTGCCATAATCCATTCACATGTTTATACATTTCATTTTTTTTCATTTCTGTTTATAAACTTTCTTGCTTTCCATTTCACTTCTGTCTTTCATGCTTTATGTTGTTAATCACTGATCAGTGTTCTTGTTTCAGGTTATAGATAGGCAGCTCAGGCATTTTCATAGATTTTGACTAATGACATGGAATTAACATTGTTCTGCTGCTAATGTGTTTTTCTTAGTTTCTGTTTCATTTCAGTATTGCTTTGTTTAACTCAGTTTTGCTTAATTGTTTCAGTAGTTAAATTTAGATATTAAACTGCTCATAGCATCTTCAGTTGCCTCCGAAAGCCACAGCTGGACTGATGGTGAGGGATTGTATTATGAAATGTGTAGTTTAGTATTAGTTTCCTTTCTGCAAAATTAGATATATTAAATTGCTCATAGAATCTTCAGTTGCCTCCGAAAGCCACAGCTGGACTGATGGTGAGGGATTGTATTATGAAATGTGTAGTTTAGTATTAGTTTTCCTTCTGCAAATTTAAATATATTAAACTGCTCATAACATCTTCAGTTGCCTCCGAAAGCCACAGCTGGACTGATGGTGAGGGATTGTATTATGAAGTGTGTAGTTTAGTATTAGTTTCCTTTCTGCAAGTTAGAAATATTAAATTGTGCATGACATCTTCAGTTACCTCCAAAAGCCACAGCTGGACTGATGGTGAGGGATTGAATTATGAATGTATGGTTTGATATTAGTTTACTTTCTGCAAGTTAGATATCAGTTACTCAAGTTGTTGATGGTTACTTCCGAAAATCATAGCTGGACTAATGATGAAGGATCAGAAGATAAATTGATGTAATCTGATTTAGATTTACTTTGTTGCAATTTTGAATTTATTTAAGCATAGTTTCTCTTTGTTTAGACAGCAACAAGAATAGTTTAGTTTCATGCTCACTAGTTCACTGTTTTTGATTTATTAGACTTACAACATCTTTTCATTTTAGCAGTACATTTTCATTTCCTTTCAAGTTTTGTCATTGAAAATTTCAAATTCCTTTTTAAGTTTCAAGTTGGTAAATCATTATAGGGGATATCATTTCCTTGAACAAATATAACCATACTTGTTTTCATTTTAGAATTTCCATTTCACCTTAGAAAACAAAAAACGACAAAAAGTTAAGAAATAGGTTATCTTGCACATATAGTGCGCTGCACTTCATCAGCTTACGAATCCCGGATTGACAAATTAAATGCAGCAATTTAGGATACACTAAATTGACCAAACATTTTTGCGCCGTTGCCGGGGAAGTGTAACTAGGTAGCCAATTTCTTAAAAAAAAAACACAAAATAATAAAAGAAGGGAAAAATTGATAACTTCTTGAAGTTTGCTCTCCTCTTGCACCTAGTGTGATCTGGAGGATCAGAAAAGAGAGTTATTGGTTTAGTAATTTCTTAAGTATGCTCTCTTATTGCACCTAGTGTGACCTGGAAGATCAGAAAGAGGATTATTAGCCCAACTTAAAAAAAATAATAATAAAATAAAATAAAATAAAAAATGACATGCATAGAGCAAGAGATTCTAGGGGAAGGTTTATAGCTAAAGCCAAGAGTTTGATTTTCACAAGTCCATCTTCTTCAAGGCATAGAGCAGATTCACCACCATCTACCCCTAGCCTTAAGATTTTTGGAAGTCAAGGAACAGCTGAATTAGAGGATTCTCCTATACCACTTACTCAATCCCATTTAGAAAACAAAGAGACTTTCTCTCATTCTCCCTTGGTATAAAAACTAGAGGACTTTAAGGACTCTAAAGAAACTATCATGGAAGAGGAAGTAATAGATGGAGGTAGAGGTAGAGGTAGAAGAGGAGGAAACAATGGAGACAACAATGGTGAAGGAAATAATGGTAGAAATAGGGAAGGAGACAACTTGTTTGGATTCCCTATAGTTGATGAGGAAACTCATGCAACAATGAAAATTATCTCACCATCTGTCCTCCCTAACTTTTATGGATTGCGAAGTGAGGACCCTGAAACATTTATGTTTGAGTTTGAAGTTGTGTGCCGAACCTATGACTATATGGAAGATTCTCAAAAACTCAAACTGTTTCCTTCAACTTTGAAAGGATCTTCTTTGAAATGGTTCATGGGACTAGCCACTCAATCTATTAGGACTTGGAATGATATGAAACAAACATTTTTGGATATATACTTGGACTATTGTATGCCCACCAATCACAAGGATGAGGTATTCAAGATGATGCAAAAAGAAGATGAAAATTTGGAAGACTTACTTGAAAGATTTCAATACAACTTGAAAAGAGAAAAGATGAGCAACTTAGATGATGAAACCTTGAAATCCCTCATATTAAAAGCCATTAGAGATGAATGGATAGATATTTTAAACATTATGGGGAAAGGAGACATTTCTCAACTTCCACTTCGTGACATAATAGAACTATGTGTCCATCTCTCAAGATGAAAATCTAAAACAGGAAAAGGGCCTAGGGATCCTTCTCTTATTAGGGCTAACAAATCTGCAACTGGATCAGTAAGTAGGGTAGAGATTGGTAATATGCTTGATGAGTTCAAAACTGATATCTTAGGGAGCCTTAGTGAACAACTAGACACCCTTAAAATCCAAAACAAGCAGAAAGCAGAAACAGATGCTTTAGCCATCATTTGTCCGAAATGTAGAAAGAAACATGCTTTAAGGGAATGTCCCTTGGATGCAAAAGTTGTAGAAACATGTATGATTTGCTCAGAAAATCATGAGATCAAGGATTGTCCTTCAATTCCTGGACTCAAAGTTGTTTTTCAAGAAGACCCAAATTCAGTAGAATCTCTCTGTTTTGTTGCAAGGAGACCTTGGCAGGGACAAAAAACTCAAGGGTTTAACAACCCTATGAATTTTCAAACCCCACCAAATTGGAATCCTTGGCAACAACCTTGGCCCCAACATCAGAATCCATATCAGCCATGGGTACAAGGGATGCAAAATCTTTATGGGAGATTTGCTCAATTTTATCAATATCCTCCATCTTTTCAAAATCAACAAGCTCCACAACTTCCAAACCCAAATCCACAACTTTCATTGCCATTTCCACAACAACAACCTTCTCAACAAAATCCAAATCCTCAGCTCATGCTTCCATACCAACAAAAGACAAATCAACTTCCAGCTCAGCCATTGCCAAATCCTAACAATAAGAATCCTCAGAATACTTACATGGTAGAAGGACAACAATTTCCTACCTATATGATTGTTCCTCTCAACGATGTACAACTCAGATCTGGTAGAGTTTTAGAAAAACCTTCTATAGATATCCAAGAGCAAGATACCTCTAAGGAGGATTCTCTTCAAGTCAATAAGGGTTCTGAGGAAGAATCTCTTCAAAATTCAAATATTCAAAAAGAAAAAGAAATGTTAACACCCACAACTGCTATAGTTGAGCAACCTGCATCTTCATCTACACCTCCTTTTCCTGAAAGACTACAAATTGATAAGGGGGTGGAAAAACATATCTTGTTGCCTAACTATGAATTTCTAGATGAATTGAAGAATGTTTGTATCAAGATTCCCTTGCTACAAGCCATTCGAGAGATTCCTATTCTAGCAAAAACCATAAAGGAGTTGAGTTTCAAAAGACCAGGAAGGAAACTAAAAGACACAAGAAGAATCCACCTGGTACGAAAGATTGCAGATATTATGATGGAAAAAATTACCATGCAGAAGTATGTAGATCCAGGAAGTCCAATTGTCAAAACACATATAAATGGGATAGAAATTCCAAACACATTGATTGACTTAGGGGTTGCTATCAACATTATGAGTAGACAGACTATGGAACAGCTAAAACTTCCTAACCTTCTTTTTACACCTACTTTACTGCAACTTGCAAATCGATCAGCTATTAAACCAAATGGTGTATTAGAAGATATTTCAGTCTCCTTAGATTCTTGGGAATATCCAGTAGATTTTATGATTTTGACTCCCAAGAGTAATCTAGGAGGGCACCCACTTATTTTAGGAAGACCTTGGCTAGCCACAGCTGATGCTTTTATTAGTTGTAGATCTGGGGACATGTACATTTCTAATGGTAATTCGACAAAGAAATTCAATTTGTATTCTCCAGCAAGAGCAATCACAGAAGTAGGAGACAATGACTGGGTTGATGATGAGGACACTATACAACATGTCTTTACCATTTCTGAAATCAGTGAGGATAGTCAAATTATGAACACATTAGAAAATTTTGAGACATCTTCAGAATATGACCCCACACAATTTCAGTTGGAATCTGACATAGAATATTTATCATCAAGACAAATGTCTCTTTACTCTATGGAAGAGTTTGGTAGTTCTACCATTGAGATTTTTCCAGGAAAAACATTGAATATCAACAAACATATGGAAAAATCACAACAAGAAGAACTAACCAAAATCTTGCAAAAACATTCTACTGCATTTGCATGGGAGTATATTGACATGAAGGGTATTGATCCTAAGACTTGCATCCATCACATCTATATTGAGGAAAACAGTAGACCAATCAGACAACCTCAAAGAAGGATGAATCCAAATCTTAGGGAGATAGTGAAAGAAGAGCTCCAAAAACTTCTCAATGTAAACTTCATTTATCCAATTTGAGATAGCCGATGGGTTTCTCCTTTGGTTATAGTACCTAAAAAGAATGGTAAATGGAGGGTATGCATTGATTACAGGGAATTGAACAAAGCAACTTTGAAGGATCACTTTCCTTTGCCTTTTATCGATCAGGTATTAGACACATTAGCAGGTAAAAAGTACTTTTCATTTTTGGATGGTTTAGTGGCTATAATCAAATTCAGGTAGCACCTGAAGATCAAGATAAGACCACATTTACTTGTCCATGGGGAACTTTTGCCTACCGAGTACTTCCTTTTGGGTTATGTAATGCACCTGCAACATTCCAAAGAGCAGTACTAGGAATTTTTTTTGATCTAATCCATGATTGTGTAGAGGTTTATATGGATGATTTTATAGTTTATGGTAATTCATTTGAAGAGGCATTAGAAAATTTGGAAAAATTTCTTATAAGATGTAAAGAAACAAACCTTTCATTAAGCCATGAAAAATGCTTTATGATGTTTACTGAAGGGATTGTTTTAGGACATCATATTTCAGGAGATGGGATTAAGGTTGATAGATCAAAAGTTGAAGTCATTTCCAAGTTGCCTATTCCAAATTGTCAAAAATATGTTAGAAGTTTTCTAGGATTTACTGGTTACTATAGAAGATTTATAGAAAACTTCACTAAAATAGCATCTCCACTCTTCAAATTGCTTTCAAAAGACTATGAATTTAAATGGGATCCTGATTGTCAATCAACTTTTGAAACTTTGAAACCAAGAATATCTGAAGCACCTATCTTAAGAGGACCAAATTGGAAACTCCCTTTCCATATTTATATGGATGCTTCAGATACAGCTCTAGGAGCTGTGTTGGGTCAAAAATATTTAGTTCCTTATGCCATTTATTACACCAGTAAAAATTTGACTTCCACAGAGTTGAACTATATTGTGACTGAAAAAGAGTTTTTAGCTGTTGTTCATGCAATTAATAAGTTTAGACATTACATAACAGGCTATGAAGCTTTTATTCATACTGACCATTCTGCAATTATATATTTGATGAACAAACCTGTTACTAATGGCAGAGTGACAAGATGGATTTTACTTTTGCAAGAATTCAATATTACTATGTTGGATAGACCAAGAAAACAAAATACAATAGCTGATTTCTTGTCTAGGATTCAGAATACTAAAGAAGATTCTCCTGTAGAGGATAAGTTTCCTGATGAATACTTATTTGCAGTAACTATTAAGACACCTTGGTATGCAGATATTGCTAACTATTTGGTTACAGGGAAACTACCTTCACATTTATTTCCAAGTGAAAAACGAAAAATTATTCAGGAGAGTTCAAAATATTCATGGATTTTTAACGAATTGTTTAAAACATGGCCATATCTTGTGATCAGAAGATGTGTCAGGGAAGATGAAATGCCTGATATTCTTAAGGCATGTCATGATGAACCATGCGGCGGACACTTTGCAGAAAAAAGGACGGCCTATAAAATCCTCTCTTTAGGATATTATTGGCATTCCCTCTTCAAAGATGCAAAACAATATGTCAAAAGGTGTGACAGCTGCCAAAGAGTAGGGAAACCTACCCTTTCAAATGAAATGCCATTACAACCACAGGTACTCATTGAACCCTTTGAAAAATGGGCTTTAGATTTCATTGGACCTATTAATCCACCATCTAAGCAGAAGAAGTATATATTGGTTTGTATTGATTATGTTACTAAATGGGTAGAAGCCAAAGCATTAGTATCTACTACTGAAAATTCAGTTATTCATTTTCTTTATGAGGATATTTTTACTCGCTTTGGTGTTCCAAGAGAAATTGTGACAGATCAGGGGAGCCAATTCACATCCAATTTGGTGGAGAAGTTGATGGAAGAATACAAAATCAAGCACAAAAGATCTACTCCTTACCACCCGCAAGAAAATGGTCAAGTGGAGTCCACAAATAAATTTCTTGAAAGTATCATCACCAAAACTATTCATCTACATAGAAGAGATTGGGCAGAAAGGCTTCCTGAAGCCTTGTGGGCCTACAGAACTACATGGAGAAATACAACAGGACATTCTCCCTATGAACTTGTTTATGGGAAAGAAGTCTTGCTCCCCATTGAGTTCCAAGTCAAGACCTTCAAGATAGCAGTTCAGTTGGGGATGGACTTATCGGAAGCCCAAAAGCATAGAATGGAGCAGTTGAATGAGCTAGATGAGATCAGACAAGAAGCAATTCTAAGAACTGATCTAGTTCAATATCAAAGAACTAAATGGCATGACAAATATATCAAAGAGAAGAAGTTTCAAGAAGGAGAGTGGGCATTGTTATTTGACTCCAAGTTTAAAGATTTTCAAGGAAAATTTCAGACTCATTGGCTTGGGCCATATGAGATTGACAAGATCTTTAGCAATGGAGCTGTAAGAATCAAGACCATTGATGAGTTTCAAACTCCTCTTATTGTGAATGGCCATAGATTGAAAGTTTATCATAAGCCACTCTCAAAAGAGGATTTTGTCAAAAATTTTCAAGAAATTTCTGCAATCAGGCTGGTACAGAAGAATTCTTCTTCTCCACCAGCCTAGCTTTTGTTCTTTTCAGTTAAAAAAAAAAAAATAAAAAAAAATTGTATAAGCCTGAAAACCAATCACTGATTGGCAGTCTTATACAGAAAATATAGGGTGAAAATCAGGAACACCTGACACTCTATATTTTCCAAAGAAAATCTCTCTTTCATTTCACAAGTTTTGTGATCATTCACTCCATTCCATTCCACTTCATTCCATTTCATTTCACTTCATTTCACTCCAGTCCACTTCATTTCATCCATTTCATTAATAAAAAATCTTTTTCATGACCATTTCCATCTGGTCATTTGTCATTTGTTCATTTCCATTCATCCAAGTAATAGCTGTGTCAGTTTCCACAGCCAACATCTGTTTCCGCAGCTGACTCCAGTTTCCGCAGCCAGAAGCAGATTCCGCAGCTACTACTCTATTTTCAAAAAGAATGTACAGTCAAATGTTATTTCCATAATCATGAAATAAAATGCAGGTGAGAGGATCAAAAATGAAGACATGGAGCATTCAAGACACCAATGAAGAGCAATTAGTTGAAGACCAAAGGAAAAGGCAAATATTCCAAAGGTATGAATAAAATTTGTTTCAAATAGCATTGAAAAACACATTTTTATATAGTTCTGAACCATGAGCTCTATCCATTATGTGCAATGATTATATTGACAATTCCGTAACCTTTCACGATCTCCATATTATCCTCTCGCATTCATTCCCAAACGGTTCCATCATTAAACCCCCGATTTTCACTCATGATACAATATTCCACTGGTGACAATGAGACGTATTTGATTTGACCAAGGACTCTTACAGCCGCATAAATCCATAACCGTTGATTGAAACGTTTTCACATTTATTTCGTAGCCACCAAATTTCAAAACGCTGCCGAATGTGTTATACTCTGTCAATTGCACAGTCGTATCTCTGTTATGCTCACGAAACCCTTTTCTATTCTGTCTCACTCCATTCCGTTCATTGTGCTCATTTCCACTCTCGAATATCTACCCACAGTCTCACTCCATTCCGTTCATTGTGCTCATTCCCATTCTATAATATATTCCCACAGTCATTGAGCTCGTTTCTGTGCATTCAGCCGTTCTATTTCCATTTGAATCCTCCACGTAGGAAAGTCTTTGAAGATCAGAAAGAAAAAAATGGGTAAATTTCTAAGAGCAGAACCGGAAGGACCGAAGTTCATGGAGGGATATCCACAAGTAAGGGATGTATTGAAGAAAGCAAATTGGCTGCGGTTTATCCAGAAATTCAGAGGGTATCATAAAGAAGTGACAAAGGCATTCGCAAGGTCGTTTAATGGCTTGGAAGTAGAGATTGGAGACCTTAATTTTGCGGTCAATGAAGCATCTATAGCAACAGCCACGAAACTTCTTCAGGAGGGTGAGCGTTGGTTTAAGAATAAAAGTATCAGTGATGAAGCATGGAGAACAATCTTACGAAACCAAGGTATGGACATAACTGTTTTTAAAAGAGGAATTCTTGTGCATGCATTGAAAGAGGAATGGGCTACTTTGCTGCTAGTTGTTCAAAAATTCATTACATGTGAAGGCCGTTTTGGGTCCATGTACATGTACCATACCAGGTTACTGATGAATTTTCTAGATAATCAAGCTCTAAATCTCCCATATTTTCTATTAAATAGCTTGAAGAAAATGTCTGTGACTGTTCAGAAACATTTAGGAGATGTAGAACCTCATCTATATCACCACGGCCTTATAAAAATTTTGATTGAAAAGGAGTTAAAGGAAAAGAAAGACACATGGGAACAATTTCTGGTTAGAAATTTCTTTGAGGAACCTCAGGAAATTCCTGAAGGTAGCACAACAACAAGAAGTAGGAGAAAAAGAACAATTGATGAAATCCAAAATACTCCTACTACTGCAATTGAAAGAACTGATAGGGAAGAAAGACTGTCAAAGAGGAAGAAGAAATAAATCAAGGGTAAGAAGCCAATAACACCAAAAGAAAGAAAAACTATTGAGGCTATACATAAAACTCCTTCTGAAGAAGAAGAAGATAATCAAGTGTTATCTGAAAGACTAATTTATCTTCAAAAACAGTCCTCTATGGCCAAGAAGACAGAGAAAGGAAAACAAAAACAAAAGGATAGTGCACCACAGCGTGTGAGAAGAAGCAGCAGACTTAAGGGGAAATTGAGGAAAACGAAAATGAAGGGTCCTCATTTCATTGATTTGGGAGAGGAAACATCTGAACAGTCCCAGCTAACCATAGTCCATCTCAATCAGTTAGTGAACCTGGTTCATTTCATTCCCAATCAGACATTGAACATACTCCATCCCATTCTCAGCAAGATATTGATGTGAGCCCTCCTCAGCCAGATTATTCTCCTTCACGGCATTTTGGGGACAGCCCAATAAAAATGACACCAGAAATAGACCCCAAGAAGCAGGAAGTATATGAATATATAGAATCTTTGGAAAAGGCAGCTACAGGTCCCAGTACTTTGTCTATCCAGCCTCATACAGTACAGGATGATTTAGTCCAATCACTAAAACAGGAAATTTTTGAGTTAGAGCTTTTGAATAAACATATCAAAAATGAAAATGAGACATTGAAGGAACAAGGCAAACTGGACAAAATCATCCATGATAATACTATGCTACATCTGGGAATATGGCAAAAGAAGAACAAGAAATTGAAAAGAAAACGCCAGAAGTTGAGCAGAGCACTGGTTAATATCAAATTTAGGTGCTTAATGAAGAAACCCAGAATGTTAGTAGCACCAAGGAAGAGGAGGAGAGGATTGGATGTGCTGGCTGAAATGTCAAGGCACATGAACTAAGGAAGGAATATTAAAATTTTGGTTGCATGAGGACATGCAACACCTTCACAGTGGGGGTATGTTGAGTCTCAATTCTGCATCTTTTCCATACACTTTTCTATACCTTTTTCACTCACCTAAACCTCCCAAGTTGTCAATATCATTTGCAAAAGAGCATCTAACATGGTTTTTAATTATATTTTTGTGTTTGCTATTTGATTTAGATTTTGTTCATTCGGCTGCGGAATCTTGCCACTTTCTACAGCTACTGCAACTTTCTGCAGCTATTTTGTGAAACTCTATGTTACAGGTGTCTACAGGGAAAACGAGCCACATGGGCAAGTCAGGAATGATGTGGACATGGTTCGTGTCCTATTGGTTCGAGCAAACTCATCTAAAGAAGCCGCGGTCAAAGGCATCCACATGGAAGTCAACCATAGAGTCTTACGGTGACAGGACTCTGTTCCGTGTCACGTAAAGGTTCATATGGCCATTTCTGAGCTTGCGGAGGACAAGTCGACATCTGTACATGACTCCATAGTCGAATTCAAGCATCCAATTCTCATAGATTTATTTTCCAACACGGCCATGATCCTAGATCCGTGGACGTAATGGTCTACGTGTTCTACACCAACATAAACTTTAGGAGACAGTTATATTTCTTTTGTTATATATAACGTGTTTGCATACGCATATAGAGTTAGTCCCGATTAGTCTTTGTTAATTTTATTAAGTCTGCTCTGTAATGTAATTACGCTGCCTTTGAGCCATAATACTACCATACTGTTATGATTGCATTTTTAATATAAGAAGACTCTGTTTTCCAACTTAATTCATACTTGAAGATCATTGCCAAGGCTGGTGTAGAGGGCCCCTGCTCAGCTAAGGTTTTGTGCATTAGTGTATAGTTCTTATTTCATTTCTTTAAAGCTCATTGTGCCATAATCCATTCACATGTTTATACATTTCATTTTTTTCATTTCTGTTTATAAAATTTCCTGCTTTCCATTTCACTTCTGTCTTTCATGTTTTATGTTGTTAATCACTGATCAGTGTTCTTGTTTCAGGTTATAGATAGGCAGCCTGGGCATTTTCATAGCTTTTTGACTAATGAAATGGAATTAACATTGTTTTGCTGCTAATGTGTTTTTCTTAGTTTCTGTTTCATTTCAGTATTGCTTTGTTTAACTCAGTTTTGCTTAATTGTTTCAGTAGTTAAATTTAGATATATTAAACTGCTCATAGCATCTTCAGTTGCCTCCGAAAGCCACAGCTGGACTGATGGTGTGGGATTGTATTATGAAATGTGTAGTTTAGTATTAGTTTCCTTTCTGCAAAATTAGATATATTAAACTGCTCATAGCATCTTCAGTTGCCTCCGAAAGCCACAGCTGGACTGATGGTGAGGGATTGTATTATGAAATGTGTAGTTTAGTATTAGTTTTCCTTCTGCAAATTTAAATATATTAAACTTCTCATAACGTCTTCAGTTTCCTCCAAAAGCCACAGCTGGACTGATGGTGAGGGATTGTATTATGAAGTGTGTAGTTTAGTATTAGTTTCCTTTCTGCAAGTTAGAAATGTTAAATTGTGCATGACATCTTCAGTTACCTCCGAAAGCCACAGCTGGACTGATGGTGAGGGATTGAATTATGAATGTATGGTTGGATATTAGTTTACTTTCTGCAAGTTAGATATCAGTTACTCAAGTTGTTTATGGTTACTTCCGAAAATCATAGCTGGACTAATGATGAAGGATCGGAAGATAAATTGATGTAATCTGATTTAGATTTACTTTGTTGCAATTTTGAATTTCTTTAAGCATAGTTTCTTTTTGTTTAGACAGCAGCAAGAATAGTTTAGTTTCATGCTCACTAGTTCACTGTTTTTGATTTATTAGACTTACAGCATCTTTTCATTTCAGCAGTACATTTTCATTTCCTTTCAAGTTTTGTCATTGAAAATTTCAAATTCCTTTTTAAGTTTCAAGTTGGTAAATCATTATAGGGGATATCATTTCCTTGAACAAATATAACCATACTTGTTTTCATTTTAGAATTTCCATTTCACCTTAGAAAACCAAAAACGACAAAAAGCTAAGAAATAGGTTATCTTGCACATATAGTGCGCCGCACTTCATCAGCTTACGAATCTCGGATTGACAAATTAAATGCAGCAATTTAGGATACACTAAATTGACCAAACAACAGCCTACAGCTACATTCATCAGTACTAGTCATGATCATGAGCAGGCTGTACCATCCACTGCCGAGGCTGCACTATTGACTGAGAAAGCCTCCACTACTACTACTCATATTGATGTTGTACTACCACCAGCGGATGCATCCATCAGTACTAGTGATCATGACCATGAGCAGGCTCGAACATTAATTGTTGAGGCTACACCCAGCTTTACTGAGCAGGCATCCACTTGTAGTACTGCTATTGATGTTGTTATACTACCACCAGCACCTGATCCATGACATATATATTACAGTCGTATATTTTTAACATTATTCAAATATATATATATATATATATATATATATATATATATATATATATATATATATATATATATATATATATATATATATATATATATATATATATATATATATGGTCCATGTATTTTATGTTCATGTTGCAGTTGTACTTAATTTTCATGTTGGTAATCATCATGATGTGCCGCATATTGTTAGGAAATGTTAGATATGTTCATTTAATGTTTAGCTTGCAGATAGATGTGTATATGTGATAGCATGAGTTATTTAACATATTGAGATGTATATTTGATGTTTGTGTTGTGATGATCTTAATATATAATGTTAATTTGATGTTTGAATGTGTTTATTAGTTGAATATGATGTTTCTACGATGGTTATCATGATCGAGATGATGTTTATTAATTAATTTAATATTAAATGACCATGATATTTATTAAATATTATGTCGTGATTGTAATTGTAATTTAAATTTTAATTGTGAGTAAAATTGTAAAATTGTATTTGTATTTGTACTTATTGTAATTTAAACTGTAATTGTATGTAAAATATTTATTAATGTAAAATTTTCATTGTAATTGTAATATTTAATTTATTCGGAAATGATTGTAATTGTATATATGAAAAATTATAAAATTGTAATTGTAAATGTAATTGTATGTAAAATTATAAAATTGTAATTGTATTTGTAACTGTAATTTTAATTGAATTGTATCTAAAATATTTATAAAATTGTAATTGTAATTATAAATGTAATTCTATGTAAAATTTTAAATGTAATTGTATATAAAATTCTAAAATTGTAATTGTATTTGTAATTGTAATTTTAATTGAATTGTATCTAAAATATTTATAAAATTGTAATTGTAATTGTAAATGTAATTGTATGTAAAATTCTAAAATTGTAATTGTAATTTTAATTGAATTGTATGTAAAATATTTGTAAAATTGTAATTGTAATTGTAAATGTAATTCTATGTAAACTTGTAAATGTAATTGTATGTAAAATTCTAAAATTGTAATTGTAATTGTAATTGTAATTTTAATTGAATTGTATGTAAAATATTTGTAAAATTGTAATTGTAATTGTAAATGTAATTCTATGTAAAATTGTAAATGTAATTGTCTGTAAAATTAAAATTGTAATCCTAATTCTAATCGTAATTCATCTATGTGAAATTAATGTAAAATTGTAATTGTAATTTTAATTCTACTTTTAATTGTAATTGTATGTAAAATATCTGTAAAATTTTAATTCTATTAATGTGAAATTTTAATTCTATTAATGTGAAAATTTTGATTGCATTAATGTAAAATCATTTTATTAAAATATTTAAATTTGTAAATTTGCAAATAATTGTAAAATAACAAATGTAGAATAATACGAATATTGTAACATAATAAAGTTTAGAAAATAATGAAAATAAATTCACGTACTTTATAATTATCATTATTTTATTATGATATTACATACAAAAAAAAGAACTTTATACAGTCTGGTGCGCTTATCATCCTAACACGCACCGGTGCATGACAACTCTTCCGCATCGGTAACGAATAAACATAAATAAAAAAAATGCAACTCTAATTTATTTAAGTGAAAAAAAGTGGGAATTTGAAAAATGGGCGGCAAAATATTTTTGAAAATCTAGTTTCATAAAATAATTCTTTAAATATTAAACACTTTTCATGTTTTCACTATTTTTGTTAAAATTTTCAGCCATATATTTGCGGGAGACAAACCTAGAGCAAGAGAGAAGGAGGGCATTGTGGAGCAGCGAAATACGTTCAAATGGAAGTATTCAGACAATCAGAAACCAAACCTCTGGTGATTTAAACCCTGTATCATAGAATTTGAAACCATATTTTGATTAAATTTTATTATTTTTTTACTTTTTTTCTGCATTTTTTTACTTTTTTCTACAGTTTTATCCATTTTTACCCTAAACCGTTCATTTTTTGTTTTGTCCCTTTCCTCTCCCTATTTCTGTGATTTCAGAATTAGGGTTTTTCATTTTAGATTGACGTCCAACCCACGGGATGAATTACATAGCCGAATCCCAATCCATTCTGCCATTGTGTGAATTATTGAAAAAATGGATTTGTCTTTATCGATTCACCCTATGTACTATACCACACCGGTGCTCTATATTATATAGTGCACCGCGAAAGTACGGTGGTAAAAAAATGAAAACATTTTTTTCTAAATCCATGGGCCAAAACTGAAATAGGGAACGGGTGCTCCATTTAACTAGGAAAGCATCATATGGTGTATTACACCATTTTTGCGGTGCATTTATAATACCCCATGCACCGTTAGGTCTATTAAATTATTTTTTGTGGTGCGTTTACAATACCAAACGCATCGTATCTTGTATTATATTGTTTTGAGGTGCGTTGTTAATATTCCCACACACCAACGGCGGTGCGGACCTCGTGAAAGGCGCACCAGTGTCTTGAGATTTATTTTCTACCTGAAAAGTTGAAAATTTATTTATAAATATATTAATGAATGATATGGTACAGATTTAAGATTGATAAATAAATGCCTGACAAGATATCAAGTAACAAAAATACTATTAACACATCAAGAAAAGAAAAAAAGACAAGTTATTTGTAAATTATTTATAAAAAATATTATTTTTGAACTATTTGTAAGTTTAACTAATATGTATTGTTTACTGTGTATCATATAGAACCACAAAATGATGAAGCTCGATATGATTATTTCTGATTTAAGACCAGAAGAGCGTAAAAGTTTAATGGAAAAATTACAAAAGGATGAATCAAGTGAATGAAAAAATACTATCGATCCAATATGAGTTTCATTTTTAATTATCATTAATAATATACTTAAAATTATTAGATAAAATGTGTCAAACATTCTACTAATTCACATCTGTTTAATGTTGTACCGGGACCAAAAACTTAGAAAAGGAATGTTGTTCTAAGAAAAGAAAAGAAAACAGAACATGCAAATGAAAATCAATTGCTCCTTAGCTCATCTGGAGTGGTGCTAGAAGTTAACAAAAGGGGAAAAACATTTACAAATGTTTGAGGGATCTAGTGGAATGAATGTATAAACGTTCTTTCCAACATCAAGAACGTGCTTCAAATGTAATATGCAATCATTGAATTTTTTGATCATTAGGTACAATAAATAAACAATTTAGCATTAAATATTAGTTTTCAAGAATTTTCTTGCAGAAAAGAAAATAAAATGGAACCCATTCAGCACATAAAACAGGACGGAAAGGAAGAAAATGGTTGATCTATAAGTTGGTGAGTAATTGTTACTTCCTTATAATAACTTTACTAGATTTCATTTTTGTATTTTTGAAGTTGTTTTACAAAAATCATCATTGAATGTATTCAAACACGTGCTAATATATAAAGAACAACCATGTTAGGTCCCTATATTACTATTATAGTCCCTTATTGTTGTTATTGTAACCCCCTTATTGTTATTATTGTACCCATGTAACCCCCATATTGTTATTATTGTATCCCTGTAACCCCCATATTGTTATTATTGTGCCCTTAAATTATTATTGTTAGGTCGGATAGGATTACATTGTGGCCCCATGGACTCCTATATATAGAAAGGAGGTTTTGTAATTTGTATCATCCAAGAATTTTTCATTCATGTAATATATTAGAGTTTTCCCCCTCGAAGTGGCTTATTTCTAAGGCATTGATATCTCTTTTCTTCTATTTTTGGAGCTGTTTTCCCAACATTTGGTATCAGAGCTTTAGATTTTAGGGTTTCGTAGCTCCAAACAGGTCATCGTGGCATTTTCTCTATAATTTTTTTTCTACGAAATTTCAGAAGCTAAAATTTTTAGAGTGCGAAGCTAAAATCCTGAGGAAAAGTTTCACAAAATTTCAAAGCTTGGTTCACAATATTTTGGAGATATGATCCGTGGAAGTTAGGTCTTTTTTCAGGCTCCTGAATTTCACTTAAAAATGTCATCGCGAAATGTTCTCTATAACATTTTTTCCACGAAGGTTCAAAAGCTGAAATTTTTAAAGCATGAAAATAAAATCCTAAGGAACATCTTCGCAAAATTTTAGAGCTTGGTTCGTAACAGTGTTGGAGATATGAGCTATGGACACTAGGTCTTTTTCAGGCTCCTGAATTTCATCTCAAAGAGGTGATCGTGGAAAAATATTCATAACTCTCTCTCTGAGCATCGGATAGGAATTATGTAAAAAGTGAATGGAATTACACGGACTATAATTGCCTATCTGTAAATTTAAAGCCAAAGGAGAAAAAAGTGACATGTGGCAAGCTGTAAAAGTTTTCTCTACCGAATTAGTCCATAATTAGGTCATTGTGGGAGATTGGAAATAACTTTGTCTTGAAGAATCCAAATCAAGTCAGACCTATGGCAATTAAAAGAAGGTTTAAGGGGCTACGTCAGGGCCAAATTTTAGATATTAAAGATCTAAAATCACAAAGATAATTCAGTTTCAATATTGAGCTCCTTAAAATCAAGAAAAAGGTGTGTATAGTTTTTTTCAAATTGCACAAGTCTTGTTTGAAAAATCAATTTTAAGTGATTCCAAAGGCCTATTGAGCATAGATATCAGTATTGGGTTCTAAAATGCCTCCTAAAAATAATTCAACACCCATTAAGCCGTTAGAGTAATCTACTATGACTCATGAAGATGAAGAATTGCAACATGATCTATCAAAATTACAAGAGCAAGTGCAACAAAATTTGGTCTCACAAAGAGCAACAAAAAATGAAATGAATGTTTTGAATAAAAGCATGGAAGCTAATATGGATGGTTTGAATAAAGGCATGAAAGCTACGATGGATGGTTTGAAGAATGGTATGGAAGCAAAATGGATGGTGTTGATCATAATCCTTTCCCCATAAAATTTCACAGCCAATCTGGTTCAGATCTCTCAAATTATCCCCTTGTGGAAAACCATCCTTACACCTATCGCTACCATTTCCCACCTCTAAAGCACATTATTAACGGCTGCAAATTCATATCCGAATATATAAAAGGCCCAGCCCCTTTCGGTCTTGAGCCCCTCAAGTTTTCGCTCCATATAACCCGGAGGCTCGATCGAGTGCTAAGCTCTATAGGCGCTTATCAAATGAATATCGAGCGCTCTATGAGCCGTCGATCTGTACAGATCGGATGAAGATCATTCATCTTTGCCGTGCCCATAACCCACCTGCCTGTCGTCCGATCAAACGATGAAATCAACGGTCCGCAGCCTATCTATCCTTGGTGGTCCCCGCCCCACATCCACTGTTCCAAAACTGCCTGGTATCCATCGCACCATGTTTCAGTGGTAGGCAGTAATTCTCGTTCGGCCAGTGATTCCACTCAGCGCTCGCCACGCGTCCCAGCGTACAGCTCTGAAACCACTCTCCATCGCGCATTATTGTTCGACTGAAGTCACGCGGTGATATTTATCACATCCGTTCGATCTGAAGGTCATCATCCAACGACCATCGCACTCCAAAGATGCATGAGTTTTAGTCCAAGTGTACAGTGCTCATGGCCCACTGTTCATTGCCTCCAATGCTCTTTCAACCGTCGATCTCCTCCTGAGATTGGACGGTCAAGATTTTTTCACCCCTCACTTTGACCGACCCCCATAGTGAATACTCCACGTCATCCATTCCCGATGTCTTGGTGTCGTACCACCTATCCCTCAGTATTTCCCCACGTGTTCTTTGCCACCCAGACCTATATTGGTTCATTTCTTCATTTCTTATGTATTTCCACGATCGTGTTCACATTTCGCCAACCTTATCCATTGTCACCTTCCTCCGTCACGCTGAATTTCCCACCATTGTTCTGCATCTCCCAACCGCTCCACCATGCCGCACTGTCTCATCATGATCCTCACTGTGTTCACCCTCTCATGCATGGTTTTATTTAACAAGTTTGTGGGTTTTGCAGGTTCACAGCAACAGAGAATTACCATAAGTTCCAGCCTCCATTACAAAAGTCGAGTACGCTCCAAAGGACCATTAATCAGAGGCAGAATTATGAAAAAAGGATTTGGGAAGCTGTGGAGATATGACTTCTATTAAAGAAACAAGGGCTAAAATCTATCAAACCCTCCAGATTTATTTAAAGCGCATATTTTTGTAGATGAAGACATTAATGTTGCAGCAAAGAGTATCAGTGGAAGATCCAGGAATTCAGTGTTCAGTATTTCATAATTTCAATCTTAATTCAGGGTCTAGAGGGCAGAGGGTACGATGCACAAAAAAAAATACCCTCCAGGTTTCATTTCAGCCGAATTTCCCTTCAGGAAAGGACACAATTTTTATGTGATCTTACCTCTTTCTAGTGTTCCTGAAGAGACTTTCACCCACAGCATTTATTTCAGTTAGCAGGTCACAGAGTACATCCAACACTATAGCGTCGTCAAGCAGTATGGGCGGGCACTTTTGCACCACTTTGTTTTAATGATACAATTAAATACCTATCACCTACCTCTTTGCTAGGTTTTTGGTTCCTCCTATAAAACTCTAGGAGAACGAATTGATTATGGTTCCAAATTTTATCAAAAAATCATGCAGTGAAAGGTTTTTGTATACACTTTGTAGAACTTTGTATGAAGGCTCAAAGCCCATAGGGTCTCAGTGAGGAGGAGTTCTATCTGTCAAAGAGGATTCTGGTCTTTCGTATTTCACAGTCTGTAACTCTCTTTATTGTGTTATATTAATAGAACAATCCATTTCATCCATCTTTCTTGTATCATGTTTTGGAATGCGAGTGGATCACTGATTTTGGGTATGGATTCATCCTAGTTGATGCCCATATTTGGATCATTAAAGAGCTTGAAATATGGCTCATGCATGATATACTGTTCCATTATTCAGCTAACCATACTTCTGCTATCTTAGTTGCTTTGGGAGGGTGCTTTTAAAATGCTATTATCATGTATGGATTCTTAGATTGGTTAGCCCATGCATGGGGGTATTGTATATCTGGGTATCAACTCATTGTCAACTAATATCTTCTCAATATTTCTTTCACTACGTATACCTTCTGATAATTTATGTCTGTGAAGTATTCCTAAATTGGCCCACTTTGCAGTAAACTGTCTTTGAATTGTCTGTTTCTTTTGTATTAGAGTTCTACATCTTTCTTCTGTAGTATCTTCTTCCCTGTGTCAGTTTCTGAGAGTTTGGTCCCATTCCATATTATTTCCCTGTTTACAGGAGATAGCATGTCAGCTGAAGCTGACAACTTCATACACTATATTATATGCTCCTTGCTATGCTAAGATGTCCTAGGCACCGGTCTATCACAACTATAGGCTGTCTCTAGGAGTTACAACATCTTTCTGGCACCGTTGCCGGGGACGAAGTTAAGAAAATCAGAATCCCTGTGCCTCGACAAAATTTTATTCACTCTTCAAGTAGGTGAGCACGGAGAGTTGAGAGTTGTAAAATCTCTCACCTTGGCGACTCCACAGTTGTTATTTGATAAATCTATTTGCAGTCCTGGCTCCTCGTAAGCCACAGCTGAGGTCAGATACGTCTAAGCCAAAGACACCTTCAGTGTCTGACCCTCACCATATTATACATAGGAGAAATTGGAGGGAAAGGAAATCAGCCTCTTCCGAAATTCCTGGAGTGTTTACAAAATACTTTCCATCCTCTTCTTCTCAGGAAACCCAAGTGCCAAATCCTGACTCCACTGTGGGAGATAATGATTATTATTATTCAGACAGTCCACTGCGAGGAGGTGTCGAATTTAAAGACAGTATTCATCCTACTCCTAAGGTTGAAGAGGTTAAAGAGGTCACTGACGTACCTGTTGTTAATAGACCTTTGTTCCCCTCAACCCCTCAAGCTGCAGTTGAGTATATTCGTATTATTATTCATACCCCACTTCCTCCTCCTCCTCCTCTTTCTCATCAAACTATTGCACTACCTCCACCTCCTCCAATGGCCAATGTTTCGGCCTTCTTGATGAAAAAATATTCTCCCCTGGCATTACCACAAGTGTTGAATGATATGCCCCAAGATTATTTGAATATCTTGCCCAGATTTAATGGAGAAAATGAGATTGATGCTCAAAAATATCTTGAGACTTTCTTCTCCTTTGCAGAGAAATTTAATGTTGAACATTTAGATGTGGTTTTAAGACTATTTGTGCAATCTCTAGATGGTGAAGCTCGAAAATGGTTTAATACATTGGCTGGTTGTTCTATCACCACTTGGGATAACATGGAAGACACTTTTCTCAGGAAATGGGGGGAGAAGAAAGACCATGGAAATTGTCTCATTGAGTTCAACACACTAAAGAAAATACATAATGAAGGAGTGTCAAAATTTATCAAGAGATTCACTAAATTGTATTTGAGTCTCCCTAGTGATATGAAACCCCATCAAACTGCTGCTAAAGTTGTTTTTGTAGCAGCCTTTGATTCAGAATTTGGTTTCTCTCTCAGAGAAAGAAAGTCTGCTACTCTAGATGATGCTCAGGCAGATGCACTAGAGTTAGAAGCAAACTTTGCCTCCACTGGAAAATCAAAATGAAAACCTAAACAGGATAGCAGAAGAAGGGGCAAAGAAGAGGTATCTACCTCTAACCAAGACAAAGACTCATCCAATGACAAAATGGAGGAAATGAGAAAATTGATTAAGAAAATGGTCAAGCTTGAACTAGAAGCCAAGAATTCAGCTTTCAGGAATTTCCAGAATGCTCCAAACAGAGGTTACAATCCTCCATATAGGAAACCACCCTTGCAAATATTGCCAAGGGAAGTAAAGGAGCAACAGGATCAAGTGCCACACCCATTATACCTAGAAGGTCCAGTAGATGATTCTACTGAGGACACTGCCTATGGACTGGAGGATGCAAATCTTGCCTTTTCAAATAGTGATGGAGAAGAATGCCCTTTGCAAGAGAATGATGAAGTTGGGCGCTCATTGCAAGAAGAAGAAAAGATCAAAGATGTAGATGAAGCAGAATTTGATCATTATTGTAAACAATTTGACGATTTTATGCAAGCACATTTCAATAGAAGATATCATCTCAGATGTTCTAGGAAGAGGACTCGTACCCAAGAGCAAGAAGAAGAGCTACCCCAGAAGGAAGCACCTTCTCAAAAGGAGGCTACAATGTAGAAATTCGTAGACAAAGGTAAGGGCCCTCTAAACAAACCTTTGCAGTCTAGTGATCAGATTCCTTCTTCTTCAAAAGTAGTCACTTCCCCTAATGCAAAATCTCTGTCAAAAGAAATCAAACCCCTAGCTGAAAATAAAGATTCAATAGAAGTTGTAATAGAAAAGTCTCCTCCTGCTTTTAGCCTACAAAAGGAACTTGAGAAAGTCAAAATATCGGTCCCCTTGACTGAACTGTTGAAACAACCAGCGTATCAATCTCAAGTCACCTCTTTCATGCTCCTTCCAGAAGCACCAATCATTCCAGATAGCCTCAACCTTCAAGAAGAGAGACCCATGGTAGTTTTTGGCCCACATGTTGAGGAGATAGATCCCTCTACTCCTCCATTCTATGTGTCTCTAGCAATCCATGACCTGTTATTACATAACTGCATGTTAGATTCCAGAGCTTCCCATAATCTTATACCTTTGTCAGTCATGGAATAGCTAGGTTTGAAAATCACACTTCCATATAAGGATCTCTATTCATTTAACTCCAAAAGAGTTAAATGCTTGGGGATGATCAAGGATTTGGTGGTCAATTTGGCCCAAATCCCAGCAAAAAGTCTGGTAATGGATATCGTGGTGGCTGACATCCCAGCTCGTTTTGGTATGTTGTTGTCAAGGTCATGGGGAACAAAAATTGGTGGATCACTCAAGATGGATCTAACATATGCCATTATCCCAGTCTTTGGTGGCCAAGAGAGGAGATTGTACAGGGAGACTAGATTTGTCAAGATGGTGACTAAGGCTAATAATTCTGTAAATTCACCAGTCTATAGTAAGGAAGGAGATTTTTCATGTTTTTCTGGAAGAAGATGAAGGTTATGCTCATGAATCATCCCTCTGCCAGATCAAGATTGAGAAATCCTTAAAAAACCATGAATCAGGAATGTGGACACTTCATTTCGATGGGGCGAATTCAAGAGAAGGTAATGGAGCTGGAGTTCTATTGATTTCTCCTATAGGTAAATGGATCCCATTGTCCTTCAAACTGGAATATGAAGCCACCAATAATGTGGCTGAATATGAAGCACTCCTGCTAGGATTGCAGACAGCCAAGAATATGAACATACAAAGCTTGAGGGTTCTGGGAGATTCAGAACTGGTGGTCAGGCAAGTCAAGAACCAGTATCAGACTAAAGATCCTCGGCTAAGGGCTTATAGGAATGAAGTTGCGACATGGTAGATAATTTCTTCTTGGAATTTAATATTTAGTTCATGCCCCAAGAACATAATAGGATGGTTGATTCCCTTGCTATGGCTGCTAGTACATTTCGACCACCTCAGAACCTTGTTTTAAGATATGAAGTTGAGGTGCATTATCGACCTTCAATCCCAGATAACATCAAGCACTGGCAGGTATTCGAGGATGAAGAAAAGATGAAGAGATTCTTGGAAACAGTGGGAGAATTCTCCAATATGGATATTGATGATAAAGAAGAGGTAGAATTTGAAGATATTTCAAAAAGAAATTGGGAGGAGAAAGTGGCAAGAAACAAAGTGTTGCAGCTAAAGGGAAACGTTATACCTAGAGGGCCGGTACCTCTAGAAATATTATTTGACAAGAATGATGTCCCATTGCAGCCTAGCAAAGTGGTAGAAGAAAATCAGGTAGAAGATCTGAATCTGGGTACTGAGGCTGATCCTAAAATTGTAAAATTATCAAAGAAGGTCCCAGAAGAATATAAGGGGTTGTACCTGAAATTATTTCAATCTTATAAAGATGTGTTTGCATGGTCATATCAGGACCTAAAAAATTTTGACATTAGTATAATGCAGCACAAGATTCCTCTGAAGGGAGATGCAAAGCCTCATAAGCAGAACCTTAGACAGATAAATCCTCTGCTGCTCCCTTCCATTGAGAAAGAAATTAAAAAGTTGTTGAAGGCCAAAATAATTGTGCCATTGAGATACTCTGAATGGGTGGCAAACCTGGTGCCTGTCCAAAAGAAGAATGGAGAGATAAGGCTATGTGTGGATTTCAGGAATTTAAACAGAGCATCCTTAAAGGATAATTATCCACTGCCCAATATGGACCACATTTTGCAGAAAGTGGTTGGAGCTTCCAGGATGTCAATGATGGATGGATTTTCTGGTTATAATCAGGTGGCTGTACTTCCAGAAGATCAGAAGAAGACTGCTTTCACCACACCATGGGGTACATTTATGTATGCCAGGATTCCTTTCAGACTAATTAATGCAGGGGCCACTTTTCAGAGGGCCATGGACATTGCTTTTGTTGGGGAACATGATAAATTTTTGGTGGTCTACCTCGATGATATAACTGTGTTCTCAAAGGATGATACTGAGCACATTGAGCATTTACGCAGAACTTTTGAAAAATGCAGAAGGTATGGTTTTTCTCTCAATCCACAAAAGTATTTATTTGCATTAGAGGAAGGCAAACTTTTAGGACATATTGTGACTAAACATGGGGTGAAAATAGACCCTAAGAGGGTAGAGGTTATAAATGGTATTTATTTCCCCATAAATAAGAAAGAAGTGTAGGTTTTCCTTGGGCACATTAATTTCCTAAGAGGGTTTATTCCTAACTATGCTGAGATAGTTAGGCATATAACAGACATTCTCAAGAAGAATAATGAAGTAAAATGGTCGCAAGAATCATGAGAGGCATTTACCAGGATAAAAAATGCTTTTCCAGATGCTCCTGTGCTAGCTAGGCCAGATTATTCCAAAAATTTCACGATATTTTCTTTTGCATCACCTCATACAGTGGCTGGAGTTTTATTGTAGAAAAATGAAGAAGGGTATGAGCAGCCTATTTCCTTCTTCAGTCAGGTGCTCTGTGATGTAGAATTGAAATATAGCATATTGGAAAAGAAAGCATACGCCTTGGTAATATCACTCAAAGCATTCCGTGTGTATATTCTGCAGTCCCATATCACTACATTTGTGCCTACAGGAGCGGTCAAGGATATTCTTATTCAGAGGGATAGTGAAGGAAAAAGGGGCAAGTAGATTTCCAAAATACAAGAGTATGACTTAGACATCCACCCTACTAAGCTGATCAAAGGACAGGGGCTTGCCAAAATATTATCTGAATCAAAATATCAAGCCCTGGGCATAAATTTGTCCATTATAGTAGGTGAGGAATCTGAGGAGAAAGAATAACGACATGGAATTGGGGTAGCTACTCCAGAAACACATATAAAGTACCTCACCAGTCCATGGTACAAAGAGACAGTAGAATATCTCCTTACACTCAGATGTCCCCCAAGTTGTGACAAAGCTAAGTACAGATCACTGAGGTTAAAATCACAGAAATACATAGTTTCCAATGGGCAGCTATATCGGCGAGATCCTTCAGGCATCTTACTCCTGTGTCTCACAGAAAATGAAGTTGAGAGTATCATAGCAGAATTCCATGAAGGGATCTGCGGAGGTCAGTACAGCTGGAGAGCCACTGCCCATAAAATTCTGAAAGCTGGTTTCTATTGGCCTAAGCTTTTTGGAGATGTTTTTTCCAGAGTAAGAGCATGTGATAAATGTCAGAAATTTGCTGAGAGACAGAAATCAGCACCATTTCCCCTGATTCCAGTACATGTGGATGAACCATTCAAATAGTGGGGAATTGATTTTATAGGTGAGATACATCCCCCATTGAGTGGAAAACATAAATGGATATTAACAGCCATAGATTATTTCACCAAATGGGTGGAAGCCATACCTGCAAGGAATGCTACAGATACTGTGATCATAAAGTTCATGGAAGAAAACATCATATCCAGGTTTGGTTGTCCTACTAGGATAGTGACTGATAATGCACAGACCTTCAAGTCCACAAAATTTGTGAATTTTTGCTAGCAATACAATATCATACTGAGTCACCCTACAGCTTACTATCCACAAGGAAATGGCTTGGCAAAGTCTTCAAATAAAACTCTGGTGAGGGCCTTGAAGAAGACTATCAATGAAAATCAGAAGAATTTGGATTCCCAATTGAAGTTTTCTCTATGGGCTAATAGAATCACCAGCAAGAGAGCAACTGGGAAATCTCCCTATGAATTGGTATATGGATGAGCAACAGTTTTTCCTATACAGGTGGCCTTACCAGTGGTGCGCTTCATGCAAGAAAGCTAGGAGGAACCTGATGATATGATCAGGAGAATCAATCAATTGGTGGAATTAGAAGAAACACGGGGCCAGGTGAATCAGAGGTTAATGGAATATCAAGAGAAAATGAAACACATTTTTGATCAGCACGCAAAAGACAAGAAGCTACAGATTGGTGATTTGGTGCTCATATGGGATGTCCGGAGAGCTGAGAAGGGAAAACATGATAAATTCGACCCCCTTTGGTTTGGTCCTTTCAAAATTGTGGAACAGGGGGGAAATAATACTTTTAGGTTGGAGAATTTACAGGGCGACTTGCTAGACACCCCTATAAACGGTCAATTCCTTAAGCCCTACTTTCAATTCTGATTCAGGAAAACGCAGCCTGATGTATTATATTGTATGATAGTTTCCTTCTTTGTTTTTGTATGAATAATGTTGGTGTTGTGATGAATTATAAAGTGAAAAATGGAGGTGCTAGAGAGCAGAGTCTGCATACATGATGATCAAAAGGTATGTGAGTTCTCGACACGTTCAGGGATGAACGTGCCGTCCCCAGGTGGAGCCGATGTTGATCATAATCCTTTCCCCATAAAATTTCATAGGAAATCTGGTTCAGAGCTCTCAAATTCCCCCCTTGCAGCCTTGGAAAACCATCCTTACACCTATCGCTACCATTTCCCACCTCCCAAACACATTATTAAAGGTTGCAAATTCATATCCGAATATATAAAAGTCCCAACCCCTTTCGATCTTGATCCCCTCAAGTTTTCGCTCCATATAACCCAGACGCTCGACCAAGTGCTAAGCTCTATAAGCGCTTATCAAATGAATATCAGGCACTCTCCGAGCCGTCGATCTGTAGAGATCGGATGGCGATCATTCATCTCTGTTGTTCCCATAACCCACCTGCCTGCCATTTGATCAAACGATGAAATCAATGGTCCATAGCCTATCTATCCTTGGTGGTCCCCACCCCGCATCCACTGTTCCAAAAATCCCTGGTATCCATCGCACTGCCTTTCGGAGATAGGCGGTAATTCTCATTTGGCCAGCGATTCCACTTAGCGCTCACCACGTGTCCCAGTGTATGGCTCCGAAACCGCTCTCCATCACGCATTATTGTTCGACTGAAGTCACGCAGCGATATTTATCATAGCCGTCCAATCTGAAGATCATCATCCAACGGCCATCACGCTCCGAAGCTGCACGAGCTTTAGTCAAGTGTACAGTGCTCATGGCCCACTGTTCATCGCCTTCGACGCTCTTTCAACCGTCGATCTCCTCCTGAGATCGGACGGTCAGGATTTGTTCACCCCTCACTTTGACCGGACCCCACAGTCAATACTCCACGTCATCCATTCCCGCTGTCTTGGTGTCGTAATACCTGTCCCTCAGTCTTTCCCCACGTGTTCTTCGCCACCTAGACCTATATTGGTTCATTTCTTCATTTCTTATGTATTTCCACGATCTTGTTCGCATTTCACCAACCTTCTCCATTGTCACCTTCCTCCATCACGCTGCATTTCCCACCAGTGTTCTGCATCTCCCGACCGCTCCACCATGCCGCACTGTCTCATCATGATCCTCACTGTGTTCACCCTCCCGTGCATGGTTTTCTTTAACAAGTTCGTGGGTTTTGCAGGTTCACAGCGACAGAGAATTACCATAAGTTCTAGCCTCCATTACAAAAGCCAAGTACGCTCCAAAGGACCATTAATCAGAGGCAGAATTATGAAAAAAGGATTTGGGAAGCTGTGGAGATATGACTTTATTAAATAAGCAAGGGTTAAAATCTATCAAACCCTCCAGAGTTATTTAAAGAGCGGATTTTTTCAGATGAAGACATTAATGTTGTGGCAAAGAGTATCAGTGGAAGATCCAGGAATTTAGTGTTCAATATTGCAGACTTTCAATCTTAATTTAGGGTCTAGAGGGCAGAGGGTACAATGCACAAAAAACAATACCCTCCAGGTTTCATTTCAGCTGAATTTCCCTTCAGGAAAGGACAGAATGTTTATGTGATCTTACATCTTTCTAGTGTTCCTGAAGAGACTTTCACCCACAACATCTATTTCAGTTAGCAGGTCAAAAAGTACATCCAACACTACAGCGTCGTCAAGCAGTATGGGCGGGAACTTTTTCACCATTTTGTTTTAATGATACAATTAAATACCTATCACCTACCTCTTTGCTAGGTTTTTGGTTCCTCCTATAAAACTCTAGGAGAACGAATTGTTTATGGTTCCAGATTTTATCAGAAAATCATGCAGTGAAAGTATTTTGTATACACTTTGTAGAACTTTGTATGAAGGCTCAAAGCCCATAGGGTCTCATTGGGGAGGAGTTCTATCTGTCAAAGAGGATTCTGGTCTTTTGTATTTGACAATCTGTAACTCTCTTTATTATGTTATATTAATAGAACATTCCATTTCATTCATCTTTCTTGTATCATGTTTTGGAATGCGAGTTGCTCACTGATTTTGGGTATGGATTCATCCTAGTTGATGCCCATATTTGGATCAGTCAAGCGCTTTAAATATGGCTCATGCATGATATACTGTTCCATTATTCAGCTAACCATACTTCTGCTATCTTAGTTTCTTTGGGAGAGTGCTTTTAAAATGATATTATCATGTATGGATTCTTAGATTGGTAAGCCCATGCATGGTTGTATTTTATATCTGGGTATCAGCTCATTGTCAACTAATATCTTCTCAATATTTCTTTCACTACGTATACCTTCTGATAATTTATGTCTGTGAAGTATTTCTGAATCGGCCCGATTTGCAGTAAACTGTCTCTGAATTGTCTGTTGTTTTTGTATTAGTGTTTTGCATCTTGCTTTTGTAGTATCTTCTGCCCTGTGTCAGTTTCTGACAGTTTGGTCCCATTCCATATTATTTCCCTGTTAACAGGAGATAGCATGTGATCTGAAGCTGACAACTTCATACACTATATTATATGCTCCTTTCTATGCTAAGATGCCCTAGGCACTGGTCTATCACAACTCTAGGCTGTCTCTAGGAGTTACAAAAGATGGTATGGAAGAAAAAATGGAAGGTTTGAAGGAAAGTTTGTCAAAGTTGATACAAGAAATGATTCCTAATGGCAAAAAGATAGTAGATGAAAATTATGATGAGAACAAAATAAATGTTAATCGTGATTTCATAAACTCTAATGTTGGATTAAAGAACCACCATATTCCAAATATGGATATGAGGAAGTTTGATGGCAAGGATCCCGTAACATGGATACTATAGATGGAGCAATATTTTGATCTCAATAATGTGCAAAACACACAAAAGGTATGAATTGCAACTTTACATTTAGAAAAAAATACATTTGTATGGTATCGATGAATTTTCTCCCGTAAAAAAATTGTCACTTGGTCAATTTTTACGAAGGAAATAATAGCACATTATGAGGATACAAAAAGAAACACCTTCTTTAGCCAATTGGTAAATCTGAAACAAAAGGGTTTAGTGGCGGAGCA
Source organism: Pinus albicaulis (assembly GCA_034641835.2). Taxonomy (NCBI): domain Eukaryota; kingdom Viridiplantae; phylum Streptophyta; class Pinopsida; order Pinales; family Pinaceae; genus Pinus; species Pinus albicaulis. The sequence goes on from CM076577.1 coordinate 1,265,723,087, forward strand.
CATTGAGGACTTCCAAAAATTGAATATAAGGGTAACTGATATTTCAAAGGAACACATAATTGATCTCTTCATAGGTACTTTAAAGGATAACATCGAACATGAAGTTCACGTTTTAGAACCTAATTCATTGGAGAAGGCATTAAAGTTGGAAAGAAAAATTGAATGTAAAATTATGGTGACAAGGAAGCCTACCACTCACTTCTATAAATATGGAAGTGTTGCTACTCCTAGATTTCCACAGCCTAAAAGGTTGGCACCACAAAAATTGGAAGAAAAAAGAGAAAAAGGGCTTTGCTATAGTTGTGATAGAAAATACACTAAAGGTCATAAGTGTGATGAGAAGAAATTATTTTACATAGATTGTGAAGAGGAAGAAGAAAGTGAACAAGAAGAGGATATACACCAGGAACTAGCCCTAGAAGAGGAAGAAATGAGTTCGACCATATCGTGTAATGCATTGGCAGGAATTACCACTCCTCAAACTCTCAACGTAGAAGGAAATATCAAGAAGAAAAAGGTAATAGTGTTGATTGATTCAGGTAGCACCCATAATTGTATTCATTGTGAGGTAGCGAAGGAATTTAATTGTTTCCTATACCCAGCACCAGAATGTCAAGTGATGGTTGCAAATGGAGGAACTATAAATTTTTCTGAAAAATTCCATAATATCAAGCTAACCATGGGGGAATATGTATTGATAGTCCAATTCTTTCCATTGCTATGGGAGGTGCTGATGTTGCACTACGAGTACAATGGTTACAATCTTTGGGGACAGTAGCTTTTAATTTTCAAGAAATTTTCTTGAAATTTTTTTCAAAAGGAAAGGAAGTCAAATTACGGGGTATTGTAGGGAAGTTGTGAAAGATAATAAGCTCTAATGTCATGAAAAATCTTGTAAAGAAAGAACAACAAGGTGTAATTGCACAATTATGCTCACTAGAAGTTCCAACATCAAAATCATCTATTTTTGCAAATCTCCAAAAATTCTTGGACAATCATTCCAAGGTGTTTGAAACTCCCAAATGGCTTCAACCTATTCATGATAATTATCATGCTATTCATTTTATTCCAGGAAGTTTTCCTCCAAACATCAGTCCTTATAGATATCCTTATGTCCAAAAGATCGAAATTGAACGTATGATTGCAGAAATGTTAGAGGCAAGTATAATTCAACCTAGTCAAAGTTCTTTCTCTACTCCTGTAGTATTGGTACACAAGAAGGATGGATCATACCGCATGTGTCCGGATTATAGGGAGCTCAATAAGCTCACCATTAAAGATAAATTTCCCATTCCTGTGATTGATGAATTATTGGATGAATTACATGCAGAAATTTATTTTACCAAGTTGGATCTTCATTCAGGATATCATCAAATTAGAATGAAGATTGAAGATATTCCAAAAACATCATTTTGAACTCACGAGGGTCATTATGAATTTTTTTTCATGCATTTTGGCCTTACCAATGCACCTTCTACATTTCAAGGGTTGATGAATTCCATTTTCAAACCCTTCCTTGGGAAATTTTTGCTAGTATTTTTTGATGATATACTAATCTACAGCAGGTCTTGGAAGGATAAACAATTATATGCAAAAACATCCAAATGTTTCTTTGGAGTACAAGAGGTGGAATATCTGGGTCATATTGTATCTCACCAGGGTGTTAAGGTAGACCCTAACAAAATTAAAGCCATTAATGAATGGAAAGTCCCCACAACCATTAAGCAGTTGCGAGGATTTCTTGGGTTAATAGGGTATTATCACAAGTTTTTTAAGAATTATGGGAGAATAGCAGCACATCTAACAACATTATTGAAGAAAGATGCATTTTCATGGACTCATGAAGAAACTAAGGCCTTTGAACATCTTAAATAGGAAATGTGCCTATCACCAGTCTTAGCTATGCCATACTTCACAAAAACCTTTATTGTGGAATATGATTCCTCAGGAAATGGAATTGGTGTTGTTTTAATGTAGGAAGGAAGACCCATTGATTTTGAAAGTCGTCCAGTCAAAGGAAAGTATTTACAAAAACCTATTTATGAGAAGGAAATGTTAGCAATACTACATGCACTAAAGAAATGGCGAACTTACCTCATGGGAAGACACTTCAAGGTAAAAAATGAGCATGATAGTCTTAAACACTTTTTGGAACAAAGAATATCTTCAGAAGAGCAGCAAAAATGGGTCACAAAGATGTTGGGTTATGACTTTGAAACAATCTACAGAAAATGGAAGCTAAATGTTGTTGCAGATGCACTCTCAAGAAAGAATGAAGAGGTGGAAGCATTGCTTTGTGCTATTTCTATTATCCACCCAAATTGGATAACCAAAGAAAGAGATGAATGGAAGAAGGACGAAGAAGTGTGGACACTCATTCAAAATTTGCAGCAAGATCCTAGTAAATCTAATACATTTAATTGAAAAATGAATCCTTATGGTACAAAGATCGCTTATATCTTTGTAAGAATTTCCAACTAAAACAAAATATTCTTTTGGAATTGCACACTTCTCCTTTAGGAGGACACTCAGGATTTTTAAAAAATTAACAAAGGGTGAAGAAATAATTTTTTTTGGATGGCCGTAAATCTGATATTCAAAAGTTTGTGGCAAAATGTTCGGTTTGCCAGTAGAATAAAATTGAGACAATTAAGACCCCAGGTCTTCTACAACCTTTATCCATTCCAAGTCAATGTTGGGAGGATATTTCAGTGGATTTTATCACAGGTTTACCTAAGTTCGAAGGAAAGAGTGTCATCATGGTGGCATTTGATAGACTTACCAAGTATTCACACTTTTGTGCATTATCTCATCCTTTTAAAGCAAGTATAGTTGCTACTAAATTTATGGACACAATTCAAAAGCTACATGGGAACCCAAGGATTATTGTGAGCGACAGAGATCCCATTTTTACTGGAAATTTTTGGATGGAGTTATCTTCTTGTTTGGGTACTCAATTAGCTCATAGCTCATCTTATCATCCTCAATCTGATGGTCAAACTAAGATAGTAAATAAATGTTTGGAAGGATATCTTCGTTGTTTTGTGTTTGATAAAAAAACACAATGGGTCAAGTGGTTACCTCTCGTTTAATGGTGGTATAACACTCCCTTCCATACTGCAACAGAAATTACCCCATTTATGGCACTTTATGGATATCATCCACCATCCGTCACATCATCTTTAAGAGAAAATTTGAAGGTTAAAGAAATGGAAGATCACATCGAGCATCAACAAGAAGTTCTCCAACTCTTAAAGGATAACCTGAATTTGGAACAAAATTGAATGAAACAACAGGCAGATCAACATCACAGCGAGAGAAGTTTTGATGTAGGAGACTGGGAATTTTTATGGCTACAACCATACAAACAAATGTCCCTCAAGCAAGCTAATAACGATAATAAATTATCGCCAAAGTATTATGGTCCTTACAAGGTGTTGCAAAATATTGGTACTATGGCATACAAATTAGTGCTTCCTGCTTCTTCACAAGTGCATCTAGTTTTCCATGTTTCATGCTTAAAGAAGGTTATAGGTGAAAATCTTCTAGTTCAAACAATATTGCTAGAACTTGATGAGGAAGGAAAAATCATATTGGAACTTGAAGTGGTCACGGAAACAAGAACTTGATAGCTACGAAATCGATCAATTTAAGAGTATCTCATCAAGTGGAAGAACTTACCCACTAAAGATTCTACATGGGAGGATGATAATTTTATACAGAAACACCCAAACCTACTCAAGCGTTGAGGACAACACTTTTTTGAAGGAGAGGGGCATGTTAGGTTCCTATATTACTGTTATAGTCCCTTATTGTTGTTATTGTAACCCCCTTATTGTTATTATTGTACCCCTATAACCCCCATATTGTTATTATTGTGCCCTTAAATTATTATTAATAAGTCGGCTAGGATTACATTGTGGCCCCATGGACACCTATATATAGAAAAGAGGTTTTTTAATTTGTATCATCCAAGAATTGTTCATTCATGTAATGTATTGGAGGTTGCCCCCTCGAAGTAGCTTATTTCTAAGGCATTGATATCTCTTTTCTTCTATATTTGGAGTTGGTTTCCCAGCAAACCATCAAATGAATTGATTAAAATTGGGTTAAATATGGGTTTGTGAGTATATGTTGCCATATCAGAATTTAATTGTGGAATTCATAAGCATCTATCGATCTTGTTTTACTTAGCTTCGTCTATAATTAATAGAACAAAAACATCTTTTATATTAAATATATGGTTTGTTATGGGGTATAAAACTTGCAGGAAACAAAGTATGGAACTGCGCCAACAGATGAAATTTTGAAAGATGGCATGGTACATGGTTTTGAAAGAACATGTGTAGTTTATGAGTCAATTGTTGCTATGGTACATCATTTTTATTTTCGATTTACATTGATGTATATTATTTAATATTTCAATTTTCATTATTCTCACCAATGTATATACACTCATTTTAGTTTATTTTTATGTTTGTAGATGGAAGGTGAAGAAGAAGAAAACAATCAATGCCATGAGCAAAACATTTCTGAAAATAACCCAAGACATGGAAGTAGCTCTAGCAGTGACAATAGTTCAAGCAAAGAATGATGATCACTATGTTTGGATATTAAAGCAAGGCGTTGTATTTTTTGAAATATGTCTGTGAAATCAAACATCTTTTTTAATGTAATGGACATAGTGTCCCAATTGAAAGATAAAGGGATGCCAATAACTGTCTCATTTTGTATGACAAAGATTGTCTTAGATATATATATATATATATATATATATATATATATATATATATATATATATATATATATATATATATATATATATATATATATATAATAAAAAAATATGTTTTAATTTATTCTATTGTGTTCTCCATTGTCACTATTGCGTTCTCCATTGTCGTTCTCAAATGCACTAATAAAAATTTAATTCATATGAATATTGTTATAAGATATGTATGTGTCGACTTTGGATGAATAATAAATTTTAAATAATGAAAATAATTATGATATGATATAACAAATTAATCCAAACATCACATTCAAATGCATTAATAAAAATTTAATTAATCTGAGTATTGTTATAAGATTTGTCAAATTTTGATGAATAATGAATTTAAAACAATCACAATAATTGCATTGTCATAGGTCGATGTTTCTAAAAAATACAAAATGAAAACCAGTGCATGTCAGTTGTTGTACACCAGTGCATTTGTATTCTCAAGCACACCGGTGTGTTTCTATGACCTATGGGCACTTCAAAAATACAAAAACCAATAAAAAATATTGGTGCACTTGTGTGGTGCATTAATGTGTCTATACGGACTGATGCCATTGTACAACCTATGGGCCCCACACGAATACCGACACCAATTATAAATCTCGGTGCGTTTGTGTGATACTATGCACCGGGGCATTTATGTATCAATAAGCATTGGTGCATTTGTACGACCTATGGGCACCGCACCAATACCGATACCAGTTATAAATCTCAGTGCATTTATGTGATACTAAGAACTAGTGTGTTTCTATAAGTCTATGCATCAGTGCGTTGATATGACCTACGGACACCGCACAAATCCCAAGACCAATAAGAACGGCCCGTGCGTTGTATCACCAATAGTATACTTGGTGTGGTTTTATACCTTAATGGCTCAGTGCATTCTCCTTCGACTACCCCAGGGCTCCTTCTAAATGTACGCACCAATGCGTTAAAGCTAGAGTAGTGCACCGATGAAAAAAAACATCCATAAGAATTTCCGTTAAAATCTCGGCCAAAAACCTCCGTAACCATAAACAGATGTTGTAGAATTTTTTTTTTGACAATTTTGGCCATTTTTATAACACTAAAAACCTCCTTTGTAAACTCCGCTAGAGGGTCTTTTCCTTGTAGTGTAAATGAGAGATGCAAGTGAAAATGACATTCAAACGACATAAATAAATTGTACAATAGGGCTCTAAGTCTCCTGGGATGTCCAAGCCCAAGGAAAATCACAGTCCCATGAAGAAAAATAAGCTTTAGAAGCTAAAAATGGCACCAAAATTCATTATTTATATCAATCCACATACAACCCTACTAGAAATGAAAGTGGATTTTCTAAGCAACAAGTTTTCTCCACAAGAAAACTATTAAATACATTCCATTAGAGAAAAATCTAATTGGTAATTATAAAAAATGATGAGGAATCATTCTCCTTGAAAAGAGGAAGTTTTCCACTCCAAAATCCATCAAATAGTGGATCTGGTTCCCAACACTAGGAACCTGCATTAAATGGCATGGAACACATTCCTAGATTTTATCAATCACTAGAGGTCCATAATTTTTCAATGATTTCATGATATTTTCTTCATTTACTATTGAATATTTATCCTCTTTTAGTAGGGAGTGAGTCCCTAGATTATCCTCTCCTCAAAATATTCATAATCTTCTGAAAATTCTCACAGTATTCTACAAAAATAAATAATATTAAGGACATAATATTCAATTATCTCTAAACCTTCCTAAGAACATATTAAAAATAAAAAAAATCAAATATTAAGTGTAGCAGTAGAAGTTTAATATAGATTTCATGTGCCTAAGAAAGTTTATATGGGCTTTAGTTTGTGATACAGGAGCATTAGCACTCAAATTAAATTTAAATTCTTGATTAGCCCAAGGAATTGTCAAGTTGTGAATATTGTAATATTCTGATGCGGGAGCATCGAGCTTAATTTTCATTATTTATTTGTGTGATTTAGGGGGTGATGTTTTTTTTAATTATTTTATAATTTATGCACATTTTTATTTAAATTAAGAGAGAAAATTTGAGTGTGAGATTTATTGTAAATATTCTCTTAACAAATTGAGGATATGAGTGGAGTTGAGTTGGATAGATAATTTGGGGATTAGGAACTCCTTAAATGGAACTTAGTTAAGTCAAATAAGGGATAAATATATTTTAGGATTTGGTTGAGATATTGGTGGAGGAAATCATGGATTGAAATTAATCCACAATTATGTATAAATATGAGGTTTGTGTGAGGATGAAAGATAGAGAGGTAGAGGGAAATGATGTGAGAGTTCATATAAAGGGTCAAGAGCCGAGAGGCCAACAATTGTAATATTCGGCCAAAGGGGTTTGAAGCTGTAATTTTCCTGTTTTATTATAAGCAAGCATTTTATTTGTTTTGGCTCTCTCTTCATATATATTATGTATTAAATCTAAGTATTTTTATGAAGATTTTGATGAGGATTTTCATGTTAAAGGGAACACACTCTTTATTGTGAGCAAGTATCTGTTTTGTGCAGAATCTCTGCATCATATTATCTTGTAATTCTTAGCAAGCATAGGTGAGGAATATGCTTTGTTGTTAGGTGTCAATGAGTGATGAGTTAATGTAAAAAATCCCCTTAAGAAATGGGATATTAGAGAGAATATTTGTTGTTTATACTAGGAAGATAGGAGAGTCATAAATTAGGATTTCCTTAGAATAAGAATCAGTTATAAGTTTATAGGATTTGAGTAATGGCTAGATAAGCTCTGAATTGAATTATAAATCAAATTGTAATCTTTGAAGGAAAGGAGGCCAATTTAAAAGAAATAATATTAGCCCTAGAGAGAGGGGCGAGAGCCAAGAAGAGGCCAAATTAAAGAAAGAACATCAGGCCTAGAGAGAGAGCCCGAGAGCAGAGAGGGTTCTGTAGAGAGGAGAAGCCCAAGAACCAAGAAGATTTTGTTGAAAAGATGAGGGCCATGTAAAAGTACAACGTGCAAAGTTTCATTGTAAGCAATTTTAATGTATTCATACATTTGTTAATTAATGAGAAATTTAATTCATGTTATTGTGTTGTGTCGTGTTTACGATCTGAGTGATCCATAAGGAGCAAAACTAGTTTCTGTGTAATAAACCATGGTGGTATGAATTCTGATAAATGTTTAAATGAATGAATAATTCTATTGAGTGAATAAGACTTAGTGGCTGGGTAAAACTTGTACGATTCCAGTCCGGAAGTTAATTTGTTGATACTTTCTGAGAGAAAATTAATTGTAGATAATGATTGTGTGTAGGCCAAGAACGAGAAGAAATCCTTATTAGAGATTTCGAGAAAAAAATATAGAGGATGTTCTGTATTTAGGCTTGAGATAGCATAATGGTTATATGTATAAATAGAAGAACAAGCTCAATAGAGATCATCGCTTTTAAGTATTGAATAAAGGTCACGAAGGATAGTGGAGATGTAGAGTAGCAATAGTCGAAGACAAAAAAGAAAATACTAAGGCATAAAATCATTTAGAATATTTCCATAGGAAGGGAAACGAATGGCAAGGATTAAATCACAAAGATCCAAGCAAGACCGACAGTCCAGATTGAGTTTGCAAGTTAAATTGGGGAAGTTGATAAGTGGATACGTGTCAGGTCGAGCAGCCAAGCACACAGTGCAAATCTACAATTTTACCATTTAATTTTGAGTCATAACAAGGTAAATGATATAACTTGAGGACCATTAGATCTAGGCGCAGATCAACGGTGGAGGTTAAATCTCAAACAGAGCAATTTTGCATATCGGTGATTAATAAGTTTAGGTGTTAAGGACTTCACAAGTTAAATAAGATAATTTATGATGCGATAAAGGGAAGAGCCACGTGTCAGCCCAGTGCTCAAGTGCATATCACACATCTTCGGTTTTAGTGTTCATTGTTAAGGAAATTGCAAGGTAAATGACTTAAGTTATGCGGTAAGGATTAAAAGTTGCGATGCGATGAAGAGGAGTCACGTGTTGGCGGGGTCCATACGAATATTGCATATCACATGTGATATGGTATAAAGGTTAACTGGGGGAGTTAAAAGGCATGACATGTGAAGAGGCATAGCAAGACCGTTGGATCTGGCGTAGATCAATGGTGGAAGTCACATGTGAATATCACGAAGATCATTAAGTTGTGAATATGCGGGGAGGTAAGTTATAAGAAGTGTGAAGCAACGTGATTGGTCACTGTTTGGGTGGGGCATAACCGATAGGTCCGCGGATTTTTATAAATTTGCATCACTGTAAGAAATACGAGTTTATGTTGTGATGTGATATGGTATGGTGATACCGTATGTGGGGCATTGGTTAATATATAGGAGGTGGCCACGAGATAAAGGTTTAAACACATCAGTGAGATGTATTACTTTGAAATAAAATGGGTTCCCATAAATTTTATTTCCGTGGGTAAATTGAACTGAATAATTTTTTACGAGTATTGGATCTTGGGAACGGGAAGACTTATTAAAATTTTCAACAAATGTGGGTAAAGCGGCCTTTTGGCTACATCATTTTTGGTACCAGAGCAAGTTAATGAAAATTCATTATAAATGAACACTGCAGAGATAATTTATGTAGAAGACATTTGGTAGAAGAAAAAAATAAGGTTCACTGTGAACTTAAGATGAGATTGCAGAAAAAATAAAGAAAGCAAAGTGATGGTTGTTTTCTTATGGGGAATGGAGATTCACTCGAATGTGAAGAGTAGATGGAGACTTCTGGTGAAATCATGCAGGTATTTATTTTTTTAACTCTGATTTGAGTTTCGTAGGATAAAGCTCTTTTGAGAGAAAATTAGAGTAGGAAGAGAGTAAGTTTACTCTAGTAAAGGAAAGAGAACACCATAGAACAAGACAGTGTTCGGTGAAAGGAAGGAGAGAGTCCAATAGTAGTCTGTAAGAAAGAAAATTTTTCATGCAAGTGAAGAAGAGGCTTGTAGCCTAAATAATAAGTTAGACAATGATAACTACTTTGTAAGTAGGGACTCCACACAAGTGGTAGCAGCAGAAATGAAGACATATCAGCAAAAGAAAATCAAGCCTTTAGAAGCAGTGATGAAAGAAGCTGGTAAAGTTTCTGAGTGAAATAAGAGTGTGGCCAGAACCTAGTATTTCGTTTTTCATTGAAATACAAGAGGAAAATTGTGTTCTTAAAAGTTCAGATGAGTTGAAGACTAGAAGGAGTAGAGGAATTCTCAAAGAAAGTTCCAGAGAGGGGACAAGTGACCAAGTATAAAGGAAATCTTGGTGAGATAAGTTGTAGCAGGGATGAGTTGCTATTACAGAGCCTTAAGTACAACTCAAAGTGAGTGAAGAACTAATGAAGATGAAGAAGAAGATGAATACTAATAGTCATAGCAGAGGTTCACGAAGAAGCGACAAAGTGAACAAAGAAGATACCAAAGAAAATGGTATGCGGAGATAGATGATTGATGAAGAATATGAGAAAAATAAATATGAGATAGAATTCCATCTAGGAGTCATGATGGAGTTGTTACGGAAGAATAAGGGAGAACAAAGGTGTGGTTTTCTTATGAGAAAAAATATGAGGTTGCATAAGCTACAGAATAGGAAAGAGCATATGATAAATGCTCAATTGAAGGAATCAAAGCTTAGAATAAGTAAGTATCTAGGAGAAGAATTGAAGACTAAAACTTCAAGTGAGACCAAGAGGTCTCAATGCTTTAAAACGGACATCTTCTGTATGTTTGTAGGTGAAATAGGTAAAGAAAGACAATTTTTTGATGTTGTCACGAAGGAGGAAAAATATAGACATAAACTTAATTATGTTTTGAAAGAATATGAGATAACTAAGTCTCATGTTGTTACACTGAAATTTGTCACCATAACATTTTAGTACTCCCTTGGAAGTCTACAACATCAAAGTTCCTAAAATAAGGCCTTGAAATTGAGAGAAAATCTCATAAAACTCTTAAAAACACTTGTACCGCACTTTCTCTTAACATTTCCCGCAATGCCGCACCTTTTTGCTCTAAATCATGCGGAGCTAAATGCACTTTTTATTCATTAAGAGTGCGTACTCTTGTAAAAGGTAAAACAAATCCGTAAAGTAACATTTAGAAGCCCAGCAGTCAAATCTGGAAGCTTCTAGAAGCAATTATCTGATCGAACGTTCACTCCTATCGTGTATGTTCATTCCTCCATTATGGGAGCCTAACCCTTGATTTATGGAGCCAGATCCATTCAAAAGAGCATTCTATCCCTTCTTATGCGGAACCATAACCTCCTCTCTTTCCCTATAAATTGAAGCCATAGTGCAGCTTCAAAGGTTAGAGTGTTAGAGTGTGTGTGGGATAGTGGAAGAATTAGTAAGTTAGAATTTGAGAATTTTTGAGGAGAAATGCAGTAGAGACTCATACTCTCTTAACTGATCATTATGTGGGAATGATTACACACCCATATGTATTTTAGCTGAGAGAGTCAAAGCTTGTCAGAGTAAAGGAAATTCATGTTCCGAACCCTAGGAAGGCATGTATGACATCAAGGCGGACACGGTTGTAAGGCTCTTCTTCATCAAAGATAATACAAATGAATATCGTTTTCTCAATGATTTCTTAGTTAAATAAGCTTGTTTATCATGTTTTATTAATGGGCTATTTAATTAATTATCTCATTTTTTGAATTCCTTGATCATCTTGATAGATGTTTGATTCATGAATTAATTTTTGTTATGCAAGTGATTTTGATCTTTTCTTATGTTTGTGATTGCAGATCCTTGAAGATGACTTTCTTCAAGCCACTGGAAACAATATTAGCGCTGGATTAGAAGTAGGTTTCCAAAACCCTGTTATAGTTAATTCCAAATCAAACAGTATCTAGAGAATATAGTTTTTATTTGTCCGTTTGTTGCTAGATGTCCATAGGACACTTGGGAGGTCTGTCTTGTCCACAAGAATGACTTATCCATCCAACAAAATCGCGACTCCACTGGGGAATGTATCTTGAACTTTGATTTCTTTTATTTTTGACTTGTGAATTTATTTTTTCTGATTTTTATTGATTTATACTAGCTTGGGTAGTTTATCCCTGTACAATCCTTGAGAAATGATTTATAGTTTTTTATTTTTTCTTTTAGTTTTCTGGTATCCACACTTTTCTTTAAGAAACAATGCGGGCATCTCTGCTCTTTTCGTGTATACATAGTGCGGGACCGCACTAGTTTACACTAAATCCTATAGACCTTGTGAAATTTTTTGGAAAATCTTAAAATCCTCTTTTCTGAATTAGTTTGTTAGATTCTCAGTGTATACCTAGACTTGTATCTTCTATCAGAAAATTTTTATTAAGAGTTTATTTCAACATTTTTAGTTTTGAATGATTTTCTGAAAGATCTGCATGTTATAGTTATTTTTTCTTTGTCTTTATTCCACTCAAATATTAGAAACCTTGGTATACCTTTAGATCACTAGTATTTCCTTGCTTTCTTGCTGAGTTTGACATCATAGCAGAAATTGTTGTATGATATTTAGATCCCATTTTCTCGTTTGCAAATATTTAAAAACAATTTGTTGATAAGTTTTGAATTTCACCTAAAAAACCAAAATTGGGTGTTTTTTGAGTTCTTGCTGATCCAAGCAAAGAATGTCTTAGTTAGATAACAATCTAAGCAAGACATCCTCAAAATATTTAAAGTTTTAATTTAGATTTAGTCTTAGAAGTTTTTAGATCTCAAAATTAGTGTTTTTGTAGAAATTTGAATAATAGCTGAATTATTCACCGAGATTATCCTGATTACACAATATTTAAGCTTCATGCATAATACATAACCTCTTCTACAATTGATCATCAATATGCAGAAATAGAAGCAGTTGCATGCGCACATTAAAACAATAATCAAGCACACATATAACACAGTATGTAATGGGGAAGTCATACAGCTGAAAACCCCCAACTATCTGTATATTATAATGATAGATAACATGTAACAATACATAGCACAAATCTCTCACAGCTCTCAACACTATCTCACATGCTACGCACAAACTAGCACGAAAGATGAACAAGTCACAGGTTCAAATCTCCTCCACAAGTCTGCCTGCCTCTACTGCGCAATCCAAGATGAATAATGATGAGATCCAAGTTCGAATACCACTGGCTTGTACTGTGCAATCCTCATTGGAAATCTCAATCAATGTGTGTGAAAATCTCATGCACAAGTATAGTCACAACTGATAGCCACACTCACCCTTTCACCCACCTCTAACACTGGTCTCCACTGAACTGTCCATGCACTGCAGTTAACTAATGTATTCTTTAGTTTATTTATGAGTTAATAATTAGTGAATTAAGTAATAATTAATTCACACCACTCATCACTAGTGTATTTATCAGTTAGACTAAATACAACTAGTTCAACTAAGTTAAACCGAACACAACTCCACCAACTGTCTCCTCAACTCCACCGAACTCTGCCACATGAGTTCTAACTGAAGTCAACCATGCAATAGCTCAACTAACCCCTAGGAATAGTGTAATTCCTTCTGTCAACTGCATGTGCCACATCTGTAGCTCGAACTGAAGTGCTCCAAGAGGATAAGATAATGTTTATAGTCCAAATATTATTAAGAGCTAATAATATTCAACTGATCTACTTTTAGATTGGCAGTCTAAAAATAGATTCCACCAAATATGTCTAAAAATAGAAATCCATATATTTTTCCAACTTGAACAATCATCCATAAATAGCATCATGCAACTCATAGACCATGATCCATATGTCTAAAAATAGACATAGTCTAAAAATAAACTTTGCGACAAAAATCACTTGTGTGGGCCCCACCTAGTTTAGGTGATCACTTTCCAACTAGGATCAGGAGTGATGTTTCAGTATGCAGCCTTCACTGTTTCTTGTTGCAATCTTCAACACTCTGTCTCAACAAGAAAGGACTGTCTTTGCATGCAACATGCAACTCCATGCATTCGCCCTGCAACCTTCACAAGTGCCATGCAACTCCATGAATCTACTCTGCAACTCCTCTAAAACTGAATAGGCTCCAAAAAACTCAATCAGTCTAATGCATCTATCATCAAAGTCTTCGACTTCTTCTGGGCCCAATTTTACATGTCATCAGGAACCACTACACTGTTGAACTCTTGTGCCCATGCAATCTGCACTTGCTGTCAACTCTGATTCGCGCTCCAGTATCCGACACTGTCACTTTGATCTGCCTGAATCAATCCAACAGATCATGCTACTGCTGCGCTGTGGGAACCTTGTAGCCAAGTTCAATTCATGAGATCCACACCATCTCCATGAATCCTGCCCAGAAATATTCTCTTGGGATTATTCATGCATGTCGCCCCACCTCTCACCTGGTGGTATAGCTGCATGTACTCCCTCTGCCCATCTGGCATGAAATTTCTCTGCATGGGTGGTTTCTTCCACTCCATGATCCTCATCTTGTGGTTTCTCCACATCCCGAGGTTCACTATTTCCTGCATGCAAAACTTGCTCCCTCTCAAGCATCAATTGCATGTCTTTCTTGCACTTCCCAACAGTAGGAAGCTCCGTAGACATCCCATCTACATCAAATTTGTAGAGATTCTTTGCTTGAATCCCAACCTTATTGAATTTTCATGTTTCCTTGTGCCAAAGAAAAAATTTTCCTTCACTGAAGACAACTTCATACCCTTTATCCTCTAACATTGCGACTGAGATCAAATTCTTCTTAAAACCTGGAACATGCATTACATCTTGTAAAAGAATGAGTTTACCTGACTCCCTCTGAAAGGTTATGGTACCAATGCCAGTCACATTGTATCATCCATTGTTGCCCAACTCAACATGTAACTGGAGATCTTTCTCCACCAAGTCACTGAAAAGATTCACATCTCCCGTCATGTGAAAGGAAGCACCACTATCAAAATACCACCCTGATCCCAATGAACTAGACACCATGCATGCGATCAATGAGAAGTCCAGCTCAAATTGTGAGGCAAGAGCATCACCAGCTGCAGCTCCAGCATCCTGCTTGTTCTTCTTCTTCTGTGGACAATTCGTGGCGTAATGCCCATGCTCGTGATAGTGAAAACACTTCACTTTGGACATGTCACGCTCTTTACCATCCACACCGAATTGAGAAGCATTCTTCTTGCCCTTCCCCTTCCTTGCTTTGGTAGCCAAAGCGCAATATTCTTCATCACATGCCTTTGATGAAGATCCATCCCTGGTACTCCGCCTTATCTCCTCTTGCACAAGATCCGACCAAACTCGCTCCCATCCTGGAAGTTTCTCCTGACCATTGAGAGAGTCCTCGTAGCTATGCCAACTCTTCGAAAGCCCAAGGAGAGCCAAGCTCACCGAGTCTTCATCATCCAAACTAACTCCTACACTCCCAAGCTCATCCCCGCAGTGGTCAAACTTTTTCAAGTATACCGGAATAGTGTCATTCTTCTCCATCTTTATTTTCCTGAGTTTATCCTTGAGCGCCAACTTCCTCTGGTCACTCTTGCTTTGGAATAAATCTGTCAACGCTTTCCACATCAAGTATGGAGAATATTTACCATGCAGGATGTATACAATGTGATCCTTCACGCCCTCCAACAGAATCCTTTGACATTTTGTTGTCTTCTTTTGCCAAGCCTCAACTTGAGTAGCATCAGTAGGCTTTGGGACTTCAGCATCTATGAACTCCTTCAGCCCATTGTCATCTAACACGGCCTCCATCCTGTCCTTCCATGCAACATAACTTGAGCTACCCTCTAGGGCATACTCCAATCGCAATCCGTTGAAAGACATCTCAACTTTGACACCAAGAAAACACTGCTGCAAATTCGAATTCCACCAGCTCAAAACTCAACTGCTTCTGATCTGTGAGAACAAACTATTTCTAGCACAGAGATCAACTGTAGGGGCATTTACTGGATATATCACCTTTCAAAGAAAGGATGGACCTAGAGGCTACTTGGCCCGCTTACAGACTCTGTCTACCGAAATAAATTGTAATCACTGTAATAGATCCGATGATCAATTTCGCTCTGATACCATGTATAAATTTGAATAATAGCTGAATTATTCACCGAGATTATCTTGATTACACACTATTTAAGCTTCATGCATAATACATAACCTCTTCTACAATTGATCATCAATATGAGGAAATAGAAGCAGTTGCATGCGCACATTAAAACAATAATCAAGCACACATATAACACAGTATGTAATGGGGAAATCATACAGCTGAAAACCCCCAACTATCTGTATATTATAATGATAGAGAACATGTAACAATACATAGCACAAAGCTCTCACAGCTCTCAACACTATCTCACATGCTACACACAAACTAGCATGGAAGATGAACAAGTCACAGGTTCAAATCTCCTCCACAAGTCTGCCTGCCTCTACTGCGCAATCCAAGATGAATAATGATGAGATCCAAGTTTGAATCCCACTAGCTTGTACTGCACAATCCTCATTGGCAACCTCAATCAATGTGTGTGCAAATCTCATGGACAAGTATAGTCGCAACTGATAGACACACTCACCCTTTCACCCACCTCTAACACTGGTCTCCACTGAACTGTCCATGAACTGCAGTTAACTGATGTATTCTTTAGTTGATTTATGAGTTAATAATTAGTGAATTAATTAATAATTAATTCACACCACTCATCACTAGTGTATTTATCAGTTAGACTAAATACAACTAGTTAAACTAAGTTAAACTGAGCACAACTCCACCAATTGTCTCATCAACTCCACCAAACTCTGCCACATGAGTTCTAACTGAAGTCAACCATGAAATAGATCAACTAACCCCTAGGAATAGCGTAATTCCTTCTGTCAACTGCATGTGCCACATCCGTAGCTCGAACTGAAGTGCTCCAAGAGGATAAGATAATGTTTATAGTCCAAATATTATTAAGAGCTAATAATATTCGATTGATCTATTTTTAGACTAGCAGTCTAAAAATAGACTTCGCCCAATGTCTAAAAATAGAGGTCCATCTATTTTTACCAACTTGACCAATCATCCATAAATAGCATCCCGCAACTTATAGACCATGATCCATATGTCTAAAAATAGACATAGTCTAAAAATAGACTTTGCGACAAAAATCACTTGTGTGGGCCCCACCTAGTTTAGGTGATCACTTTCCAACTAGGATCAGGAATGATGTTTCAGTATGCCTCCTTCACTGTTTCTTGTTGCAATCTTCAACAGTTTTTATTTTTGAGTATTATTTCTAGAAATTATAACTTTCTTTTGAAGAAAAACTTTGTTTGTAGTTTCAATCTTGAATGATAAAGGGATTTCTTATTGAGCAATAAATCATTTTGAGTTCTCATGAAATTATATTTCTTTTCATTTATTCTTGTTTGAAGGAATGGATTTTTTTAAAATATTGCATTTCTCAACTCTTCCTTTAGATAGAATTCATTGAAAGAAAAAGAATTGTTTCTCATAATAGATGCATTTTTAGTGTGTTTTGAGTTGGGTCCCTACATATCATCAGTTCCACTTTCGCACCTATTGTCCTAAGAAACAACCTATTAAAATCAACACTTAAATTAAAATCAATCTAGTAATTTTTTATATTTCTAGGGATATTTTCACCAATGTAGCTTAGGCTAGTGTCTTAGAGTAGGGAGTAATTAACTCTCCAAGACAATTAAAACAAACAAGTAGTCGATCTTACGGTAGGAAAAATCCAATAGTCGCTTTTATGCTCTGGGTAGGTCCTCTTAAAGGAGTCAAGCATGAGGTCATATCTGAACCAGTGGGATAATCAATTATATCTCATTGGAAACGATAGTAGATTTGCACGTATTAACAACGGTAAACCTCGGATAGACCATTTTCAAGGAGTCTGTGATCACTTGTCGGTATACCTTGGATTATGTCAAGGAGCCTTCAAGGGGATTGAGCTTTGTTACTCTACCCTTGCGTTTATGTCAGATCATAGATTGTTCCCCCAGGTATATTAGTTCTTGTTGGTAACCATAGTGGCTATAATCTTTATGATTTTTTCCTAAGGTGACGGTGGAGGAAAGATCCCACTGTACCTGGAGTAGATGTCGACTAGACTCACTTAGACTCTCCGGAGGGTTATCTTCACTCGATATGTTTTAAGTGGAGAAACTTGCACTGGTCTGTTTCATCAAGCAGGTTGTCGGGGTAACTGTTCCAACCGCCATTTCTACATTAAAATACTATGATGTTGGATTTCATCACCAAATAGTGTTTTTAGTGTGGGAAGTTATTGTTTGTGTGTGGTTTGATCTCCTAGATTTTTAGGCGTGTGATTCATTTGTTTGTTTCCTTAGTGACTCTACACATTTTCATTGAAATTTTCTTTGATTGCATGTGATTAATAATTTTTAATCGTGGTTGAATTACCAAGAAAATTGCGTAGACTCCAGGGGAAACCCCCTAAGTATACACCAAGCCAACTTGAAGGGATGCAAGCTCTAGTATCACCTAGTGTTAGTAGAATTAGATCAAAAGAGACAGGAGAATCATCTATAGTTATTCATCCTGATTATCAATCACAATAGCATAACATATTCAAGAGCCAATTTCAATTTCTGAAGTTACCGATAGTATTTCTCCTTCCAGTGAATTAGCTGAAGAACCTGAAATTTCTAAGCTAGACACTGAACCTGCTGTATTGGAACCATCTTCAGGATTTTTCACTCCAACTTCTAGTGATCCTGGTTCACCTAGGGTAAGAGATCGCATTACTGAAAATCTTCCTTCTGAACTCATATGTATTGAATAACTTGTTGGTCCAGACGAAGACATAACTCTTCCCGAAACCCAAGAAACTTTGAATCTTAGGGAGCGTGAATCAATATTCTACAGTCCTTTTAGAACTGACGCTTGGTATTTATGATTGACAGATTTTTAACAAGACCCAGGTCTTACTTATTCACCACCCCAAATTCCTTTTCATCCTACACCGAGAGATTATTATCCTTCATCAACTATGTCAGGTGAGTCATCTATGTTTTCCCAATCTCCGGAAACATTTTTATATGGTGGTCCATCTATTCCTTCGGCGTACCAGTCACTCTCTGGTAACTTCTCAGGAGTAACTCCTCAACCAGTTGAACAAGTGTTATCATCTAATGCAAACGGAACTAAAACTGAAACGTTGAACATAGAGAAAATTTTTATGATGTCTGGTAATATTCAAAATCCTCAACCTCAGGGAATTCAGTTATTGCCTGGGGGGAAACCTCAAGGTAGTCAGTTACCACCTGGGGGGAAACCTCAAGGAAGTCAGTTACCACCTTGGAGGCAACCTCAAGGTAATTTTTTACCAAGAAAAACTGTAGGACAATATTATTTACCTGGAGAAAAACCTAAGGATAGTACATGCCTCAAGGTTATCAACCTCAGGGATAGTACATACCCCAAGGTCAACCCAAGAATTAGTATATTCCTCAGCGTCAATATCAACCCCAGATTCAGTACATGCCTCAAGGTTATCAACCTCAAGGTCAGTACCCAACTCAAGGTTTCCAACCTCCTTCCGGTCAACCATTATTACAAGGAGTTGGAAATTTGCCAGTTAATTATCAACCCTATGTTCAACCAGGTTATGGTCCTTCATATGCACAACCTTCTATGGGTCAATACCTCGGAATGAATATGGTGTGGGATCCATCTCAAATTCAACAGACTATGCCACCGAATGTGCAAATACCTAATCAACCTGGACAGTCCATAGTTTCTGGTCCAACCCAGTAACTTGTCCAACCTATCATTCAAGTCCCTACACCTGGTTCTGTTTAGTAGCCTGGGCCTAGTACACCTTAGACTCTGCCTCATACTTCTGTTGCTGTTGCAACTTCTGTTCAACCTACCACGCCTGTTTTTGGAGTATCTTCAGCTATAGTTTCTTCTATCCCTGTATTAGTGCAAATTCCTCAAGTATCTGTACCACAGTCAGGACCTACAATTCAAACTACGGTCCAGATGCCTACAGGACAAGCTGGTACTAGTACGGCTATTGTTATTCAACCACAATTTACTTATCAACTGTACCAGGGATAGTATAAATTTTTACAGGCTACACAAAATCCAGTATATCAATATCAGCTGTACCCTGGGTATACTTATCAAGTACCTCAACAACCCTAGTATAGTCTGGTTAATCTTGGTTACCCAGGAGGTTTCACGATTCCAAATGTGCATCCAATTTTAGGGTATCCTAGATATCCTCCTTCTGGCACTAGTTTGATCACAAACGGTTATCAAGAACCTAGCCATCGATTACCATTTATAGCAACTTTAGATTTACCAGATCTATCACGCCTTATGAACGATCCTATATTTTATCTTTCGTATTGGCCTCCGATGCCTAACAAGTTGCCCAATGATATTCCAAAGTTTAAGGGTAAGTTAGGAGAGGACCCATATAATCACGTTATGACTTATCACCTCTGGTGTGCATCCAATTCAATAATTGATGATTCGATTCGATTGCGTCTTTTTCAGAGAACTATCATTGGTCTAGCTGACAAATGGTACATTGAGTTACCACATGGCTATTTTAATAATTTTAATACGCTAGCTACTGCTTTCTTAACCCATTTTCAGTTGCCTGTCAAATACGAAAACGACACAGAATTTCTGACTTCATTAAAACTGTCTACATCTACATACATATCCGATCACATTCATGAATGGAGACGTAGAAGGTGTTTAGTGAAAGTCTTTATTCCAGATCAATTTTTGGATGAATGGTTTATTAAATCATTATTGCCCAAAATTACTAAAGATGTGGCCAAAGGAGGCGTTGTTACAGAAGAGCAAGTCATTGCTCAGGCTCAGTACCTTGACCTTGTATATACTCAGTTAGGTACTCTGTATGATAAAATCCCCGATTTTCCAAGACCTGGTCAATTAAATACAACTCCTTCTGGCTTTCATGTCGCTGATGGTGTAATTGGTTCTGTTAGCACTGGTAAAAGTAAGAAGAAATCTTCCAAGACGTCTTCTCCTATTATCACTTTACCTGATTCACCAAAAGGAGATTCTTCTATTGAAACTTCTGCCGATATTCATGTTGTAGAATCATCTACAACCAAACATAAAACTAGTGGTAAGAAGAAAGGTAATAATAAAAAGAAAAAATCTTCAAAAGATAAAAACGATACAACTGAACCAACTGACGAAAAATGAAAACCTTTATATCCTTGTCTGATATGTGACTAGGATTATTTTACAAAAGAGTGCCCCCATAGAGCCGAGGTATCAAAATTCATTAAGGGTTCGCCCATACCTGCTGTCTTGAAGGATCCCTTTCCTACTCAAGATAGTAACATGGTTGGATCTTCCTCAAATACGTTGGAGAATATCTTGATGGTTGTGATGCGATCACAAGATTACGGTAGTAAAAATCTTGGTAAAGAAGCAGAAACATCTAATTTAGCATCAACTACATCTCCCTCAATTTCTGATCCATTACAGATCAAGAAACAAAGTATTGACTTAGTAATCAAACTGCCCGCTAAAGGTGTACTTTGTAAATCAGCTTTCAATCCACATGCGAGAGCTGCTCAGAATTACAATATTGTTGAAGATTTGGAGATTTCCCCTTCAGCAATGTCAGATTTGGAAGTGCCGCAATCATGCCCAACCCAAAGAAATTACTATTTTCAGCCTTAGGAGTCGTAGATCTCCAGGATTCGAACCTCATGATCTTCTATTTAGAGAGTTTTATACCCCGCCTACCCCATCAAATGGCTTTTCAAATGCCGGTAATAGTAAAAAAAAAATGTATATTTCATAATATTGTTGATGAAGGGGCTTCTACATGTATTATGTTGTTAAAATGTTGGAAATCACTTGGTTCTCCAACAATTAACCAATCGCCAACTATTCTCAAAGCTTTTGATGGAAGAGGTTTTTATCCATATGGTATTTTACAAGATCTACCGATAGAGGTCAAAGGTAAAATGGTTAATCTAGATGTGGAAGTGGTTGATGCCCCTCTAGATTACAACCTTCTCCTGGGTCGCAGTCGGTCTTATGCCATGACTGTTGTTGTATCATCGATCTTTCATCTTATCATGTTTCCTCATAAAGGAAAGATCGTTAAAATAGATTATCTCTCATATTATTCATCCAACCCAGCCTCTACTGATAGCATTCAGCATATCGGAAAATCAACTATCCCTTATAAGGATATCGGAGTAGGTTTTCTTAAAGATTCAGCTTTATTGGGAACTTTTTCCCTGCCTGCTCCCAATGTACAACCTCCTATTGCTAATATCGATTACATCAAGTACTATTTCCTTTGATGATCCTTGGATAGTACCTTCAGAATCAGAATTAAATTCTTTCGATGGTGTGATGCCTTTGAATCCTTTTGAGTTAGCATATCAGACTGTACAATCATTTTCTGATATTCCTTCAACTGAATCTAATCCAATGAATGTGATCAATGAGGAGTCATTTTCAATATCGAGCTCTGATTCGACATCAATTTCGAATCTTGGTCAACAAGTATTCAATACTGATGAACATATTCGTGAATTCTTGTCGGTCAATGAGTTACCATGGGAAGATATTCATCATAGGTCTTCGTCTCTACCTGATCTCGATCATTTTGAGAATAATTTTTCCTCCATTTTCACTACTTATTACGTCAAAGAACCTCATAATCCTCTCTCACATTTCAATTCTGAATTGAATTTAGAAAATATTTCTACAATGGTTCCCCTTGAAATTTCAGTAAAACCTGGAATTATTGAAAACATTCATATAGGTGCTTCTTGTACGACTGATGAAATCCAAGCATATAAAGCCCTATTTCAGGAATTCCGCGACATTTTCGCCTATTCATATGAAGAAATGCCAAGAATCGATCCACCGATTTTTGTTCATGAAATTAAGACATACCTAGATGCTAAACCTGTTAGACAGAGATTACGTCAGATACATCCGAGAAAAGTTGCCGCTATTAAAGCCGAAGTTGAAAAATTACTTCATGTAGGTTTTATTTATCCGATCCCATTAACGGATTGGGTATCTAATATTGTTCTGGTCAATAAAAAACAAGGAACAATATGAGTGTGTATCGATTATAGGGATATAAATCGAGCTCGTCCAAATGAAAATTATCCAACCCCTTACATCGATCAAATTATTGACGATTGTTCTGGAAGTGAAATGTTTTCATTCATGGATGGATTTTCCGGCTACAATCAAATCAACATACTTCCTGCAGATCAACCAAAACAACTTTCATTTGTCCATGGGTAACTTTTTCTTATCGCAAAGTACCCTTTGGACTTAAGAATGCTGCTGCCACTTTTCAAAGAGCCATGTCTTATGCATTTCATGACATTAAACACATTTTACAACCCTACCTCGATGATTTTCCTGCTCATTCTTTGCGCAAAGCAGATCATATCGCTCATTTACAAGCCATTTTTATACGATGTAGGAAATTATAATATTCATCTAGATCCTCACAAATGTGTTTTTGCATACAATCTGGACAATTTCTAGAATTTATTGTCTCAAAGGCAGGCATTCATGTTGATCCATCAAAGGTTGACGCAATCATCAATTTACCTCCTTCTACTATTCACCAACTCCAAAGTTTGCAAGGGAAAGCAAATTTTTTACGTCAATTTATTCCTAACTACGTTGAGTTAATGAAAGGTTTCACCAGGTTTTTGAAATAGAATATTCCTTTCTTTTGGGATGAGATCACTAATCGATCTTCTGATGCTCCGAAACACACAT
Organism: Pinus albicaulis; assembly: GCA_034641835.2. NCBI lineage: Eukaryota > Viridiplantae > Streptophyta > Pinopsida > Pinales > Pinaceae > Pinus > Pinus albicaulis. Next base: position 1,265,746,603 of record CM076577.1, read on the forward strand.
TGACCCATGCACCATTACTGCATCCTCCCAATTACAACCAGGATTACTTTTTGTACCTTGCCGCTTTCAATTCCACGATAGGGATGGTTCTAGTTTAGGAAGATGAATTCCATGGTGAAAATGTGATTTAATATCTTAGTCGTAACTTGCATCCGACTGAAATCAAGTATTCACATGTGGAGAAATTGGCCTTGGCAGCCACTCAAGTTGTCCAACATTTTCGTCATTACATACTTTTACACAAAACAACAGTGATTTCTGATTATAACCCTATGATTTATATCTTGACCAAACAATTGCTAGGGGGAAAATACTCCAAATGGATTGTTATCCTACAAGAGTTTGATTTGGAATTTGAAAACTCCAAATCAATGAAATCATTGATATTTTCTTAACTTATGTCTGATTTCCCACGTATTGATACAGAAACTGTGGCTGAACAATCAATCGTGGACAACTCCGTGTTTCTTATTAGTACCATTGATCCTTGGTATGGAGATATCATTCTTTATCTTCAGACCCAATCTTTTCGGCCCGAAATTTCATGGTCACAACGATGTAAAATCCATTTCCAGTCTCAACAATATCATATTGTTGGCGACACACTATACCGTCGTGGTGCAGACTCTATTTTTCGATGTTGTATCACCCATGAAGAAGCTGAAAATGTTTTAAATGACTATCACTCTGGAGCATGTGGCAGTCATATGTCTGGGTATGCCACAGCCCAAAATATATTATGTGCAGGTTATTTCTGGTCATCCTTATTTAAATATTGTATTTATGCATTCCAAAAATGTCATAATTGTCAAATCTTCGATTGAAAAATGTGTGCACCACCTGCTCCTCTTCACCCTATAATTTTTGTCGGTACTTTTTCAAAATGGGGCATTGACTTCATTACATGTAACCCTCACTCAGTCGGGGGGCATGGGTATATTATTATAGTAGTAAATTATTTTACCAAATGGGTCGAGGCGATACGTAAATTTGTAGCAGATGGAAAAACTGCAGCTACTTTGGTGTTCAATCATGTGATTGCTCGTTTCGGTGTACCCCAAGCGATAATTAATGATCATGGGAGCCATTTTTGAAAAATCATGATGACTAAACTGACTGATAAACTTGGCCTATGCCATGAAAGTTCTACATCATATTACCCATAGGAAAATGGTCTGGTTGAAGCTATCAATAAATTTTTAGTCACCATGAACAAACGAATCATTGGAATTCATAAGTCGAATTGGCATACCATGCTCTTTTCAGCACTTTGGGCATATCAAACCTCAGCAAAAACATCGACAGGTTTTACCCCTTTTCAACCAGTTTACAGTTTAGAAGTGGTATTACCCATTGAATGCAAGATACCATCACTCCAACTAGCCATAGAGTTAATACCAACCACTTCTAAAGAGAAGAAACATTTTTTATACTTAGCTCAATTAGATGAGAATCATCCCACCGCTGCACTAGCCACTGAGAATCATGCGAAACGAATGAAAGCTCAGAATGATAGAAAGGTTACAACCCGAATTTTTTCAGAAGGAGAGCTAGTCTTGGTCTATGATCAAGCTAATGATAAGCTAGGGGCTAAGAAATTTGAACCCATGTGGCATGGTCCTTATATTTTCAAGCGATAGCTTGCAAAAGGGGCCTATGAATTGATTGATTTTGACGGGGTCTCTTTAGGCAAACCCAGAAATGGGATTTATCTAAAGAGATATTACGCTTGATTCTTGTGTGGAGATATTTCCTGTATATTAGTTATTTTAGTTGGTGTGTTGTAGATTAGAAACGTGTGCGTATTTTAGGTGTGCTTTTACAACTATTCCTGCTTATCTGGATTACTCTTGATATTGAAGATGTTGACGTCTTTTCGAACATACATTGGTTTTGCTGATGGAACTTGTCATAGTACATGGAATATCTCTTCCGTAGCCGGGGTTATTTATTCACCCACTGACGAGTAAATATCTATGCATGGGGTAAGCCTCGATCAAACGATAAACAATATTGCAGAATATAGCGTAGTTATTGAGTTATTTTCTGAATCCATTTCATTTGGAATTCAGAGTTTGATCGTTAGGTTAGATTTTGAACTCGTTGTATTACAATTAAACCAAGTATATGTAATTAGAAACCCAGTATTATTAAGATTATTTTTAAGAGTTCGTCTCTTGGAATGAGAATTTGACTATATTGAGTATCAAAAAATTCCAAGAAATTTAAACACATTAGCAGATGCAATAGATTCTAGTGTGATTAACAGACATTTGTGATAATAAAAGCAGTAAATCAACATTCGATAACATGTTGGATAGGTAACTAAAAATAGTACTATATCATAGCATAGAATAGTGTTTCAAAAAATATTACATCATCCTCAATCATAGGTTCAAAACGCCTTATGATCTGGAAAAAAGTGATACAAAAAATGATAAGAGTATGTATAATCGATCATCCACTATCTGTGGTAATGATCATGATAGTATACTATAGCTTGTGCCACTCTACTCAAGAATCTCCTCAACGGTCTAGGAACACCAATGACATAGCTCTGTAAGTGAAGAGGAATGTCATCTATAGTAGTCTCTGGGATGTCCAGAGTCAGTTGCTCCAAATGGTGTTCCAAATCAGTCAGGATTTCTGTTGTCTAATCCTATGGTAGTGGTGTTGTTGCAGCTGCATCGCTTTGCCTCATGTCAAAGGGGCAAAGAGTGACTGGTCGACATGGACCCACATCTGCATTTGAAATTTTTTGTTATCAGTTTTGGAAGATTTAAAAAACAAAATAAAAATTATAAATTAGAGTGTGTCAAAGAGATTTTTAACCTGACTCATCCCACTAAACTCCTAGAGGAAGTGGCATATCTTGGTCACCACAGAAATCTATGCCCACATAAGGAAAATCGTTTATCACAAAGAGTTGGTGCTCTAATCAACGAAAATATGCCGGGGGAAATTAAACAATCTCTCCACCCTCATTGCGACAGGCCATCAAAGAAACCCATCGAACCATCCAAGGCTCTTGAGCTCTACTAGAATCAACTAAAATATGTTGCAGGGCTAGTAGAGGAATCCTCTCTAGATCAAAAGTAACTACGATCGATCCATATATGAATTTATTTAACTTCCCATTTTTTTCTCTAGTTAGTTCGCCTTTGACATTAGCCAACACTGCCTCACACCAGCTGAATATAGTGCATTGGAAGCAATCCACTGCAATTTGCATTTGAGATCTAGTAGCCACATGCAAAGCTGCACTTCCACATAACTTGGTAATGGTAAATGCAATCACTTTTAATTTAGGACGGATGATAGTTTTAATATCAATCCGTTTGTATTTTGGATTAGCCTCATCATTGCGGAACTCTAATTGTAGGCTAGCAATAGATTGGCCACCTGGTCTAGCCCCAAATAGAGAAAGTGGCTCACCTCTCTTAGACAAGTCAAAAAATATATGTCCTCCAACTCAATTTCGAGCCGGTTGCCTCTAATCACGAAACACTGGTCCTGAACATCCCACTTGTTTACCAACCAAGTGAGAAGGTCTACTTGAGCTCTCATACAGCTGATAGCCCAGAATTTGAATAACCCACATGCTTTCAGAACTTGTAATGTAGGTATATGAATCGTTGCAGCTTCGTCCACCTCCTCATGTTCACGTTCCCCCCAGATGAGCATTGTAGATATCCTACAATGAGCGAAATGAAAGATTAGAATCATTTTAAAACAAAAATTTTGGGTAATTTTGGAAGAAATTATGTTTTTTAAATTCTTCACAGTGCCCCCGCACTTTACATTCAGAGACAGTGAGTAGCTCCACACGGGCTTTGTGCTAAAAGTGTGGGGCCACGACATTTTTCTTTGTAAGAAAATGTTGAGGTCCACAGGTACCGTGTGTCTTACCTGTGGACCCCTAAGGGAGAAATTTTGAACCTATTTCCTCTCCAAAAATGAATTTTAAACCCTAAATTAAGGAAATTAACGGATGAAAAGCAAGGAAAAGAGGCTGTGGATTACCTAGAGCAGACGGTTTTCGGTTTCAACGGTCGGTTTGTCCGAAATCTTCTCTGGAGCGTTTTTTTTCCAAAAGCTCTAAAATATTCACTCTGAACTCAAACAATAAAAATGAATTTGGAAAACTCCTTTTTATAAGTTTTTTCGAATAAATGAAATTTAAATTTGTTTTTTTTTCACTTTAAAAAGATGTTTTTTCAAAAAAATTTTATTATTGAAGCAAGTACGTTTGATGTTTTGATTTTTTGTGCAGAATACCATATTTTTCAAGTGAAATGGTCATTTTTGACGAAGAGTATACTTTTATCATCTTTTCAATCTCTTTAAAATTTACGAAAAAGTGAAACCATATAGTCCTCTTTTAAGCCCTTTTGGGAGTCTTATGTAGGAGCATTAGCACTAAAATTAAATTTAAATTGTTGATTAGCCCAAGGAGTGTCAAGTTGTGAATATTGTAATATTCTCTGGTAATTCTTAGCAAGCATATATGAGGAATATGCTTAGTTGTTATGTGTCAATGAGTGTTGAGTTCATGTAACAAATCCCTTAAGAATTTGAATATTAGAGAGAATATTTGTTGTTTATCCTAAGAATATAGGAGATTCATAAACTAGGATTTCCTTAGAATAGGAATCAGTTACAAGTTTATAGGAGTTGAGTAAGGGCCAAATAAGCTTTGAATTTAATTATAAATCGAATTGTAATCTTGGAAGGAAAGGAGGCCAATTTAAAAGAAAGAATGTTGGGCCTAGAGAGAGCAGTGAGCACCGAGAAGAGGCCAAATTTAAAGAAAGAAGATCAGGCCTAGAGAGAAAGCCCGAGAGCAGAGAGGGTTCTATAGAGAGGAGAAGCCCAAGAACAGAGAAGGTTCTTTTGAAGAGATGAGGGCCATCTAAAAGAATAGTGTGCAAAGTTTGATTGTAAGCATTTTTAATGTATCTGTACATTTGTTACTTAATGAGAAATTGGATTCATGTGATTGTGATGTGTCTTGTATACGAGCTGAGTGATCTGTAACAAGAAAAACGGGTTTCTATGTAATAAAACACTATGGTATTAATTCTTATAAATTCTTAAATGAATGAATAAGTCTTCTGAGTGAATAAGACTTAGTGGCTGGGTAAAATCTATATGATTCTAGTTCGGATGTTTATTTTTTGATACTGTGTGAGAACAAATAAAGTGAAAATAATGAATGTGTGCAGGCCGAGAACGAGAAGAAATCTGAATTAGAGATTTGGAGAAGAAAATAGAAAATATGTTTTGTATTTAGGCTTGAGACAAAATAATGGTTATATGAATAACTAGAAGAACAAGCTCAAGAGAGATCAACGCTTTTAATTACTGAACAAAGCTTAGGAAGGATAGCAGAGATGTAGAGTAGTGGAATTTGAAGAAAAAAAAGAAAAGAATAAGGCAGAAAAGCCTTTAGAAGATTTCAAAAGGAAGGGAAATGGACGGCGAGGATTAAATTGTAAATATCTGAGCAAGACCGACATTCCAGAATGAGCTCACAAATTAAATTAGGGAAGTTGCGAAGTGGATACGTGTCGGCCCGAGCAACCAAGCACACATCTCAAATCAACAATTTTAACATTTAAGTTTAATTCATCTCAAGGTAAATGATATAACTTGTGATGCGAAGAAGGGCGAGAAGTGAGGACCGTTAGATTTGGGCGCAGATCAACGGTGGAGGTTAAATCGCAAATAGAGCGATTTTGCATATTGGCGATTATTAAGTTTAGGTGTTAAGGACGTCACAAGTTAAACAATATAATTTGTGATGCGATAAAGGGAAGAGCCACATGTTGGTCCAGTGCTCAAGCGCATATCGTACGTCAGCAGTTTTAGTGTTTATTGGTAAGGACATCACAAGGTAAATGACTTAAGTTGTGATGCAGTAAGGATTGAAAGTTTTGATGCGATGAAGAGGAGCCACGTGTCGGCGAGGTCCATGCGAATATCACATATCGCATGTGATATCGTATAAAGGTTAATCGGGGGAGTTAAAAGGCATGACATGCGAAGAGGTATAGCAAGACCGTTGGATCCGATGTAAATAAATGGTGGAAGCTACACTGCAATATCACGAAGATCGTTAAGTTGTGAATCTGCCGGGAGGTAAGTTATAAGAAGTGCGAAGCAGTGTGATTGGTCACCACTTGGGTGGGCCATAACCCACAGGTCTGCAAGTTTGTATAAAGTTGTAGTAGTGTAATCAATACGATTTTATGTTTTGATGTGATATGATATGGTGATAACGTATGCAGTGAAACTATAAGAAAAAGGGACATTGGTGAGGGGCAAAAAATGTCACCATAAGCTCATTGGTGACGGTCAAAAGAGTCTTCGTCACCAAAAATTGAACGTCACGAAAGGTTGCGTCGCCGAAAGTATAGCTGTTGTCATGAAATTCAAGTTCCATCACCAATAACGATTTATAATAATAGATAATGACCCTCACCATTTCATATGAGCAATGGTGATGGATAATAACCTCTGTCACCAAAACACCAAATGTCACCAAAGGTGGCGTCGCCAAAATTATGTGTTGTGGTGACATTCAAGGTCCGTCACGAATATTGATTATAATGACAGATAGTGACTATCACCATTTCATATGAACAACAACAATTTTTTGTGATGGATCTTTCATGACCGTCACTTTTGGTGCATATATATGGTGACATTCATTGAACCTCACCATTTCATATTTGGTGAGGATCAAAAAGATGTAACCATAAGCTCATTGGTGAGGGTCGAAAAATGTCACCATAAATTCATTGGTGATGGTCAAAAGAGTCTTCGTCACCATTCCATATGAATATCAGGGCATGATGGAATTGAACTACCAACCTCCTGCTTGTAAATCAAGTGCTCTTCCATTGAGCTAACACCCTTTAAAGAACTAGACTTTTAAAAATTAAACCTTGAAACTTTATAAATTCTAATTTATACAACTTTCGAGAAATTAAAAACTTTGTAAAGTCTTGGAAAATATTTACTAAACAAGAAAAATAACATCGAAGTTGGAAGTGTCTACCTAATAGTTATGGAAATTATGAAAATCGAGTGGAGGTGTAAATGAAGTCTTGGGAAGTACCAAACATACAAGTAGAATACATTTATTCCATTTTATAAAAAGTCTTAGAACAAGTTTGAGATTGTAATCTATATGAACTAGTTAACTATTCAGTGTAAAATATGCATATGCTCCAATGAATAAATCAAGACTTCTAAATGTATATTTGTGCTATGAAGATTTGTATCCTGCACCAATATGGAATAGGTAGTGTTAGCTAGCTGCAAATTAATGTACATGTCAAAGACAAAATCAACAAGAGGAAGTTATTTCTATGAATTTTGGGGCACAATTGCTACACTACCTATCTTTGAATGTCCCTTGTGTATATATATTATTATATTTAAAGCTCTAGCATATTATAGGACCAGAAGAATACTTCGCTATTTAATGCAGAACTTCTCTTCCATAGGTAGACAAGATGGCCTATCATCTACAAGGATGTGTAGTTTACAGTTATGTTGACCACTAAAAAAACCCATTTATGTTGAGAAAATTTATAATTTTATGAAGATGTTTAGACTTGACTAAAAAAATGACTAGAGAGGGAAAATGGGAGTACATCTTAGTATCTGTAGGGATTGAGTGGGGTATTGTCTAGCAAGCTACATAATCTTACAAAATTGATGGTGTTAGATGTGGTGGTGAATTTTGTTGGACCTACAATTGTTCTCAGCAATATGGAATATCAGAAATGCATGGGTTGAAGATAAACATAAAAGACAAGCTATTATAATGTTTTCAAATTGTTTGATGAAATCATTAAATGGAGTATAGCAGTGATAATCTGTAGTGTATTTTTTTTGCAGACATATTTTTATTTAGTTGAAGAGGGTTTTCCCCTAACTAGACTTCCATCATTAGAGAAAAAGGCGTCATGACCAGGTTTTCAATCTTCATTATATGCTCATGGAGGAAATTTTGAAGGCATTCCAAGCCATTATTAACTTGAATGTAGTGTTGAAAATTCTCTTTATTAGTGGTAAAATTCTATTGAGGCTTGGTTTGAGGGGAAAATCATTGGCTCAAACTTGAAAATACCCCCCTCAATTTTACACTCATGAAATGTACATCAACATTTGAAAGGTTTTCCAATTGCAATATTTCATTAATGTATATGCCACAAACATTTCTTATGTTGGGCATGGGGATTTGGTGTCACAGACTACAGACTACTTTACTAATACACTGGAAATGTTGAAATCTACAAGAAATTCTCCTTGGAAATCAAATATGGAAACATTTTCCACTTATCATAAAGTCGATTTATGTCAGTGTGATCACTAAGTTAACGAACCTTCATCTCAAGTATTCTTATTAAATTTTACTTAAATATAAGATTCCATAATTGACCCACATTAGGACAGAAAAGGAACAATTTTTTATAGAAGTGATAGAATAGTAGTTCGAACAATAGTCTACTCTACCGACATGAAAAATTAAACATGGTTCTAGCATTTTTACAACACCTTAGTGTGTGATGGCCAAGAAAAGCATAAGATAAATCCAAATCTAACTAATACACTAGGTATGCAAAAATCAACATGCAATTCTCCTTAGACACTTCAAATATGGAACCTTTTTTTACTTACCATCAAGTTGATTAGTTTCAATATGATCATGATTAAGTTAAAGAATATTCATTTCAAAGATTCTTACTACAATTTACTTAAATATAATAGCCCATACCTGGCCCACCTGGGGGCATAAGAGGAAACCTTTTGGACATAAGCAAATGAATAATAGTTAGAAAAATGGTATTAAACTATTCTATAGAGTACTAATGAAGATATGACAAATTAAACATGATTCTGGAATTTATAAAGTGCCTTTGTGAGCGATGGAAAAACAAAGCAGCGGATAAATCGAAATCTAACCTCAAGCTTTTGTGATACCATCCATCAAATTCTCCATACAACTCAATATAATGTGGACAATCAGAACAAATAACCAACACCAATGAGTTCAATGCATATTGGATTTCTGTAAAATTCTATAAAAGATAGATATAGGTTGACTCCTATATAAGAGAAAAAAAAAATTATATATAAGATCTCTTCTGAAGAAGAGATAGAAGTACGACCAAATAGCAGGATAGTTTTCACCAAACAGAGGTATTTACTTGTAAGTTGTAGCAATACCCTACATAAACCAAATTACTATTGAAACAAAATTTATAATCACTCCAGGATCAGAGCATGTGATTTTTATAATACTTCCTACAAAGCATGCAAAATATTTTCCAATACTTTCTACTATCCAAAAACAAAACTGTAGAAAAATCTCCTTAACAAGACCTTAGAATATCCAAATATAGAGTTGGTGCCATACACAATTTCATCCAAGTAGATGTCAAAAACTTTGAGTTTTGATGCTTTAGTCGCTGATGAAGTTTGAAATTTTTTTATAGCTCCTTAGGCTTTCATAAAAGCTCTTTTTCAGGGCGACACATTTACATATCATCTAACAACATTTCCAAACTACTGAGAAATCTACTTTTAAAGTCTTCATCCTTTTTTTGGCTGCAATCTAAGCTTTTGATAGCATAAACAATAAATTCCAAGAGACTGATGGTTTTCTGTTAAAAAATTGTGCATTGTTGAACTTTCATTTCCTCTCACTCCATGGTAAAAGCCTTCATCTGATGGATTTCAGCCAAATTTGTTTTGTTGGAGAAATTTTTTTATAGCTATGGGGACAATTATCCAGGACTGAATGTTCATGATGAGTCATGAAAGCAACAAACCAATCCTGGGAATTAAAAGGATTTCCCTCTTTTTAACTTCTTGTTGCAACTAAGGCTTTTCCACTGGCAAGCTTGATGTCCATGCATAACTCACTCAGCCATGAGGGATTTAACTAGCCAATAATGGTGCATTCCTTGAGCCCATTAATGGCCAGTTTGTATCCCCCTCCTCTTGGATTATAAAAGGATAGAGGGCACATTAATATTTCAGACAACAGAGTTGTATGTGTCTTATCTTTCAGACGTGTAGAGCTTGATCATGATGAAAAAATGCTATAATACTTTATTTCTTAATAATACAAAAACCATGTGATTGTTGTTGGAGCCTGTCCTTGCCATCCAAAACATTTCTTATTGTTACATGATCTATATCAGACCCTATTTAGCTAGTACAACTTGCTGTCATAATTTTCAAATTGCAGATTTTATGTTAAGTAGACATTATTTATCTTTTGTTGTAAATTGGATCATGAAATGTCTTTGCACTCCTGAATATTTCCTTACGGTATTTTAGTATATACTCATCTAAAGTATTGATAGGTGCAATCTATATTATAAATTTTAATGTTTTAGGAGCTATAAAATTCATTCTTTGGGTAAATTTCTGAAACGTGATGTAGAAAATTGACATGGTATTAGAGTTGTATATATGATATATGTCAGCAAATCCACATATGGATGGGACTTTTTTTTGTGAGACAGAGTTATCAAAAGCTTTTAGTGTGTGAAATGCCCTTGTTTTCATGCTTGAAGCTAATCTGCCCCCAATATAGGCACTTGGACGTCTACTAGATTTGAGGGTGAGATGCCCATTCGTTCATCTGGTTGAGCACAATAAGAAGGTGGCCAAAAAGAAGAAAACTTTCCTTGATTCATTCAAGGACCACTTGATCCCTCACATCACATAGAAGAAGAGAGGGAATAATTTGTACCATGCGTCAGTCACTTTCTATCAAAGTGTGAAATTTGAACATATCCCGCAATATGATTTTGAAGAAAAAGCTCATTAGTAACCACATCAGCAATACTAATACTATGGCAAGATATCCAATGAAGATCACCAAGTTGAGAGATCAACTTACAAACATAAGAAACAAGGCTTATGAAGATGAGTTTGTTTAGATAACTGTAAATGGATTCTCATTATCTTGACTTACATTTGTGCAAGGAAAATGGGAATGTGTGAAGTTGTCCATTTTTGAAACATTATGGGATGACTTTGTCTAGGAGGATAATTTGCCAGTCAGATTCGAAGAGACTCCAAATCTTCCACTTATTGGGAGGATGACTAAAGGAGGACCCAATAAGGCCAAGAAAAAAGAGGTTATTTCATCTCATTCTGACGAGGAGGCTATGATCCATGTGACATGTTTAAAATGTTGTAAGAAGGGACATTATGCAAAAAAATATACAAAAAAGGGAAGCAGCTACAAAAGAATTTTGAGATGAGTGTTGAAGATGAAGTGGACAAGTTGGAATACAAGCTAGAGACATCCTTCTCCACAATTTCTTGTTTCTCAACCAGTACCACTTTATTTTTTATCAGCATGTAGACAACGGAGGATTAAAGCACATGACATTCAACTGTGAGATGTCCAACATGTTTCAAGAGCAAAAGGAGACATGCAAGTGGAGTTGAGTGATAATTATATCTATGTAATACTCACACTTTTGATACTTAGAATAGTAATTTATATGTCTACATGATAAATGGCTAAAAGGCCGAACAATGGAATATGTAAAGTGGTACATTGAATCATAATACTAACACATCATAGACCACAGAAGGAGAAAGGAAAAATAATGGGGGAATATGATCCCACAAGAAGGGAACAAAAGGGGGCTAGTAAATTATTCTTTATTTTACCATTTTATTACTCCCATCGGTCCTTTAACCTTAACCTTATTAAACCTTTCTTTATGGTTATCCTAAGTCTTATTAACCTTGGAAATTTGGAATTGGAGGTTAAGAGAGAGACATGTACATCTTATGAAATCACATGGTATCTCATATTGTAAATTTATGTAGATGTTATATGCTTTATGCAACTTTACTTTCTCTTCAATACTAGACAAAAATCACATAAATCATTAAGTAAAATGTTGATTGAACATACCAGTGGATCAACAGAAGACAAGCCAGAAAAATATATATTTCTTGGTGCGTTACGGTGATAAACAGGATGCTTCAACCAACAAAGTCTCCTTAATCATCCAGCCCAGTATGTGTCACAACAACACTCAAAACAGCCAAACGGTCAACTCGAAGTCAACCCCAGAAAATTCAACACTGCCCAGAAAAGTCAACGCAGAACAACAGCAAGTAAAAGTCAACGTAGCTCGGTCTATTGTCAACCTTTGACCTCATTTCTTGTGCCAAAATTTATGGAGTTCAGAAGTCTAATTCTATGCCAAAATTCATCTCCTTTGGACCATGTGTTGACATATGTCAATGCTGGTCAAACTTGCGGTGGAAACCCTAGCTGCAGCAGAAATATCTTCGTCCTTCTTTCCCACGTGTGAATAGAAAACTGACTCCAAGGAGCTCGAACCAATCATAAGTGGAGAGAGAATGTGTGAGGATGAGATGATTGAAATTTCCTCCAACGTTGACTCTATTTATATCAATCACTGAGGGTGTGTGATGCATTTGCTGGGGGTGTAAAACCTTAAGGCCACCCTGCACATATTTTGAAAGTATTAAAAATAAATTCAAAATAAATTTTCTGCTCAATGGATCAAGATGATATTTATATCAATCTTGCACCTCTCCGAAAGAGGAGCCCAATAAAAATATTGGTGTCTTCATCTGAGCATCACAACATGGATTTTGGACCTAGTTTTCCAATTTAACACTCCCTCACAACTAGGGAGAACTCGATTTACCTGTGCAATCAAACATCGTGCGTCATCCCGCCGTAACTTGCTTTGCTGGCCTCTTTATTTCAGAGCAAAAGTGGGTTAGTCAAAAATACATTTTTTCCTAGATGATAGATTCAGCCTAGAGGTCTAAAACCTCTATAGGACTCACAAAGAGTCTCACACCAACTCAAAGTTGGTTTATTTGACCCGAAATGAGAAGAAGGTCTGAAAGCTCACTAGACTTTATCCCAGATAAAGTGGTTGGACCGTGCCATCCTAGATAGAGAGTATGACAATATCTGATGCGCCCATCATTCTTTGCTACTAGTCTCTAGCTTTTGCCACCTCATTGGCCAAATTATAGGTACTTCCCATGAGCCCTAAACTCAATGGGTAGGATGCATATAGGGCACATATAATGAGAGGTGAACCAAATCAAACATCATAACGGTGGGGTAGAAGCACCACAAGATTCGGCAAGCCTAGCCTCGTGAGTACTTATAGCTCCGAGAAGCTATCCCCAAAGCCCCCTAGAGCTCCCAGAGCTCATCGTCCAACAGGACCCACATCATAGGATCATTCCACGATACCAAGACTCTCACGTAAGGTTCGGAACTTGACCTTCCCCAGGGGCTTTGTGAGAATATCTGCGACCTGCTTAGTAGTTCCTATATGACAAAGCCTTACAACGCCTCACTTTACCATATCCCAGATAAATTGGTACTTGATATCAATATGCTTGGATCGATTATGGAATACAGGATTCTTAAGCAAGTGAATCCCACTCTAGTTATCAAAAAGTATCACAGTGGTATCTAGTACATGTCTGAACAACTCACTAAAGAGATTTCACAACCAAATTGCTTCACAACAGGCCATACTTGTTGCAATGTATTCGACCTCCGTGGTGCTCAAAGCCATCGACTTCTACTTCCTGCTCATCCATGATATCGAAGTAGAACCAAGATTGAAGCAGCATCTCGATGTGCTCTTACGATCCACCACAATGTCAGCCCAATCGGCATCAGTATATCCAAGGACTGTCATGCTCCCATCAATGTATCTTAGCCCATGTTTTATCGTGCCCTGAAGATACCTCAGAAGATTCTTGGCACCAACCTAGTGAAAGTGATGAGGCTCAACCATCTGTTGACTCAAATTGTTCAGTAAAAAACATATATCTGGATGGGTGTTCACTAAGAACATCAGGGCCCCTAAGAGTTGACGATACTCGGTAGGATTTGCTAAAATGGGCTCGGTAGCGCTACCGTCAACCTCTTAAACTTGAGCTCCATCGGTGTCGACACAGACTTGCAGTCCACTATACCAAATCTTTCCATAAGCTTCACAATGTATATTCCTTGAGAAAGGAAAATCTCGCCAGGTCTCTCCCAAACCTCCAGGCCTAGGAAATAGTGCATCAGTCCTAGGTCCTTCATCTCAAACTTAGCAATGAGCTCCCTATTGCACTGATGAGTGAGAGGGTTAGCACCTGTCAGGAAGTGGTCATCCACATACAACAACAGAATGAGAGGATTCTCCCTGTCAACCTTTAAGTAAAGGTTTGAATCAATATTACTATGAGTGAAGCCCAGCTTCATCAGGTAGCTATCTATCCTCTCGTATCAAGCTCTAGGTGCTTGCTTCATCCCATAGAGGGCTTTCTTCAACCTATAGACATGGGTGTCCCAATCTTGGACTTCGAATTCCGAAGGTTGTTGCACATATACCTCTTCCTTTATCACACCATGAAGAAATGTGGTCTTCACATCCATTTGATGGAGACTCCATCCTTGCGTAGTAGCAAGGGCTATAATAGATCGAATGGTGGTATATCAGGCCACAGGTGCAAATATGTCAGCATAGTCTATGCCTTCCTTTTGAGAGAATTCACGGGCAACGAAACTTGCCTTGAACTTCTCATCACTTCCATCAAATCCATGCTTGATCTTGTAGAGCCATTTCGAGGTGACAACGGCTTTGTCCTTCGGTCTTGGAACCACATCCTAGACATCATTCTTCATTATGGACTCATACTCTTCATGCATAGCATCCTTCTAGACTTAATGCTTTATGGCTTCCTCAAAAGATCCAAGCTCAGATTATACAATAGTACTCATGGCTGCTAGATACCCATGGTATGTACTCGGCTTCTTGCTTTCATGAAATGTCCCCCTTGGGGCCATATGTCCCTCAGAATCCTCGAGAGTGTCCCTAAGCCATGATGGTCTCTTTCCCAGTGAAGGAGGTGGATCAATCGGGCCCATTGGTCCTTCAACATTGAGTATCATCTCATCCTTCAGTCCTTCTTGATTTCCAGGCCTTGCTTCGTGGTCTTCCTCAAATCTCAGAAGATTGACTACTTTTCTCATGGAATCATCTTCGTCAAAAGTGACATCATGGCATATCTCCACTTCCCTTTGACCAGGCACATAGACTTTATAGGCTTTTAAAGTTTCATTGTAGCCCACAAACATTTATTTCTTCCCAGAAGCATCCAGCTTTCTCCTCTTCTCTTTCGGCACATGAAAATAAATACGACATCCAAAAACTCTAAAATGTGAGACATCGGGTTTCTTACAAGATAAAACCTCCTCGAGAGTTTTGTAGTCCAGAGTGGAATTCGGGCATCGATTTTGTATGTACACAATAGTGTTTGCAGCTTCTCCCCATAGAAACATCGGTATACCATGGTCACATAGCATGGCACGGGAAACTTCCACAATGGTCTTGTTCTTTCGTTCAACAATGCCATTTTTCTTAGGAGTATAGAAATTTTTGGTCTCCCTCTTGATGCCAGCTTCTCCACAAAAATAATTGAACTCATTTGTCTCATATTCAGTGCCATTATCAGTTCTCAAAATCTTGATCATCTTCCTTGTCATATTTTCCACCAAGGCTTTGAAGGTATGGAACCACATGAAAGCCTCATCGTTCTTCTTTAAGAAGTATATCCAGGTTTTTTGAGAGAATTCATCTATGAACGTCATATAATAAGAGCATACTCCTAAGGATTTCACAGGCAACATACCAAATAGATAAGAATTGATCAATTGCAAGACATCAGATGTCTTTGTGAAACTTGAGGGGAAAGTTACCCTTGTATGCTTTCCTTCAACACAACCTTTACATACAAATTCATGATTATTTGAAAACTTGGGCATCCCTATCACCACCTTCCTTGCTTTGAGAAGGGCCTTGTAGTGAAGGTGTCCAAACCTTTGGTGCCATAGTTCAATCTGTCAAGTAGTATCACATGCCATCGCTCCCAGCGGACTTCCTCCAACCTGGTAGAGTGTATCAACTCTAAACCCAATCGTGATAGCTTCCTTGAAGCTCTTCTTCCACACGCACACCTTTCCATTAGTGAATGCCACATTGAAACCTTTGTCTTCCATGGCTGATATAGACACAAGGTTATTCTTCAAATTTGGTACATTGAGTACATCCTGCAGGTGGAGGACGTGACCTTGAGACAAGTGGGGGGTCACAGCCCCTGTCCCTTTCATGGGATATGTGGCATTATCTCCAAGGATAATTTCGATATTAGTATCCTTCTCAACCATATCAAAGAGTGCTTCCTTGAACCCAGTGATGTGCCTTGAGGCACCATTGTCTATCAACCAGGCATCCATAGTTTTGGGTGGAGATGCAACAGAGAGGGCAGATACAAGAATGTATTCATTTCGTTTATCAACAAGATTTGATTCCTCATACTTGGAGTTTCTTAACCTTTTGAAAGTTTGATCATTTCCGCCGAAGGGAGCCTTCCTCTTTCCCTTGAACCTATTGTTCCTTTGATTTCCATTCCTCTAGTTGTTGATATTTTCATCAACATCTGAAGAATCCTTCTTGAAAGGACATTCTCTAGCATAGTGACCTATCTTATGACAAGTGAAACAATTTCCCTTCTTTCCTTGGGCCCCTACTTTTCCTTTTTTCTTTGCACCACCAAAGTTCTTCTTTCTAGAATTAGTAGCATAGGCAACATTTCCTTCATTTCCATACTCCTTCATTCTTGTCTCTTCTTGAACGCGTCTTGATAGTACTTCATAAAATTCAAGTATCACATTATTATTTAGAATGGTAGTGTTGAACACATGCCATTGGGATGGGAGCCCTCCAAGTGTGGTGAGTACCATCTCTCGATTAGATAGTGTCTCCCCAATAGACAGCAGATTGTTCCTGATCTCGGTCGGCTTCAGAAAGTATGATTGAACAGACTCATCCTTGCCTTTCTTCAGATTCTTCAATTGATTCTTGAAGAATAGTACCTGATTTGCATTGTTGGCCTTGAACATGAGGACCAAATTATCATACTTCTCTTTGGATGTGCCTAGCTCAGAGATGTAGGCCACCAAACTCTTATAAATGGATTCCATGATCTTAAGTTTTGCTTTCATCTCCCCCTTCTTGTACTTTGTTTTGGTAGCAGCAGTAGCAATGGATGGAGGTTCTTGGATTTTACCCTGCACATAGTCCATGACATCTTGGTCTTCCAATTTAAGATCCAATATCATCTTCCAAGCATGGAAGTCATCCTTCCCAGTCAATTTGTCATCCTCCTTGAAGCCATAGTTTGTGGAACCCATTTTCTTCTTTGGTAATTACTACAAATTAGGACTTTGTCTTCACCTCAGATATGATACCATTTAAATATATGTAGATGTTCTATGCTTGATGAAACTTTACTTTCTCTTCAATACTAGACAACAATCACATAAATTATTAAGTAAAATGCTGATAGAACATACTAGTGGATAAACAGAAGACAAACCAAAAAAATATATATTTGTTGGTGCATTACGGCGTTCAGCAGGATGCTTCAACCAGCAAAGTCTCCTTGGTCAGCCAGCCCAGTATGTGTCACAAAAACCCTCAAAAAATCCAAATGGTCAACTCAAATTCAACCCCAGAAAAGTCAACGCAGAACAACAGTCGATAAAAGTCAACGCAGCTCAGTCTGTGGTCAACCTTTGACCTCAGTTCTTGTGCCAAAATGTATGGACTTCAGAAATTGGTCAAACCTGGTCAAACCTGCGGTGGAAACCCTAGCTGCAGCAGAAATATCTTCGTCCTTCTTTCACATGTGTGAACAAAAAACTGCCTCCAAGGAGCTCGAACCAATCAGAAGAGGAGAGAGAATTGTGAGGATGAGATGAGTGAAATGTCCTCCAACGTTGACTCTATTTATATCAATCACTGAGGGTGTGTGACACATTTGCTGGGGGTGTAAAACCTTAAGGCTGACCTGCACATATTTTGAAAGTATTAAAAATACATTCAAAATAAATGTTTTGCTCATCGGATCAAGCTGATCTTTAGATCAATCTTGCACCTCTCCGAAAGAGGAACCCAATAAAAATATTGGTGTCTTCATCTGAGCATCACAACATTTAGTTTTGACCTAGTTGTCTAATTTAACACATATGCATGAAAACATAATCCATGATTTGTGAGCATGCAAAAGAGATTTTTACATCCATTCTTCTATGAGATTTTTCTCTCAATCCTTAGGTTGCTGTATTAATGCTAAAATAGAATTAAGGAAATAGTTTTCACGAAAATATGTGGAAATTATGACAATGTGAAAGGGAAATTATTGTCATTGAATAAACTTAATTACAGTTGATAATCCCTGGAGTCCCAGAAGTGAGATTTCCTAGCCGGTCAATGCTAGAGCACTGGAGGGAAGTGGGATAACCTGAGGGACTGCATGACAAAGATAGGGATCCCATTCCTCGGGTTGTGCAACCTAATGGGAGAGGGGTGGTAGATTGAGATAGTTGTAAGAGTTTATAGACTAGGAAATCCTAGGAATTAGATTGTGTGAAGGGAGATAGAGCCAACAATAGGTGATTTTATCCTTGTGGATCCTTGGTCCAAACAATTAATTAATTTATATTAGTCAATGTCCTATGTCATATGACCCTATCCTTGAAAAAAGAGTGGTTAAAGGAAATTTATAATATCGGCCACCTTTAAACTATAACCCAAGGCCACCATTTTAACAAAATACTCAAGATTGGAGATTTATGAAGCTATGTGCTTCTTCTTGTTCTTGCTGCTAAGTGGAATTTGGTATATTTTATTATCCTCTGCTTAATATATATGTTTTTCATTTTGCAACTTATTCCCTTGTTTCCTTAATATGGTTGATGTATCAATTTTTCTATATTGAAACCTTCAAATATTCGCAACCTCTTTTAAATAGAGAAGAATCTAAAAAAAATGATAAAATTCTTACCAACAGAAAGAATAATATTAATTCCAAGTGTATGAAAAAACACCACTTTAGCTGTGCATAACAAACAGCCCTAAAGACAAATATGGCTGCCAATATCTTTAGATCTGTAGTTAGGTGATCAAGATAAATGTTGTAAAAATCTAGATCTATGCATCAAAAGACATTAAACAGTAAAAAAAACAAGATTTACTCCATGCATCCAATAGCCATATTAGAATAAGGTGTTTAATAATTTGTATTAATACAATTTAGAAAACACAAGAGGGTGTTCCCTGCTCTCCTCAATGGGATGGTCTTTGCACCTCCTAGCATTTTAGATCTAAAATTCTCTCGATGGTGTAGAAAACCCAAACAAAAATGGTAGCAAAATATGACTAAATGGTGGATCAATAGTCGTACCAAAAGTATAAATCCGTAGTGATCTTTAGCAAATAAAGTGGTAAATGAATGGGAAAACCCTTCTATTTATAACAAAATATTGAGTTAGTCTAAATATTGGTGCATAATTAAAATATTATTAACCAAATCAAGATCCAACTCTTATGGAATATTTTATTATATTTGTTGGAGGGAAAAGGAATTTGACTTGGGTCAAATCCCTTTATTTGTAAATAATAAATAAATAAATGATTTATTTATCATTTTAAGGATGTTGTTGAGTGATAATCAAATAAATAATGACTTATTTAATTATTTAAGGGTGATTTAGTCATATTAAACAAAGAATATTATTTAAATAAGGTTTATATAATTATTCTTAGGAAATAATAAGATAAACAATGATTTATCTAGTTAATTTCCTTGTTTTGGGTTAAATATAACCATGAATATTAATTAAAATGTTGTTTAACTAACTATTCCTTGAGGAAAATCAAACAAATGTAGATTTATTTAATATTTCCTCATGGGGTTTCCTGTTTAGACCATAAAAAAATTAATAAAGGTCGTTTACTAAGTTATTTTTCATAGTGATTGCAATTTTACTTAGGGTAAAATTGGTCTTACATGGTGTACTTGGGTTCATCTAATAGAAATAGGTTAGATGACCAAAAAATGGTGTAACAGACTGCCCCCCAACATGCGAGCGTTAGGAGCTAATCGTATGACCAAAGTACGTTGTAAGAAATCAATCACTAGACATCAAAGGGGAAGTCAAAGAGAGAGAAGTATAAGCTGGGCCAAAGTGCTAAAAGAACTAGACCCTGAGGAGGTGAGACTTACAGGTGCAACAAGTCTCTTTGATGAGTGAGTACCTGTGCTATAGGTAGCGAGGGAGGTATACCTATGCAAGCCAAGGCAAAGTACAAAAAATAAGGTGTCGAGTAAATAAAGAGACTGAACAATATAGTACATGCTCGTATAAACATGAGCCAGATAAACAACACGATAATGAATCCCACATACATATTATGCCTGGGATAACAGCCAGGACTTGTACAATAATATCTGAGTACATGAGATGTAAATATAATCTAGATGCCCCTGAAAATAGGAAAGGGCTCTGAAAATATGACTGATACATGCAAACAAAAAGGCGCTGCAAGCGGCTGAGGCCAACATCATCAAATGTATCGAGCTACATCAAATGCTATAATGAAGAGGTCATCTGGGTATGAGGGGGGCTACTTGTAGGGCCACCCCCTCATGAAGGCTAAGACATCTCACACACACTCGAGAATCACCGATATCAACTGTTGCATCACTAAACCATCAAGTATACGGATCTCGATCATGCTGAAAGGAGCTGGAGCTGAGAAATAATGAAGTCAAAGGGAAATAACGAGTTCCTTTGCCTGATCCAAGGCACCGAAAAAGAGTGGAAGCTGGAACCAAGGTACACTGTCGTCTATACCTACCTTCTAGAATGAATGAGATGATGTTGACAGAAGGAGGTCTGCCATAGGTGAGGCAATAAGGGATCCTCAACTAAGGCACGAGAGAAAATAGTAGAGAGATTGACAAACTGACACCAATGATGATGATGAAATGGGGGGTACTAAGTAGCAAACAGACGACTTCCCTTGTTAGAGCATAAAGGGCTTGGACGACCTGGCAACGATTGACAAAATATCATGAGGGATAGGGGAGAGTGGGATTTAAGGCCATAATGTGTGACACAAGAGAGGGAACAAGCAATGAAGAATGGATGACTATAACAGGATGCAAAGGGACTCGGGATAGACTCCATGAATGTAGTGATGACTCAACTCGAATGCTCTAAACAAGGGTGACTCGATGGTACTGCCACATAGAAAAATTCCAATGGGGACCATTAAAACATGAGTACAAGATAGTAACTCACGATGAAATTCGACACGAGTGTGGACAAGTATGGAGGCAAAGTGGTGCCCCCAATATGAGTGATGCAAGTGAAGAAATTTGATTTTGAGAAGGGGTGAAGTGACGCTTCTTGGAAAAAATGTGTCGTGGTGAAGTATCAAATAACTAAAAACTAACAGATACCCATTTGATGGCTCAGTGAGAGCTTTCCAACGGTATAGATGGTTTCGTAAACGGAGCTACGGTTTGGTCGCAGCAGGCGAAAGAAAAAATAGGGGTTTCTCTTTCAATAAGGCATTTTCCCTCCAAATTCACTCATTTTCATGTGGAGCTATGGTGAATGTAGAGAGGAGATAAGGCCCTAAATCTTGCGGCAATTGTAGTAGACAAATCGACTGTTGGAATCGATATCTGTTAGTTGTAGGTAAGAGGCCTAACCCTACTCTTTATTTTCAGTGGATTGAAAGTTCAAATTAGGTCTCTAGGGCTTAGGAACATACCCCTGCTTCTCTTCATGTCCAGGTCGCACTTTTTGGGGCAAAAGGTGCGACCTCGCTAGTAGGTTTTGAGCAAAAAACTATGACCTGTCCCAGGTTTGGGCCTGAAAAGTGCGACCTGTCAGGGAGGGGTTTTCCTGTGCTATTTTTTGGCTGAGTATTGGGTTTTTATGATGAGATATATTCTTTCCTATCTATATAATAAAAAATATGATGGTTTTGTGCAGATATGGAAGAATTACGGATCAAATGGAGAGAGAGAGACCTAGGTGCATTACGGTCAGAAATCCGGGAGGATCAAGGTATCCATAGTGCACTGGCCAGGTTTGGGGTTCTGAAGTTTGTGGAGAACCCTTTGATGAGAGCTGGAGAGCCCTTATTGGCCCAGATTTTCAGCTATTAGGACCCATACCATGAGGTCCTTATAGTGCAGGGGCACTCGATCGAGTTGACGGTCTAGGATATATATATCCTGATTGGTATCCCACCACTTGGGATGGTAGGGAATACTCAACCAATATTATTGTGGGGGTGGAATATCATAGAGTTTGTAGAGCGCCATTGTCGACCAGGTCTCCAAGTCAAGGGGACTCGGATACCCATCGGCGATTTGGAGAGGTTAGAGACCCGTGCTGTGGCTGTAGCGGTGCTGTGTATCTTGGGCAACCAGGCACTCAATCACATCACTGGAGGGAAGATGATACTTGTGGAGAGTATTTTGACTGGGACCTACTATGGGTGGGCCTAGATGATGCTCTCATCGTTGAAATGACAGTTGTCGCTATACAAGCGGCAAGTGAACCATGACAATGCATATGGTACAATTTTGTGCTTGTTCTTCTTTGAGAATATCCTGACACATCGACCTCGCATAAAGCTCCAAGATGGAGGCCCAAGAGAGCCTAGGATGCGTTGGTGGGGGTGACTACTGTGCAGAGGAGGAGGTTGGGTTGTTGGATGGGTGTTCCGACCCAATTTCTTTGCTCATTGGGATCAGATGGAACTTTATATAGATGACTATCCCTATAATGGGATGAGTTATTATGGGACCAGGATTTACCCCTGGTCAAATATGGGGCCCCGATGGTAAGTGACAAATTTCTAATCTTTTATGTGCATGTAAAGGTCGAGAATATTATATGTGGTACTGATTCTTTCACTTTTGGTATGAAGATACAACACCGGTAATATCGGCCGAATATATGGGATGACCTGCAGTATCGTGAACCGTAGGACCTAGTGGAGTGAGGGCGCAACAAAATGAGGATGCAATAGCCCTCCTGGAGGACATCCATCATAGATGTGAGAGGCTTCTGACCGATGTTTTAGAGTGTGTCTGGCAGGACTTAGATGACGAGTACATAGAGCCATGTGTTGGTCTACCCTCTGAGTGGTGAGGGGTCATGTGGCGTATGGCGATGGCCAGATAGGGTATGCATGATCTACAAGTTGTGAGGGAGAGCCATTCACTCAGGATCCTCAAGATAGTGATTAGTGTGTAGGGGAAGGTGGTGCCCCCAGTTTTGAGTTTTTTAACATGCTAGGAGCATGTCATATGTATCAGAGTGGATGGACTCTAAAACATTTTATACGACACATATTATGGATATGCATCATTTTGATATTTTTATGTTATTGTCTTGTGTTAGATGCGTGTGCTAAATGCCAATCTAGAATATGGTTTGCAATGCTATCTACATAGTGATTTTGTGCTCTAGGTACATGACTGAATGTAATGATTTCAAATTCACGCATCAAAATATTCACTCGTAAATATATTCTAAAAAGGATAGGATTATGCACACGATATACACCATCAATTGCATGACAAGAAGCATGGAATCTAAACGAACATGAAGGTGGAGGATGCAGTGTGAAAGGGAATCGTTTAATAAACCTCGCACTGCATCATATTCGGCATGGTTATTGGCAGCAGTACCAATTCACACCCTGTTCGAGAGAACAAGGTAGTGCACGGGGGTAAAAATGGCCCAACCTACCGAGGCTAGATTATTAGAGTAGCGACTTGCACCATCAGCAAAACTGATATAAGGTGTGGATGGGAGGTCCATATGAAAGGTGCCACAAGACAATAAATGGGAGGATGATGAACAATGCTGGAAACCTGAGCGCAAAGTAGAAATTGAACGCACTCTGCGGGAGGGAGTGATCTAGGTAATATTTCTACTACTCACACGATGATGGTGAGGTGGAGTGTGGGAGCTACCGGATGTGTAGCTTGTGTTGAGATCACAAAATTCACCATGGGAACAGGTGGTGCTATCCCGTTTATGGGCAGGAAAGATGAAGTCAGGGGTGGACATGGCTTCCATGATGTCATCATCACAATAGAAGATGGAGTGACTGGAGGAAGGGAGACCACATGACGCGATGAAGCTACCTGACTCATGATCACGAGAAGAAATGCTCACATGTGCATTTTCATGGGGGATGATGGAAGAACAAGCAGATAAGGGATCTACTGATGTTGAGCCCAGGGTGATCGCTGAAGGGAGGTTGAGCGAAAAAACAGGGGAAAATTCGGAGGGATCTTCCACCCAGGGTCTCATGGATGATGAAAGGTAGAGGATGGTGGCCATAGGATCCTTCATCTCGACATCAGAAGGGGGAATGTCAATGGGAGTTGGTAAATCCTCAGTCTGGCCTGTAGCATACTGCGCAAGTACGAGAGAGGAAGATTGGTTTTGTTCAATATCATACTCTTGAACTACCTCTGACGAGGTGTGGTAATGCATAAGGCGTGGACAATGGTGAGAATAATGGCCATGGAGATCACACAGCACACAAGGTTGGTTAGTGTGAATAGTTTTAGGATTCTTGGTTGTAGTCGAGGAATAAATAGAAGCTTCAGGGACCGTAGACTCATGGAACGCAACTTTAACCATGGGCTTGATACGTGGTAGTTCAGGACAGTTATGGGTGACATGGCTAACGACATCACACAAATCATAGGGTTTTGTAGGCGAGGGAGATGCAGGGTGTCTCGGGGCAACCTTGTCCTTGGAGGCCCTCTTGCGAAGTTTTCCCTTCTTACCCGAAGCAGTCGTAACAGGAGGTGGTTCTTGTTGAGGTGGTTGAGGCACTGTTGCAGCAAGAGAAGTCATGAGGACCGGTTGAACCAGGGTCAAAGCTAGATAAGGTTTAGGTTGACCTAGCAGGGTAGCGGCTGGAGGATCAAGGTACCAGATGGGAATCCCAAGGGTCAAGTTAGGAAGAGAGAGGGTGGCCATGACAGGTGTCGTATAGACTCCTCGTGGTGGAGCTAGGAATGGTATTTGACTGGAGGGGTAATGGCCAGAAGGGATGGATCCTAAATGGTTAAGGCCTAGAGGAACTGTTCCAGGAGGGTAAGGAGGCTCATGAGTACTAGATGAAGGGCCAAGAGGAGGAGGTCCAGAAGGCTGAATCGAAGGGTTAGGAGTAGGCTGCAAAGGGTGAGGAGGTTGCTGACTAGCCGAGGCGAACCGCTTGAGGGAAGCCTGAGATGATTACATCATGCAAACATTCGATGGGTTGGGATCAGAGACAATAGGAGGAAGACCAGGGAATGTACCAAGCAGTAAGGAATATTTGTAGATTTCGGGTGAAATATTGGTCAAAGGATTGAAGGTTTTCTTGTTGGCCACCAAAGAGATAGTGGACTCAGGGGAGGTCTGAGACTTCTGTTCGTAATATGTCAACTGATCAATTGTGAATATATTTTCAGTGGACCGCGGAAGGGACAGCATACATCAGATAAGTGTAGCTACGACCTAATAGAATTTTTTAATATAAGGGGGCATCGATGACTTCTACGTCAACGCAAATAGTCTTTCTCGCAAGAGTAATAAGACAATTGCGGAATAAGCTAATGGGTTGGGAGGCATGGCCATCCCACGCTCGGAGATTGATCGTGGAAGGAGCCAACTTAGGAGATCCAAGTTTCTTCCAAAATGAAGTGGACATCACGTAGGTGGATGCCCCCTCATCAATAATGCACCGGGAAACGTTAGCATTCCGGATCTTGACTGGGATTTGGAAGGTGAAGGAAGCAGGGAGAGGAGGATGTTCTGATCGATCAACATCAAAGACAATCAATCAATCATTGGAAATATCTACAATGCCCATGGTAGATATTAGAGCTTTTCATTCTGAAGGGCACGACTGGAAGAGTTCCAGCGTTGAAAGGGTAGCTGGGGATTGTGCCAAATCATATGCTATGCTATACGAATAGGCAGCTTTGTCGAAAGCAAAATTTCGGCGTAGTGGTCCCATAGGGATCCTGGTATGAACCTGCGCCTTAGGCTGATGGATCTGTAAGGGACCATTAGGTGTCGAAAGAGGCTATGTAGAGACCGAAGGAGGTGGCTCGGGGATAGACGTAGCTGGAGGCTTATTGTACTGACATGACCAAGTTTGAAGATTGACATCTACGGTTAAAGGTTGATCAGAGTTCATTACGAGAATATGGTAATCGGACGTACTAGATGGAAGAGGTTGAGTGGCCACCTGACCTTCAGGTGGTTGGGTAGCCACAAATTCTTGCTAAGGGAAAGGATCGGTAAGCACAACCAATTGACTAGGTGCAGGACTAGGAGGAACAAAAGGGATGGCTTGTTGTCCTCTCAATGTTGCTTGAGACTCCCACAACTGCCGCATTTCTGGAAAAAGGGGACAATCATGCGTGTAATGACCATAAACACCACAACAAGAACAAGGCTTGTTCATGCAAGGCATGTCCTGCTTGGGCTGGGCGCCCTGTTGCTAGTTAGCAGTGTTAGGAGCATTATTTTGAGGATTAGGTCCAGGATTACTAAGAGCAGACTAATTTTAAGTGTCTTTCCTCTTCTTTTTGGAGGGAGGAGGATTAGTCATGCCCTGCTGTGCATACACCTGCCCCTGAAGGGGCGGTGGTTACTATTGCGGGGGTTGAGAAGGCAAGGGAGGAAGCGGTGCTAATGTTGGACAAGCTGGAGCACCAGGCTCTGGATACGGATAATAAGGAGGTTTGGTAATAGTGTGGTAAATAGGAGGTTGGGGAAAAAGAGGAGGAATTTTTTATCCTAGATATGTTCTACTGGGAGGGGGAAAAGTGCAGGAGGTGCTGCCCCCCCCCGAGGAAAACCATAGCCCATGGAAGGTTGAGCATATGGATTAGAGAGAGCTCCAATGATACCATCAGCGGTGTGATATGCCCCATGTGCATTGGCACCACCGGGTCTGGGAAGATCCAGTAGAATGGTGTAAACATAACCCGATTGAGCGTAGATCAGGTCATATTTTAATGCAATTTGGAGAGTGGCTTCTTCAGTTTGAGGAAAGTGCGACACGACATCTTTCCCAATAGGTGGAAAGAGAGATCTAAGGAACCAGTCCATATAGACACAGTCTTCGAAGGTAGGGGCTCAACATAGGCTCTTTCTTTGCTGTCATTCCTAGACATGGTCGGAAAGGCGGGTCAAAGATGATTGACAGAAAGAATTCAAGAGTTAGGTACCAGTGTCATAATGAAGGGGAAGCTAGAAGTAAGACAAAAAAGCCTGGGAAAGAGTCACAAAGGTGGTATGAGAGGAAGGGGCCTCATGAACATACCAATTAGAATATTCACCTATAATCGTTCATTGGAACAACTGAAGACGGACAGAGTCATCGGTAATGGAGTTAGACGAACACCACATGTGGAAAGATCGAACATGATTTGAAGGATATTCTCTACCAAGGCCTTCAAACTTTGGGATGTAGGAAGGGAGCTTTGTCAGCATAGCAGGCCAACTAGCGTCATGGTGTATAGGTTCATTTATCAACTGGTCAAAATTAGGGAGGCTGAGGCCTGCCATGAAGGGGAGCAAGGGTGCAGCCAGGGTAGTGTCTGTTGCAGACCCACTAGTGGTATTCCCGACACGAGGGCCGGGGTTACCACTAGCATCAGGTGCTGCGCCAGACATGGTGAAGGTGTCAGGGAGAGAACTGAAGGAAGAACGAGAATGAGAACTCAAAGGACTAGAAGAAAAGTCAGTGTGTGGACTCAGTGGAGGACTCACTCGAATCCTACGCGGAGGAGTAATTCTTCCTATCGAAAACTGAGGATGAAGTCCAAGAAGTCTCTGGGATAAATGCCTTGGTGGTACAATGATGGCGACACAAACATGGCACAAAGGAAAAAGAGACGAACAAGGGCAGGGAGGTGTAGGATCAAATGATTACAATGTCAAAACAAGGGCAGAGAGGTGCAGGACTAATTGATTTCAATGTTTTAGAGTATTTTCTTGGCGGTGTTAACCAAGCCCTTTTACGCTTAGGGTGTGTGTGCAAAAGTGTGTAAATTTTAATTTTTAAACCGAGACGTTTGTAGAGGAAAAGAAAAAGTGTACTGTATAGCTATAAATAAACCTGCAAATGACAGTATATAAACCCGCAAAAACAAAAAATAAATGGCTAATAATGCAATAATGTAAACCCAATGAAGCAGGGCTCTCAAAAATTAGTGTATAGGTGAGTAAAAAAACTAATAAAAACAAACTAAAAAAGCCAATAGATCTAAGGTCAAGAGGGACAGGGATCTAAAGGACAAAATCTGCTGGAAAGTGGTGCAGAAAACAACAATAAATCAGGGGAAAAATTACTGTAAAAAGAGGTGGAAAAAGGCTATCTCCTGGAGGGAAATGGAGTGAACCCTAGAGGAAAACCCAAACAAAGATAAACTAGGTGATTTGGATGGATCACAAGCCAATCTGAAGTGGATCTGAAGGTGAGGTATCAGATCTGAAAAGAGGGCTGAAGACTTTGAAATTTCAGACAACCTGCAACAGCAAAAACTCTTCCACAAAAAGTGGAGGGTACTAAAGCCCTAGGGGGCTAGGTTCCCACTTAGTTGAGAAAAACAGAACAAGTACAGGTCCAAAACGGGTGGAGATGGATGTCAGAAAACCCTGAATAGAGGCTCAGACAAACCCAGAAAAATTTCAGAAAAATCCTTGCAAAAAGTCTAGGTCGCAATTTCTGACCTATTTTTAGCAGAGGTTGCAGTTTTGGGCTGATTCCTGCTTCTTGAAGCTCCAGGTCACGATTTTTGGGCCAAAAATTGTGACCTACACTTCTAACACTCTCAGCGGCAGATTTCAGAAAAAAATGTCGTCTTAGCTACGGCTGATGTCTGTCACCTATGCAATAGGTCCGAAAACACACGGAAGTTAGAATTTTTATCGTTTTACGGTTTTATACGTTAAAAACAACATCAATAAAAGAAAAAACAAGAGGCTGAAGATAAATCCTAAGGTTTGAAGCAACTGGATATGCAAGGATCAGAAAAACGATAGCGGTCGTAATCATAAACCCGTGTGGAGTCGCCAGTTGTTAGTATGAATCTTAATTCCAAGTGTACAAAAAAAGACCACTTTAGCTACGCATAAAAAATATCCCTAACAAAAAATATGACTACCAATATCCTCAGATCTACAGTTAGGTCATCAAGATAAATGCTTCAAAAATATAGATCTATGCATTAGAAGACATTAAGCAGTAGAAAAACCAGATTTACTCCATGCATCCAATAGATAAGACAAGAATATGTTGAATGAATTTTGTATTAATGGCACCTAGGAGGAAAACACAAGAGGGTGTTCCCTATTCTCCTCAATGGGATGGGTTCTTGTAAGTCCTCAACACTTCAGATCTAAAATTCCTCTCTCTTGATTGTGTAGAAAACCCAGACAAAAATGGTAGCAAAATATGGCTATGATGGTGGATCAATAGTCGAACCAAAAGTATAGATTCAAAGTGATATTTAGGCAACAAAAGGTGGTAAATGAATGGGAAAACCCTTCTATTTATAACAAAATACTGAGTCAGTCTAGATATTTGTGCATAACTAAAATATTATTAACCAAATCAAGATCCAGTTGTTATGGAATATTTTATTAGATTTGTTGGAGGGAAAAGGAATTTGAGTTGGGTCAAATCCCTTTATTTGTAAATAATAAATAAATAAATGATTTATTTATCATTTCAAGGATGTGGTTGAGTGATAATAAAATAAATAATGAATTATTTAATTATATGAGGGTGATTTAGTCATATTCAACAAATAATATTATTTAAATAAAGTTTAAATAATTATTCTTAGGAAATAATAAGATAAACAATGATTTATCTAGTTAATTTCCCTGTTTTGGGTTAAATATAACCCAAAATATTAATTAAACTATTGTTTAACTAACTATTCATTAAGGAAAATCAAACAAATGTAGATTTATTTAATATTTCCTCATGGGGTTTTCTGTTTAGACCATAAACAACTTAATAAAGATGGTTTACTAAGTTATTTTTCATAGTGAATGCAATTTTACTTAGGGTAAAATTGGTCTTACATGGTGTACTTGGGTCCATCTAATAACAATAGGTTAGATGAACAAAAAAATGGTGTAACAACAGTGCATATTGGGGTTCCACCATAGGAAGGAATGGAGTCCATTCACTCTAAGAAAACCAGAATCACCTTTCCACAGAAGCAAAACCCTGGCATGATGCAACAAAACCCTCAGCAGCCAAGAAAGAACAATGAAAAATAAAGGGCAAAGGGGTAGTCAATCCCATCATGTGAACAACCAAGAAATCAAGACTGTTTGTTTTTTCCAAGAGCATTCGGAACATCAACTCCAATTTTTAATTTAAAATAATTAAAAATATACAAATAATAATTTAAAATAAAATAAATAATTAAGACAAATTGGTAAATTTGTCTTAGATAAATGTATTATACAATCCTTTCGGTGTAATAGTGGCTGTAGGTGACTTATACCTCAACTTTCAACAAATTCTATCACCTAATTCCCCCAATAGTTTGGATGTGATTTTCTTCAAATGAACGAGATCTGATCACCCAAAAGAATGAGGTTAGTGAGGTCATATTGTATGGCTACATCCAAGAGAAATCACCTAGGTGTTGTGAGTGACCTATCGAGTATGAAATACTCCCATCTCAATCTTCAGATGATAGATATTGCAAAGGTGTAGAAGCTCTTTTGTACAACACATAAAAGAAATAAGCCAGGAAATATTGTGGAGTTATAAAATAAAGTAAAAACAACCTAGCTCCAATACCATTAATCTATCAATTACAAGTTGCTTCACCTCCTTAATAACTTGGGTTAGAAGAAGATTATGTCTGGGACCAAAAGGGTTGTATCCTTAACATATTTTCAACATTGCAATTGAAAAAAACCATGATAATGTTTCTATGTGGTGACCATGAAAAAACGGGGCATGATAGATTTGATTCAACACCTAGTTTTATAGCGTCTCCTTATGTACTTCCAAAAGTTTTTTGGGCTCCCACCCACGCATGGTCTCAAGTTCACCATTGAACTCAATGCAGGATGATTTCTATCTCCAAGGTTCCTTATCAAACGATTTCACCCATTTTATATGAATTACATATGCATCTATAATAAATGTTGAGTTTTGGATTTCAACCTAGACTGATTCAAGGAGTGTGAAGAATCTGAATCCTTCGCAGTGTAGTGTGAAGATAGATTATTCCCTCTGTTTTGCATTTGGTCAAGGTGGATGTGCTGCTAAATGGGTTTTAACAATAGCTCCTAAAATGAATATGGTGGTCATAATCAGGATAACAATCTGAAAGACCACACAATGGTGTTCTGGGAGCACTGTACAACATATTCATAGAATTTTTAGCTGAGAGTGACCCTGTGAAAAATGGGTAACATTAAAAAAGGGATGGGATTGGAGTTAGCAAGTGCTGCTGGAGAAGGGGAGTCGGAAAAATTATGGTCTTGCAACTTCACCTTAGAGCTTGAAAATGCTTTGACAAATGAAAGGGGATTTTTAAGGTGCAATACGTGCTTTAGAGTCTGGACAGCTGCATGCTAGTAAAATAAAGTATCATAAACTTGAGATGGTTTGTTTAACATTGATATTGCACATTCATGTTATGCAGTGGGAAGATGCTATAGAGAGAGCTGTGAAAAAATGTGATGCCATTTGGAATTCAATCCCTCAAGATCAAAGATAGTGTTTTCGTGGTCTGCGCCTTTATATTGAATGTTTCACATGTTTTATCTTCTATGAATATGTGATTACAAGGAGGATTCAAACCATGTGAATATCTTAGATGTTGCTTTGCAAGATGATATGCAAAAGATAGAACAGGTTCAGGAGTTGGGTGAAAAACTTAACAGAGTAGAGAGGATGTTATTGCAACCTGGTCTACAACCAGGGCTGGTAGAGAATGCCTTATGTTTTCTAATGGGTGATACTCATGATTTTTTTTCCCCTTTCTTTTGCTGCAAAAATTTTCTGCTGATAAATCATATATTTATGAGTTTTGGAAAAGATATTTTTTCCTTTGATGGAAATAATGCATAGAATCCAACATATGGTCATGGCATAAGGCTTCTCACAAAGGTTTAATCCTTATCTTTCATACCTCCATTCACAAAATTGGGCAGAATAATGCCATTCATCATTGAAATGTGAAATGACAGAGATATAAAATGTTCCAATCAAAAGTACATAGGGGCGACTTTAAAACCGGAACTATAAAAGTCAGAAATCAGGCTCATGTTTTATTTTGGTTGAACCAATTATTATAGCCAACAATTTGGCTCATTCATCAACTAACATCACTATTATGGTTAAAAAAATTTTTTTTTTTTGGGGAAATGGCTAGCCCCATGTATCCCAATCATGAATGGCCTTTCCTGGGTGCTTGGTAAAAAAGAATCTTGGGAGTTATTACACAGCAATTTGTCACCGTCCCTGCCATTCCCCATCCTGCACATTGGAGGGCTCATTCCGTGACCTGTGAGCAGAGACAAGACTTGAAAATAATTTCATTGCATCCCTCTGAAGATGAGATTTCATTGCCCTGAAGACATCTCCCTGCAAAAAACCCTAAAAATAGTTCTTTTTCCATTGACGCGGTTCCACAGTTCAGCCCTCGCGCCAAGGGGGCAAATCCTCCAAGGAGGGTGTGCCAATTGGCGCTCTGTCATAGAGCTGCAACCATGCCAACCATATTAAGAGGTTTTTTTTAAAAATAAATGGCGGAAGTTTCATCCTAACAAATTCCTGGACTGATATCTATCTTGAGTTGGGAGGTTTGGCCACGGATTTCGATAGAGAGGAAGTGGTTTGCCACCTCTCATGGAAGTTTCCTTGATGATAGGGCCAATCCCATAATTATAGGGATCCCAACTCCCCTTCCTCCATCTATAAAAGCTTGCTCATCTCCTTTGCAAGCTAGTTCCCAAGAGCTTTCACATCCTTATGCTGCACGAGCCTTCTTGATTCCCTTAAGGCCAAATCCAAGCAAGGAGACTATTGCCAAGTATCCGGAGAGAGAGGCTTGTCCCATCCTTGACAGGCTTTATCGAGAAATGTTTTGCTGATGACCCGCCAAAGGAGAGTGCTGCGTCGAAGCTATGGTTGTATTCTTCTTTTTACTCATTAATGATAAGAGACTATTGGTTATGGTTCCACTCTTGTTCTTGATTATGTTCATGAGTTATGTCCTCTTCGACTGACATATAGTTGTATATATTGGATTTTATGCTTGCGTTTGTGTTGTTTCTTGCATGTGTAGGTGTCTGATCATGGAGATCGTGAGGATTGTGATCTTCCGGGGCGAAGGAATGAGAGCACCACCTCTTCTACAAATGACAGCGTTGGATTCGAGGTAAGCCTTCATCGCAAGTCGGTTTATTTTCAATTAGGAACCTGCACTATAGCGTGTTTGATTGTTGCTAGACCCGATCTGGGCTAGTAGGGATCACCTCTATCCACAGAGGGGATTAACCTCTTCAACAATTTGGCGACTCCGCTGGGGACTCAGCTTGTTGTTTGTTTTGTAAGCTATAGACGGAGCCTGAAGTACAGCCAGATAGCCTTCGAAACGCTTTTTCTCTGCATTAGCGGAGTAGATCAACGCTGCTTCAGTCCATCTCCAGTTCAGTTTACGGACTTAACAACTTGGAGTGTTGTCTTCTCTTTTCAGTCAATTTCTTGGCCTTGCTTGCTTGGTCAGCTCTTTGGACTGGTTTTTCTGTTTGTTTGGCTTTGTTTTAGCCTTGTCATCACTTGTCTGTGTCTGAGATTGCTTGTTTTTCATTTTCCCATAGTAAACTCGGCTAGCGCACTTTTTAGTGTGACAGTCTCGCCCATTGGCGCAGGTTGCTTGTGTATCACCCGCGCCATTGTCTTTCTGGCACTAATTTCAAGCTCACAGTCGTGCCAATCCTATGAGCTATTAGGGTTTACTATGTTTTGTGCTTTCTGGGACTGAATTGTGATTTTGGTCTTGTTTTTTCGGCTATTTGAGTGCACTGGAGACTGGTTTGACTGATTGTAACCTCCATCCTTTGTTTGTTTTCCTATTTCTTTCGATTTTGCATTCGAGCCTTAGGGCATCTAGGTGCTTTTGTGAGTCGAGCCTCCCTTGGGAGTTTCTTGGTTTTCGTTCGTTCAGTCGACTTTGGGATTGCTTCTTTGCATTCGTTTGACAGTTGTCTATCATTTTATTGCGGTTTTTGAGTGACTGATTTTGTTTTCATTCGCATTTCGCTTTGCTTCATCTTGGGCCTAGTTTACATAGCTCATTATTCTTTGGGACTTTTCTTGGTTTTCAGAGACTTTTGGTCGATTTGAGATCTGATTTTTTGTGTCATTGAGTGAAATATGCTTGTTTTTTCTCTCTTATTATCATTTCTCAAGTTGCTTCTCATTTGTTTTCGGTTTGTTTAGTGCGTCTAGCCCTCAAACATTGAAAATAAAAAATCTCTTTTGCTTTTGATTGATTAGTGCAAATTAAAATCTTTTTGGTGTTATTAGTAATTAGTAACTTTGAAAGAAAAGTTTTTAGTTTCATTAGCTGCATTAGAGATATCACTGATTTTCTTCCGATCATTTTGTTTGTGTGAAAACCTCTTAACTCTTCTGTAGCTAGCTTTCATCGAACGAAATGATATACTGTGGCATGTAGTTTTGCATTTAGGGGATTTTTGAGACATCACATTCGTTAGGGCCTGAAAAATGAAACGTAATTGAAGATAAACTTTAAAATTTACTCAACTTACACTAAGGAAACATTGAAATCTAACGAAACACATTTAGAGATCTAGGCTAGAGACGTGTTTCGGAATCTTAAAACCTAGTAGCTGTCGTTCGCCTCTTGGCTTTAGACAGCACTAGTACGGACTTGTGCTCCCTGTACCGTCGCGTATATAAAGGGAGACCCCACTAGGTTCCAATCCTTTATCCATAGGAAGCCGAGTCTGCTGCCCTATACCCGTGATACACTGAACACAACATTCGGGGAGATTGCCTGCACGTACGGAAAGTCCTTGGTTGATTTCTCTTTCATTATTGAAACCAAGGTGTATATTGCAGTTCATGGTTATTTGGTACACCCTTTTGCCTAACATTCCTGAGTAGTCATTTGATCTTTTCTGACTCCCTAAATTTGAAAGGATCACCAAGTGCTTGTCCTTTCATGCTTGTGTCAAATTTGAAAGAGATAGAGTCACCTTTTTGACCATTTCTCGACTCTTAAAACATGAAACGGTGAAGTTTCTTATTTTTCAATGTGGTAAAAAATTAATCACCCACGATCACACGCCTTGTTAGATTCTGCGTGTTGACCATTTGATTGTGTGTCTTGACTCTTTTTCAGCCCGTGTGTGTGTTTGATCTTTTTCTCTTTTCATTACTACCACAGTGGCAGAACCCTCGGTTTCGTCTACTGGTAGTCCTTATACGGATGATTCATCAGAGGTTTCCCAATCCTCTGTTGAACCACAGCAGCCCATTGTTTCCGAGTTTCCCGACGGGGGACCGGTTCTTTCTGAGCAACCCTTTAGGGGACCAGTTGAGTTCAATTGGCCCTTTTCCGACCCTTGGTCTGAATTGAGAGTAGGGGCAGAGTTCCTTTCTCTTAAATCGGGTTCGCCTTTTATAGCTACTGTTTTTCCTCCTATTCCTCGCCGCCTATTGCAAGATCTAGCGGCAGGCTCAAACATGAGTGATTCTAGTGAGGAAATCCCAATGTCTAGTGAAGACTATCAGCTCTTCCCATGAAGATTATTTCCAGGAGACAACTCTAAACCAGCGATCATGTCATCATCCGGTCTCTCATTACCAGCAGGGTATAGATCCTTGGGTCAGATCATTTCCGCCGCCGCCTCTATGGGAGTGTCAGCTCCTTCTACGAGGCCGATTGCTCCTTCATTGGGGATGTCTCCTCAGACACCCGTCACTTCTGTACCTGTTCGGCCCACTATCTGTGTGGCCGCCTCTGCACCCGTTGTTACGGCACCCTCTGCAAGGGGCTATGCCGCATCCTGAAGACTTTTATTTAGAGACTGCTATGCCGGAGAACATCTCTCCGGAGGAGTATCGGTTGTCCCTACAACAGCCGAACCCCGAGGTTGGACCATCCTCCCAAGATCCCAACCGCTCTTATTTTTCGCACTATGCACAAGATGGTACACTCGTGTATGCTTTTCTAGGTTAGTATGATGAGCACAGAGACATTTTACGTCTACCCGCTCCTGAGGCTCACCTCCATGCTCAAGTTTTACCTTATAACCAGGCTTATAACCCGCAAGGGCAACCTTTCCAAGGCCTACCTTCGGGCCAACCTGGCTATCCATATGACCCATAGGGTTAGCCCGTGCAAGGCTATCCTGCGGGCCAGCAAGGGCCATCATACAGTCTGCAAGGACAATATTACAACCCTGCCAGTCAACCTGTGCAGCCTCAGTCGGGGTACCAACCAGGACCAGTCTATGGTCTTAGGGGGGAAATCCAGCCTTCTCAACCTATGCAACCATAGTATCCTATTTTTTCCAACGTTGCATATCAGTCGAGCCCATCCTATGGTCCTGCTCCAGGTCAAACTGGTTACCAGCAACCACCTGAATCCATTCCTCCACCAAGCCAACCGACCCATCCGGTACAACCTGGTGTTCTGCCTCCAGGCCAACCGGCCCATTCGGCACAACATGGGGCTCCTTTACATCCAAGTCAACTTGCGCAACCGGCGCAGCCTGCCCAGCCGGGTCAACCTGTTCACTTAGGGTAGCCCGCTCATTCCATTAACCCTGCCCAGCAGCCGATTTATTCGATGCCGTAGCCAAATCAATAGCTGCGCCCTAGTTATCAGGCTCCGCAGGGTTCCACCTATCAACAGCCGACTCATCCTCAGGGCGGTTATTATCCTCATGGTCAATCTCAACCAAATTATAACCAGCCCCGAGGCTCTCAGTATTATCCTCATCAACCTGGTTCTACCTATACTCAGCAGCCAAATCCAAATGATTCTTACACTGGGCCGCCATATAATCAGGGTCCGTACTCTGGTTATCAAGCCCCACATACTGGTTACCAACAGCCAAATCAGTCTGGTTATACGACCTACACCCCCTACAGTCACAATCCTATGGGACAAAACCCATGGGGGCAAGGATATTCCCAACCAACATGGAGTACAGGTACCGGTCCTCATCCCGGGCCTGGCATGCCGGTCAATCCGCCATTGCCATTCCTGGCCACCTTGGAGTTGTCGGATGTTTCAAAATTGACCAATGATCCAATTTTTCATAATCCTTATTGGCCTCCGGTTCGTACCAATATACCAGGTGATTGCTCCAAGTTTGAGGGTAAAGCTGGGGAGGACACCCAAGCACATGTGATGATGTATCATCTTTGGTGTTCGTCCAACTCTTGGGTCGATGATTCAATTTGTCTACACCTCTTCCAGCGCACTTTAACTGGAGCTGCTGCTAAATGGTACATCGAGTTATCCTGTGGCATCTTCCAAGATTTCAATTCCTTAGCCATGACTTTTCTGACGCACTTTCAGTTACTGGTTCGCTATGAAGCCGGGACGCACCTCCCGACTTCTTTGAAGCAGGACAAAACCACTCACATTTCTAATCACATTCATGAGTGGCGGCACCATCGTATACTGATCAAGTTTCATATACCTTATCAGATACTAACTCACTGGTTCACCACCTCCTTCGTGAACAAAATCGCCCAAGATATTACGATGGGAGGGTGTGTGACAGAGGAACCAGCCATTGTGTGCACCCAATATTTGGATCTAGTATATTCTCAGTCCGGCACGCTTTATGATATCTTGCCTGATGCTCCACGGTCCCGAACCTCAAAAGCTCCACCTACCCATGCAGTGGATGGTGTTATTGGTTCCGTGTCTCAGAATTCGAAGAAATATTTGAATGGGAAGCAGAAGTACAACTCATCCAATAATTATGCTCCTCCTGCCCCAATCGATTCTGGAAAAACCGCAGAGGTTAACGCCGTTCAGGCCAATCCTACGGAAAAAAACTCCAAGGGGAAAAAGAAGGGCAAAGGTAAATCCAAATCTGACGCCCCAAAGCCAGAATCCAAATCTCGTACTGAGGATGGTTATCAACGTAAACCGAAGTACCCCTGCCTCATTTGTGAAGGATACCATTATACCAAGGATTTTCCACGACGATCTGAAGTTATTCAACTTCTAAAAGGCTCCAAAGGGACTCCGAAAGTTCTTAAAGAACCATTCCCGTCTCAGCAGACCCAGATGGTTGAACAGCCATCACCATCTGCACCATTTGGGTCCCAAGTCTTTATGATGAATGGTACGGCACCCATTTCTATTGCTACGCGTTCGAAGGATTACAACGAATCACGGCAAGCACCGGAGAAGGTAGTTGTGGATGGACCACCTCCCCCACCTGTCTCCGGTTCGTTGGAAATCGAGAAGCCTACTCCTGAACCTGTTGTGAAGCCACCTTCTAAAGGTGTTTTACGAAGATCTTCTTATAATCCAAATGCCCGTGCCACTCAGCACTACAGTATTGTTGAGGATTTGGCACAGGCACCTTCTGCTATGTCTGCACTCAAAGTTCTTCAGATTTGTCCTTCACAACGGAAGGCTTTTCTGTCCGCGATCAGTGGCATTGATCCCGCCGATTCAAGTCTTCTCACCTTCGAATTAGAGAATTTCACCCCCCGACTTCCACATCAGATCGCTCTTGTTATTCAAGTCGAGATCAACGGTCTTAACATCCATAGGGCCGTTGTGGATGAAGGTGCCTCTACCTGTGTCATGTCGTCCGCTTGCTGGAAGGCCATTGGCTCTCCAACCCTATCATCATCTCCCAATGCCCTAGAGGCATTTGATCATCGGGAATCCAAACCCCTGGATGTTCTCGAGAGTCTATCGATTAATTTACAGGGGAAGACAGTCAATGTAGAAGTGGAAGTGGTTGACGCCAGGCTCAACTACAATATACTTCTCGGCCGTAGCTGGACTCATGCCATGCTATGCGTGCCATCCACCGTATTTCGACTTCTTAAGTTCCCTCACGAGGGAAAAATCATTACGATGGATCAATTGTATTTCTTCACCTCTACCTCTGAGAACAACATTCCGTACGTGGATCAGATCCCAAATCCCCCTGATAGTGTAGGGCCCTGGTCTCTTCAAAGACCCCGTCTTCATGGGTATTTTTCCCGTACCGCCACCGTACACCGCTCAAGTTAACATGATCTCCAGGACTGATGACCCCTGGCTCATCCCTACACCTGAGCAGGTGTTTGAGTTTGGAGAATCAATGCCCTTAACTCTAGTAGAGATTAGCTACTGTGAAATCGTTGCTGCATCTGATCCTCCCCCGCCTCAGCATGCTCCTTAGAGCATGGCTTTAGACATCTATTCTCAATCTCCCTGGCTTGGCGAGGCCGACTCGTCAGATCCTCTTAAAGAGACTTTTCCTTGCGATGAATCCATCATTGAAACTATGTCTCTCGAGGAGCTGCCTTGGGGTGATGGACATCATCGTTCCTCTTTCATGCCTAGCTTGGGGGCAATGTCAGATTGTCTAGAGTGTTATACATCTCAGGTTCCTACTCCTCCTCTCCAAACTCCAATCTTGACGCATGAGGTTCTTTCGGAGGGAAACCTGAGTAACATCACTCAAACCATCCTGATAAACATCTCCGTTAAACCGGGATCGTTGAGAATATACATGTGGGAGTGACTTGTTCTCCTGATGAAATTCAAGTCTATACTGATCTTTTTAAAGAATTCAAAGATGTGTTTTCCTGGTCCTACGAGGAAATGCCTGGGATTGATCCCAGTACCATAGTGCATGAGATTCCAACCTACCCTGGTGCGAAGCCCGTGTGCCAACGCTTAAGCCCAATGCATCCTCGTAAATCCACTGCAATTAAGGCAG
Organism: Pinus albicaulis; assembly: GCA_034641835.2. Classification (NCBI taxonomy): domain Eukaryota; kingdom Viridiplantae; phylum Streptophyta; class Pinopsida; order Pinales; family Pinaceae; genus Pinus; species Pinus albicaulis. The sequence continues at coordinate 1,265,786,597 of CM076577.1, forward strand.
AAGTTGAAAAACTTCTGAACGCAGGCTTTATTTATCCCATCCCCCTCACAGAATGGGTTTCCAACATTGTCCCTGTCGATAAAAATCAGGGTACTATTAGGTTCTTTGTTGATTATCGCGACATTAATCGCGCCTGTCCGAAGGATAACTATCCCACTCCGTTCATAGACCAAATCATCGACGAATGTGCCAGAAGTGACATTTATTCCTTGATGGACGGCTTTTCCGGGTACAATCAGATAAAAATTCTACCTGCTGATCAACACAAGACTACATTCATCTGTCCGTGGGGTACTTTCGCCTATAAAAAGCTCCCGTTCGACTTGAAGAACGCTGGGTACTTTCGCCTATAAAAAGCTCTCGTTCGACTTGAAGAACACTGGAGCCACTTTCCAGCGTGCGATGTCTTACGCTTTCCATGACATACGCCATATCATTCAGCCTTATCTGGACGACTTGCCAGCTCATTCAGCTAGGCAAGAGGACCACCCTGAACACCTCCGCCAGATTTTCCTTCGCTGTAGACGGTACAATATTAGGCTTAATCCTCATAAATGCGTCTTTTGCGTGGATTCTGGCCGTGTTTTGGGATTCATAGTCTCCAAAGACAGAATTCGCCTTGACCCTTTAAAAGTCAAGGCTATCGTCAATCTCCCATCACCCTCCTCATTATATCAGTTGCAAAGTCTGCAAGGAAAAGCAAAATTCCTTTGACGCTTTATCCCGAATTACGCAAAGGTGGCTAAAGGATTCACATGCCTATTAAAGCAGAACGTCCCCTTTCGTTGGGATGAAATTGCTCGACAATCCTTTGAGAATCTCAAGACGTTACTTGTTAATGCTCCTTTTCTTCGTCCTCCTAACTATCACCGTGATTTCACTTTGTATCTCGTCGCCGCGTTTAGCACCATAGCTATGGTTCTGGTGCAGGATGACGATGATGGTAATGAACATGTCATTTATTATCTATCACGGAACCTTCTCAACACAGAAATATGTTATGCTCACGTCGAGAAGTTGGCGTTAGCCGCAGTACACGCTGTGCAGCGTTTTTTCCACTACATCCTGTTGTGTATGATAACAGTGGTTTCGGATTGCAACCCCATGACATATATTCTTTCTTGACAATTACTGGGGGGAAAATACTCCAAATGGATCGTTATCCTGCAAGAGTTTGACTTAGAGTTCACTACTGATAATTCAACCAAATCACTTGTTTTTGGAGATCTTATATGCTCACTCCCGACAGACTCCACTCCTTCACACTTTGAGGATCATATCCCGGACGAAACTCTTTTCCTCATCAGTACTCGCGACCCTTGGTACGGTGACATAATCGTGTATCTTCAGACCTCCACATTTCGAACTGAGTTGACTAAATATGCCCGACGACGGATTCAGCATCAGTCTCAACCCTACTGCATTGTAGGAGATACCTTATACTGCGTTGGAGTAAATTCGGTGCTCCGACGGTGCCTAACCTTGGAAGAAGCTGAAAGAGTCCTAAATCACTGCCACAGCCTGTGGTGGACATATGTCCAGATATGCCACTGCCCAGAAAATTCTCCAAGCAGGTTACTTCTGGCCGTCAATATTCAAAGACCGTATCGTCGGAGTCCGTAAATGTCACGCGTGCCAGGTCTTTCAGTGCAAGATGAGCGCACCGCCTCTCCCTTTGCATCCTGTTATTACCGTTGGCCCTTTTGCGAAATGGGGCATGGAGTTTATGACGTGTAACCCTTGTTCAGTCGGGGGCATGCGTATATAATCGTCGTTGTCGACTACTTCACCAAGTGGGCCAAAGCGATGCCTACACTAGCTGCCGACGGTAAGACAGCTACCCAATTCATCTTCAACCACATCATTGCACGTTTCGGGGTCCCTCAAGCCATCTTTACTGACCATGGTACTCATTTCTGAGATTATATGATGGCCAAGCTGACTTGAAGGTTGGGTTTACACCACGATAGCTCAACGCCATATTACCCTCAGGCAAATGGCCAGGTTGAAGCAGTGAACAAGGTTTTGGTCACTATGCTTCAATGAACAGTTGGTATTCACAAATCCAATTGGCACCTTCAACTGTTCTCAGCTCTATGGGCATACTGGACGTCTGCAAAGAGTGCAACTAGATTCACACCATTTCAATTGGTGTATGGTCTGGAAGCAACTCTTCCGGTTGAATGCAAGATTCCTTCTTTGAAATTAGTTGTGGAACTTCTACTCGATACTTCTGCTGAGGAAGAGCGTCTTTTGTATTTGGAATGGTTAGATGAAACTTTCCGTTTAGCTGCTTTAGTTATTGAAGCACAAAAGAAGTGGGTCAAAGCTCACTTTGATCAATTAGTCTCTCCACGTTCCTTTATCGAAGGGGACTTCGTCCTCCTATACGATCAAGCGCATGACAAGCTTGGGGCCGGTAAGTTCCAACCTATGTGGCATGGGCCCTACATAATAAAACGCGTTTTGAAAAATGGGGCTTATGAGCTTATAGATTATGAAGGAGTTCCGCTGGTGCAGCCCAGAAATGGGTTGTACCTCAAAAAATACTATGCCTTAAGTGATTTTTTCGTGTGGTGTGTGTACATAGGTGTGCATTTTTTATTTGTGTGCATGTGTGGTGTGGTGTGCGATGTAAACATCTTTCTGCTGATCGGGTCTTCCTGATTGTGCATATGTCCATTCATCCGTTTGTTGGTTTTGCGGATGGTGCCTCCTGCAGTACCAGGAATCTGTCTTTGGCAGCCTGGGTAATCTACGATCTTGCTGGTGAGTTGGTCAACCTGCAAGGTGTGTGTCTGGGACGTACTACAAATAACATCGCGGAATATAGTGTTGTGTTAGAATTATTAACCGAGGCTGTAAACCTCGGTATCCGTGAATTGCTTGTGTATCTAGACTCGCAACTTGTAGTATCACAACTGAACGGACACTATTCAGTAAGAAACCCATCCATTTTACGTCTGTATCTGCGTATTCGTTTACTGGAAAGAAATTTTGACTATATTACATATCATCATATACCCAGGCATATGAATACGTTAACTGATGCAGTAGCTAATTTGGTTCTAGATAGACATTTGTGCAATTTATAAATCATCATCACATGTAAAAGGAAAATCCATCCAGAAATAGATATGTATATATATATAGGTATCAAATGTTTGCATAGTGTGTATCACATTAAATAAAAAATATACATGTTCATCTTAATACGTATGGAGGCGACATGTCTCTCAAAAAATATGCATGATAAAAGCCCTAAGAGTCTAATCCGCATGGTGCTCATGATAACAAGTGACTGCACGCACTAAGCGTCTCAGAAGTCGGTGGAGGCGACTAGGCACTCCCACCGTATGTCTCTGGTACGCCATCGGTACATCTGCCAGCCGGGCATAGTCTGGGATCCCTCGGGCAATACCCTTGAGATTCTGGATCAACTCCCCGCCCTCTGCACCCTCTACCCGAGGATCAGGTGTGGGAAGAGTCCTCCACGCAATAGGAGACATACCGGCTGGTCTCTCTGGGCCCACATCTGCATACATATAAAATGTGTCAGGACGAACATGTATTACCAAAAAAAATCACAAAACATAAAAATAAAAAAGAGAAGAGATCATACCCAACTCCTCGTCCCAATCATCTCCCTCCGGCGGTGGGAGATCTGGGTCTCCAGTGAAATCGATTCCTGCATATGGCCAGTCTTCCACTACAATCAACTGACGCCGCAACCACCCAAAAAAATCTGGCCTCCAGGACATCTGTTGGCCTCGTCCAGCTCTGGGCATCAGTGCCGCCCAACGAGCCATTCTTGGCTCTCGTGGAATCGGCTCAGCTAATATGGCCCCTTGGCCCTGGAAGATTGGTAATCGTTCCAGAATGAACGATACCAGGATAGAACCGTAGCCAAACTATTTCAGTTTGGCCTTCTTACACTTCGAGAGCTGTCTCTTGATATTTATTGTCACTGCTGTGGCCCAGTAGAATAATAGGGGACTCATGCACTCTGACGCCAGTAAGAGTTGGGCCTTTGTTTCCTTGTGCGGTGCCTGCGATCCCGCGGCCCGTGTGATGGTATGAAGCACTACCCTGAGTGCTAGATTAGGAATAGTATGGATGTCCACCTTTCCACTTCCTGATCCCAGTCGTGCCCCTCAGCACACTCGTGTCATCACTTGCTCCATATTCTCACAAGACGGTCTTCTCCCTGTCAATATGGGTACCGGACCTCTGCGCGATAGTCTGGTTATGAAGTATACGTTAGCAACCTCCAGTTCTAATACTTGGTCCCGCAACTTGAACACTTGTTCATGTTCGTCCCATATGCTGATCAGGTACTGTAGGAGCTCAGGCTGAGCTCGTAAGAAAGGTGTCAGGAATAACTTCTTAAGCCCACAGTTCTTGAGGGCATTCATGCAGGTTTCATTCTCTATGGCATGTTCATCCTCCTCCCCATGCTCCCTCTCTTTCCACTCAATGACCATTTCGATCGGTTGCCTGCATTCACATGGTCAAAAAACTTCAATTAGACCTCTGCTATCCTTAAAAATCCATGCAATTCATTCATTGTGTGGAAATTTTAAACGAAAGATTGGATTGCGCCACTGGCACGACTGTTTTCCTAACAGTCGCACCAATTGGTGCGGGCCCTTTGGAAATAAAATGCCATTGGCGCAGGTCAGTGCCGGATACCCGCGCCAATGGGCGGAGCCCTAAAAATTCAAAAAATTCCTCACAGAAGTCTAATATGCAATAAAAATTCATGAAAAATGGATTGAAATGGAGTACAAAGAAGCGCCTCTTACCTAGAACAGATGGGAATATGAATGGTAGCCCGGATCGGTCGCAATCGCCGTCAGAAGTTCGCACACGAAATGGACCACTGCAGCTCTTCAGTGAGGTAAATAGTGAAAATTAATTTTATTTTTACCATTTGACATATTTATAACTTTTTGAACTCAAAATAGGTTTTGAAAGTTATTTTTTCTGAATATTTTAATATATTTTGTCAAAAATGGGTTTTACACTTGCTTTTTGTGCAGCAACAGGTTTTTTACGCGACTTAAACGGTGAAACGAGTTGTATTTTATACTTTTTCGGACTCGGTAAATACACGAAAAAGTCACTTTGGAGTCATCTTTCAGCTCTTTTTTGACTCTCTAAACATGAAAAGATTGCCGAGGCCCTTGTCGTTTCGATCTCGTTAAAGTGGACACGAATCGACATCTACCCAGTATACGTTTACCCCTTTTTCGGGTTGGGATGGATTATTTATGAAAAAGGAATACCCTAGCCTATCGCGACTAGGAGGTTTTCTCGGATATTGTTTTCTACCTTTTCGGGTCCGAGGAACTATCTACGAAAAGGGACCGCTGGAGTTTAATTTTCTGTTGTCTTTTCAAACTCTCTAAATATGAAAAGACGTCGAGTTCTTCCTTTGTCAGACTCGTTAAACCCTGATGACATTGGATTCAGTCGAAATGACGTTCTCCGAGTTTCTCCTTCCTAGGGCTCGTTAAATGTACTAGGATGGATTCACCCGAAGGATGGACTTATATTACAAGCATATGCCATCCCCTTCAAGCTTGTTATCAAAAATAATTGGGGTACTCGCCAGAAATGGTGGGGGAAAAATGGAACCAACATCATTGTCGTGTCGGCAGTATGTCGCTCTTGAACATGGCACTTTTCTGCATGCGTGTTGGGTTGGGGACATCTCATCTCGTTCTTCACTTGCCTCCATGGGTTTGGATAATCCCTTTTGACCTCTCATCTGCTCGTTGCCTCGTCACCACGACCTCTTATCCGTTGGTGTCAAATACTACCAAATCCACTATTGTGCTATTATATGTTCAAGAGAAGGTGACCTCTGCAAAGTATCAACCTTCCTCTGATTCTCATATGATCCTGATTCACAAAAACATCATGTTCCTCTGTCTCGTGTCGATGATGTGGGAAACATTATGGCCCACCTTTGATCAAGGTCACCTCCTGTTGACTTCAGCTCATTATCCAGGAAACTGATCAAGAGAATCCCTTATGGTACCTTGGAGCCTGCATGCCTCAAAGGCAGGTTCGTCGCATTCGGCGTGAGGTTTTCATCATTGGCCTCTGATCGAGTGATTCTACGGGTGTTCGACGGTAGCTCATTGATTCACATGCCATAGATTGTACCTATAGTACCTTGAGGGCCATTGTCATTATTGGTGGTTCCTCTCGCGTTTGTTAACAACTTTCATCATTGGCTGGTAATCAGATGATGATCTTGCATGTTCGACTTCAGCTCACATATTCGCATGCTTGAACTTGTACTTTGTTCGGGTCGAGATGGAGTGCAAGACCCTGGATTTTCTCTGTTGGAATCCAGGCTGCGATTTTGTGGACTATTATTACATGACTCACTGATTGGATGGCTGCGACCATACCTGAGTCTATTTATCAATCCTCTCTGGATGGTTGCATCCATGCCTTGGATCTAGCTTATTATATACTCTATTATGGATGGCTGCGCCCATACCACGCATATATATCATGTATTTGAGACATCAGTTGTACTTCGCTCCGCAAGTTTTCCGATGGAAATGTTTTCATTCGGCTTGTTCTCGTAAAGCATTTCACCCCTCTCTCTCTTGGGCCTCATGATTTAGGGGGCATCTGTTACACAACAATTTGTCATTGTCCCTGCCATTCCCCATCCCACACATTGGAGGGCTCATTCCGTGACCTGTGAGCAGAGAAAAGACTTGAAAATACTTTCATTGCATCCCTCTGAAGATGAGATTTCATTTCCCTGAAGACATCTCCTTGCAAAAAACCCTAAAAATAGTTATTTTTCCATTGGCGTGGTTCCACAGTTCAGCCCTCGCGCCAAGGGGGAAAATCCTCCAAAGAGGGTGTGCTAATTGGCACTCTGTCATAGAGCCGCACCTGCGCCAACCATATTAAGAGGTGTTTTTTAAAAATAAATGGCGGAAGTTTCGTCCTAACAAATTCCTGGACTGATATCTATCTTGAGTTGGGAGGTTTGGCCATGGATTTCCATAGAGAGGAAGTGGTTTTCCACCTCTCATGGAAGCTTCCTTGATGATAGGGCCAATCCCATAATTATAGGGATCCCAACTCCCCTTCCTCCATCTATAAAAGCTTGCTCATCTCCTTTGCAAGCTAGTTCCCAAGAGCTTTCACATCCTTATGCTGCAAGAGCCTTCTTGATTCCCTTAAGGCCAAATCCAAGCAAGGAGACTATTGCCAAGTATCCGAAGAGAGAGGCTTGTCCCATCCTTGACAGGCTTTATCGAGACATGTTTTGCTGACGACCCGCCAAAGGAGAGTGTTGCGTCGAAGCTATGGTTGTATTCTTATTTTGACTCATTAATGATAAGTGACTATTGGTTATGGTTCCACTCTTGTTCTTGATTATGTTCATGAGTTATGTCCTCTTCGACTGACATATAGTTGTATATACTGGATTTTGTGCTTGCATTTGTGTTGTTTCTTGCATGTGTAGGTGTCCAATCACGGAGATCGTGAGGATTGTGATCTTCCAGGGCGAAGGAACGAGAGCACCACCTCTTATACAAACGACAGTGTTGGATTCCAAGTAAGCCTTCATCGCAAGTCGGTTTATTTGCAATTAGGAACCGGCATTGTAGCGTGTTTGATTTTTTCTAGACCCGATCTGGGTTAGTAGGGATCGCCTCTGTCCACAGAGGGGATTAACCTCTTCAACAGGAGTTTGTTTCACTGGGCCTTGCCACTTACTCCACTCTACTTTTCCTAATCATGTTGGTGCTTCTATGGTCATCATGTCATACAAACACTGTGTCAATTGTATGTGGGCTGCTCGCCAATGCTCAAATAAATTTAAACTTTATATAAATTAATTTCTCAATTATATGTAATTTTTGGTTTGCAACTTTGGCACAGTATACACAGAATTGGTAGGATGGAAAATCCCTGATTCTCTTGCAAAAAATAGAAGTTTTAGGTAGGAATTTGAATGCGATAATTTTTGCAAGTATCTCTTAGCTTGTGCCAATATTAAAGCCCTTGAACAAGGAGAGGATATCCATGAAGAAATAATTAGAGGTGACGTTTAGTATAATATATTTCTTCCAGAAACCCTAGTAGATGGGAACTCTACAAAATTCAATGCTACTCCAGGAGTTAAACGAGGTTTTACAAGAACCCGCGATGTCATGTCAATGTAGATCGGAAGTTTTTTATGGTAATTGACAACTGATGGGTAAAAGATCAGGAGGCATTCAAATTTTTTTTTTGACATAGCATATCTTGGCACTAAGAAATTTATTTATTCCCCTCTATTTTCCTTGACAACATCTGTGAAGATGGTTTACTACAATCATATTCGCTTCTATGCTGATATTGCTACAACTATTACAGAAGTTTTAAGAAACTAAAAAAAGGATAGATTTAATTTTAAATTAAGGGGATTCTCCCTTGCAAGTTGCAATAGATACCTCTAGCTAGGATATTATTAGTATTTTATTGAATGTGTCTTGTACGAGCCCTCAGATGTTGTTACATCCTTTTAGTAATGTCAATGTACCTCCATTTTATTGCGAAAGAAGGCAAATGTGAATTTTGAACGTTATTGTGGGGGAAGACTATAGAAGGTCTTATTCTCTAATTGATATTAATGTGCCCTTTTAAGCTACAGCTTAGTAAGCTACTTGCTTGTACTCCTCCATGTAATTTTTAATAAATTATCCAAATGAATGCAACAATGGAGTTGATGCCTAGTTTATTTAAGGGTCTGCGGTGATGACATGCAAATTAGTAGAGTGAGGCATAATTCACAGTTCACACCCTTAATTTTCATCCAGTTCATTAAGCAATGGTGGCACAGTTTTACTTGAAACTTGAATCAACAAATCACATTCTCTATTTAGCAGCTAGGAAACACATATATTCTTGGGGACATGGCTTATTTGTGGCAGCTTGGAAAATCACAGTACTACCAGTCATAAAGGAGATTAGTTCTAGTTGGTTGTTAGATCTATTACATGTTGACGGAGATCATGAGCTCATGGTCTTAAAGAATTCCTTTGTTGACAGTGGCTGGATTGGACAAGTGGACGGCACATTTCCTATGTGGACCTTATCCTCTTCCAAAGTAAGATATGTAGGATGACGCATGGTTAGTAAGCTACTTTCTTGTACTCCTCCATGTAATTTTTAACAAATTATCCAAATGAATGCAACAATGTAGTTGATGCCTAGTTTCTTTAAGGGTATGTGAGTGATGACATGCAAAATATCAGAGTGAGGCATAATTCACAATTCACACCCTTAATTCTCATCCCATTCATTCAACAATGGTGGCACAGTTTTAGTTGAAACTTCAATAAAACAAATCACCTTCTCTATTTAGCAGCTAGGCAACACATATATTCCTGGAGACATGGCTTATTTGTGGCATCTTGCAAAAGCACACTACTACGAGTCAATAAGGATATTAGTCGTAGTTGGTTGTTATATCTATCAATGTACATGTTGACAAAGATCAAGAGTTCATGGTCTTAAAGAATTCCTTTGTTGACTGTGGCTGGATTGGACAAGTGGATGGCACTTCCTATGTGGACCTTATCCTCTTCGAAAGTAAGTTATGTAGGGTGATGCATGGTTAGTAAGAAACTTGCTTGTACTCCTCCATGTAATTTTTAACAAACTCTCCAATTGAATGCAACAATGGATTTGATGCCTAGTTTCTTTAAGGGTCTATGGTGATGACATGAAAATTAGAAGACTGAGGCATAATTCACATTTTACACCCTTAATTCTCATCCCGTTCATTCAGGAATAGTGGCACAGTTTTAGTTGAAACTTGAATCAACAAATAACCTTCTCTATTTAGCAGCTAGGCAACCCATATATTTCTGGAGACGTGACTTATTTTTGGTAGCCTGGAAAAGCACACTACTACCAATCAGAAAGGATATTATTCCTAGTTGGTTGTTATATCTATCCATGTACATATTGACAGAGATCATGAGATCATGGTCTTAAATAATTTCTTTTTTTACCATGGCTGGATTGGACAAGTAGATGGCACACTTCCTATGTGGACCTTATCCTCTTCCAAAGTACGTTATGTAGGATGATGCATGGTGACATGGTGACACATAAAAGTGGTATCTACTAAGTTGTTTGGCTTTGGCTTTAGTGAGAGGCATACTATACAGTTTTTGAGCTGCTCATTTCTGAACAATGAGAAGCTCCAGACTAATTTTTCATGTAAATATAGAAATGGTGTTTTATAAGAGGATTAAATATGAATATTCCTATACATAGATGACAAATTTTACATGGTGCAGAGGGGGATGATTAAACTATTCTAGAAGAGGATCCATGAACAATATTTAGCCGAGAATTCTATGTGTGAATAGAAGATTTAAGGAGTTGAGCCAGGGATTAATTTAACATAATTCACTACAAAGAAAGTATGCTTTGCATCCTTGCAAGGAATATTTTAAAATCCTGTTAGAAGGTTGGCTTGGGAAGTGAAGAATTATTGCTATCAAATTTCTCATCGTTTACAAGGCAGGCGAAATATGTCAAGGAGTTCAAACTAGCCTACCCTAAGGATGATGACAATGCACTTGTAAATTTAGTTCCATACATTGATATGGACAACTGATGGTGCTAATGAAGTTACCACTTAGTAAGTGATCGAGTGCCACAAGTTGCAAGCACTCAGTTTTGGATTTTGGCAATGCACTTGCCAACCAAAAGGATGTTTTTGAATTTCTTTTTAAATCAATTTTAGTTGTTTATGAAATTGTACATGGGTTAAATGCTAACACGTACTAATTATTTCTCCCATTTCTTTATAAGTGTGATAATTATCATACCAAATTGGAATGTTTGGAAAGGTGAAGCATAGTGGGTAGGAGGATTGAGGTGTTAAAAAATAGAGGCATCAACTTGGCATGCAATGTCTTCTTCGAATCAATTGCCTAAGGAAGGACGCAGTACTATCTAAAACTATAGACTATGGCCAATACAAAATGGGGAATTATTATTTAATGTTATTTAGGTAACATTAGATAATAAAAATTAAATTGGGGCAAATGGAGGGAAACTTGCACGTCACTCAGATTTAAATTTAGGAGGGAAAAGCCCCGACGAATCTATAAAAGGAAGGGAGGAGAGTCATTATGATCATCATGAATTGTTATTATTTTTTATTTTTGGTTGAGGCTATTGGATGGTTTTAATACCAATGTTGCAAGCATCTCGATAACATCCCGATTTAATCTCGAAATCACGATTTTTTGGGCTAAACAATGTTTGTCGATTTGTACCATTTTTTTGGGCTAAATGATGTTTGCCGATTTTTTGGGCTAGATGATGTTGTATCCTTAACATATTTTAAACTTTTCAATTGAAAAAACCCATGATAATGTTTCTATGTGGTGACCATGAACAAAAGGGGCATGATAGATTTGATTCAACACCTAGTTTTTTAGAGTTTTCTTCAGTAGTGTATTCACTTGTCCTTCGATAGTGGCTAGTGAAACTGCAGTCATATTAAAGAAAATATATATTTCATAATGAACTATGTAGATTTGACTCCAATAGTGAACTCCTGTGCTTCCATAATATGTCAATATTGTGTTGATTGCGTAAGTTAGGCATGTTGTGCAGTGGTAACTAGATATATCCCTGGTGCACTGGACCGAATCGTAGATCGTTTTAAATTAATCTATAGTTGTACCCCAAGAACATATTTTAGTTTCAGGTGCTGCTTCCCCTGATAAATTATTTAAGATATTCTCAACAGATGACTGGAAGCCACTTGGCACAAAGACACCCGTGTCCCCATGGAAGTTCTCACTGAAATTCGACTCTAGATATGTGTTTAGAATTCCTATGAAATCATAGTCTTCATAAGGTAGGAAGTAGTGAAAAGGCCAGATACTATCACCACGGGCGTTTGAACAACATTCTTGAAGGTTTTTCCTTGCGACATCCTAACAAGTGTAGCCCTGGCTGACTGTTATGTCTTCCCTACATTGGAGACCATTATATTCCTAGATTGAGTCCATTGATTTCAGGCACAAATAAAGAACCAATTGGATTTCTAAAATTTCAGGACCACGACGGGTCACTGCGCAGTCACATTTTCCAAGTGATTCCAAACCATGCTAGTCAATATGTAGGTTTACACAATTTATTGAAATGGAATTGAAATCTTATAGATAATTTCCACAGAATTCACCCAACCTAATGTAGCAAGGGTTAGAATAATATAAAATCACTGAAAATCCAAAAGGGTTGATTTCAAATCTCATTGGGTAATGTTACCAGGAGAGCTCCAATGGTTAATCTGTAGAATTTCACAAATTATTTAAGATATAACAGATAATTAAGTGAGGGTTTGCAGGGCAGCAAATTTCCAAACATCTAGAGGCTTTCTTTAAAATTGCATTGGGTTTTGTTAAATAACATGAATTTGATTTAATATTCTAGAGTTTTCCACATAGGTTTTGTTCGAGATAAATATTCAAAATATATGAGGAATTAAGTAGATCTATGTGGAAATTTTGATGAATGCTTAGGATCTGGATTGAGTAATGAAAAAAGGCATTAGAAAACTTGTGGAAAGAGGCAAGAGATATGAATATATTTACCTGCTCAAGTCAAGTAAATTTCGGGCCACCTGAAGCTTTGAAGAAATCGATCCAGCCATTTTTGTCAAGCATATCTAGGATGATCATCCTTCTATCTTTCGAGCCTCTAACTAGTCTTTCCTTGTGCAAACCCTTGAACTAGCTTGAACCAGGGTCCGAATTGACTCTTTTCAATGCTTAAAATTGTGGGAGGTAAGGAACAGGGGATGGAACGGACACTCTATTCTATACCACGAATGGGACGAGCTATTCTAGACAATAAATTACATAATTTTCTGATATATAATACATAATAATAAACTATCTCCTTCTGGAGTCAGAAACCATAAAATTTTACGTGGGAAAATGGATTCAAAGCTCAACTACCATGAATAGAAACTACTCCAAGTGGAATGGGTAATACATTCATATAAAGGATACAATATTCAAATTCAAAACTCTTTCTGATGTCTCAATTGGGATGAAAGATAATAATCAAATTAGAAATCACTCCCTTACGTGATTTAGCATGGAATATTTTAAGAGTGAAGTTATTTTTTTCAAATATTTTGTTTGCCTTTTCGTTATTTAGTTGAAGTTATTTTTATTTTTCAATATTTTAAAAGATCATTTATTTTAATGAGGATGAAATTATTTTAATAAATAAAGCTTAAGTCTTAAGTTAGATGTTACACTTTGATAAAGATAATAATATTATGAGAAATTTATTTAATTCTTCTCAAATCATCTTGGGACTTTTTCAAAATGAAACTTTCAAAAGCAAGGAAAAAATTATTTAATCATAGAAAAAGTGAAAGTGCTCTCATGGATATTTTTAGTCCTCATGTTGTCTATGCATATAATTATTTTTGAAGAACTCAAATATCTATCCCAATTTGAAGGAATAATTTCAACAAGGACATTGATGTGACCCTTGAGGACTAAATCCAAGAATTGGTCTTTGCTTAATATGATAGGGAAATTAATCTTCTCTTATCATGTACCCACCCCACTAAGTGGCATTAAGGAGATGAGTTAATGTATTTTTTCCTCTTTAAGTACTATTATAGGGTCTCTTTTGAGCTTGTATATGTATTCTGCTCAACAATAACTTTACAACCATTGTATTCTTGCTTAATTATGGGTCATGCATAGAAATATATGACCTTCTAAAAATTTATTCAAGTTCTCTTTTCCCAACTACACTAACTATCATACTAGTGATATGGCAGCAAGTTCACCCATCATCCGTATTATGACATGTCACAACTAGAATAATTCACCCTTGGGTTCACACTTGTTGAGACATTCATATTTGCTTAACCACTTATTGGTTTTTTCTTTTCTTAATATGATACGCAAAATCATCTTCTCTTATCATGTACACAACCCCCTTATGTAGTATTAAGGAGGTGATTTAATGTATTTTCTTCCTCTATATGCACTATTATAGGGTTTTTTTTGACCTTGTATTTGTGCTTTGCTAAATAATAAATTTCCAACCATTATAATATGGCTTAATTATGAGACATCCTTAGAAATACATTACCTTCTAAATATTTCTTCAAGTTCTCTTTTCCTCAGCCACGTCAACGATCACAATGGTGATGTGGTAGCAAGTTCACCAGTCATCTATATTATGCCATGTCACAACTAGTATCATTCACCCTTGGGTTTACACTTTTTGAGACATTCATCTTTGCTTAACTTCTTATTGGGTTATAATCCTACTAATCCACAATTCTATCACATTCTCACCAATCTTCTCATCGTGCCAAGCCTTTTAAACCATGTGACACAATGCACATGAACATTTTATCTATGCAATACATCACATAGAGGGAAATGTTATCCTATACAATATCACATCACACAACTTATCTTTGTACACATCCTACTTTTCCCTATATATTCTATGTCCCCCGCCTCTTCTTCCTTTCTCTTTTCTTCCTCTATCCCTTATCTTTTCCTTTATTTTTATTTCTCTCTTTCTTCATTGCATGATGAAACTATTTTATTTTTTGGCAAACCCCTTTTCTCATATCTATCACATCTACAAAGACTATATACATGCAACAACCAACCAATATGTGACATGTGCTAACCTCAAAGTTTACAAGAGGTGCAACAACCATTTAGAGCATGTCACATATCCACTTCAAAGTTTCCAATGATACGACAATGTGACACATGTCACAGGAAAAATATTTCCCAACCCATGATATTCCAATGAGGTTTTACCACATGTCCCTTCAAAATTTCATGGCCTCTATCATATCACGCGATTTTTTTGTGTGCAATACAGGCTATATCACATAAAAATAATTCTATGCAATACATAAAAAACATTAAGAAAGCCTTGAAAACCATCCAATTTTTTACAAACATGTGCCTAAGTGTTTTCCATAGGGCAAGACACTTCTCTAAGACCCTTAGGCTTCTATAAAACTCAAAGAAAGCACGTGAATACTTAAAAAATAATTGGTTTATGTGTTCATAAGCTTTTTTTTTCATGGGAATAACTTAGTTTGTCAAGGTGTTCATACCTAGGTCCCATCCCATAGGAAGCATGATGGATGCACTCAATGATGTGTGATCTTCAACTATAAAATATGGGTTGGAAACAAATCAATTTTTGACATGTTCAAACTTTAGAGATTAAAATTATCTTTTGAGTAATTTTGAATTTTGTGAGGGCTTAAGGATGATAAACATGGATGAAACAAGGGAAGGAAATCACCCAATGCCTCCAATGTAGATCTCACATCTCATTGTCCTCTTGGAGGAATGTTATGGGACATTTTTCCTTACCAAACTTTCAGTGATGATTATCTTAAAAAGCAAGAATCAACAGTGTTTGACTATTTGTAATACAATTAACAAAATAAAATATTTTTGTATTATGACCAAAAAATAGCCATTTCATTGGACTTTCGACATTTTTTGACTAGAGAGACATTGTCCAACTAGAAAAATATTGACTTTGTCAAACATCAAAATTCTGATAAATAGATAATCCACTTGGTCAAACATTGGATATATGAGGAAAATTTAATTGTTGTCGCATATCTGACAAAAAAAATTATCTTTGGACATTCGACTAACATATTGTCAGATATTCGAAGATAATTGTGTTTATCGGATATTCGACAAATGTTGGGGCTTTAAAATAAAAATAAAAATATTTGCAAGAAAAATCTGACATTATGACTGAATTATTGGAGTACGACCTCAGATTTTTGGTCCATATGTACTAGTGGGGGTTAAGAGTTAGGGGTTAAGGCTTAGGGGGTTCATGGATTTTAGGTTAGGAGTTAGAGGCTTAAGGTTTAATGGGTCAAGGGATTAATGGGTTATGAGTTATGAATGTACATGTTAAGGGATTATGGCTTGGGAGTTAAGGGGATAGGGAATTTAGTGGCTATGGGTTAAGGGCTTATAGTTTTTGATAATGGGGCCTGTAATCCACTTATCACCCTTTGAAAGCAAATATATGGAGGATATTTAAGGGAATTGTGATTGTCCATAAAATGTGGATAAAATTTGAGGACCTTGTGGCTCTTTTCCTTGAACCCTAGTAGTGCTTGGAGGTTGTATTTGAAGTGGTTAGCGAACAAAAACTTAACATGACTGAGAATATTAGTGTTGGAGCACCTATGGTTTGGGAGAAAGGCTTATGGGTTCTAGAAGTTAATGGGTGTAAAAATTCCTTGAAATATTGCAACTGCTTGAATGAAAAAATCTTAAACTAATTTTCCTACACCAAGGCACAATCATTTCTCTACGATAGATAAGCAGCGGAACAGAAACAAATATAACGAAACACAATCACACATAATAACACACTATTTTTCTAGGGAACTCAACTGGGAAAACCCTCTACTTGTTGAATATTTTATTAGCGGAAATTGAGCAAATAGAATACTTTATAAGGAAAATTGTTCCAATAGAGTATAAGGTTGTTCTCTCTACTAATAATTAGCTTGAAACCTCCCTGCAAGAACTTGACTCAACCCATATTTCTTTGCATTGAAGTCTCTTATTTCCTAGTGCTAGAAAAGCCCCTATTTTTTGGAAATTAACTCCTAATTTTTAGTGAAGTTCTAGAAGGAGAAATTTGTCTATGATCTGCATAGAGGATCCTCCTTGATACATTGTTTCTACAACAAGCTCTATACCTTGAACTTGTACATGTTCCTCACCCTCACACCTATCTTCTTCACTAATCCAGAAGCTAAGTGCTTGAGGTATGCCTTACCTCTTTTTAAGATGACTTCATATCCCTCGTCCTCATGGGTTACTACTGAAACAAGGTTCTTCTTTAGTCCTGGAACATAAAGAACATCTCTAAGCTAGAGAGAGCTTCTAGAATCCCTGTCAAAGATGATGGCACCAACCCCCTTGGTTGTGTACTTTCCATTATCTCCTAGCTCAATATGAACCTCCATGTTCTTCTCCTCCAACTCGGTGAAATACTCCTTGTTCCCATCCATGTGGAAGGAGGCTCCATAATAAATATACCATGTGTTTCTCCCTACTAATCTTTCTATGCAAGCTATCAATGATAAATATTTCTCAAACTGAGAAGAAAACCCATCTAGCATAATTGATGCAACCACATGATTCTTACTATACCTCTTATTATAATTAGGACACTTAGTAGCATAGTGTCCAAACTCATGGAAATGAAAGCACATGATCCTACTTAGATATTTCTTCTTTTTCTCTCCATTCTGACTAGACTCGGTCTTCCCATTTCCCATATTTCCCTTAGCCTTGTTTGTAAGAGAAATATTATTCTTTTCCTCGGTTTTTGTTGATATACCATCTTGAGTTCCTATCAAGATCTTCTCTTGAGCATATTCAATCCATAACCTTTCCCGACAACATCCTGGAAACCATACCAAGAATTGTGAATTCGTAGTAAAGCAAAACTCACAAGGTCCTGCTCAGGTACAGTGATACCCACACCACCTAGCTCATCTCTAACTCAAGTGAACTTCATAAAATATTTGATGATGGGCTATACTTCTCTCATATGAACACTCCTTAGCTTCTCCTTAAGAGAAAAATTCCTGGAATCATTGATACTCTGATATAGATCTAAAATAGTTTAACATCTCAAAAGTTTTCTTCTTCTCATGGATATGAGTAACTATATGACCTTTGGCCCCTTATAGTATAATATTCCTAGCCTTGATATCATTATTATTATGTTGGGTCAACTATTGGGGATATTGCGGTGGTGGTATAGCATTCTTGAAAAACTCCCCCTCCTCATTATCCTCCAATATACTATCATGGTCCTCCCTTTCCAAGAGGTGAAGTTATAGGATCCCTCTAAATAGTGGTCGAATCTCAATCCTTGGAATGTCGTCCTTCTTGAGTGATATGTTTTGGTCATGAACTGGTCTTAGCGTTGGTCATTATACTAATCACTGCTCTTATATCACATAGAAATTCCTTGAAATACTACAACTTCTTAAATGAAAAAATTCGAAACTAATTTCATTGCACCAAGACACAAGATTTCTCTACGATATATAAGCAATGGAATAGAAACAGACATAAATAAACATATTCACACATAACAACATGATATTTTTCTAGGGAACCCAACTAGTAAAACTCTCTTCTTGTTGTATATTTTTTTGACATAAATTGAGAAAATAGAATTATTTACAAGGCCAACTATTTCAAAAAAAAAACAAGGTTGTTCTCTCTGTTAATACTTAGATCGAAACCTCCCTGCAAGAACTTGACCCAACCCATATTTCCTTGCACTAAAGTCTCTTGTTTCCTAGCCCTAGACAAGCTCCTATTATTTAGGAATTAACTCCTAAAGCTTAGCGTAATTCTGTAAGGAAAATTATCTTTGTTATCTAAATATAGTCTCGTCCTTGATATGTTATTCCTATGAAAATATCTCACACAAAATTGTTCTCGCAATTATGATACCATGATGTGCCTTTGTGTTCATTTTAAGCCTTTCAACTCATGTTATAGTTGGCAAGTTAAGCTTTAGAACTCAAACTTGTGACTGATTTGTTAATTAAGTCAAACTGATTCTTTTAACTCATCCTTGACCCAATTAGACACTAAATCTCTCACTCATATTTTTCCAAATATAAACTCGCACTTGGAGAACAACAAAATTGAGCCTCTAATTTCTTCACGTGAGTTAAATACTCCATGAAATCATCCTCCAACTCATGTGCGCTAAAGAAGGATTGATCAAGGTCTTTCTTGACTAAGTCATAAGTTAAGAATAACTTTATCACTACTATTTTCAATAAGGGGTTTAGGGGTTAGGGGGTTGAGGTCTAGGGATTTTACGGGTTATAGGTTAATGTATTAGTGGTTAAGGGATTCAATGGTTAAGGGTTAAGAACCAAGGGATTAGGGATGAAGGGATTTATGCAAGGACTTGATTGGGTTCTGAATTCATGAAAAAATGTAAGGATAGTTGTGAGGACATGAGTGCCAAGGCATGCCGAGGAAGGTAACATGTTCCGGATAGCATGAAATCATGTCAAACATGCTAATATGTGCCAATTGCTAAGGCATTCCAAGATTTCCAAGGGTGTGAAAATGCGTGCCAGGGACTATCAAGAAAAAAAAAGGCAGAAAAAAGTTAAACTACAAGGAAATGAACACGTAAGAGTGTTAATAAGTCATCAATTTACCTTTTCCAAGAGGGTTGTTGGTGCTCAAATTGTTCCCACACGTAAGCGATTCAAGTCCGCATTCACTAAGGACTAATGAGTCCTCCCACTCTAGGTGGAACTGCTGACTGGCAACACACCACATGGGGTAACCCTGTAGTATAGATTATTTTATTTTCAATAAACAAATAAAATAAGGCCAGATATAGATAATCAACCATTGTAATAGGTGGTGATATTCATATAAGGGAGCAACACATTTAATGTTTCATAATTCCTTGCGAGCAAAACAATAGTGATAAACACTAACAAGGATAATAGCAATCATAGAAAAGAACAAAATAAAAAATGAAAAGAAAAGAAAAACACCAACTTAAGAACTGTCCTCAAGTTAAACAGGAAAATGTTAAACAAGTGCAGGCATATTCATTTACTCTATACTGTAGATGAAAACAACTAATAGTAAATATAGTGACTGAGATTCATAACAAGAGAGTAAAACTTTATAATATGAAGAACATAACACACCTTAAAATAAAACAGATATAGCAACACCACAAGAGAAACATACAGAATTGCAATCACTGATAAAACTTGAATTATTGCTAAAGAAAATATAGATATTGAGTTATAATAATTCAAGACTAATCATTCAAAAGTTATGTTGATAATATAGATATAGTAACAAGAAAACCAAATAGGTTATTGGTTAAATGAGAGCGAGCCTCAGATTTAATTCATTGTGACTACAAATGAAAATAGCAGGAAGAACAGATAGAACTAATAAAAATTTCAAGTTCAAACTTTTAGTATTGAAAATTAAAAATTTGTATCATGTATAGTCAGTTTCAGTATTTCATAAAGTTTTTTCCACTTCTGCCAAAAACCCCCCGTGACGAGAAACAAGGTTTTAAATAATAGTTTTAAAAATAATTGTTTTAGTAATTGTTTCTCTTGTAACCAATTGAAATTGAAATTAAAATAAATAAAAGTAAAGTAAAGCTTGGCAATAAAATGATTAAGCATTTTGCTTCATTTGCGGCTTTGATGACTTGGTCCTTTTAGTTAGCCCCGTTGGAGAAAGCGTGTGAACCCCATGTATCCTGACAGTTAGCGCCTAAGTTTTGATCAAGGGAATTTCATTCTAGTCTTCCGGTTGATCTGTGACAGACTACATTGGTAGGACCGGTTCAAAAACCCATGACGTATAAGTGAACTGTTGGATTGTTGCTTTGCGATTAAATTTTTTTTTCAATTTGACTAACTTATCCCATTCAGTAGTAGATAAACAACACACATTCTTGCATTTGGAAATTGCTACCACCAAACATGATCTTATTTTATTCTTGGTGGCGTGGAGATTCTGTATGATTTTTTGTCAAACCTCTCTCTAGATTTCTCCTTTAGCTTGCATTAGTACCTCCTTTCCTATCACTGTGAAGTGAGAAAATTATTCTATATTTTTTACCTCATTATGTTTATCCTTTAGAGAATCTTGATTCTGCTCAATTTTGATTTCCTTTTTCCCCATGAAGACGTCAATTATGTGGTCAACTCTTGTGATTTCTTCTTTGGATAACTGCAACTCTTGTTCTAACTGAGTAATATTGATGCGTAATAACTTGGGATCTTCTAACTTAGTTTTCTAGACCGAACTAAGAGCCTTTTCAATTTAAGTCTTATACTGCCAAGAGTTTTAGGTGTCACCCCTCTTTTTCATGAGATTCCACTATGGCTGCCTCTAGATGCTTGAGAGAACTATGTCGCTCTTCTTCCTTAATCCCCATAGAAGATTCTATTTCCTGAAGATGAAGTTCGACCTCCTATTTTTTCTTGAAAGCTTGTATCAAAACATGATGTTCATGGTCCAAGATATTCAAGATTGCTTGGAGATCTTTAATCTCTTTTTCTTTCTTCTCTAGTAATTTCTTCAGAGGAGCAATATCTTTAAGGCATCCAAAGAGGTGCACGAAAATATACTCCAATTCTTTGATATGATTGGTCTAGATGTGCAAGGCCATACAAGCTATGTTCAATTTCTCATAGACCTTCTCGATCATGACCTGCATCTTCTTGTTCCCTGTTATGGAGTCCAATAGCCTCTATGCTACAATTTCACCCGCTTGTTGATGTAAATTTATCATGTCCATGTCTAACACTCTTCCAAAATTTTTGGCCAAGGAATAGGTCCCAGATCCAACCATATGTTGGTTTTCCCCTATCTCAGGCTGAACCACTGTAAGATTTAAGACATTTGTCTCGAAGTCAATCATCGAGATAAAACAGGGTTTTCTTATGGGTAACACCTCTTTGAGTGTTGAGGTGTCCACTGAATGGGATTGTTTTGGTACTATAGTACGTTCTGAACTGGACATAATTATTTCCTTCTCCACTGTAAATGGATTTTTAATATCTACAGCTTGAGTCCCAGAGTATCTAGGCTCAATTCTCTTTAAGGTCTACCTAATATCTGTAGCCAATAGTTCAATTTGTTGATCGAACACATCTGCATCTACATAAATTTACTTTGGTTTGACTCACCAAATTACGTCAAGCTGAGCCAAACCATAAGATTTTCGTTTACTTGTAGTAATAATAGGGCAAGAAATTGCGAGTTTAGTCTCTCCTACATGCACCTAAATTTGGGAGTGACTGGAGTCAACTCAGGAAATTGTTTCCGTCATCCATGTAGATGGCGCTAACTGTAAGTCCTCTTCTACCAGAACTGGCGATCTTGTTCTTTCCTTCATACTAAGGCCTCCTTAAATATATTTTTCTAGACATCATA
Organism: Pinus albicaulis; assembly: GCA_034641835.2. Lineage (NCBI taxonomy): Eukaryota > Viridiplantae > Streptophyta > Pinopsida > Pinales > Pinaceae > Pinus > Pinus albicaulis. The sequence continues at coordinate 1,265,808,685 of CM076577.1, forward strand.
GGAACTCTCTAGAACTTATGTGGGTTTTATCCACTTAGACCATAGGAAATATTAATTTTCCTTTTGAATTTTCTTTTATATTTCAAAGCCCATCTTGGGTCCAAAATCCCTTTTCTTGGCTTCTTTGCCCACAAATATTTTTGTGACCAAAATCACACAAACCCATATCAATAGGCTTTTGGAGTACCTACCAAGCTACACAACAACATAGTCTAGTTGTAGTAATCGTAACTTGGTCAAGCTCTTGTAGTCAAGTGAGGGATTGGTTGGGTTCCCAAGTTGCAAATTAAGTAAGGGTAGTTGTGAGGGCAAGATAACTAGGGAGGGATAGGGCATGAAAAAGAATTAAAAGGCATGCTAACACATGCAAGACAATGTCAATGCATGTTGAAGAGTGTCAGGGAGTGTCAGGGCATATCAAAGGATAACTAGGTCAAAATGCATGGAAAGGAACGAACAAGAGTGTGTGAAGGGAGTATCAGCAAATTCAAGTGTGCCAAGGAGACGTTCAGAATAGGATTTACAAGAGGAAAGCATATGATTTTTATACGAGGCTCGACATTGCAGTTTTAGACAAAGGGAGATCACTTTGTTCTAGGCACAACATTATTTTTCCTTTAGCTATTTTTTTATATGAGATGTGGCACACTTTGGCTACATGCTCATGTTTTATAATATTATAGATAACTGCATATTTTACATTGTTTTGTTAAATTTTTGGTACACTTAGCTTGTGTCGGCTTATATCTTGTGTGCCTTGTGCATCTTGTGGTTCTTGAAAACTCTCAGTTAATGTTCTACTATTTATATGAACTAAACATACAAGTGAAATATTTGTTGTGTAAGCTATGTTACATATTTGTTTTATGGAAATTGCTAGACCATGTGATCCTTGTCTTGGTAACTAGTGAAGTGGGACAAGTTGAGCTTGGACATGCATGGCATAAGATGAGCTATAGGCAGTTCTTAGGTCAGCAAGGCATAATCTACTTATAGTAGGTGCAATTGGTCAAGTTGTTGCAGTTGAAGCATGCCCATATTGTCACATGAACTGCAGTAGCCAAGGACTTGATTGGGTCCCCAAGTTGTGAGAAAATGTAAAGGCTAGCTATGAGGACATGAGTTCCAAGGCGTTCTAAGGAATTCTAAGATGTGCTAGATAGTGCGAAGGCATGTCAAACATGCTAAGATGTGCTAAGTGATAAGGCATGCCAAGATGTGAAAGGGTGGGTCAATGCGTGCCAGAGACTATCAAGGAAACAAAGGGGAGAAAAAAGTTAAACTACAAGGAAATGAACACATAAGAGGGCTAATAAGTCATCAGTTTACCTTTTCCAAGAGGGGCATGCTAAGCACACCAACACTAGGGAGAAATAGGTTCCAAGTGCAAAGTCTTAGTGCATTACAAGTGCCAAGTTTTCCTTTGTTGCTTCTCATCTACTTTCCAAAAATTGTTCTCAAATAAATTTAATATTAAACCATGCCAAATCATACCAAGGCATCTCAATGTATTCCATACATGCTAAGACTTTCCAAGTGAAAACACGTGAGAAGTGCCAATATGTGTCAGGGAGTGTTATGCATGTTATGAAGTGGAAAGGCATGTTGAAGAGTGCAAAGGTGTGCTAGAGAGTTCTAATGCATGTTGAGGAGTGTTAAGGAGTACTAGGAAAAAACAATAAGGGAGAATTAGGTAAAAATCCATGGAAGTTAATGAATATGAGGAACGTGTGCCAAGGACTAGTGTTAATGAGTGCTATTTCTCATGCCAAGGAGGAAGTGAGAAGGTACGCTAAGCATTGGTAAGGCATGCTAGGGAATATCAAGGCATGTCAAGAATTACCAAAGTGTGCTTGGGAGTTCCAGAGTGTGCTAATTATATGTGCCAATTAATAGTTCCAAGATATGCCAATACATTCTAGGTGATAAGGATGTGCAAGGTGCCAAGGTATGTCAATATGTGTCAAGAAGTGTCAAGGAAACAAAAGGAAGAACCAATAAGAGGGTTAATAAGTCGGGAGTTTATATTTTTTCAAAAAGGGAATTCTAGGCACACAAATAATATGTCCCAATACATGCCAAGTGGCATTGTGTGCCAAGTGCTAATGTATGTCAATGCATTTAACCAAGGTGTTCTGGGGCATGCTAGGGACTACATGCATGCCAAAAAATTCCAGGAGAGTTCCATGTTGTGCTAGAGCATGCCACCATGTGCTTGGGTGTCAGTGTCATGAAAAGATGATCCAAGACATGCAAGGTGCTAAGAAATGTTAGTGTGTGCCAAAGCATTAATTTAAGGTGTGCCCGGATTATTGAGGAGTGTTGGGTCTTTCTCATTAATAGAATTTTCAGAGCTTGAATATGTATTAAATAATATATTTCCTACACACACTAGAGGAACTTTATCTAAAGGGAATTTTATAGATAATAAAATTAATAGATATGAATCATGTGTTGACTCATAGGAAAAATATATTTGACTAGTCATTACATGAGGGAAATGATACACACTAATTACTTCTTAAAAAAATCATTGACACTAACCACTATGGCCTTGGACATATTATAAAAAATACTCCACAATAATAGTCTTAAATCGTTATCTTTTGACGAAAAATATATTAACAGGCACATAGCGTCATCAAAAACTCATTGGAATGATCAATGATGATGAAAATTTTTTGACTGTCACCAAAAGTAACAAAAAGAGCATTGGTGAGGGTCAATAAAATTTTTTTCACTAGAAGTGTCACCAAAGAGAGAATTAGTGATGGGCCTTTAATGACCCTCACCAAAAGTGTCATTGAAAATGTCTTTGGTCACAAACCTTAAAGGACCATCACTATATACACTTACAACGATGCCTTTTTAAGGACCTTCACCATATGTGACATTGGTGACGGACCTTAAAGGTCTGTCACAAGCATGACCCTCACCAATGCCCTTCTTTCTTGTAGTGATTGGCTAATATAGAGGAGGCAACCATGAGGTAAAGGTTTAAATGCATCAGCGAGAAGGATTAATTTGGGATAAAATGGGTTCCCATAAAGTTTATTTTTGCGCGTAATTTAAACTGAATACTATTTTACGAGTATTGGATCTTGGTAACCGACGGACTTATTAAAATTTTCTGCGTATGTGGGTAAAGCAGGCTTTTGGCTACATCAATTTTTTTCTAATTTGGAGGCCATCATGAACACCGGTATTTTTATGTGGAAATCCAATGTGGGAGAAAATCATTGTTGTTGTTGTCTCTATATTCTTATTTTATTAAAAAGGAATCTTCTTACAATATTGTATTGGTGTAGAATCTAACCAGCACGCAGGCTCCTACCTTCAGATGGCTACAACACTCTCTCTCTTTTCTAGCTCCTACTCGAAGGGAGCTACAACCCCATTTCTGAAGATTGTAATCCTCATCTCTTCGAGGATCACTTTTCAGAATGTTTCAAACTATATCAACTCCAACCTATTTTGAAATCGACTACCCAAAAGTTGAACCAATTGAATCATCAAATTAACTAATGTAACCAATGCAACTAGATCAAACTATATTAGAGAATATCATGTCGATGCGTAGCCACTCATCAATATACCAAGCCACACATTCTTACCCATCATAGAAACTAGTTGTTGCCACTGAAAACCCTAATCAATAATGCATTAGATTGTATGTATGCTATTGTTCTTAATCATATCTACATATGCACATGCTTCTCCCGAAGAAAACCTGTGTATAGATCCCAAAACACCAATACCTTAATCTAAAGCACTGCCACACTCAATCAATCACATACTAAACCCATCATAGATCACTGAATCAAATGTAGATCATACAGTAGTATCATTAGAAGTCATTATTTCATTCCATAATCAGTTCAAACCAACCAGAACTGTCACATACAGATTATCATGAGAGAGACATAATTGACCGAAAAAAGAAAATAGAACAAAACTGATAAAACATCATTAAGAGTTCACATTGCAAAACGCTAAAATATGTACATCACTCTTATAAAGCACAACCATGTATGTACACACTTTTAATACTTGACATTCTAAAATTTTGCAGAATGTATATATGACTCCCCTAAAGCAGATCTGCATATGTACGTGACCTCTATGAAGCAAACCAACGTAGAGATTTGTAATCACTAAATCATGCCTTTGCTGCAACCAAAAAGCATACTTCGCAACCCTTATTGTCACATTTTCATGTCAAAGTAACATTACCATCACAAATTTATCATTGTTAGTCATAATCATAAAATATCAAGCAAGCATGTTCATTAGTTACTACAATATTTTTATATCTATAAAATTTTAACCTCCTTCATGCTCTTTGGTGCACACCTATTTCAGATGAAACCATTTATAAATAACTCGTAAATTTAAAAGTTAACACTTTGATCTCCATCTCCTTATATAGCTTAGGCCTTAGCCAATACTTTAGTCCAATCCCTTAGTAATGTTGATGGTATTCTTTGGTTGGATCAAATATTTTTTTTCGCGCTCATTACTATGGGCCAATACCATGGTAAATACCCTTGGAATTGAGAACACCATAGTGCAGAAATTGTATGCAACCCTTCTTCACCATACCCTTGTATGTACACAGACTTTATTCATAGGATCTGCGTATTCTTTCCTAAAATTTACCTTTATCATTTATATTTCTCTTAACTAATATTCATTTGTCCATTCTCTTTGTCACATATGTACTAGCCTATATAATCATCCTACTACCATCATGTTGACATCTTTATCAAGTAGGTTTCCATCAAGGACAACACATTAGTCATAATGTCAATAGTTTTGATCACCATAATTTTAGAGGATGTCATGACATACCCATTATTCATTGAAAATCGCTAGCCATGTGATCATGATGAAGCAGAATATATAAGATTCAATATTGTAACTCTATTTAAGAGATCAATGAGTTAAACCTAACAACTAGTAGGATATCAGATTGTGTTATAACTAGACTGCTCGGAGGAAAACAGATCTATTATATTCAAGTGAATTTTGTTCCATAGAAAAGAAAAGTAACCGAGAGAGGATAGAGAGAAAAAAAATAGAAAGGATTTATGCACTATAGCAACCCATGGGCCACATTCCTCACTTATTTTTATTTGTATCCATTTTTTTTCAAATAAAGAGAGCATAGTGACCTCACCTTCAAACTAGGTTTTCTTTCGGAAGGGTTTCCCAGGTTATATCTTTTTTTCATTTGTGGTTTTTTATTTTTATTTCGTTGTTATCTATTTTTTGCATATTTTATCTATTTCATGCATAAGCATAACACACTAACTAACGAATCAAAAATTCTAAAGAGAAATTAACCCTAATTGTGTAGATTTCAGATTTTAAGCATGAACTTATTATACCTATTTTGATGAACTTTCTAGTGGAATACCATGACAATTTATGGATCAAGAAGTTACATGTTTGATTTCCCCATTACATTATGATACTCAATTCCTATATATGGGCATATATTCTCACCTCAAAGCTTGAGAGGTGCTTAGTGGTTTTGGTTTCCTATATTTTGTAGATCTTGTTCTTTTTGCAACATTCTCCACCAAAATCTCTTTGGTTTCTTTGGTAGGGTTGTAGAATTTGTGGGTTTTTCAGCTCACTTGGTATTAGATACTTTGTGGCATTTATTTAAATTCTATGTGTGATCTCTTCCGAGGTGTGTCTTCTACTTTTATTTTAGGTGGGATAGGTAGTTTTTTTGTCTATCTCCCTTAACATAGCTCAATGTAGAGATTACTTGAGAAGTAGGAGGACAAGGAGCAATTGGCCGACCTTGTGGCCTCAAGCCTTGGTGAGGCCTCGACAATCCATGGCTATATTTAATGAGACTACCCCAATGAAAATTCACAATATTATTTCAAATATTAAAGAAAAAGTGTGTTTTATTCAACATTTCTTCCTAAATCAAAATGTGGAGATGGAAAATAATAATAGCTAGATTTCTGAAACTTGCAATACCAAGTCTCAGAAGAGCTGCTATATTGAAAAACATATCCCATAGTTACACGTTAAAACTCTCTTGCAATGGATTCTAGGGGAGTTCTCAAAGACTCAAGGAGAACTAGTATGGTGCATTGAGAAGGTTGTGCAATATATGGAAAAATTAGAAGACAAAGTCTCAACTCTTGTTAAAAGGCTAACTAATATTTGTATCATTCCAATAGAAAAAAAAGTGGGGTTTTCTCCTCGTATGGGAGTGAACTCTCATTATAGTTGATGCAGTCTACATATAAATTTTTTCTTATATTGTTCACAACCATCAAGGTGCCTTTTTTATATATGTCACGATTATGAAAATCACAAGTTCACTAGTTTAATTTAAATTGTGTGAGTCAGTATACCTTTCACCACAACATTAGGCACAAAAGCCACAATGTGAGAATGTACAATATAGATTCTAAAATCCTTAAGTGTCTTCACTAAAGCATAGGTTGGTGAAGTTGGGTAGGCGCGATGGTTAGGGTTAGGGTTTCAGGCAGTGCCATGTTTCAACTCTGGTCTCCTACACACTTGCAGCAACTCCATTTCTAAATCTTTGTAACAATCTGGGGAAGTCATTGTCGGGTCTATTACCGACTGTTTGAAGTAGTTAAGATTTTGGCATATCCCACTACTGCCAGCTATGGATGAAGAGCTAGTTGACGACTCCCCGAATCCCTATGAAGGGGTGTCGATCTAGACCTATCCTCTGCATCCCCTGCCACCTAGTGCCTCGATGTCACTCTAGATCCCCCCTAAATGTTCTGATGGTCCCTACTTCCATTTGAACTCCACCCTTCCGTTTTTTTCTCCCTCGTATCATGATTTCCCCCTCCCATCTGAATCCCCTCCATTTTCTCTGTCTAAACTACCCTCCACCCAAATTGACTCATCTCTGCCATAGGAATCTGGCCCTTTCTCCCTAGTGACCCTCTAGTTTTTAACATCCAGCCTATAGGACACCCCCATTCCACCTACTCGGGCCTGTTAAGTGACTCTCCCATCTGGATCTGCAGGCCTGTCGACCTCCATCCCACACTTCGACCCTATCCCATGATCCCATCCTCTATCCTCGGGATGTTTCGTTGAACCTCTTGTCAACCCTCCTCTAGATGAGATTGATCAGTCCACTGACATCCTTGGGCTTGGTAATGGAGCAGGCACTACGGTCCCAAATTCATCCCCAAGAAGCGTAAGGAGAACTAAGCTCATCAAGCCTAGATCCAAGAAACTTGACCTAATTCTTGGGAACGAACTACATTTGGGGGAGCTCATGGACACGACGGATTAGGTCTTGGTTAGTCATGTTCATGGACGAAAGTACAATCTGGGTTGCCTCTACCTATGGCTAAATTAGATCTAGGGTCCGATCATGGAGGATCTTCCGATGGTTGTTACCCTTCCCTAGGGATGGTTTTCCCTTCGATTTATGGCATATTGAACAAGCTCTGGTTATGGTCAAGCGATGGAGCCCTCTTTTTGATCCCAAGTGCAAACAACTAGGATATGAGCCGATATTTGTTTGACTTCTTTGTATTCCCCTTCATTTCTGGTCGGAGGACATTCTGGAATATATCGAAAACTCTCTTGGTACATTCATTGACTATGGTAAATATTTTTTGACTACTGGAAACATACCCATGGCTTGAATTTTGGTTCACCTGGACACTAAAGAGGGCTTGGAGGAGACTATCACTCTGCATTGGAGGCAATTCGTTTGTATACAAACCTTGGATTACGAAGGGGTAACATTCAATATTCGGTGATGTCATGCGGTCAGTCATCTCTATAAGGGATGCCCCCTCCTCCCTCTTCCAAAAGAGTCTTCTTCACCTGTCAACAATCCGTTGGATGTCACCCCTGTGGCTCCTCCCCCTATTGATACCTCGGTCGACCAGCGCAAGGGGAAAAAATCTGCTTTAGGGACCAAGAACGCACCCTCCCTGACTCGACCCCTGTCTCCTCGGATGACTCGTGTTCAGGCTGTAGCTTCTAAGCTATCTACGAGTACATATCTCTCTGCCTCTTGTGATATATTATTATAATCTTTTGTATCATCTACATTTGCATTCCATACATCTCTTGCATCGATGCCCCTCTACTCCCTCCCACATATATCATGTCCATCATCTTTTTTCCATCCTTCCATATCTGACTTACCCTCCTCCATCCCCGACCACCCCACCCTATATCCTTCTCCTAAGTTATCATTTGAGTCTCAGAGTAGCCACTCCTACTTACTCCAATCCCTCACTCACCTATCTTCCAATGTCTCTAGCGAAATTTGCATCCTAACCTCCCTTCGCCCTAAAATTGCTCGGGGCCGACACTCCTTCATATCCAAGGATATTATCCAGGTTGGTCAAGAGGTTGCTAATGGGAAATAAAACACTCTATATCTGGTCCTTAGAGCATGGACAACCCTACCCCTCATTTCCTCATGAATATTATCTATTTCAATTGTCGCGGACTGGCTAGCTTCGCTAAAAAGTTGGCTCTCCGGAGGCTATTGGACTGTTATCCTATTGACATCATGTTTATCCATGAAAACTTTGGCTCATCTGACCATATTACCAATACTCTAACCGCTATGTGCCCGGGTTGGACCTTCCATGTCATTGATGCTCAAGGACGATTTGGTGGTATTTCCCTAGGTATAAACTGCCGCACCATCAAGTTACTCAATCTCTGGGGTGGGGAGGGATTCTTGGGAGCTGACATATACACTTCAGCACTTGGCCGAGAATATAGACTGATGAATGTATATGGTCCTTGCACTGCCTGCCTACCCTTCTAGGAAAACCTGCTCAATCGATCATTCATGTCTGGACACAATCTCATTATTGGAGGCAACCTTAATTTCTCACTGGGTCTTGCGGAATCATGGGGACCCCAAGCCCAGCCTGACCCTCTCACTGAATTCATTTCACACCTCATCGAGGATCACCACATTGTGGACATTCCCATTCATGTAAGCTACCTACTTGGAGCAATCATGAAGTGGGAGAAGCCTCCTCGGCCAGAAGACTAGATCGTTTTTTCTTACATGAATCTCTTGTGAATAATTTTCCATAGTATCAGAAATGGATAGGATTTGGGGGCATATCTAATCACTTACCTGTCTACATGGAGTTTCCCAGGGGCACCTAAAACCCAACAACCCTTTCAAATTGAATTCCACCTAGTTATCACATCTGGAATACCTCAACCTGGTCTCCAATTAATAGCACTCCCACCCCCCCAACACGTGGATCTTCCCCCTTTGTATTGTTTTCAGCCAAGATGATCGAAGTCAAGAAATTGATAAAGAACTGGGTAAAGGAACATAAATATAAGGATGAAAATAACCTCAGGAGGGTGGAATCCGAGATTGCAAAAATAGGTCTTGCCTCAGTTGATGGCTCAATATTGGAAGCCACCAGATCATAGCTCACACATATAGAAGCAGACAAGGCTTGAATACTCAACGATCATGAGGAAATGTGGCATATTAGAAGTAGAGCCACTTAGTTGAAGGTGGGATATGAGAACACTAAATTTTTCCACTAATTTTCTAATGGGAGGATAGCCATCAACACTCTTTTGACATTGGAGGATGATCGGGGAAACCAGCCCCAAACATTCAACTAGTTGGAAAACATGGGAGTGGAACATTTCCTCAACCTCTACAAAGCCCCACACAATGCAAATTTGGCAGAGATTATCAAAGTTGCTGGTATATTCCCAAGGTTTGTTGATCAATATGACGAGGAAAATCTGACATGCCCTCTCTCCATGGAGGAACTTGGAGACACATTAAAATGGTTTCATAAAGACAAAACCCTTGGCCCTGAGGGTTGGACCATTGAATTCTACCTGGATTTCTTTGAGATATTTGGACAAGGTATCCTCAAAATTTTTGAGGAATGTCGCTCGACGAGAAAACTACATGATGCTTTCAACTCTACTTTCATTTCCCTTATGACCAAATATGATTCTCCTTGACTCTTCTCTGATTACAAACCAATCTCTATCTGCAATTGCATATATAACATCATTGCCAAAATCATTACCAATCACATCAAGCTCATTCCCTTAGAACACATCTCTCCAGAACAATTTTCTTTACTCCACCACCGTTAGATCCATGAGGAAATTGGAACTAGTCTCAAGGCCTCCACACTATCAAAAATAAAAAAACTCGAGCGCATCATCCTCAAGGTTGACCTCGCAAAAGATTTCGACCATTCAAATTGGCTCTACATCCATATATTACTGACTCATCTCGGCTTCCCCATCAATTTCATCAACTAGATCATGTGTTGTATCACCAACGTATCTTTTAGTGTTCTCATCAACGGATCTTCCTCTCCATTTTTTCATTCGGAATGAGGGCTCTTTTAGGGCTGCCCATTATCTCATATTTTATTCCTTCTCATTATAGAAGCACTCATCCAATTAATCTCTAAGGAAAAGATTCAGGGAAGAATCCAGGGCATCAATATTGTGGAGGGTTGCATTCTCACTCACCTCCTCTTCGTGGATGATGTACTTATCCTACTTAATGGATCAATTGGAGACACCTTATCATTCTTGGTGGATTTAGCATACTTCGGTATTTCCACTAGAATGATGTGCAAAGCTCACAAATCTACCATATCTATTGGAATTTAATTCCAACTACACATATTGCAGAAGTGTAATAAATCAACCATGTAGGAGGACAAAGGAAAACAACACAAGAGATTTTGTTTTATTTTACACACCATCAAGCCTGCCATTAAATTCCAGTTTTTAATGAACCCGCAAAACCAAATTTTAGGTTAAAGTCGTAGCTTTGTTTCTGCATTGAAGAACCATGTTGCCATCCCTCTATTTAAATCATAGTACCAATAGCCATTAAATGTCACCAACCACAGAATGCAAAACTCACACTTCGCAACATCACAATTTCGCAACATTGGATATTCTTTCCGCAACATCACAAGTCTCGTCATTTTATTTGCGATGTGATATTGCCGATATTGCATATCGCATATCGCAATGTACAAATTGTTAAGCCATTCGCATGAAATGGAGCCGATCGCATAGAGTGGATCCGATATATTATCAAAGGAGTCTTAACTTATGTTTTGAAGTCTGCAAAGAGGCGCTCATATTAAAGTTCAAAATTTAGGATAAAGTTTTATGTTTTAAATTTTTTTAAAGCGCCATGACAGTCTTTAATAATACTTTGGTCATATTTATATATAAGTCACGATATATATAAATATATATTATAAAAATTAATTTTTATAATATATATAAATATATATTATAAACATTAATGTTTATAATATATATATATATATATATATATGTTTCTATTTTCTTTTGTAAAGTCATATAAAAGGAAAAATGAAGAAGGTTGTTAGCATGGACTGTGCATTGTAATGAAGAGAATTCCCAATGGCAAAAACATAGAGTGGACTATGTGTTTTTTGAAAAAGCAAGCAGAGGCGGAAGAATAGTGTGAAGCATTGTGTGCGTGTGTTTTTTTGAGACAGAGAAAAAATTTGAGGACACTGCGTGTGAAGCAATTCCATTTTTGTAATCCCTCTGAGGAGGGAGAATTAGTTTGTAATAGATTTTTAAGGTTAATGAAATAGTTTCTTGTGTGCCATCTCTGTCCGACAATTTTTTTTTAATCTTTGTGTTGAGAGGAGGAATTTTTTCATTCCTCTGTGTTTTTTGGAATACTCAGAAATTCCAACATCGTATCGGAGCTAGTCCAGGCTCTTTGAAGTTGTCAAAGAAGTTGAAGGAAGGAGTTTGTTGAAGCAGTTCTCCAGCAGTGTGAAGGCTCAACAAAAGTCCAGGTATTTTCAAAAATAGAGTTTTTGTTTTGTGTTTAAAAATTTCATTCCAGAGAGATCTTTTTGAACACAGAGTTTGTCTCTTGAGCAGAGAGACGGTTTGTTAAAAAAATCAAAGTCAATTTTTTAGCATAGTTCAATGTGCTAGCCATGGCAGGAGCCAACACAAGCATGAGTATAGGAAATAATCAACTCCCACAGTTCAATGGAAGAAATATGACTATTGGGCAATCACAATGAGAGCCCTGTTTGCCTCTCAAGATTTATGGGAGCTTTTTGAAGATGGTTTAGAAGAAACAGGAGATGAAAATACTTTTAATGCCTTAACACAGGTAGAGAAGGATTTGTTGAAGAGAAATAGGAATAAGGACTCAAAATCCCTCTTCTATTTCTATCAAGTAGTGCATGAAAGTCTGTTTCCAATGATAGCAACAGCTAAGAGGTCCAAGGATGCATGAGATAACCTCTAGACTGCCTATCAAGGTATGGATAAGGTGAAGATAACAAAGCTACAATTGTGGAGGAGAGACTTTGAAACTCTTTGTATGAAAGAGTCTGATAATATAGACTCATTCTTCACACATGTGATTGGGTTGGTTACCCAGATAAGGTCTCATGGAGAGACACTTCAAGAAAGAAAGATAGTGGAGAAAGTATTGAGGAGCTTACCCTCAAGGTTTGATGTGATAGTCACAACCATTAAAGAGACAAAGAATCTCTCAAATTTTACTGTTGATGAACTTCATGCATCATTGATGACACATGAACAAATATTGGGTAGAACATCAAACTCATCTTTGGAGCATGCCTTCAATACCCAAATGTCCTTTGGAAGAGGAAGAGGTCAAGGAAGAGGAAACTATAAAGGAAAAGGAAGAGGTAGAAGCCAAAAAAGAGGAGGAAGAAACAACCCTGCAAACACTAATGGAAGGGGCAGCAATCAAAATCAGAACCAAGGCTAAGGCAGCAACCAGTAAGGTGGATAAAATGAAACACATGGAAAAAGGTATGATAAATCCCAAGTCCAATGTCATTACTGTAAAAGGTATGGCCATTATGCTAATGAATGTAGGAAGAAACAGAGTGACATGGGTAATATACCTAGTTCTAATTTTACAAAAGAAAATATCAGTCAAGAGAAGTTTTTTTTAGAATGTAATATGGCTCAGGAGAAGAATGAAGATATATGGTTTCTAAAATCAAGATGTAGCAACCATATGAATGGAAACATTTCCATGTTTTCCATGTTAGATGAAAATGTAAAGTCTCAAGTAATATTAGGGATGGACAATAAGGTCTCTGTCATGGGAAAATACAAAGTAAATGTTTTGACAAAGAAAGGAGAAGGAAGATCCAGATCAGATGTTTAATATGTGCCTGGTATGAAGTGTAACCTCTTGAGAATTGGACAACTCATTCAAAATGGGTACAATGTTTTCTTTGAAGATGATGTATGCACCATTATGAATAAACCACCAAGCAAGAAATGCATTGCACAAGTGAAGATGACAGGGAATAGAATGTTCCCTCTCAGGATGAGAGTAGATTTGAAGAAAGGAGTTGAAATGGTAGCAATGACACAAGAGATATTCCAAAGAGAAGCAAATGACGAAAATTGGTTATGGAATTTCATATTTGGACGTCTCAACTTTGGAGGTCTGAATTTGTTGCATAGGAAAGGAATGGTAAAGGGATTACCATTGATTGAGAAACCGGACAACCTATGTGAAGGCTGCATCTTGGGCAAACAACACAGAGAAAGATTTCCATCAGGAAAGAGCATAAGGGCAAAGGTACCCTTAGAAATTTTCCATTCAAATTTGTGTGGACCAATGCAAACACCATCACTAGCAAGCAACCACTATATGCTTACTTTTATTGATGATTACATAAGAAAAACTTGGGTGTATTTCTTGAAAAATAAAAGTGAAGTGTTTGAGAAATTCGGTCACTTTAAGGCTCTTGTAGAGAAACAAAGTGGGCAGCATAATAAAGTTTTAAGGTCTGATAGAGGAGGAGAGTATATCTCAAAAGAATTTCTGCGTTTTTGTAGATAAAATGGCATACAAAAGCAATTTACAGCAAGGTACACACCGTAGCAAAATGGAGTTGCTGAAAGGAAAAATAGAACCATCATGGACATGGTGAGAAGTATGTTGAAGAAAAAACATTTGCCAAATGAGTATTGGGCTGAAGTTGTACATTGAGCAACTTACATCTTGAATAGATGCCCAACCAAAGCTGTAATGAACAAAGTTCCGGAAGAAGCATGGAGTGGCATAAAACAAGGTGTCACCCACATGAGAGTTTTTGGTTGTGTGGCTTATGCACACATACCAAATCATGTAAGGAAGAAGCTGGACAGTAAAGGGGAGAAGTACATATTTATTGGATACAGTGAATAATCCAAAGCATATAGGTTGTATAACCCATCCACCAAGAAGTTTGTTATAATCAGAGATGTGCATTTCATTGAAGAAGAAGCTTGGGATGGAAGCATTGAGAAAATAGTGAATTTTAAAAGTTGTTTTTCTCATGATGATAACGAGGAATAGATGGCTTAAATACATCCCTCATTAGTAGAACCACCTCCACCAACACAACGACAGCAAGGGACACCACAAGCTGGTATGAGAACACCCTTGAGAAGTGATGACAATGCTTCTCCAAGCACACCACAAGGAGCATATTTGAGTGCTTCTACAAGCACAAGTACACCAAGTGAAAGAGGAAAAAGATTCAGAAATTTGAATGAGATTTATGAGCAAGAGGTAGTAAATGAAAGTATGAACTCTTTATATGCATTGTATTGTCATGTAGATGATCCTATTCATTTTGAAGAAGCTATAAAAGATAAGAAATGGATAGATGTTATGGATGAAGAAATTAATGCCATAGAGAAAAATAAGACATGGGAATTGGTTGATCTCCCAAAAGGTAAAGAAGTTATTAGAGTGAAATGGGTCTACAAAACCAAAAGAAATGTTGAAGGTAAGATTGAAAGGCACAAGGCCAGAATTGTTTTCAAAGGCTACAAGCAGCAACAAGGAAGATATTACGAAGAAACATTTGCACCGGTTGCAAGAATGGGATTAGTAAGAGCAGTGTTGTCCATAGCAGCACAACACAAGTGGAAGGTTTACCAAATGGATGTGAAATAAACATTCCTAAATGGAGTATTGATGGAAGAGGTTTATGTCGAACAACCTCTGGGCTATCAGAAAGAAGGCCAAAAGCACAAATTTTGCAGATTGAAGAAAGCTCTGTATGGGCTGAAACAAGCACCAAGAGCATGGTATAGTAGGATAGATGCCTATCTACTGGAAAATGGGTTTGAGAAATGTTAAGGAGAACCCGCATTATACATCAAGGAGAATGATGGTAAGATGTTGATTGTTGTTTTATATGTTGATGATGTTATATTCACAGGTAATGATGATTACCTCATTGAGAATTTTAAATCAGTCATGAAGGATGAATTTGAGATGACTGATATGGGATTGCTGAAATAATTATTAGGAATAGAAGTAGAGAAAAATGAAAATAAAATTTTTATCTCTCAAGCTAAATATGTAAATGAAGTTTTGGAAATATTTTATATGCAGGATTGCAAGGCAGTAATTACTCCTACAGTGATGGGATTGAAACTCAGCAAAGAGGACAACAATAAGGATTTTGATCCAATTTTGTACAAGAGCATAGTTGGAAGCCTCATGTATTTGACTACAACTAGGCCGAATATTATGCATGTTGTGAGTTTAATTTCCAAATTTATGGAAGGGCCAAATGAGACACATTGGCAAGCAGCGAAAATAATTCCAAGGTATAAGAAAGGAACAAAAAGGTATGGTATTTTATACACCACTTCAGAAAATTTTGAATTGATTGGATATACTGACAGTGATTGTGTTAGAAGTATAGATGACTGGAAAAGCACCTCTGGTTGCATTTTTCATATGGGTTCAGGAGCCATTTCATGGGCTTCTAAGAAACAGCCAATTGTAGCTTTATCTACAACAGAGGCAAAGTATGTGGTAGCTACAACAACAACATGTCAAGTAGTTTGCATGAGAAGAATGTTGAGGAGTTTGTGTCATGAACAGGTAAAAGACACAACAATTTATTGTGATAATAGCTCAGCAATAGCATTGTCAAAGAATTCCGTGTTTCACAAGAGAACGAAACACATTGATGCCAAGTATCACTACATCAGAGAGCTAGTGAACAATGGGGAAATTATTTTGCAACATTGCAGAACCAAAGAGCAATTTGTTGGCATATTGAAAAAACCATTGGGGCAGAAAAGTTTTAATTATTTGAGAGAGTGTTTGGGTATGGAAGAAAATCCAGCAGTTGAAATTAAGGGGGAGTATTGGAATTTAATTCCAACTGCATGGATTGCAGAAGAGGAATAAATCAACCATGCAGGAGGACAAAAGATAACAGTGCAGGATATTTTGTTTTAGTTTACACACCATCAAGCCTACAATTAAATTTTGGTTTTTAATGAACCTGCAAAACCAAATTTCAGGTTAAAGTCGTAGCTTTGTTTCTGCATTGAAGAACTATGTTTCCATCCCTCTATTTAAACCACAACACCAACCGCCATTAAATGTCACCAACCACAAAATTCTGAACTCATACTTCGCAACATCACAATTTCGCAACATCGCATATTCTTTCCGCACCATCACAAGTCTTGTTATCTCATTTGCGATGCGATATTGCCGATATCGCATATCTCAATGCACAAAGTGTTAATCCATTCGTATGAAATGGAGTCGATCGCATAGAGTGGATGCGAAAGATTATTAAAGGAGTCTTAACTTATGTTTTGAAGTCTGCGAAGAGGCGCTCATAATAAATTTCAAACTTTAGAATAATTTTTTTTTCTTTAAATGTTTTTAAAGCACCATGATAGTCTTTAATAAAAATTTGGTCATATTTATATATAAGTCACGATATATATATATATATATATATATATTTGTTTTAATTTTCTTTTGTAAAGTCATATAAAAGGAAAATGGCAGAAGGCTGTAAGCATGGACTATGCATTGTAATGAAGAGAATGCCTGAAGGCAGAAACATAGAATGGATTGTGCATTGTAATGATGAGAATGCCTGAAGGCAGAAACATAGAGTGGACTGTGTGTTATTTGAAAAAGAAAGAAGAGGCAGAAGAACAGTGTGAAGCATTATGTGTGCGGTTTTTTTGAGACAAAGAGGAAATTTGAGGACACTGCGTGTGAAGCAGTTCCATTTTTGTAATCCCTCTGCGGAGGAAGAATCAGTTTGTAATAGATTTTTAAGGTTAATGAAATAGTTTCTTAAGTGCCATCTCTGTCCAACAATTATTTTTTAATCTATGTGTCGAGAGGAGTGATTTTATTCCTCCGTGTTGTTTGGAATACTCAAAAATTCCAACAATATCAGCAACAGGTTGCTCACAACAGGAGAGGGTTTTGGCATTGAACAGATTCCCATTTACCTTACTTGACCTTCAGGATGGTATAAAGTATCTAGTATTTCGGTTAAAAACTTCTGATTATCGTATTGCTGACTAGTCTTGGCTCATTGAAAAACTGGAAAATCGTATATACATTTGGCATCATAGATGGCTATCCAGGGTAGGGAGAATCACCCTGATCAAATCAATTTTCAAAGCCACCCCAGTATACTGGATGTCTTTAGCATGGATACCCCGTGGTATCATTGCCAAGATTCAGAAATTATATAGTAGATTCCTATGGAGGTGGAACTAGGATGGCCACACCTTCACTTGGATATGATGGGATAGAATCGTTCTTCAAAAGAAATGTGGTGGATGGGGCATCAATAACCTAGCCATTTTTGCCAAACCACTTGTGACAAAGCTTGGATGGTTGATCATGACTTTGAGAAATCTCTTGACTCAGGTAGTTTATCAGAAATACATACGACCCTTGAACCTCATCGATTGGATCAAATCTGAAACCTGGAACCAGAGGAACATCTCCACCATATTGAAGGAAATCCTAGTCTCTTTGCCTTATATTTGGAATGGCCTCACATGGCGCATCAGATCGGGCAACCAAGCTAGGATCGGAATTAACCAATGGTCAGGTAGTGGGAATGCATATCTACTGCCCTAGGAGCTCATTACCTATTTTAACAGCCGATGGAATCAGCTTCATATCTCAAATTGCTAATCCTCTAGCCTCGACTCCATACTTGCAAGGATGGAAATCAACAGATCAACTAGGCATTCCTGCTCCTGTACATCAAGAATGGAAAGCCTACACAACCTCTCTATCATAATATCACATTCGGATTGTCTCTGAGGATGATGAATTGATTTTGGCTTATGCAAATCATGGAAAATACTCTCCTAAAGAAGGATATTCATTTGTCTTCTCGGATCACTGTCCATAACAGATTATCGGGTTGTGGAAATTTATTTGGAAACCAAGAGCCCCTCCTCGCACTAGGTTATTCATGTGGTGTATCCTCAACAATATTGTACCAATGATAGACAACTTGTACAAGATATCCTTCCAGGGCACATCATGGTGTACTCTCTTCCGCTCAGACTCTGAGTCCTGTGAACACTTGTTCCTTAGATGCAAATCTTCCATGGCTTTGTGGAATATGACTTTACCTATTCTACACATCAATGTACAATGGATGGGACCATCTCTCTCGGCTACTTGGCAGACCTAGTGACACACTACGAATCCTCAAAAAGCTCGTAATCTACCTCTCCTCACCATATGAGGGATTTGGCTACTTAGGACTGGAAACATTTTCGAGGACATAAATCCCCATTGGCAACTTGCTGCCTCTCTTATCATTTCCACCTAAAACAGTGTACCTGATGATGACCCTCTGCGCCCTCCTCGAACCATCGTCCCCGAAGTCATCGATTTCAATATCCCATTGGCATTTTTTGATGGATCGGCTCAACCAACTTTGGGGGGGGGGGGGGGGGGGAGATATCTATACGAATCAAAAACAGTTCTTCAAAATTAAGATGGGTTTAGGCCCTGGGACAAAAAATTATGCAGAACACACCACTCTTAGACACCTACTACAATTTGCATTAGAGCATGATTGTCATCACCTTTAGATATTTGGAGATTCCAAAATCATCATAAATTGGTTCAATCAGTCTGCTATATGTCACATGCACACACTACGAAGTATATTGGAGGATCTCTATCTCGATTTACATTCATTACTTGTCATCATATTTACGGGGAAGGAAATCACATTTCTGACGGTTTATCCAAGGAGGCAACGGTCCAGCATCCGGGGCTATGGCATATAGAGGAACAAAATTATCAGAAACATTACAGTTACTACCATCATCCATTCATGGACCCTCATGCAACAACACATAGGACAACCTGATTTTTGAACGAATATATGGACCATCATGGCTGATTTTATATTTGTATTTATCTGATCTATGTAGATATTTAATCTATGGATAATAAAGTGTACACCTACTAGGTGTTTTTTTTATGAACTTATATATTTTCGAGTAATCTTGGTAACAAAGACAAAATATGTACATGCATATACAACATATAATTTTCAATATGTAATGAAAATTATAATTTTTCCTTGGGAAAAAAATTTAAATTGTGTCAAAGGCAATATATTAATACTTTTTTATATACAATCTTAAAACATTAAATATTTGCTAGTGATCTAATTTCTATAATAAAATAATATAAATGATAAAATGTTATATACTTCCTTGACTGATAATATAAATCATATAATTTTACCCCACACACCGACATAAAAATTATATAAACCATATAATTTTACCTCACACACGGACATAAAAATTATGTAAACCCTATAATCTTACCCCACATACACACATCATTTTAAGTTTTTTATCTTTCTTAAAAATTTGCACTTCACTCCCCTTTTTTTAATTTAATTTAAATAATTAGCTTCAACTCCAACTGCATGACATGGAATGGCCAACTATATAAGATACCCAATAATGATCTACAAAGCGCAAATAAGTGAGATGGCCCGCTAAATCAAATGGTCCATCGAGGATTTAGAAAGAATAAATAAGCATAACTCATATTTGAAGATAATTGAAACGTTCCTTCTGTACCGACAAACTTTACCAACCAAGACAATTACTTATTTTAAAAGTTTTATCATTTTATAGCAATGGCCTCTAACGCTTCCTCTGACCAGGAGTGACCATCAGTACATTAAAAAAACATATTGAAAGAGGTGATAGCATAAACAAAGCATATTAAATGTGCAACCGAGAATATGTTGTTTGTGCCAAACAGAAACACCCAAAGAAGCGTGGATAAAGTTTAATACTTTATTATGGTGGTGGGTATCCTCAGCTATTGTAAAACAAAACAACGTTGAATACTTTATTCTGGTGGTGGGTATACTCAACGATTGCGAAACAAAACAACGTTCAATACTTTATTCTGGTGGGTATCCTGGCAAACAAAAACAGGAGGCCGCCAACGGTATTAGGTATGTTGTTTTCCACAGCAGTTCCCGCCGCGTAGTTTACCATCTCTTTTTCTCTGCTGTTATTTCCATTTTCTGTATTTCAGCTGGTTTCAAACACCAAAACAATCAGTGGTTTCTTTCCTTCCCGGTTGGTCGTTTTGTCCACAAATAAGGTAAATGCGGGTACATGTACACAATTATTTTTTAGCAGAGATCTGGTGGGTGTTTCATGGTTTTTACTGTAAATTGATAGATATGGATTCCGATATTAGCACTGCAGAACTGGGGCCTGAGGAGAAATATTCGGGCGATAGTGGCTGCCCTAGAAATTCAAGTGGAGATCGAAAGCAGCAAACCGTGCGCCAACCAATCATTCCCCAGAGGTATTGATCTTCAAAAATATCAGATTTGTCTGCTAACAATAGCTAACAATTTATTTCTTTCAGTATATTTGGGTCTTAGGGTTTTTTCATGTTAAATATAGAGCTACGGAATTGATTGAATTTGTATTGCAGTGTTAGGGTTTTGTGTTCTACATGCGCTCAGCCCCGGTCGAAGAGCGAATGGAATTTCAGTATAGAAGATGGAGTGGCCATCAACAACAACAGTTCATCATTTAAAAGAGGAGATGTGATGAAAGATCAGGCAGGAAAAGGGCAAAGGATGCGGAGGAACCAGGGAAGGGTATTCTATCATAGGCAGCCCCGTACTGTGCTGCTTTCTCCCTGAAGGATTCAAGTGCCCCAGAATCTCCTGATCAATAAGACTATTAATTTGAATCTAGGTGCTACACGTGATGAGGGCTGCATGTTCGATTAAATTCATAATGTTATTGGAATTGATTGCAAATTAGCCTCAATGTAATGAATTGGAAGGATGGGTTAAGTTCAGAAAGAACACCCTTAGTTTAGCTCTTTGTATGGTCCTGGCAAATTTATCTTAAAAATTTATCTATTTGTTGTTGCATTTAAAACACGGGTCAAAGAAGTTCAAAATAAGTGGCTCCACAGAAGAATTCATATACTGCTTCATATCAAGTAGAACGGTATTATTCACATTTTCTATATTGTAAGATCACTATTCATTTCATAACTTTAGTTTTATTCAGATTAAGTTTAAATCTAAATCGTGGCACCCAAATTAACAAGAGTACTCCGATCAAGTGGAACGAAATTGAACAAAGTTTCTTCTTTTTATCTTACAGTGCTGTGATTCACAATAGTAGTGGTCTATGGAATAATTCGTTAATGGCTGTGGTAATTCCATAACAATTCCAGAATCATAATATGTTATTGGATGGGTATTCTTATCTCGATTGCACATTTCGAAATATTCGAGAATTCTAACTGAATTAATTTAAATAAGCCGTTTTTCAAAATATTTTAGAATCTGCAATTCAAATTTGATTTAATGATTTAATGGTGGAACACATTGAGATGTGATTCACAAGGTCTGAGAAATTATAAACTCCACACTATAAAGAGGTAAAGTTAGTATGTGGTAACAGGAAAGCTAGGAAAGCTATATCTTATCTATAAGTCAATGGTAACTGAAAAAGTAGTATGTGCCTAGTTATCAGAAACGGGACTGTAGCCACAATTCCCGAAAAAAACACAGGTGAAACGAAACGACAGGGAAAACACCGTTCGATATCTCCGTTGACGTTTTATGTGTGCGAAACTCGTGTTTAAAGGAACCTATCGTTTTCTCCTCGATTTCTCCTTTACACGGCACCGTTCCCAACTCATGCAATCTCCTGTTAACTCCCGTTCCAAAAATTCACTGCATGTTTCCTTTTCCAGCTGTGCAGTGTGCATGCAAAATAATGTTTTCTTTTCGAGCTGTCTAGGCAAGTTTTGAGTCTGAATTTGAATCTGCAATCGCAGACTCTTTCGGCGTTTGACAACCTCCGCAGCGCCCATCTCAATTGCTTTGTTTGAGTACTGTCGGCCATTGCCCTTCCCACTACTATTATTTCCAGAGGAAGTCCTCGACACATACCACAGACAAACTTGCCCTGATTCTTTTCTTGCGGATTTCTGTCATTATTGGGAAAAACATGCTAAGCAAACAACTTCCAAATCACATACGCATGGACCCTGTTTTCATATTATTTTGTAAGTCAATCCAACGATGTAAACTCTAAATTGAAAAATCTGCAAGAAACTTGTGAGTGCTCTTATTTTCTTTTAATTTCTTTCTTGTGAGAAATGTAGTGTTGTAGTACCGCAGTATGGAAAATTTGTTTGCAGACTTTTCTTTCCATTACTTTGTGAAAGGGTTCTGTGTGTTTCAAGTTTTGATTTTGACGTAGTTAAACTCATGGTGTTATGACTTAGGTCTAACTCATAGCTGGTGATGAATGTTTTGTTTTATGTTTTTTCCTATTTTTCTTTTTTTTCTCTTTCCTCCTTTCTCTTTTCTCTTAACATAGCTATGTGATAACATGAAAATAATATCTTGGTTATGAGTCAGTGCTAATACAAAAAGTTCAGTTGAGATGTGGTTCGCAGTTCTGAGAAGTTGTAAACTCCGCAGTCTGAATAACTGGTAATGTGTGGTCTCATGAAAGCTACATCTTGTCATTGAGTCAATGCTATAAGAAAGAATTAATTCAATTTAGCAGAACAGATGACATGGTAGCAGCAATGGCGTGAGACATTGCTTGTTCGAGAAAGATGCAGGAAGCTTACCATGAGAAATATATGGTTGTATAAAGGATCCCATAAGAATCCAAATTCTGTAGTGTACGGTGAAGGACAGTGTGGTTTATATAGTTTCCTATGAATATGGCTAAAGCTATCTAGAGATCTATTTTCTTAGAGATGGTTTTACACATCGTGTATATAGCTTCTTATGGATATGGTTAAAGTTATCCAGATATTTAAGATAGGATTATCAAATATTTTGTTTTTAAGATATTTTTATATTCATAGTAAATTATAAAAATTCAAAATATTTTAAAATTTAATTTATATTAATTAAAATTTTAAAATATTATAAAATTTACAAAATTAAGATTTTTTTTTTTTTCTTTCTCTTTCTGAATAAGACCAATTTTATTAAAAAAGCATATGGTACAAAGAGATTACAATCAAGAGTAGTAGAATATCAGGGAGCCGGAAATGATGAACCATCAACCTCGGTCCCGAGGAGAAACCATGGAGAAAGCAACAAGATAGAAGAAAAGGATTGCAGGAAACAGAGAGCTAGTCAAAGGAGTCTACCCAAAATGGGATGAAACTTCTAAACGACATTTTTTCCCTTTTTTCTTACTGACTTTGACCCAGCCGTTGTTGGGCGGATGAGCACGAACCACTTGCAGACTATTCTGCACTGAAGGTGGTATTTCCTTGTCTGAATCGGATGAGGAAATATCATGTGTACATTTCTGCGAAAGCGGAGGTGCAGAGGGCACCTTAGGACTGGCTGAAGGCAAGTCCTTTGTATGCTCAAGTTCCTCCCCTTTCGCCTCACACTCTTCTTCATCTGAGCTGAAAGAATCTATGTCATCCATGGGGGGTGGATCACACGGTTTCCAGCTTTTGGATTTTGTCTTGTGGATGGGGTTATTCTTTTTGGCATTGAACATGGTGCAAGAATTCTGAAGGTGCCATGTCTGATGGCAGTGGCGACATCAGAATGCAGTGTTCTCAAAGTCTAGGATCTGAGTCCAGTGAAAGCAACTTTGAGAATGATTTGATTTGGCAGACCTTTGCTAATGTCTATTTGTGTGCAAATTCTACCAAAGGTGTATATGCCTTTCTCCCCTCTAGAGGTATCTTTTATCAGGAATCAACCCAAGGTGTTTCGAATCCCTTGGAAGACAGAGAAGTGCCATAGATGTGCAGGGAGATTCAGTAGATGGACCCATATGGGAAGCTTGGTGATGACTGCTGTGGTGGGGTCGAAATCTAGGAACCAGGGGATGAGGAATAACCCTACCATTCCCGAAAACCAAGGGCCTCCTGTTAAGGCTTTTTGGTAACCTTCTTTGAAAGCAAAGGCCACAATGAAGAAACCCTTCGAGAAAAGGAAGACTTTGCTATTGTTGGTCTAGTTGGTGTGGATCCATTAATAAAGATCAACTGTTTGAGACCAAAGGCCATTAAATCTGCAAATGATAGTTTTTTCTGCATACGTTTGGTATTGAGCATCGAGCGATGGATGAGAGATCTCGATGGTGGGGGCTTCCTCTATTTTATCCACTAGAAAAGGCTTGGGAGCCTCAGCTGGTTGTGAAGATTTCTTGGGCGTTTGTGCATTAACCTCATCTTTGTAAGAGAAAGCAAGGCCAGAGGATGGCTGCCCAGATGCTCCCCCTCTTAGACGCAGGGTAAACACAATCGAAGCATCTCTATTGATATTGTAAAAAGAAAGGGGAAGAGGATCCTCAAGTTGTTTACCTTCATAGAGCAGTCGCAGAAAAGTCGAGGGTATACCCAACCTGAGTTCAAGATTGCATAAGAGATCGTGCACCAGATCCACTGCATGCACCTAATGCAACAGGGGCTTTTCTTGAGAGAAGCAAAATCTGGATTTGATAAGACTGTGGGGAAAATTTTGAAAGCCCCTACTTGTCGTCCCAAGTTTGTGCATGTACCGTGCTTGATCCTTCAATGCCCGGGTCCTTCTAACTGAGAGGGTAGTTAAGTGTGGTATTTTCAATGGGAAATGCTACCCCAACTCCCCAATCTTGCATATCTAAGGGGTTGTGCTGCGTTAGGGCTTCTGTTGCAGAGGAGGCAGCAAGACCGCCTATGCCAAGATGATTGATGTTGTGCATGATTTTTCCGTGGAGGGGGGCAACGTTACTGCAAATGGAGGCTGCAGCCTGCTTCCCTGCTAAGGCAATCTTGAAAGCAACAGTGAGAGTGGTATTCCTTTCCCTGCCTTCGCCTTCAACGCTGTCGACGAAAATGTGGGGAGTTGGAGCTTGAAGCCTGAGCTCGGAGCCAAGGGGAGTAGCCAGAGCGACCTCTGGAGCATCGACATACTTTGAAGCGGGAGCGGTCTCTGAGGCAGCCTAAGCGATTGTGGAGTCGATGGCGGTGGAGCCAAATGAAACCCTCTCTGGAACTGCTACAGCGAGGTCGGCATTGTCTGCGAATGCAAAGTTTTGGATAACCCTAGCAGAATCCATGATCTTTTCGCCCGTCAAATAAAAAAATAGCACATTCAATATGGCATAACATTAGATGAATCCATTACAAAATTAAGATTATTACTTATTAATCAAATATATAATCTATTAAAATTTTGAAATATTATAAAATTTACAAAACTGAGATTATTACTTATTAATCAAATACATAATTTATTAAAATTTTGAAATATTATAAAAATTACAAAACTAAGATTATTACTTACCAACCAAATACATATTTTTTTTGATAAATATAAGAAAATTTAATTATTCAATTTAATTGTACTAATTAATTTTTTAAAATATTATATCATCTACAAAACTCAGGTTATTAATTACAAATAAAAACTACAAAACTCATCTTATTAATTACTAATAGAAAAATAAATAGATAAATATAATTTGTGTACAAAAGTCAACTAATTAAGTATAACTTGTGTATTAAATATAAGAAAATTTAATTATTCAATTTAATTATACTAATTAATTTTTTAAAATATTATACCATCTACAGAACTCAGGTTATTAATTACAAATAAAAACTACAAAACTCATCTTATTAATTACTAATAGAAAAATAAATAGATAAGTATAATTTGTGTACAAAAGTCAACTAATTAAGTATAACTTGTGTATTAAATAGATAAATATAATTTGTGTACAAAAGTCAAACTATTAATTCTCAATAAAAAACTAAATAATAAAAACTACAAAACTCAGCTTATTAAATACTAATAGATAAATATAACTTGTGCTAGTACAAAAATCAAATTATGAATTACCAATAAAATAATAAATAGATAAGTATAACTTGTGTATTCAATAGATAAATATAATTTGTGTACAAAAGTCAAGTTATTAATTATCAATAATAAAATGATAAATAGATAAATATAACTTGTTTATTATTTATAGATATATAATCCTTGAAGTGGGGATGTTGAGTCACAATTGGTATTACAGCAAGTCATTAATGTATGGCAGTTGTGTGACTTTTTGGAATTTTTTGTGTTGGAATCTAGTGAAACAATTTGTGGTTGAATTTTGATTTCTGTTATCTAAATTGTTTTTATTATTATATATATGGATTCAACACTCTAAAAAACTCCTAGGGCACTTCGATTGTGCAAGGTTACCCATCAAACTTTTGTTTTCAATGAATTTTTATAGATTTTTCCAGAAATTAAATCAGAAAAACCACCAGAACAAATTTCAAAAAATTGCAAAAAAAAAACTTATTAATATATATGGGTGCTGTAATACCTCAGCCATGTGCAAAGCACTGAGACATGAAAGACGGGAATAGCTACATGCATTAACTAACAGACTCGGGAAGAAAAATGGACTCACGGTTGCAAGAGAAAATTACCCCGCCATAAAGAAGTCGATTGACTATGGTGCTCAGTTCATTGAAATTTTTGAAGTGCAAGATCCATAAACATGTCTGTAACCAATGTTGGAATTTTCAGAATTCCAGAATAATAAAACTGTCCTTCTTTAACACAGAGAATAATTAAAAAAAATCACTGACAGACAGAGTTCAACTCAGAAAAATTTCTATTTCATATAAAAAAAACTGATATTACAGATTGATAACATTCCACTGCTGGGAGATTACAAAACATGGTACTGCTTCACACACAGTGACCAAAACACTCTTCTCTGTCTCACACAGAGAAATACCCTGTTTCTGCTGTTCTGTGTAATTAAAAATTACAACTCTGTCTTTTACAAAATGCACTCTGCTGTGCATAAAAACTCTGTTCTGTCTCTCTGTTTTTAAATACGCTGCTGTATATAAAAACATTACATAACAAAAAAACAAATGACTGTCTCTACATATTACAAAAAACAGAAGAATAATATCCCAAAATATCTCAGCCCTTTTTAATGTCATTCATTGACATTCAACCACAAATTTCACCGCTTCAGATTTCATTTATGGTATCATAAATTTCTGCAGGCACCGTTTGATAACGCATTGATATCAAATTGACTTTCTGGCACTTTGATTTTTCATCCCGCACTGCTGTGCACAAACCTGTGTAATAAAACCAGTTCTGTTGTCTTCCCTTTTTTTTTATTTCTCCACTGCTGTTCTTTTATATAAAAATTACTGTGTATTACAAATAACACAACAGCCATATATCTTTCTGGGCTTTCTACATTTCATATATTACATCACGGGCCTTTTTAATATATATTCACATATATTAAAAATAAAACAATTAACATTTAAAACCAAACTTTGTTTTAAATCTGTGCGATGGGCAAATTAAAATTTAAACCCCGCACTCCTTATATAACATATAAAACATATGTATGTGCCGTATTATATATGTGGGCCAGCTGTGGTGCTGTCAGCAATTCCGGGGGGGTAAGGACCTCCGCCCAAATCTTTTCATCGACCCCCGCGGACTGGCTTTGCGGCTGTGTGGTGTGGGCCCAGCTCCGAGAGGGTAAACTACACTGCCGGCCTGTCTGCCTTGACCCCCGCGGACTTGGTCTCTTCGCTGCACTTATCGTGCAGTGGAAATTATATTCCAACACTCCCCCTTAATTTCAGCTGCTGGGTTTTCTTGCATACCCAAGCATTTCCTGAAATATTCAAAGCTTTTCTGCTGTAGTGGCTTTGTGAGGATGTCTGCAAATTGATCCTCCGTTCTGCAATGCTGCAAAACAATCTCGCCATTGCTAACCAATTCCCGTATGAAATGAAACTTGGTGTCAATGTGCTTAGTTCTTTTATGAAAAACAGAATTTTTAGACAATGCAATAGCTGAGCTATTGTCACAAAATATCACTGTCCCTTTTACCTGTTCTTGACATAAGCTTCTCAACATTTTTCGCATCCAAACTGCTTGACACGCCGCTACTGTAGCTGCCACATATTCTGCTTCTGCTGTAGATAATGCTACAATGGGTTGTTTCTTAGAAGCCCATGAAATGGCTCCTGAACCCATGTGAAAAACATAATCGGAAGTGCTCTTCCGATCATCAACACTTCCAGCCCAATCACTGTCTGTGTATCCAACTAAATCTGAACATTCTGAAGTAGTATAAAAAATACCAAACCTTTTAGTACCTTTAACATACCTCAAAATCCTTTTTGCTGCTTGCCAATGTGTATCTTTTGGCTTTTCCATGAACCTGGAAATCAAACTAACAGCATGCATTATGTCCGGCCTAGTTGCAGTCAAATACATAAGGCTGCCAACTATGCTCTTGTACAAACTAGGATCAAAATCCTTACTGCTGTCCTCTCTGCTGAGCTTTAATCCCATCACTGTGGGAGTGATTGCTGCTTTGCTTTCTTGCATGTTAAATCTTTCAAGTACCTCATTAACATACTTTGCTTGTGAGATAAAAATCCCATTTTCATCTTGTTCTACTTCTATTCCCAAGAAGTATCTCAGCAAACCCATATCAGTCATTTCAAATTCCTCTTTCATGACTGTTTTAAAATGTTCAATAAGGCAATCATCATTACCTGTAAAAATAACATCATCAACATATAAGACTACAATCAAAATTTTACCGTCTTGTTCTTTGATGTAGAGGGTGGGTTCTCCCTCACACTTCTCAAATCCATTTTCCAGTAGATATGAATCTATCCTACTGTACCACGCTCTTGGCGCTTGCTTCAGCCCATAAAGAGCTTTCTTCAACTTGCATACTTTATGCTCTTGGCCTTTCTTCTCATAGCCGAGAGGTTGTTCAATGTAAACCTCTTCCATTAACACTCCATTTAGGAATGCTGACTTCACGTCCATTTGGTAAACTTTCCATCTGTTTTGTGCTGCTATGGACAACACTGCTCTCACGGTTTCCATTCTGGCAACTGGTGCGAAAGTTTCCTCATAATCAATGCCATGCTTCTGCTTATAGCCTTTGACAACAAGCCTTGCCTTGTGTCTCTCTATCTTGCCTTCAGCATTACTCTTGGTCTTGTAGACCCATTTAACACCTATGACATCTTTACCTTTTGGGAGTTCAACCAAATCCCAAGTTTTGTTCCTCTCTATGGCATTTATTTCCTCATCCATAGCTTCTATCCATTTCTCATCCTTAATGGCTTCTTCGAAATGAACAGGATCATCAACATGACAATATAAAGCAAACAAAGAATCGATACCTTCATTAGCTATATCTTGTTCATAAATTTCTTTCAAACTTCTGAATTTCTTACCTCTTTCATTTGGTGTACAAGTACTTGAAGAAGCACTTGAATTTCCTCCTTGTGGTGTGCTTGGAGAAGAACTTTCATTTCTCCTCAAGGGTGTACTCTGCGGTGTTGATGCTGCTGTTTGGGGATGTATTTCAGCCACCTCATCATCATTCTCATCATGAGATAAACAGTGTTTAACATTCACTGTTTTCTCTATGCTTCCATCCCAAGCTTCCTCTTCAATGAACTGAACATCTCTGCTCACAAGAAACTTCTTGGTGGATGGGTTATATAACCTGTATGCCTTGGATTCCTCACTGTATCCAATGAAAATACACTTCTCCCCCTTGCTGTCCAACTTCTTCCTTAGCTGATCCGGAATGTGTGCATAAGCCACACATCCGAAAACCTTCATATGTGTGACACTCTGCTTTGCGCCACTCCATGCCTCTTCCGGCACTTTGTTCATGACTGCTTTTGTAGGGCACCTGTTCAATATGTACGCTGCACAATGTACAGCTTCAGCCCAATAATCATTCGGCAAATGCTTTGCCTTTAACATACTCCTCGCCATGTCCATAATGGTTCGGTTCTTCCTTTCGGCCACTCCATTTTGCTGCGGTGTATATCTAGCTGTAAACTGCTTATGTATTTCATTTTCTCTACAAAACCGTAGAAAATCTTTAGATATATACTCACCTCCTCTATCAGTCCTTAAGACTTTGATATGCAGCCCACTCTGATTCTCAACAAGTGCTTTGAAATTGCAAAAATTTTCAAACACTTCACTTTTCTTTTTCAAAAAGTAAACCCAAGTTTTTCTTGTAAAATCATCTATGAATGTTAAGATATAGTGGTTGCTAGCAAGCGATGGAGTTTGCATCGGTCCACATACATCTGAGTGGACAAGTTCTAAGGGTGCTTTTGCCCTTATGCTTTTCCCGGAAGGAAAACTTTCTGTGTTGTTTCCCAAGAATACAACCTTCACAAAGGCTGTCCGGTTTCTCTATCAATGGTAAACCACTTACCATCCCTTTTCTGTTCAACAAATTAAGACCTCCAAAGTTGAGATGTCCAAATCTCAAGTGCCATAACCAATTGTCATCCTTTGGTTCGCTTTGGAAAGTTTCCTGTGCAACTGCTGCTTTCTCTTCGCCATTCTTCAAATCTGCTCTCATCCTGAGAGGGAACATCCTGTTCCTTGTCATCTTCACTTCAGCAATACACTGTTTGCTGGGTGGTTTATCCATGATGGTACAAACATCATTATCCAAGAAAACATTATACCCCTTATGGACAAGCTGTCCAACACTTAAGAGGTTACACTTCATTCCTGGAACATAATAAACATCTGCTATGGTTTTCCTTGCACCTAATCTGGTTAAAACATTTACATCTCCTTTTCCCATAACAGAAACTTTGCTATCAGTTCCTAGTGTGACTTGTGACTGCACACTTTCATCTAACATAGAAAACATTGCTAAGTTTCTTGTCATATGGTTACTACAACCGGAGTCTAGAAACCATATATCCTCATTCTTTTCTTCAGCCATATTACAAACTAAAAACAAATTACTTTGGCTGCTATTTTCTTTTGTGAAATTTGCACTAGTTTCACTTCTCATATCATTATGCTTCTTTCTACATTCATTAGCATAATGACCATATTTTTTACAATTGTAACATTGGACATTGGATTTGTCATACCTTTGTCCTTGTGCATTCTGCTGACCATTCTGCTGGCTGCTGCCTTGGCCTTGATGCTGATTTGGATTGCTGCCCCTTCCTTGAGCATTTGTTGGACTGTTCCTTCCACCTCTGTTCTGGCTTCTGCCTCTTCCTCTTCCTTTGCCTTGCCCTCTTCCTCTTCCGAAAGACATCTGGGACTTAAAAGCATGTTCTAGAGATGAGTTCTCACTCCTACCCAATCTCTGTTCATGGGTAATCAGTGATGCATGTAATTCATCCACTGAAAACTTTGTGAGATCTCTTGTCTCTTCTATGGTGGTGACAATCACATCAAATCTTGAGGGTAAACTTCTCAAGAGTTTTTCCACAATCCTCTTGTCTTCAAGAGTCTCTCCATGAGATCTTATTTGTGTGACCATTCCAATCACATGAGTGAAGAATGAGTCAATGTTATCTGAATCTTTCATACAGAGAGTCTCAAAGTCTCTCCTCAGCAACTGAAGTTTTGTTGTCTTCACTCTTTCCATGCCCTGATAAGCTGTCTTGAGAGTTTCCCATGCTTCACTGGATTTCTTGGCTGCTGCTATCCTTGGAAACACACTCTCATGCACTGCTTGATACAAGAAGAAAAGAGCCTTGGCATCTCTCTTCTTATTGTTCTTCAACTGTTCTCTTCCTGCTTGATTTAACATTAAAAACTCTGCTTCATCTTTTGGCTCTTCAAAGCCATCCTCAACTAATTCCCATAATTCTTGTGAGGTAAATAAAGCCCTCATAGTTATTGACCAGTAATCATAATTCTTTCCATTGAATTGTGGGAGATGGACACTTCCCAAACTCATACCTGTGCTAGAACCAGCCATTCTGCACTTCTAACTATGATTTAAAAACACTTGACTGTGTATTAAAATAGCTCACTGTACTGCAACAGTAACACAACAAATTTTATAGAGAAATACCTTTGAATTCTTCTTGGCTGAACCTTCACTCTGCTGGAGAGGTTGCTGCAAAAACGAACTCTGTTCCTTCAGCTTATTTGACCTTCAAATAGCCTGGATTAGCTTTGATACCATGTTGGAATTTTCAGAATTCCAAAACAATATACAGTCCCTCTTTAACACAGAGAAGAATATAAAAAAAAATCACTGACAGACAGAGTTCAACTCAGAAAAAATTTCTATTTCAATATATAAAAAATCATACATGAGATTGACAACATTCCACCGTCGGGAGATTACAAACATGGTACCGTTTCCACACAAGGACTAAAACACTCTTCTCCGTTCCCACACGTTCATATACCTCAAGTTGCCATTTGCAATTAAAATACAACTCTGTTTTAAAATGCACTCTGCTGTGCATAAAAACTCTGTTCTGTCTCTCTGTTTTTAAATACGCTGCTGTATAAAAACATTACATAACAAAACAACAAATGACTGTCTCTACATATTACAAAAACAGAAGAATAATATCCCAAAATATCTCAGCCCTATTTAATGTCATTCATTGACATTCAACCACAAATTTCACCGCTTCAGATTTCATTTATGGTATCATAAATTTCTGCAGGCACCGTTTGATAACGCATTGATATCAAATTGACTTTCTGGCACTTTGATTTTTCATCCCGCACTGCTGTGCACAAACCTGTGTAATAAAACCAGTTCTGTTGTCTTCCCTTTTTTTTATTTCTCCACTGCTGTTCTTTTATATAAAAAAAATTTGCTGTGTATTATAAATAATACAACAGCCCCACGGGCTTTCATATAACATATGAAACATTGCATCACGGGCCTTTTTAATATATATGAATGCATTGCATATATTAAAAATAAAACAATTAACATTTAAAACCAACTTTGTTTTAAATCAGGCATGGACAAATTAAAATTTAAACCCGCACTCTTTATATAACATATAAAACATATGCTAGTGACGATATATGTGTGGGCCACTCAGGGTCAAGCGCCAATTCCGGGGGTAAGGACCTCCGCCTTTCACCCTTTATATCACCTCGCGGGATCGGCTTTGCGGCTGTGTGGTGTGGGCCCAGCTCCGAGAGGGTAAACTACACTGCCGGCCTGTCTGCCTTGACCCCCGCGGACTTGGTCTCTTCGCTGCACTTATCGTGCAGTGGAAATTATATTCCAACAACCAAGGTTGATAAGCATGCCCTGTAATACATTTTTGATGATTAAGTTTCTTGATGGGGTGGAAATCTGTAAAAACCACCAACATAGGAGATCACTCACAAATTAAGCTATGTCATAGATAGCATAGATATATTTTTCACCTGGTTGCTAGCTAAATGCTTCCATGGAGTTTTTCGATGTGTGAGGTGCTGAAAACAACAAGGTTAAGCCAATCTGTAAAGTAAATGATATTGGTTTATAATTTTCCATGTCAAAGTGATGAAGAAGATCGCATGTATAAGTGATAAAAGTAAAATGCTTTCCCTGGTAAGGAAAAATAATAAACGGGTTACAAATTTCAGAGGATTTAAATGTTTAAAATTGTTAAAAGATATTCCATGCTTGACTTGAGAAAGACGTTAGAGCGACAATGTCATATAAACGCAGAATAAATAAATCCATTGTTGTAATTGCTTATTCTTTATTTTATATTATTTAAAAGTTTGAGCTTATTATTAGTGTGGACAAAAAATACTCCAGGGCAGGTTTTGTAAATATATTAAATCAAGAATGTCATCTAATATCTTCGGTGGAGCAACAAACAGAGGCACCCAAACGGTGGGGTGCATCCTAAAGAAACACCGAAGGGTGGAGCAACAAGCAGAGGCACCCAAAAAAGGGTGGGGTGCATCTTAAAGAAACACCAAAGGGTGGCCGTTGGGCGTGTGGTGGCACATAGGATGTACGTGACTTCTTGAGGGTTAGGGTTGGGGGTATCTGACCAGTGACCAGTGGCCTAACTTGAGGGCATCGTGTTTGTGGGACTGGTGACTTCTTGAGGGGCATTTCAGACTTGAGAGCTGACCTGATTTGTATGGGGTACGTGGGGTGACACATTGTAGCTTAAATTGTTTGATTGTCGTGTCTTGGCTTCATTACCGTGGGTTAACTTCTAGTTATAAGCCATGGGTTTAACCATCTAGACATGTTAAATGAAAAAATCTATTTTTATAATTATTTATTTATTTATTTAGAAAAGATATTTTATAGTATGTTTGGTTATAGAGATCAAAATGAGAGTGTTAAAATATGTAAAAAAAATAGGCTAGCAATTGGCATGAGTAAAAGTTTATCCTTTAGGGTCTACCACCTAATTATTCTAGGTAATATGATTTTCTTCTAATAACGGCGATGAGCAGGCTTGTCCTCATTATAGGTTTGACAACTGAAGTATGATAAGTTTTCTCACTATGTAAAAAACATATAGTAAAATGTTTTAAATAAATAGTTTTTGTCATATGAAAATGTCAAAGTGAATAAATTCATTGTTATGATTATCTATAAAATTATTAAAATGAATAAATCCAATGTTATAATGTTTCTTAGAGTTCTCTTCCACAATCTATATTATTTATTTATTTTTCATTTCATGTAATTTAAAAAATTGTTGTTATTGTTATGTACACCAGAATGTTCCATGATTGGCTTGGTATAAACATTAAAATGAAAATGTCATTTAAAAATAAAATAAAATGAATAAGTTCATTGATGTAGCTACTTATTCTTCATCAATATTATTATTTTAAAATCGAAACATGTTAATTAATTTTATTATTTTTTTAAAAATATATTCAAAAATATTTTCTTATCAAATTTATTTTAATAATAATACTTAATTTTAAATGTTTAAAAAAATCTATTTATATAAATAAAATAACTCGATATACACCATTTCAAAAAAAAATATAATATATATACATAACATCTCCACTAATCAAATTTAACAATTATACTTAATTTTAAATGTTTAAAATAATCCCTTTATATAAATAAAATAACTTAATATACACAATTTCCGGAGAAAACAACGTAGTTATATATAACATCTCAACTAAACTAATTATAATTACGTAACAATTCTAAATGACTTATAGAAAAAAAACATATATTTCAAAAAAAAAAAAAAAAATTAACACATGCCTACTTTAACAATCAAACTGAGGTTATTGTATTTTTGATAAAAATAATTTTTATTGTATTTTTGATAAAAAAAATTTTATAGTTTTATAATATTTTTAAGCCGAACAAGCTGGAAGATTTCCCACATAATAAAACTGGTCACCATTTTACCAACCAAGTAAAATTAATTAAAATTTTTATGTCGATTAAAAAGATTTGAATGTTTTATCCCTTTTTTTTAATAACATGAAAATCGATTGAGCGAGACTGGCCCTTGATATAAAATTGGATAAAAACATATGGAAGGGGGTGATCAGTTCGGTAAACATAGTGTGACGCTATGTCTACTCCACAACATGGACAAAAAGACAAGGGCGTGGATTACGTTGATTATTTTATTACCCATGGTGGGTGGTAGGTATTCTCATCTTATCTCAAAACAAAGGCAAGAGGTGGCCAATGGTTTTGCGTTTGCAGATTTCGTTTTTTGTTATCTCAAACTGTGGTATTTTAAAACTGTGGGTAAGTTCTCCCTTCGTGCTAATCATTTTATCTTATAAATTAATTTGTGGTTAAGTTATTTTCTTTAAAATTGTTTTATTAAATTCAGTAAATCATAGTGCAGAAAAGAAAATATTGTTCTAGGTTATTAATGAAATAAATAATTTTGTAGATAATTCTATATGACAAATTGATTAACCATTTTACTTATAATTTTAAATTTATTTTTGGTAACTCTTAGAATGAATAAATCTAAAATGAGTTTCTTTTTTCCAGAAGTTGAAATATTCAGTTTAACTATTTATTAGTTGATTTGAGAGTGTGAATTTCTGTCATCTATATCTAATTTAATGAGAAATCTTCTAGAAAATCATATTATCAATTGAGAAGCCAAAACATTTTGAACTACGATGAATTACACTACATAATTCAAAACAGATATAAGTTCTCCCTTTGTGCTAATCAATTTATCTTATAAATTAATTTGTGGTTAAGTTATTTTCTTTAACATTGTTTTATTAAATTTAGTAAACCATAGTGGAGGAAATAGTGTTTTAGTTGATTAATGAAATAAATAATTTTGAAGATAATTCTATATGACAAATTGATCAACCATTTTACTTATAATTTTATTTTTATTTTGGTAACTTTTAAATTTTGTCACACATTGAAATATTCAGTTTAACTATTTATTAGTTGATTTGAGAGTATAAATTTCTGTCATCTATATCTAATTTAATGAGAAATCTTATAGAAAATCATATTATCAATTGAGAAGCCAAAACATTTTGAACTAAGATGAATTACACTAAATAATTCAAAACAGATAAACTTCTCAATTAATAATATTATTTTCAGAAAATAATTTAATTAAAATATTTATTAATTATTAACCAACTAATTCTTTTTGCAAGGAATAAGGTGTATGCTTGACGCTCTTCACTGTAAATAGATATATTAGAATGCTTACGTCAACACATCAAAACTTGGTCCATGAGGATTATTCGGGCTATGTGCGAGACCCTAAAGAATAATATATTGATCAAAAGTGGCAGGCCCTGCGCCAACCGATCATTGCCCAAAGGTGTTGATCTGTGGCAATCACAATAAATCTTTTATAACAATATCTAACACTGTACTTTGAGTTATAAAGTTTTTATGTTATTATATTGATGATATGTAAAAGGTTAAAGTAGAATTAAGGATAGTTGTATCTAGGTTTAGATATGAGATTGAGAATACAGTAAAAGTTACTTTAAAACTCAATTGTATTGGAGATAGCAGCTTTAATAATAATTTAGCATCATTTAGGCTGAAACTACACCCATAAGTATTATGACGTCTGGGTCAATATTGACGAGTGGTTGTCAATGATAATTAGCGGTTTATTTCTTTTTATTTTCATTATAATATTAGCGTATTGCATTCTAGCATATCTGCTACCTGATGTGAGAGCAAGCGTGGTGTTAGAGTAAGTGTGTAGGTTTAGCGTAAGAGATGGAATCACAAGTTATCATAAAGAATTTCTTAATGGTGATAAGGATGTGAGAAAAAAATTACAAGAGGAAGAACCAACGATTTTGGGAGAAATGAGTAAAATTGATGAAGGAACCCTAGATGTTGTGGACATTAAAGAAAAAATGCAAATAAGAATTACAGAAACGAAAAAAAAAAACTGACCAAAATGTCTTTTATTAAAAGGGGAGGAATAAAAGAGTTAAGGTTATGTTAAATTGAAGAAGTTAAACTCTAGCTTTGAGATATTGAAGTCAAATATGATAGTATTATCTCAAAATTAGTTAGTTTTAAAGACCATGAAATAATAGAGCATGACATTATCCTTGAAAAGGAGTTGGATAATATGGGTGTGCAAAATGAATGAAAACCATCACAAGCTAAACTAAGGAAGAAAATAGAATAATCAACAATATTGATTGAATACTGCATCACATAATGGTATGGGTATCCTTATCTAGATTGCACATTTGAAATATCTAAGAAATCTAACAAAATTAATTTAAATGAGATTTTCGTAATATTTTTGAATCTGCAACTCAAATTTAATTTAATGGTGGAACACATTGAAATTTGATTCACAAGGCGTGAGAAGTTATAAACTCCACACGAAAAAGAGGTAGAGATAATATGTGGTAACATGAAAGCTATATCTTGTCTATGAGTCAATGTTAACTGAAGAGGTAGTATGTGGTAACATGAAAGCTATATTTGTCTATGAGTCAATGCTAACTGAAGAGGCAATATGTAGTAACTATTGGAAAGGCAGAGGATATTAAACAAAAAATAAGACAAGTATTTCTCACACGAGTTGCATCTCTTCTATTAATCAACGAACTTCAATCTCACTCACTCTGAATACAATGAACCCGTGACTGGTATTTAACCTAACTCACTTGACATGCACACACTTACATAACTCGACTTGATCATCACTTATTTAACTGACTCTCTAACTCACTTACCAAATCATCTATCACACAACTCGACTAACTCAAACACATCTATTGCTAATGGCTTTGTAAATATATCAGCCAATTGATCACTAGATTTACAAGGTTTCAAGAGAACTTCTCCATTGCTCACAAGTTTTCTAATAAAGTGATGTATAGTATCAATGTGCTTGTTCTTTTGATGAAACACACTATTATTGGGTAGTGCAATCATTGATGTGTTGTCACAGTATATCGCTGTTGATCCTTGTTATTTCTTCTTGAGTCTATCCAATACTCTGCTTAACCGTAATACTTGGCATGCTGCTGAATTTGTTGCTACATATTCTTCTTCTGCTGATGATAGTGTCACAACAGGTTGCTTCTTAGATGCCCATGAAATCACACCTGAACCAAGATGGAACACATTACCGAATGTGCTCTTTCTATCATCCAAACTACCTGCAAAATCACTATTTTTAAATCCAATCAAATCTTTCTTTTCTATACTTGCATACATTATGCCACAATCTCTTGTTCCTGCTATGTATCTCATAATTCTTTTTCTTTCACTCTAATGTGTGTCTTTTGGAGTCTCCATAAATATGGAAATCAAACTCACTCCTTGCATAATATCTGGTCTTGTAGCTGTGAGATACATGAGGTTGCCAACCAATATTTCGAATAGAGTTGGATTGAAATCTGATCCTTCATCATCCTTACCTAACTTTGTGCCTGTTGCAACTGGTGTAGGTACAGGTTTGCAATTATCCATCCTGAATCTTTTCAGAAAATCTCTTGCATATTTATTTTGGCAAATAAAAATTCATTTTTCATACTTCTCAACTTATATGCCAAGAAAATATTTCATGAGACCAAGATCTGTCATCTCAAACTCTTTCATCATGGCTAATTTAAATTCATCTAACTCAAGATCACCTGTAAAAATCATGGCATCAACATATAAGAAACATTGAGCCTACCTTATACACAAAGGTAGAGCGCTTTCTTCAAACTGTAAACTTTATCTTTTTTACCTTGAACTTCATATCCCGGAGGCCGCTACACATAAATTTATTCTTCTAGAATTCCATTGAAGAAGGATGATTTGACATCCATCTGATATACTTTCCACTTGTTCTGAGATGTTGTCGCTAGAACTTCTCTTACAGTATCCAATCTGGCTACGAGAGAAAATATTTCTTCAAAGTCTATTCCCGCTTGCTGCGAGAATCCTTTTGCTACAAGTCTTGATTTAAATCTGTCAATTTCACCTTTCTCATTCAACTTGGTCGTGTATAGCCACTTCACACCTATGAGGTTTTTATCATTTGGTAAATTTACGAAATCCCATGTATCATTATTTTCAGTAGAATTTATCTCTTCATCCATGTATTGCACCCAATTTTCATCTCTGATTGCTTCTTCAAACGAAGAAGGCTGGAATGAAAACAATGAAAAATTTGAACTAACATCCAAATAATCATAAATATCTTTTAAACTCTTCATATTTTTCTTACCATTTCCTGATTCATTGCCTGATTGGCTGCTTGGAGAATTCTGGTTTGTTGATCTATTTGAAGATCCTTGCTTTTCTGAAAATATTGGAGTCCTTGCTGGTGTGGCTCTGTTTGGTGTCTTCTCTATTGATTATTACTGCTCCTTTTCTACTACATCATCCTCTTCCATCAATGGTGCTTGTGCATTGATTGGTTTGTCTACAGTCCCATTTGATGACTCTTTTTCTTTGAACACAACATCTCTACTAATTATTGTCTTCTTGGTGATAGGGTTATACAATTTACAAGATTTTGACTGCTCACTATAACCAGTAAATATGCATTTTTCACTTTGATCATCTAATTTTCCTCTTATCTTCTTAGGCACATGTGTATAGGCTACACATCCAAAAAATTTGAAATGAGATACACTGCATGACATACCTAACCCTGTTTCTTCTGGTGCTCTGTTCATCACACTCTTTGTAAGAGATTTGTTTATTGCATGAACAACACATGCAACTTCTTCTGACCAATACTCATTAGATAAGTTTCTTGCTTTCAACTTGATCCTTGTCATGTTCATGATTGTTCTGTTTTTTCTCTCTGCCACACCTTTTTGCTATTGCGTATCTGGTTGTGAACTTTATTCTAATTCCATGTGGTTTGAAGTACTCATGGAATGATTTCGAATCATATTCTCCACCACGATCTAATACCTTGATATGTCGATCACTTTGTTTCTCTACTAAGGCTTTGAACTTTGCAAAAGTTTCAGATTTTTGCTTCAAGAAGAAAACCCAAGTCTTTCTGCTATAGTCATCAATAAAAGTGATGAGGTAACAACTTCCACCAATCGACTGTGTCCTCATAGGTCCACACAAGTCTGTATGCACCAACTCGAGTGGTTTCTTTGCTCTGTATGAAACTTCCTTCAAAAAAATTTCACGATGTTGCTTTTCCAAGGTGCAACACTCACAAAGTGCTAGCAGGTTCTTTGATGGGAGGTAATCCTCTGACCATCTGTTTCTGCTGCAACAATCTTAAACCAGAAAAATGCAAGTGTCCAAACCAAAACTGCCATAACCAGTAATCATTAGAACATGCAACTGTAAAAGAACTAATCTTATTGTTGTAACTCATAATTAGAGGAAAGATTTTATTCCTCGTCATCTGCAGCTTTTCTATCAGATGTTTTCTTGGGGGTTTGTCATAAATAACACACTCTTACCCCTGAAATATAATCATGTATCTTTTTTGTGTCAATTTACCAGCACTTGTCAATTTTTTTTTGAGACTAGGAACATAATATACCTCTGAGATTGTCTTTGGCTCCCCCTGCTTCATTAGAATGTTGACCACTCCTTTGCCATCTACATCCGCAATATTTTTAGTCCCCAAATTTACATCTGTCTTCACAGATTGATCCAAATTTGCAACCAAATTATTGTTGCCTATCATGTGGTTACTGCAACCACTCTCTAATAGTTGCACCTTATCAGAAAAATCATGCATGATGTTTCATGCTAGGAACATGGAGTTAGTATTCTCTGTACTAGCATTAGCTATGTGGTTTCCTTCATCAGCTATCTTCTTCCCACAATCACGAGCATAGTGACCAAATTTATTGCAATAATAACATTTCACCTTTGATTTGTCAAACCTTTGATTATTATGAAAGCTTCTGTTGTTGCTACTTCGACTTTGATGTTCATGCTCTTTTCGGCCATCTCTCTGACAACCATAGCTTCTGCCTCATCCTCTGCCTCTCAATAGACCTCTGCCTCGACCTCTTGAAATATAAACTTGAATTTTGACATCATTTTCTAAAGTGGAATCCTTATTTCTTTCTATCCTTGCCTCATGCGATAGAAGTGATCTCGTCAACTCATCAACTATCATTTTTTCCAAATCTTTGGCTTCTTCTATGGCTGCTAGCAAAACATTAAACTTGGTAGAGAAAGATCTAAGGACCTTCTCAATCACTCTTTGATTTTTAATGTCTTCACCACAAATTTTTAACTGATTTACTACAGGCATGACCTGATTCATGAAAGAATCAATGTCCTCTGTCTCCTTCATCTGAAAACATTCAAAATCTCTCCTAGTATTATGCAATTTAACAATATTGAATTGGCCATACCTTGATTTCTTGTCACCAAATTTTCCCAGGCTTCCTTTATTGAAGACGTTATCATTATCTTCTAGAACACTAGTTGGTCCACTCCCTGCTGGATAAGAAGCAACGCTTGTGCATTCTTCGTATTGTCTTTCTTCCATTGTTCCCTCTCTGCATTACCAAGGGCTTTTTCTTCTGCGTCATTGTGAGGTTCTACAAACCCAAACTTGACATGATCCTAAACATCATGCACTTTTAACATGGTCTCCATTTTAATGACCCACACATCATAATCTTTCCCAGTGAAAGAAGGAAATTGTGGCTGAAAACTTGATGGGGCCATAGAGTCACGTGCTTTATCAAAAATCATTTTAAATACTCTCAACCTTGTGAAAAGGTAAATACTCCTTTTAAACAAAATACTTATTCATTTCGAAGAATATCGAATCCCTTTGTTTAAAAAAAAATTCATACGTATATGCCTTTTTTAAAACTAATGTAATCTTCACCCTAATATGCGTTGACTTGCCCATGGTCGACAGGCTTTTTTAAGCCGTAAACCCGATTACGCACCCCTGAAACCAAAAAAATGCGGAATAAAATGATTTTTTTATGAATCATAAGTTTAACGATATTTGCGCAGTTTTTCAACCAAAAAGGTGTGAACCTATGCGTTTGTTGCACTAAAAACGTGAGGACCTACACGCTTCCTTATCCGTTCAACATTTTTGTAAAATTAAAAAAAAAAATGTCGGTCT
This sequence comes from Pinus albicaulis, assembly GCA_034641835.2. NCBI lineage: Eukaryota > Viridiplantae > Streptophyta > Pinopsida > Pinales > Pinaceae > Pinus > Pinus albicaulis. The sequence goes on from CM076577.1 coordinate 1,265,851,445, forward strand.
TCTGCTCTTGGCATTTTTCTTTGGCTCTTCTAGCCCATGGATCTTGTGATGCTTCCTCAGTTCTGATACCAATTTGTTGGAGAGGCAGAGGATATTAAACACAAAATAACACAAGTATTTAACACAAGAAACACACAATTTGTGACTCTTCTATTAATCATACAAACTTCAATCTCTCTCACTCTGAATACAATGAACCTGGTGAAGGGTATTTAACCTAACTCACTTGACATGCACACACTTACATAACTCGACTTGACCATTACTCACTTAACTGGCTCTCTTACTCACTTACCAAATTCATCTATCACACAACTCGACTAACTCAATGCTTACTTAACTAATTGTCTAACTCTACATGTGAGAGTTAATTAACTATTTAAGCACTAACAGGAAAACTATATCCTGTCTATGATTTCGTGCTAAGAGAAAGATTTCAGTTGAGATGTGGTCCACAATATAAATAAGTTTTAGTATGTGTTATCATGAAAGCTACATCTTGTGATTGAGTTAATGCTAGACGAGAGATTTCAACTTAGCAGTGTAGATGGCATGGTAGCAACAATGGCTAGAGAGATTGTATGTTCGAGAAAGATGTAAGAAGTTGACTATGAGAAATATATGGTTGTATGAATGATACCATAAGAATCCAAATTATATATTGTACGACGAAGGATGGTATGGTATATATAGTTTCTTATGGATATGGCTAAAGCTACCTAGAGATCTATTTTCCTAGAAAAAGTTTGTATGTTTCTAAAAGTTCCTTTTTTTTTTACCTATGATATATATAGCTTTTTATGGATATGTCTAAATTTATTTAGAGATCTATGAAATTGTAGAGAGGATTTGTGTGCTTTACAAGTTAGATTTTTATATTTTGTAGAGACATTTTTGTATTAATAGTAAATTATAAGTTTTTTTAGTAATATCTTTATATTTATAATAAATTATAAAATATAATTTTTTTTAATAAATATAAGAAAAGTTATTTATTAAATGCAATTTATATTAATTAAAATTTTGAAATTTTATAAAAATTACAAAACTCTTATTATTAACTACCAATCAAATACATAACTCGATAAATATGAGAAAAGTCAATTTATAATTTAATTTATATTAATTAAAATTTTACAATATTATACCATCTAAAAAATTCAGGTTATTAGTTACCATAAAATAATAAATAGATAAATATAACTTGTGTACAAAACTCAAGTTATTAATTACGAATAAAAAAAACTCTAAGTTATTAATTACCAATGAAAAAATAAATAGATAAATATAACTTGTGCATTATTCATAGATAAATAATCCTTGAAGTGGGTGATGTTTACTCGCAACTGGTATTAGAGCAAGTCATTAATGTGTGTGGGCGCTGTAATACCTTAGCTATGGACAAAGCACTAAGACATGCAAAACTCTCGAATAGCTACATTCATTAACTAACAGACTCGGAAAAGAAAAATGTACTGACAATTGAAAGACAAAATTACCCCCGACATAAAGTTGATTGACTATGGTTCTCAGTTCATTGAAATCTGAAAGTGCACGATCCATGAACATGTCTATAACGAAGGTTGAAAACCATACCTTGTAATACATTTTTGATGATTAAGTTTCTTGATGTGGTGGAAATCTGTAAAAACAACAAACATAGGAGATCACTCACAAATTAAGATAGGTCATAAGGGTGGCGTGGTTTCCTCCTGAGTTTCTCTTTATGATAAGTTTTCCCAATGTGTGAAAAAAACATATGGTAAGATTTGTTAAATAATTATTTTTTTCATATAAAAATGTCAAAATTAATAAATCCATTATTATACTATTTATAAAAATGTGATAGGTTTTCACAATGTGTGAAAAAATATATGGTAAGATTTCTTAAATAAATATTTTTTGTCATATAAAAATGTTAAAATGAATAAATCTATTTTTATACTATTTATAAAAATGTTAAAATGAATAAATCCAATGTTATAATGCTTATGAAAGTTTTCTTCCACAACTTATGTTATTTCTTTATTTTTCATGTAATCTTTCACCTGGTGTCATTTGAAGATAGACACATCTCTCATCTCCCCTCGCACAAGGATGTATTATATCGGCACATGGGAGGCCATCCAGCGTGACAAATCTCTTAACTGTGGGAGCTCTCATGTCTTTTCCTGAGATTCTGGTCCACTACTAGTATTCTCAAGTGTCTTCATGTGAATTCCCTCTACGAGCGAGCCACATTTACTACTCTTGGTTCAGATTCGATGGCCCACCCATTTAAAGGTAAGGATGACTGAAGCGAAGGTCATTTCGATTATCAGAGCAATAATGGATTCACCATGGGATCTTGGGGGCACGCAAACCACTTCTCTAGGTGGCACACAACTTCTATTCGGCTTAGTCTATAAATTGTGGGGAGTGAGTAAGAACTTTTGCATTGAGATGGTGCTCGGATCGTCCCTACAAATTGATAGTTGTTGGTTTATGTGGAAGGGTTTGGGTAGCCCCTAGCTAGTAGAAATGGCTGGGGCATGCTCCTATCCCCATTTTTGGGTGCCTTTGCCTCATGTCAAGTTGGTTTGGTTTGGTGGGAATTATTGGTTAAAGAATTTAGTAATGAATTTTGGCTTTCTGCAAATGACCAAAAGTTGGTTGAAAGGGGTTCTTATAGTGTTAATTTCAATGGCTTTAGGGTCGTGCAGTCACAGACATCCTCGCTCGTGTAGTGTGACAAGTTTTGACGTGCATGATTGGGTCAAATGCCCTCCCCTCGCCACCTTCTCTCCCCCTGCCCGTGGAATGTGTTCCAGTGAACACACAAAATTACATGAAGACATCACCAAGTTGCATATGCTCCTTCACCAACAGAGGATTGTGGCCAGTGAGAACCAAGAACTGATCATGGAAAAAAGAAATAAATTTGGTCAGCTTGAAGATGAAGTAGGGGCACTCAGAAGCATGCTTGAGGACATCCAAATTTAGCTCAACAAGCAGAATTCTGTGACTGCATAGGAAAATCTAAGCGTAGACCTTAAATGCGATGCCATCATTAAAGACTAGTATGTGTTGTTATGTTCATTTTTAAATGTATCTTGTTCTGGTTAGAGAGCATGCATATACAATTTATGAAGTTGAGTAATATAATGAAAATGTATATCTCCCCAATTTTAGTTGTGACCATACCCAAAGTAATAAAGAAAAAAAAAATAAAAAAAGGAAAGAGATGCCCCATAGCTAGCTTGGGATAGACATCAGAGTGAAAATGTCTTAAAAAAAAATGAAACTAATAAGTTCTTTATTATAATTAATTATAATAATGATTTTCATTGTCACATGATTTTACAATTAGAAGTTGTTATTATTATGTTCAAAAGAGTGTTCCATAATTGACTTGGTATAAGCATTAAAATGAGAATGTCTTTAAAACAGAAAGACAAAATACATAATTGACTTGGTATAAGCATTAAAATGAGAATGTCTTTAAAACAGAAAGACAAAATACATAAATCCATTATTATAGTTACTTATTCTTCATCATGATAGTTATAATTCTCTCATTATTATTTTGAATTTAAAACATATTCTTTATTTTCTTAATTTTTTGAAAAACTATTCCAATGTTTAAAATAATATCTTTATATAGATAAAATAACTTAATATAAAAAATTCTGCGAAAAACATAACAGTTATAAATAACAATTCAAGTTACTTAATTATAATTAAGTAATATATATATATATATATATATATATTTCACAAAAATAAAAAACAATAAACACATCCCCACTTTAACAATCAAGCTGAGATGATATTTTAAACTAGTGTATTTTTCATAAAATTAATATCATAATTTTAAAATATTTTTAACTCGAACCAGGCGGAAGATTTCGCACGTAATAAAACTGGTCACCATTTTACCTACCAAATAAAATTAATTAAAAAATGTATATGGATTAAAAAAATTGAATGTTTTATCCTCGTCTTTTTTTTAATTATTTTAATTACATTGCTTGCAGATTCGATCGAGCCAGATTGGCCATTGATGTTCACTTGGATAAAAACATATGGAAGGGGGTGATAGGTTAGGTAAATCAATTAATATGCATGTTGAATATGTTGTCACAATATGCCTACTCCACAAAACACACAAAAAAACGAGGGCGTGTAATACGTTGATTATTTAATTATCCATGGTGGGTGGTCGGTACTCTCATCTTATCTCAAAACAAAGCAAGAGGTGGCCAACGGTTTTGCGTTTGCAGATTGCGTTTGTTGTTATCTCGCCCTGCAGGATTTCAAACTGTTCAAAGACCAAAACTGTGGGTGGGTTCTCTTTCTTTGTTTATCACTGTTTATCAACTATTTTTGGCTATTATTTCAGAATGTAACTTGACTCATATCTATTATTTAATAAAAACTAGATCACTTTGAATAACCAGTTAGTGGTAGGTAAGGGGATCACTTTGAATAACCAGTTGGTGGTAGGTAAGGGGCATGTCTTTAGGTTTTGGTCAGTTAACTTGTTTCTTTAAATACAGTAAGACAAACTCTTAGCCAACCAGAACGGGAGTTTTTAGTCAAACAAAAACAATTTTAAAACATACTCCACACTCTCTTATCACTATATTTTATAAAATAATGTATAATTAATTTATTTTCTTTTAATATTTTTTAATTATTATTATTTTTGATTAATCAAATATATAATTTTGTAGATATTTCCATTTCATTAATTGATTATGCGTTTTACTTATATTGTAATTTAGTTTAAAGAACTTTTGAAATGAATAAATCCAAAATGAGTTTCATGAAATATCTTGTTTAACTATTTATTAATTCTGAAGAAATTAAATTTTTTCGGGGCATAAATAACGTGTATGCTTGATGTTCATCCAAATAGATATATGTGAATGCCTATGTCAATACAACAGCTTCGATTCATGAGGATTATTCGGTGTTGGAATTTCTGGAGAATAACTTAACACACAGACAGAGGAATAAAACAATTTCTCTTCCACAACACAGAAAATAAAAATTAATTTGCAAATATAGAAAGATGAAATATAATATTGCTATTTTATTAAAAAACTCTACTACAAGATAAAATTCTTCAAAACGAAGTTCTCCGTTCACAATGAAAACTTCATTGGATGTTGCACACACAGCGCTACAGGAATTTCCTTTTTCTGTCTCTCTGTTCTTTTCTCTGTTTGCAGGGAAAATTACAAAAATACACAGCAACTAAAAACTGTTCTGGGTTCACAATGGAAAATTCATTGGATGTTTCACAGACAGCGCTACAGGAATTTCCTTTTTCTATCTCTCTGTTCTTTTCTCTGTTTACAGGGAAAATTACAAAAATACACAGCAACTAAAAACTCATAGTGCGCATATATATATATATATATATATATATATATATATAACATTGTAATATATAAAATAAATATCTTATATTTATAATATATATAACCAAAAGTTAAAACAAATATGCCGCAGTAATTAAAAATTAACCCATGTTAAAATTAAAATATCATGGAGCAAGTTTAAAACTTAAATAAAAAAAACTATATACTAAGGCTTAAAACCTTATATCCTTTATGCTTTCTGGGGGCCTTCATGAAGTTCATTCACGTGAGTTCCCTCACCCCCCGGAACTCCTTTGTTTTGTGAGGAGGTGGGTCCAGTGGATGACTAATGTCAGCTCCTCCGGGAGTTCCCTTCCCCCTACTGCTTGAGCTTTGCTCTGGAATGTTGCCACCTCTGTGTTAAATGCAGCTAGTGGAGTTTTAATGCAGGTGGTCGCTGCAGATAAGAACGGATCTTGCACCGCCTTTGCATTCATGTCGCCGCTCTTCAAACTCCCATCAAACTTTACTCTGTCATCCTGCTGCTTCTTCATTCCCATCACATTTACTTTGTTGTCCTGTTGTTCTGTGCGGGCAGTTGGAATTAAATTCCAACACTCCCCCTTAATTTCAACTACTGAAATAATTAAAACTCTTTTGCGTTAATGGTTTTGTTAAAATATCAGCAAATTGTTCCTATGTTCTGCAGTTCTGTAAAACAACTTCACCATTATTAACCAGTTCATGTATAAAATTAAATTTAGCATTGATATGCTTTGTTCTCTTATGGAAGACATAATTCTTTGATAAAGCTATCGCTAAGCTGTTATCACAATAAATTATTGTTCCTTTGTCTTATTCATGACACAAATATCTAAGCATTCTTCTCATCCATACTGCTTGGCATGCTGCTGCTGTTGCTGCCACATATTATGCCTCTGTTGTTAATAAAGAAACTATTGGTTGCTTCTTGGAAGCCCATGAAACGACTCCCGATCCCAAATGAAATACATATCCAGATGTGCTCTTCCTGTCATCAACACTTCCAGCCCAATCACTGTCCGTGTAACTAGTCAATTTAAAATTTTCAGATGAGGAGTAGAAAATACCATACCCCTTCATTCCATTCACATACCTTAGAATCCTCTTGGTTGCCTGCCAATGAGTCTCTTTCAGCCTTTCCATAAATATGGAGATTAAACTTACAACGTGCATTATATCTGGCCTAATTGCAGTCAAATACATGAGGCTGCCAACTATGCTCTTGTAAAATGTCTAATCAAAATCCTTGCTGCTGTCTTCTTTGCTCAATTTTAACCCCATGACAGTTGGAGTTACAACTACTTTGCTATTCTACATGTTGAACCTTTTCAACACTTCTTCAACATATTTTACTTGGGAAATGAAAATACCATTTTCATTTTTCTCTACTTCAATTCCTAGAAAATATCTCAGAAAACCCAAATCAGTCATTTCAAATTTACTCTTCATGACTACTTTAAAATCGGCAATGAGAGAAACTTCATTGCCAGTAAAAATTAAATCATATACATATAAAACAACAATAAGAATCTTACCATAATTTTCCTTTATATAGAGTGTGGGTTCTCCAACACATTTCTCAAATCCATTTTCAATCAGGTAAGCATCTATTCTACTGTGCCATGCTCTTGAAGCTTGCTTCAGCCCATAAAGAGCTTTCTTCAGCTAGCATACTTTGTGCTCTCGGCCTTCAATCTCATAGCCTGGAGGTTGTTCAATATATACCTCTTCTTTCAACACTCCATTTAGGAATGCAGATTTAACATCCATTTGATAAACCTTCCATTTGTGTTGTGTTGCTATGGACAACACTGTTCTCATTGTTTCCATTCTTGCAACTGGTGCAAAGGTTTCTTCTTAATGTCTTCCTTGTTGTTGCTTGTAGCATTTGACAACAAGTCTAGTTTTTTGCCTTTCAATCTTGCCTTCAACATTACTCTTGGTCTTATAGACCCATTTAACTCCAATGACTTATTTACCTTTAGGCAGATCCACTAACTCCCATGTATTACTCTTTTCTATTGCACCAATTTCTTCATCCATTGCTTCAATCCATTTTTCTTCTTTTACGGCATCTTCAAAATGAATTGGGTTATCAACATGACAATACAAAGCAAATAAATAATTCAGACTGGCATTATCATTTACCTCTCCTTATTCATAAATCTCACTCATATTTCTGAATCTCGGTCTTCTTGGTGTACTTGGAGTTCCATCTGAACTCGATGGAGTTTCTGTTCCCTGTGGTGTGCTTGGAGATGCACTTCCTTGATTTCTCAAAGTTGTTCTATTTCTAGCTTGTGGTGTGGTTTGTTGTGCTTGCGGTTGTGGAGGAGGAGCCACCATGGAGGGATTATTTACTGCTGTCCCTTCCTCTTCTTCTTCGTGAGATGCACATGTCTTCACATTCACCATTTTCTCTAAGCTTCCATCCCAAGCTTCCTCTTCAATAAACTGCACATCTCTGCTGATTATAACTTTCATGGTGGATGGATTATAGAGTTTGTATGTTTTGGACTCATCATTGTGTCCAATAAAGATACATTTCTCCTCCTTACTGTCAAGATTCTTCCTTAGTTGATCTGGGGCATGTGCATAAGCTACACATCCAAATACTTTTGTGTGGGTGACAAACTTCTTTATGCCACTCTACGCTTCTTCCAGAACTCTGTTCATGACAGCATTGGTTGGGCATCTATTCAAGATGTACGCTGCACAATTGAAAACTTCAGCCCAATATTCATTTGGCAAATGTTTTTCCTTCAACATACTTTTGACCATGTCCATGATGGTCCTATTCTTCCTTTCTGCAACATCATTTTGCTGAGGTGTGTACCTTGTGGTAAACTGCTTATGTATTCCATTCTCCCTACAGAAATGTAGGAACTCTTTGGAGATCTATTCTCCACCTCTGTCAGTTCTTAGCACCTTGATGTAGTGCCCACTATGCTTCTCAACATGAGCTTTGAAGTGGTAGAACTGTTCAAATACCTCACTCTTCTGTTTCAAGAAATACACCCATGTCTTTCTGGTGTAATCATCTATGAATGTCAAAACATATTTTTTGCCAGCTAAAGATGGTGTTTGCATTGGTCCACACAAATCTGAGTGGACAATTTCTAAGGGTGATTTTTCCCTTATGCTCTTTCCTGCTGGAAAACTTTCTCTGTGTTGTTTGCCCAAGATGCAGCCTTCATAAAGGCTATCCGGTTTCTCAATCAGTGGTAATCCTTTTACCATTCCCTTTCTATGAAAAAATTTCAGGCCTTCGAAATTGAGATGTCCAAATCTCAAGTGCCATAATCAGTTTTCATCTTTCACTTCCTCTTGAAAGACTTCTTGTGTTACAGCTGCTACATTTCTTATTTCCTTCAAGTCTACTCTGAGCTTGAGAGGAAACATCCTATTGGTTTTCATCTGCACCTCTGCAATGACTTTCTTTCTTGGAGGTATTTCCATGATTGTGAAAACATCATCTTTAAAAAATACATTGTAGCCATTGTCAATGAGCTGTCCAATGCTCAAAAGATTACATTTCAAGCTAGGTACATAATATACATCTGGCACAAATTTTTGTTCTCCATTTCTTGCCAAGATACTGACTTTGCCTTTTCCCTTGACAGAGATCTTACTATCAGTTCATGTTGTTACCTCAGATTTAACATTTTTATCAAGATTGGCAAACATTGCTATGTTTCCAGTCATGTGGTTATTACAACCTAAGTGTAAGAACCATACATCATCTTGTAAAATTATGCTATATTACATGTTAGCAGCACATTCTTCTGGTTCTTATCTTCATTTGTAAAATTAGCATTCTGCCTATTATTCATGTCATTTTTCTTTTTCCTACATTCATTGGCATAGTGCCCATATTTTTTGAAATAATGACACTGGACTTGGGATTTATCATACCTTTGTCCATGAGCTTGATGTTGGCTTGAGCCTTCATTCTAGTTCTGATTGCTGCTCCTTCCACTCGAACTTGCAGGGCTGTTTCTTTCTCTGTTTTGGCTTCTACCTCTTCCTCTATTGTTTGCTCCACCTTGACCTCTGCTTCGGCCAAAAGACATTTCAGTCTTAAAATCTTGTTCCAATGAGGAATCTGTTCCTCTATTCAGTTTTTGTTCATGAGACATCAGGGATGCACTCGGCTCATCCACTATAAATTGTGAGAGATCCTCTGTTTCTTCTATTTCCACTACTATGGCATCAAATCTTGAGGGTAAACTTCTGAAATTTTTCTCCACTATTCTCCTGTCTTCAAGTGTCTCTCCATGATACCTTATCTGGGTAACCAACCCAATAACATGAGTGAAGAATGAGTCTATATTTTTAGACTCTTTCATATAGAGAGTTTCAAAGTCTCTCCTCAGCATTTGCAACTTTGTTGTCTTCACCTTCTCCATGCCTTGATAGGATGTTTTGATAATATCCCATGCCTCCTTATACTTTTTTGTTGCTGCAATCCTTAGGAAAATACTCTCATGTACAGATTGAAAAAGATAGAAGAGGGCTTTGGAGTCTTTATTCCTATTATCTTATAACAAATCTCTTTCTGCTGCTATCAAAGCAGCCAACGTTGCTGCATTTTCTGGTTCTGGGTAGCCATTCTCAACTAGCTCCCATATGTCCTGTGAAGCAAACATTGCTCTCACAGTGATAGCACAATATTAATGGTTTTTCCTATTAAACTGTGGAAGTTGGGGATTTTTCAGACTAGTGCCTGCTGCTGCCATTGTGACTATGCAAACCAGATTGTTTCCTTGACTCTGCAAAAACAACAAACAGAAGCTTTCTCTGCTGGAGAAATCCACTTCAATAAAATTCTTACAGCTTCTGCAGTGAAGAGAAAACTCTGCTTTGTTAACTAAGTGCCTAGACAAGCTCTGATACCATGTTGGAATTTCTGGAGAATTCCTTAACACAAAGACAGAGGAATAAAACAATTCCTCTTCCACAACATAGAGAATAAAAATTAATCTGCTGATACAGAGAGATGAAATATAAAACTTCTATTTCATTAAAAAACTCTGTTACAAGATAAAACTCTCCAGAATTCAATAAATTTCTTACAGCTTCTGCAGTGAAGAGAAAACTCTGCTTTGTTAACTGAGTGCCTAGACAAGCTCTGACACCATGTTGGAATTTCTGGAGAATTCCTTAACACACAGACAGAGGAATAAAACAATTCCTCTTCCACAACATAGAGAATAAAAATGAATCTGCTGATACAGAGAGATGAAATATAACACTGCTATTTCATTAAAAAACTCTGTTACAAGATAAAATTCTCTAGAACAAAGTTCTAGATTCACAGTGGAAACTTCATTGGCTCTTGCACACACAGTGCTAGAGGAATTTCCTTTCTCTGTCTCTCTGTTCTTTTCTCTGTTTCAGCCTTCTGGCAAATTACAAAATTACACAGCAACTAAAAACTCACACTTATTTACAATGCTTACAACATATCTATATATATATATATATATATATATATAACATTGTAATATATATTATAAATATCTTATATTTATAATATATATAACCAAAATTTAAAACAAATATGCCGCGGTAGTTAAAAATTAACCCATGTTAAAATTAAAATATCATGCAACAAGTTTAAAATTTAAATAAAAAAAACTATATACTAAGCTTTAAAACCTTATATCCTTTATGATTTCCAGTGGCCTTCATGAAGTTCATTCACGTGAGTTCCCTCAACCCCTGGAACTCTTTTGTTTCGTGAGGAGGTGGGTCCAGTGGAGGACTGACGTCAACTCCTTTGGGAGTTCCCTTCCCCCTGCTACTTGAGCTTTGCTGTCCTCTCCGAAATGTTGTCTCCTCTGTGTTAAATGTAGCTGGTGGAGTTTTAATGCAGGTGGTTGCTGTAGATAAGAATGAAGCTTGCACCGCCTTTGAATTCATGTTGCTACTCTTCAAACTCCCATCAAACTTTACTCTGTTGTCCTGCTGCTTCTTCATTCCCATCACATTTACTTCGTTGTCCTGCTGTTATGTGCGGGTAGTTGGAATTAAATTCCAACATTCGAGCGATGGGCGAGGTCCCAAAAATTATATATTGATGAGAAGTAACAGGCCCTGAGCCAATCGCTCATTCCCCAAAGGTGTTGATTTGTGACAATTACAATAATATCTTATAGCCATATCTAAAATTGTGCATTGAGTTATAAAGTTATTTATATTATTATATTGATAATATGGGTAAAAGTTTAAAGTGGAAGTAAGGATTGTTGTATCTAGTTTTAGACATGAGATTGGGAATACAGTTAAATGTTAGTTTAAAATTCATCTATTGAATTTCTTGCAGATATTATTTAGGTTGAAACTATATTTTAGGATTTCATAGTCTTGAAGGATGAGGTTCAAATGAGGAAGGGCTTATGGTGGATACGTAGGAAACCAAAGATTAGTAGAAATAATTACTATCCCTATTCCAGTTAGAACTTTTATATTTTATGGATAATTAGAATAAGCATTAGATGTGGTTTTCTTGAAATAACTATGACTAGTTAGTCAATATTCATGAACAATTGTTAATGATTATTAGTGGTTTATTGGTTTTGATTTGCTTTATAATATTAGTGTTTTGTGTTCAACATATGTGCTACTTGATGTTAGAGCAAGTATATGTTTAGCGTAACCGATGTAGTGACAAATTATCATAAAAAAGCTTCTTAATGATGATAAGAATGTGAGAAATCAATCACAAGAGGATGAGTAGATGATTTAGGGAGAAATGAGTAAAATCGTTGAAGGAGCCCTAGATGTTGATGACATTAAAGAAAAAACACAAACAAGATTTACAAAAAGAAGAAATAAACTGATGACAAATGTCATCATTTAACTTTAAAGGGGGAGCAAGTGAAGAAGTTAAACTCTAGCTTGAATATATTGAAGTCAAATATGATAGTATTATCTCAAAATTAGTTAGTTTTAAATACCATACACAAATGATAAAGCATGCCATTGTCCTTGAAAAGGATTTGGATGATATGGGTGTGAAAAATGAATGAAAGCCATCCCACATGACCATATCAACACCCTAGTTACAAATAAAGTTTTAGAAAGTCAACAATTTTTGCACGACATTACCAAAGAGGAAAATGGAATAATCAACAATATTGATGAATAGTGCCTCACATAATAACATAAGATATTTTTTGAATTACTAACAACTAAAAAACTATGAGAAGTCACACCAACTCATGGAATCAATGTAAATTAAATGGAGTTGTCTACGGACGCAACAAAATAGCTCGGACAACAATTTTTTGCCACAATTAGGTAAATATTTTTCTTCAAAACATAAGCTAATTGGAGTGTTTGAATCATTATTTTGGTGGTGGGAATGGATTCATAACAATCAAAAACCCCCGGGACACCCAAAATCCTGAATTTTGACACTCGTAATCCATATTTTCAAAAGTTTATGCCGAAATTTTTCATAATCATATCAAAATTTTATGGGTTATTTTGTGGGTTTTTTTACTATGCAAAATAAAATTGTGGAACAATTATATATCATGTATTAATACCAAATTGGGTTTAGATTTTATGGCTTGATGTTGTGTAACAAGATCACAAAAAAAAAAAGATAAATCAACAACTTGAAAATAGGCATCTTAGAGTTGGTAACCTCCTTTTACATCACATAAATGAATAATTATTTGATGATACAAATGAAAAAACCTCCTTGGTATATATAGGAGTCTAAAGGGTCACAATATAATTAGGGCCTACATAACAATAATAATGTAAGGGATCAACAATAAAAATAGTGGGATTTTGGGTCACAACAATAACAGTATAGGAGCTATATGTAGCACAATAATAACAATATTGGGGTGAAACTTATATTATAGGGACCTAACATGCCCCTCTTCTTCAAAAAAGTGTTGTCCTAAATTCTTGAGTAGTTTTGGATGTTCTATATAAAATTCTCATACTCACATGTGGAATCTTCAATGGGTAAGTTCTTCCGCTAAATGAGATACTCCGAAGTTAATCGATTCCATAGCTATCTCGTTCTTATTTCCATGATTAATTAAGGCTCCAATCTGATTTTCCTTCCACATCAAGTTCCAACAATATTGTTTGAACCGAGAACTGATCATATTTAACCTTCTTTAAGCATGAAACATGGAAAACTAGGTGTACTCGGGAAGATGTAGGAAACTCTAATCTGTATGCCATAGTACCAATATTTTGCAAAAAATTCCAAGGGCCATAGTAATTAGGTGATAATGTATTATCCTTCTTAGATTTCTAGAGGGAAATTCATCTGTAAGGTTCTAGCCGTAAAATACCGAATTTCCTAGATCAAAACTTCTTTCACCGCGATGTTCATTTCTGTGTTATTTCATTTGATTATGCACCGGAGTGAGATTATCCTTTAAGAGTTGGAGAAATTGTTGTTGATGTTCAATCTGATCTTCTATTGTTTATACCTCTAAATTTTCTCTTACATATGATGTGATGGACAGTGGATGACATCCATAAAGTGCCATAAATGGGATCACTTTTGTTGTGGTATGGAAGGAAGCGTTATACCACCATTTTTCCAAAGGTAACCATGTGACCCATTTCATTTTTTTATTATATACAAAGCAAAGAAAATATCCTTCAAAAAAATTGTTCACTATCTCAGTTTTCCCATCAGATTGAGGATTATAAGATGATCTATGAGCAAATTAAGTACCAAGACATAATTTTGTCCAAAAATTTCCAGTGAAAATGGTATTATGTTACTTACAATAATATTTGCATTTCCATGTATCTTTTTAACTATTGCCATAAATGAAATAGCATCGGTATTGGCTTTGAAAGGATGAGATAATGCACAAAAGTATGCATACTTGATAATTCTATGAACTACCACGATGATGACACTCTTTCCTTCGGACTTGGGTAAACATGTGATATAATCCATAGATACTTCCTCCCAACACAAACTTGGAATGACCAAAGGTTGTAACAAACCTAGGGTATTAATTGTATAAACTTAATTTTTTTGGCAAACCAAACATTCTGCTACAAAATTTTAAATATCGAATTTAAGTCCATCCCAAAAAATTGCTTCTTGAGCCTGTGGTAAGTTTTTAAAAATATTGAGTGCCATCCTAAAGGAGAGGTATGCAATTCCAAAATAATAATTTTTTTTATTTGAGATTTATTAGATAAATATAAGTGACCTTTGTACCATAATGAATCATTTTTCCACATAAATGTATCATATGTATTGAGATCTTGTTGTGATTTTGAATGAGTGTCCACGTCACTTTGTCATTCTTCCATTTATCCCTTTCTTTTGTTATCCATTAATGTTGGGTGATAAAAATCACACTGAGAAATGCTACCTCATCACTTCTTGAGAGTGCATCCTTAACCATATTTTCTTCCCTTTTCTATAGATTATTTAAAATTCATACCCCAACATGTTTACGACCCATTTTCTTTTATCTCCTTAAGATATATCAGGATATATTTCTTCCTTGAAGTGTCTTCCCATTAAATAAGGGCATCAGTGCTTCAGGGGATGTAGTATTGTCCAAATTTCATTCACATAAATAGGTTTGTGTAAATACCTTCCCTTGATTGGAATACTTTCAAATGAAATGGGTCTTTCTTGTAGTAAAACAACATGAATTCCATTTCTTGAGGCATCACATTTCACAATAATTTTTTTTTTGTGAAATGTTGTGTAGATGAGACTGGAGGTTGGCACATTGCTTCTTTAAGTTGTTTAAAGGACTTAGTTTCTTCTAGAGTCCAAAAAAAATCATCTTTATTTAATAATTTTGTTAGAGGTGCTACTATTTTCCCATAATTCTTAACCAAATTGTGATAATACCCTCTAGACTCGAGAAATCCTCGAATATTCTTTAGGGTTGTGGGGATTCTCTATTCCCTGATAACTTTAATTTTGTTAGGGTTTGCCTTAACACATTCATGAGATAAAATATGACCAAAATATTCCACCTCCTATACCCCAAAGAAACATTTGGAGGGTTTTGCAGACAATTGTTTCTTCCCAAATAGTTTAAGCACCATGTCAACATGTTGAAAATGATATTTCCAAGACTTGTTGTAGATTGGTATATCATCAAAAAATACTAACAAAAAATTTCTAAGAAGGGGTTTGAAAGTGGTATTCATCAAAGCTGTATATGTTGAAGGTGCATTGGTAAGGCCAAAGAGGCATGACCAAGAATTCATAATGACCTTTTGGAGTTCTTAATTTTTTTTTTAGAACGTCTTCTGTCTTCATTCTAATTTGATGATATCCAGAACAAGGATCCAACTTGGTGAAGTAAATCGATCCATGTAGTTCATCTAACAATTCATCAATTACAGGAATGGGAAATTTATATTTAATAGTGAGATTATTGAGCTCTCTATAACTTAGACACATACACCATGATCCATCCTTCCTGTGCACCAATACTACTTGAGAAGAGAAATAATGTTGGCTAGATTGATTTATACCCACCCTTAGTATTTATGCACCCATACATTAAATTTCACTCTTTTGGGCATAGCGATATCTATAAGGTTTGATGTTTGGAGGAACACTTCATGGAATCAAGTGAATATGTAACAACCCTGGGTTAAAAGTTCATATAATAAAGTTATTAAATCAAAAATAAGACCAAGGTCATCGAATGTGTATTCAAAGTTGAATTTTGGGAAAAACATCCTAGTCTAGGTGTTAATTTGGTTTATTATGGCTAAATGAAATTGGCAAAGGAAATGGAAAAGGAATTGGAAAGGGAAAAGAGACATTAATTGGAATTTTGTTTATGAAAAAAAGGAAATTAGGTTAAAAGGGAGGTGAAGGGTCACAAGTTTCATGTGAGGAGGAAAATAATGGAAAATAAAGAAAATAAAGGCCTCATTGATAAAAAGGATTATGAGGATCAATACTCATCTCTTGACAGTTTTAGCTTGGAGCTCTCTTTATTAGCTCCCTCGTATACTCTTGCACAATTAGAGAATTCTTGGAGCACTCTAGTGTTAGAGAAAGGAAGGAAAATCAAGCACAAGAAAGAAAAAGGGAATAAAATATCGAGCAAGGAAGAGTTGGATCAAGTTCCTACAACAATATTACTTGCATGTATCGAGTTACATGTACGATATATTCATGTGTGTACTTGGTCCTCTTAATATCATTGGCATGGGTTTTCCAGGTGTGACAATGGTTTTCAGCATTTCTTTTTTGTTTCTGAATATCCATGGTGTGATGGGATTATTTTATTTGGTTTAGCTGGATTACCAGATGGTTTCAAAACCGAATGGGGTGGTCTCAATAAAATTACCAAAGGCCTAGGAATTCATTGACCTATAGATGGTGGGATACATGGTAAAGCATGAATGTGGGGACAAACAAATTCTTTATGGTTTAGGTGGAGAAATTAAGGGGCATCCATGCTTTTTTAGGGCCTACTGATACCTTGATCAATATATGTCGGGATTTTTGTCAAGACTTTAGTATATATTTATTCTTTAACCTAGGAATCCCTTGACCCGTAATGGAGGGATACATAGTAAATCTAGGATGTATAGATGAGGGTTTTGGGCCTAGAAATCCCTTGAACAATAATGACGAGATACATGGTAAAGCCTAAGGAAGCCCTGGTTGGTTTTGTTATGAGTCCCACATTCATACTTGGAATATGGAAAGGGGGTGATAGGTTCAAATAAATATTTGGTTCAACCCAATCTATGATCGGGTGGTACATTGAAGTCACTAAATTGGTTGAATTTTCATATGTTAATAATAGCTCTTTTCCTCTTTTTTATTATATGTAAATGTGTTTGTTATTATGCAATTATAGTGGTTGTTATATAATTTTTCATATGTTGGTTATAAACATGGTTTATGGCAAACTTGAGTTATGGCTGTCATCATGTTTTGATAAATACATGACTGGTTAATGAATGTAAGACACAATAGATGATATTGCAACTACTGTGAGAGGGAATCAGACCTTATTGACGATTCTCAAATAAGTATGAGATCCCTCTATTCAAATATTTTATTATGACTTGTATAATACACGTTCATGATGTGCTTGATAGAATGCATGTCATGGTAAGGATGAGTTAGGTCAGGTACTTGTTCAAGTTTTTCATTAAAGGCCTTTTCTTCTTGTTATTTATCAATTTTAATAATTTCATAAAGTTATAGGGAGCGGCCTGAGTCCTAGCCTTGAAAAAAAATCTTAGAATTCGGAGTTTCTCACATAGAACGACCTGGAAATGTTAGCAGTCGCATGGATTCCATTGTTGCGTGGTGTTGGCATTATGACTAATGTGTTGTCCTGATGGAAATCTACTTGATGATGATTTGTCTTTTGATGGAAACCTACTTGATGAAGATGTCAACATGATGTGTCTAAATGTGCCAGAGATTTTTGACAAAGGCATAGTAGATCAGAGATAGACAAATGATGGAGGGGATGTTTTGATAGGTACATGTGGATTATGTGAATCAAATTTGCGTACACATGTGGGTATAGAGAAGAAAATACCTGTACAGTTTCCGCACCATGGTATTGGCCCTCAATATTGAGAGTAGTAATGGATATTTGATCTCGTTAAGGAATACCATCACAGAAGTATGGTTTTGACCTCTGGTATTAGTTAAGGCCTAAGCTATATAAGGAGATGAAAATAAAAGTTCTTAGGGTGTGCAAATGACAAATATTTTGTGAATCGTTAGATATTAAGAAAGTGTGCATGTAATGGGATACTAATGAATTGTTTGATTGGAAACTATGTATGCACTCGGGAATTTGATGATGGATCAGACCTAATAGATCTGAAATGAATATAGTGATAATGGATTGGTTTGATCTATGATATTATGTCTGAGGTATTTTTTATTGTGTATACTGTGAGATGGGTTTTTTTTTAAGGTCTAATGTGCAACTAAGGTATAAGTCAATAATTTCAGATTTGTATTAGGTTTGATAACCTAAAAGTAAAATACATGTGCGGGTTTCATGCTAGTAAGTCGTGTGTCAATCCTACATTTTAGACAGATACGTACGCAAGTGTGTTTCGTGAAAAGCACGTATACACATAAAATTTGTTTGTAGAAGGAACATATATAAGCTAGCGTTTTTGTTGAATAATATGTGTGATCAGTCTAATCAGTCTTACTATTTTATGTTGTCTATAAATGAAGTCTATCTTCATGATCCGGGCTTAACTATGATGATTTGATTGATTGAAGAATGATGATGCTATTGGTTGTATGTGATTGAAGATCTGTGATGGCTCTATGATTATTTCAAAGTCATTCAGTGGTTCAAAGTATAACTCAGTGTTTGTTTCAGAATGACAGTGATTCAGTTTCTCAATTCAATGTTTTGAGATATGTAAGCAGGTATGATTCAAGGAAGTCACATATACATGCAGATTTAATAAAGTAATGTAGCATATATATTCAGATATTTTATTGATCAGGGTTTTCAATCTGTTTGGAAAGTTGATGCAGTAATCGAGTTTAGTATTGGTATTCTGATTACAGTGATTTAAATTGTTTGATTGTTTGAGAATAATATGATTTATTTGGGTATCATTTTGTTCATTCATTGGATGATTTAGTTGGTTCAATGATTAGGTGATTTGTCACATTGATTGGTTTTAGTTTTGATATTTTGTATTTGGCTTAAATGATGGTAGTGGGTCCAATATGAAAATTTGATGAAACCTGTCCTACAAGTTCTGATGTTTTGAATCAGGGGGTTGGAGCTCCCTTCTAGTAGTTGACGGAGATAAGAGAAAGTTTTATCCTTCTGTAAGTGGGTTCCTACGTGATGGTATGAGTCTGCTCCAGTATAATACTCTAATAATTATTTCATCATAATAAAAAGAACACGGAGACGAAAATAACTGTGGTTTTTTACCACATTGGGTTTCCACCTAAAAATCATGTTGTTCATATGTGTTTCTTCAGTGTGATGCTTTAATTTGTTATTACTTCACATGGTCATTGTATATCTAATGCTGATGAAGTACTAACATACTAGTTCAAGATAAAATTGACTAAAAACTAAGCTGGCTGGATATACGCTAGTTGCCTACATTAAAGTTACATACATATGTAGGTTTATTTCGGAATAGTAGAATATATAAATTAGATTAAGAAAATTAAATCAAGTTTTAAAATACTGATTCAACTTACCCCCCCCCCCCCCCCCCACCCCCCCTCTTCCCCTTTCTCTCAATATTTTTCCTAACAATTAGTATTAGATTAGGTCCTTTGGAAGAATCTTGATCACTTGAAGGAAGATTTATCAAGACGATAAATCAAGAGGGGACAACATATAATTTTCTGGAAGGTAATAACAAGAGCTTACTTATAGTTAGTTGGAGCAAATGTGTAGGGAATAGTTGAAGGATGCTATTAATATCCATCCTCCATTCCCACATATGAAGCAGAAATGAAGAAATATGAGACTAATGCAAAGGGCATCAATGCTCTATTAGGAAGCTTGGAAGAATCATAATTTTTCAAAGTTATGCAGCTAAATACGAAAAAGTATATATGGGACAAGATAATTTAAAGAAATGAAGGTAATCCCAAGGTTAAAAGTGCCAAACTTCAAACTCTTAGCTTTCAATATTAATCTCTCATAATTCACAATGATGAAAGTATCACAATTTTATTTCTTAGGGTAGATGAGATTGTGAATTCTATGAGAAATATCGGTGAAGAAATAAAAGAATCATCACTACTTGAAAATATTTTAAGATCTCTAACTCCAAAATTAGATTCAAAAGTTTCTTCCATAGAAGAAATGTAGGACTTGAAGAATATTATTGTTCAACGACTTCATGGGATTCTAACAGCCTATGAAATGAGAAAATTAGGTCCCTCAGATATCAGAGAAGTTGCATTCAAAGCTACTGAAAAAGAAAAAGAAAAGGAAGAATCAGGCTATGCATCATAAGAAGAAGAGGAAAACTTTGTAAAAAATACTCCAAGTGGGTACTAGAGGATTCAGAGGTAAGGTTTCCTTCAAGTTTATTTCTTGTGGTATATTTCGTCATTATGCTGCTAACATTCCATATAGAGAAAATCATTAGAAAGGGAAAGAAGCTTCAAAAATAAATAGGAGAAGGTTTGAAAACAATAAAAAATTTTATACACATCAAGATAATGATGGTATTTAAAAGGGAGAAGAAGGTGAGTCTGATCAATAATATCAATTACTTATGGCATTTGAAGATAAATGTATTAATGAGTAAGATGATAATTTCATGGTTGCACTAGAATAAAAGGATATATTTATTGAGGAAATAAATCATCTTAATATTTTTTTCGAAGAAGCTAAATTAGCAGAAGAAACATTTAACAAAACAAATATTAGGAAAGGAAGACCATAATGAAAATCTAGAATGTGAAATACTAAGGAAAGAACTTGAGAAAGAAAAAATTCTTAATCTTAGATTTGCAAAAGGATCTGAAATATTAGATGAGATCATCATAGTTAAAAGCTCTCCTCTTATAAATACAGGCATTGGATATAGTGAATAAACATCAACTAATGTAAATTATTCTACAGAAATAGGTAGTTATCTAACTGCATTAAAAACAAGCAGTCAGTAAAACTCCAGTCTCCAGCAAAAGCATAAATGACCAAATATTTCCCAGGCAAATTCTGCTCGGTTCAATAAAAAATAAAACAACACTAGAAGGTACTATACCCCCAATAAATTCTACTTTAATGGAAAAAATTTCGCTTCTGTCAATTTTTGGTCATAAGGCTACTCAATTTGTTTCTTACAAACTATCATGACTAGAGAAGCAAAGAAACAAAAGAATGAGATTGGGGTAAAAAACACTCTTACAATTCCTTCTCTCCTCTTCAATATGAAACTGAATTCTCTTTTTGCAATACATTTGGGCATAAAGATTCTGAATGCAAGAGAAAAGGATGATCAACACCTCAAAATGGGAAAATGGAAACAACATCTAAGGTATGGAAAAACAAGACCATCGAATCCAAGAACTATGGTCAAGATTTATATGAAGGAGATCAAGAAAACTTGAAGTATATTGACAGTGGATGCTCAAAACATATGATAGGTGATAAATATTGTTGAGTCAAATTATATGCTTATAATTTTCCAATCATGAATTTTCAACCCAGGAAGGTAAACTGATGAGATGCAGTGCAAAGTATATGCAAGCTGATTACTTCAAGTGTTAATAAATTATACACACATCAACTAATGCTTCTTTCCTATGTCAATACTTGGGAGCAATGGCTATGGAGTGGCATACATCATCCCTCTACAACACTTAGGATTGTTGATATTGATTGACATGAAAAGATAAAGATCAAACAACAATCAAGAACTCATGCTTCCTTCCTGTATAAATACTTTGCAGCAATGGCTATGGAGTGGCATATATCATCCCTCTACAACACTTAGGATTGTTGATATTGATCATGGAAAGAAAAAGATCAAACAAAAATCAACAACTCATGCTTCCTTCCCGTATCAATACTTTGTAGCAATGGCTATGGAGTGGCATATATCATCCCTCTACAACATTTGAGATTGCTGATATTGATGTAGGAAAATATAAAAGATAAATCATAATCAAGAATCCAACTTAAACAGAATGAATCCAAACATTGATCAAATGAAAAGAACTCATTAATATAAAGAATTAAATCACTTAACTAGTTAGTTTGCTGCATGAAATCCAGAAAGAAAGCACTAGCTATATACAAGAATTATTAAGGCATAAATAAAACAGGAATAAAACACACACAATATGTTGCGGGAGTTGTGAGCAAAGGGGGCCATTCCTCACTCACAACTCCTTCAAAAGTCGAAGAAGCTGCTCCGAAATATAAACATAACATAAACTATTTTATTAATCTAGAATTCACAGTCAAGTATAGTCTGATATATTGCTATCAACATAAATCTCAACCCTACCCGCTTACAAAGAGAAATAAATCTAATTTATACATTTCTCGAAGCTCATATTTGGCTTGAAAAAAGTAGATCACTACTCTAAGCCTACAGCCAATGATGCAGATAACAATTGACAAGTCTGTTAAGTCTAATCCATGACTAGAAGCAGACTTAAGAAGCAAATTCACTTCAAAACCCATGTATTTACTCGATCTGGAGATGAGTGGAACATGGTCAACCATTAATCTCATTGTAGGTAATTGAGACGGTTGTAGGAAATCAGCGTATCTGTAGGAAATCCGGAATGACTGTAGGAATCTCAGACGCATGAGTTGTCTGCAAGAATTGTGGAACTCTTCGAATCTTAGCAAATTTGTGCACGAGTTCTAGACTAGTTAGAGTAGTAATGCAATAAAGACACAGCTAGATCAAAGAATACTTGAATTTAGATAAAATGACACTTCTTATGATAATTCAACATACCTTAGGCTTATGATACCCTTTTTAGCCAAAACTAGATAACATAGCCAAACTAGGTATAATTAAAGAGCAAAAAGGGTTCAAAAATAAGGGAGGCAAGGTCTAAGATAAGTACAAAAAATGGGTAAAGTTCAGACTCAACATCTCCCCCACACCAAAACTCTTGCATGTCCCTATGCAAGAAAAACCGAGGTAGTCCCCAAACAGAAAATAAATTGTTCTACTGGGTTGCATCTACTACAGCCAAATGATCTAGTTGGGCCTAACTAGATTCCGCTTGAATTTGTTCCATGTATGCTTCGTTCTTCCTTTTTAAGTGGTCGATCTGGGCCTGCTTCTTTTTCATGATGCAGGCTACCTTCTCATGCCACTCTTCTTGTTATTTTTTCATCTTAATGCTATTTTCCTTCAGGGTCGCATTCTCTACTCTCAAGGCCCGTTCTGAGAGGGTAAGTTCCTTAGTGGTCTCTTCCAACATGTGTCGAGAACGTTTCTTTGATGGAGCCACCTCTTCCTCATGATGCCCATGTGAGGATTGGGGCACACTCAAATCCTCCTCCACTTTCACGGCTTCATTCTCACTTTCCTACAATGAAGGATCCTGAAAGGACATAGTGTCCTTGTCAATGAATGTAGTAGGGTTGACCTTCTCCTTCCCCTTGGCCTGGCCACGAGACTCCTTCGTCTTCTTGGTAAAATTTTCGGGTGGTGTCCCTTATTTTGGTATATCCTTAATGGCTAGCCAAGTAGCTTGGCCTGGCTTATTTTGTTGTATCCTTAATGGCCACTTTTCATTCTCTTCTCATTCATCAGCTTGTCTTGAAGATGGATCCCCGTTGGGATTAGAAATGTCGACCGTTGTTTGATCACACTGTGGATAATCCAGAGATGTATTCATTAAAAAATAATGATAGAATCTTGAAATCCATAATTCTTGTATATCGTCTAGTAGGGGTAGAAGGCTTCTTCTGTTGGGAGCCTTCCACAGTAGTTTCACTAGTCACCATAACTTTGTCATCCCCATCATATTCTGTCACCTTTGGTCCATTAGTTCACAGTTTCTTGTTCGGTTTCTCTGTGGGCTTTTCCTCCCTGACTCTCGAGGAGTCAAAATTTCCAACATCCACAAAATGGTTTTCGGTTAGAAATTCCTCGCATGACATTTTCTGTTTCCATAGGAATTCCATCAGAATAATCTTCACCAGCACGTGATGGTAGAGGTTTTCCTCAATGTAGGCGACCCTCTCTTTCACGGACGTGGACATTTTGATCAATGACATTTCTAAATAATAGGGAAAATTTAGGGGTTTGTCTCGAAACTGTCTGAGAAGCTTGATATGAAACAAGAATGTGAGGCCAAATCAGCCCTCACATGTAACATACTTCTACAGGAAAAATAAAAACTGATGATACTTACTCCTTAAGAACTCCCACGGAATCCCCTCACTCCAGTCGGGATTTGAGTGATCCTTTTGCAGGAAATATGCACACATTTATTTATTGAAGCGGCGATTTTTAAGCCATCACTCTCCGTATTGCGGGATCTCACATGCCTATGCCACCAAATCTTCCATCAACGTGAACTGTATGTTTCCAACCTGTGCTTTATCGCCATTCAGGTTCAGGGAAAAATATTTTGTTACTTGAGAGTTATGGCCATTGAACCTCTGGAAGAAAGGACAGAAGGAACAAGCCGAATGCGGGTTGGGGGAATATAGTCAATGGCTTATGCAAAGGTTTCGACAGTGGAAGGGACTAAATAGGAAATACAACACTTTTTCGGCAGTAGGTCGTGATCATGATTTCCACCATGATTCGACGTGCAGGACAGCCTGCGAAAGTACAACCACCATCGGCGTGATGATAATAGGTCATGAAATTAATGCCATAATCACTCACAACCACAAGGGTTACTAAAGCCTTAGTTATGCAAAATTTTAAATATTGAAGCATCATTATACCTTTACCTCGAGCATCTTATTACCAGATGTACTTTACCACTTACCTCCAACAGTCCTGTCCTCCATGACGTAGCTTTCTCTTTGCAATGATAACCTATTACATGAGACATATAATCCACGATCTTAACCAAATAATGATTGTTAGTAATTTACTACATGATTTTTATTTAATGTTCTATTTAATGATTTTTATTTTGTCTTTTTAGGAGATCTAGGTGTTGTTGTGTGTAACAGATGTTCTGCAGGAATTTAAAACTGACTGTTGAACATTCTGTAGGAATTAAACTTACAACTGTTGAAAATTCTACAGAAATACCGTTAAATATTCTTCAGGAATTGAATTGCAAATGATGAACATTCTATAGGAATTGAAACAACTATGAACATTCTTCAGAAATTCATAACTACAACTGTTGAACATCCTACAGGAATTGAAGTTGAATCTACAGGAACAACTTTCTCCACCCATAGTGTACAGTCCATTGCACATGAATGAATCTACCGATGTTGAATGTGCAATGGCCTGATTGGATTACCAGCCATTGAGGTCAACGGTTAACCAATGTGAGGTCCATCACCATTAATGAGAGTTACGACCAAGGTACCCTGATGCATCCTATCATGTGTGAATATATGAGTTGTTGTTGAACCCCCTGTAGGATCCAATAGTAAAGAAGCCATGATGATTCTCCACTACCACTGGCGAGATAGCCTGTCATTGGGGCACACAAGCTTCAAGGCATCACAAGGCTATAATCCTGCACCCAGATAATTTGTTGATGTCGATGGGCCAAAATTTTTGGAAGGAGGGCCTTAAGAAATCCCACATTAGTCTAGCACAAGCAATCCATAGATTAATTGAGAGAAAAAAATTTATTGAGAGGATAAAAAAGGATCTACTAACCAATGTTTTTAATGAGCCGAGTGGTAGTCCATGCTCTCCTTATTTTAATTTTAGAGAGTATGAAATACTGAAAAAGAAGACTCCAGGGGATTCCTTTTCCGTAAATAGTTCATTGGGCCTGGAAAAGGGATAAAACTATACCTAATAGACATTCCTATCATGGCTTATCGAGCACGAGGAGGAACATAGTGAGCTCATTATATCAGCAGGGAAATTAGGAAGAGACAGTGGTAGGAAGGATCCCTTCCCTTAACATTTCCAACTCTTTTTCCTTCTAAATTTCTTCCTCAAATTCCTCTTTAGATTGGGGTTTTTTATATAGCTTGAGTCTATGCCCATTCACCAAGAAGGTAAAATTCTCATCATCAATATTTTTAATCCGAACAGTTCTATTATCGAAAGCTTTCTCAATCTCATAGGGGCCTAGCCAATGTGTATTAAATTTCCTGTTGAATTTTTTAAATTTAGAATTATACAACAATGCCCAATCTCCCTCTTTGAATTTATTATTCTTGACGTATCTGTCGTGCCATTTAGCCCTTTGTTGTTGGATCAATTTAGTATGCTAAAAAGCATCCTGCCTAATCTTGTCTAACTCATTGAGCTGCAAGATTTTATGTTGTCGTGCTTCACCAAGGTTTATACCCAAATATGTTTCCATTCTAAAGGTTTTGATTTGAAATTCAATGGGCAGCAGAACTTGTTTTCCATACAGTAGTTCATACGGAAGGAAACCAATGCTACCCCTCCATGTAATCCGGCAAGTCCATAAGGCCTCAAGAAGTCTCTAAGACCAACCCTTCTTGTGTAATTGCACTGCCATGGTAAGGATTCTTTCTAGCATCTTGTTGGTTGATTCCACCTGCCCATTGGGTTGTGGATGATAAGGGGTGGACTTACGGTGGGTAATCTGATATTTTTGCACCATTTCCTACTTAAGCTTAGACACAAACTGAGCACCCTGATCAGTAACTATTTCCCTAGGTACTCCAAGTCTTACAAAAATATCAGAGAAAATAAAATCTTCCACTTCTTTTTCCATTGCTTTAGGTAGCGCTCTTGCCTCCACTCACTTTGTCACATAATCGGTACAGACCAAAATATAATTCTTACCTTTGGATGTAGGATTGATGGGACCTAAAAAATCAAGAGCCTAGATCTTGAATGGTTCTATAATAACCTGTGGCTGCAAAGGCATCTTATCTGATTGTACAGGTCGCCCCATTCTTTGGCAGATATCACACTTCTGAACATAATCCTTTGTATCCTTGAATATATTAGGCCAATAATAGCCTGTGTGAAGCATCTTATAAGTTATTCACTTGTCTTCAAAGTGTCCTTTAGAAGGTTCATCATGACAGACTCTCAAGATGTCATTGATCTCATCTTCTCTAACGCACCTACGGTAATCAAATCAGGTCCAGTAGAAAAGAGATCTCCCCTAATCCAAGAATAATCAACACTTTTCCTAATGATTCTCTTTTTGTTGTTAGATGAGAAGTAAGGTGGGAACTTTCCTCTAGCAAGATAATTGACCATGTCTGCAAACCAAGGTGTTTTAACAGAGATGAAAAAAAAAAATTCATCTAGAAAGTCATCATTAACAGGAACATCCTCACCTCCATGATTGAGCCTAGACAGGAATTGAACTACCTGATTTTCTTTCCCCGGTCTATCCAATACCATGATGTCAAATTCCTGCAGCAGTAACAACAACCTAGTAATTCTCCCATTAGTGATTGGTTTATTCATGAGATAATGAATAGTAGAATGATCTGTGTGCACAAAAAATTCACAACCCGTAATGTAGTGTCTAAACTTGTTAATAGCATAAATCACGGAAAGGAATTATTTTTTAGTTACCGTATAATTTAGTTCTAAAGGAGTCAAGTTTTTACTAATAAAGTAAATGGCATGAGTTACATAATCCTCCTTTTGACCCAATATTGCTCCTATGGCTGAATCAGAGTCATTAGAGGAAATATGAAAAGGAAAATTCCAATCTGGGCCTCTTAAGATAGGTGCTGAAGAAAGCTTTTCCTTGAGTTTATCAAATGCAACTTCACACTCATTATTCCAATGAAATTTAGATTCTTTGGTAAATAATTTAAACAATGGAGAGGCTACCTTTGTAAATTTTTCAACAAAGCTCCCATAGTAGCCTGCATGTCCAAGAAAACTACGAACTCCCTTTTGATTGGTTGGTGGAGGCAGCTTTACAATAACCTCAATCTTTTCTGGACCGACCTTAATTCTTGCAACAAAAACATGATGACCCGAAACAATACCTTCAATCATAATAATAAAACATCTTTCATTACTTAATGAAATGTTAGTTTCTCTACACCTCTGCAAAACATTTTCAATATTATGTAAAGATTCTTCAAAAGTATCACTCATAACTATAAAATCATCCATATAAACCTCTACGCAATCATGAAAAATATCAGAGAAGATACCAAGGACCACCCGTTGAAATGTGGCTGGTGCGTTGCATAGACCAAATGGTAATAATTTGTATGCATAGGTACCTCAGGGAGATGTAAACGTTTTTTTTTTCCTGATCCTCAGGGGCTATCCTAATCTAGTTGTATCCACTAAATTCGTCTAGGAAGGAAACATATTTTTTCCATGCTAGAGTATCAAGTACTTGGTCTATAAATGGTAAAGGGAAATGATATTTTAATATAGCTTTGTTTAGTTCCCTATAATATACACACACTCGCCATTTACCATTTTTCTCGAGGACAATGAATAGTGGGGATACCCATTGTCTATTTGAGATAAGATAGATGAATCCTACATTTAATAATTTTTGTAACTCATATTTTACAATTTCCCTTACAGCAAGGTTCATCCTCCTTTGTAGTTGTCTTACAGGCCTAGCATTTTCTTCTATGTAAATGTTATGAATGCATGTGTTTTGGTGAATTCCCCTCATATCAGTATATTCCCATGCAAATGTATCTAAGAAAAAATTCAATGTTTGAATTAATTGTTGTTCTTGTTCATGAGTTAAGGGAGAATTAATGTTCAGAGATTTTTCAGGAAAAAAAATACCTTACTCCCCCATTCAGACATTGAATATGATGGAAATGCAGATAAGAGGGTTGAATGTAATTCAGAAGCTAAACTATGTTCATAAAAATCCTGCAGATCAGTAATGGTATCTAAATTATGACTAGATTCCGTCTAAATGACGCAGGAAATCAGGATTATAAATACAACAATTTATCAAATATTCCTCAGAATTTTCATTAAGACTCATGGCTTGGGTTATTTTTAAAACTGGTTGGGTACCTTCCAAATCATTTTCTTCTTCTTCTTCAACCCAATGTGTGTTTTATGATCTCAAGAGGGGTTTAACGGGGGGATACAAGTTGATATGATTTTTTCAGCCCCATGTGTGATAGTTATGTTTCCAGATCTACACCCTACGTAGGCATCAGTCATGCCTAGCCACGGTCTCCCCAATATCAATGGGTGCCCTCCTAGGTTTTTTTTAGGTTGAAGAACATAAAAATATGCAGGGTAATCCCAAGAATCCAATGAGATGACAATGTCTTCCTAAACCCCCTCTGGCTTTACCTTAGACTTATCTTCTAGTTCTAACATGGTAGGAGTGGGTAATAAGTTAAAGGATCCTATATGAGATAAAGTATCCATGGTCATCACATTGATGGCTGCACCTAAATCAATAAAAGTGTTCTTTATGGGGTATCCATTGATGAAGGTGGTCACCACAGGGATTTCGAGATCCACATATTTTTCAGTAACAAATCCGGTAGGCATTAAACTTGCAAGCTTTCCACATACTTGAATTTTTCAAGGTTCTTTATTTTGTCTTCCTGGTTTCTTGATACATAGTTCTCTCACTATTTTGGCATATATTGGGATGTCTTTTATTTCTTGTAGTAATGTGATCTTGATGCACATGTTTCTCAGTTCAGAGACAAGATCAAATTCGGGCTATTTTGTTTTAATTTACATTTCCAACCTCACTGGAAAAGGAGGTTGGACTATATGATATGAGGAAGGTTCTCATGGCCTTCAGGTGGATAGTTTTGATGGTTCATGTGTGGTTTCCTCCTCAGGTGTTTATAAGGTATCTTCCTCTACAATATCCTCAATTCTTTTAGGCTGAGTCACCACCTTTCTCGACCTAAGGTTGATTTCCTGCAGCTGCGCAGGTAGTTCCTGCAACTCTATAGGAACAAAAATTTCTAGCAGATATGCAGGAAATTCTTGTAACACGGAGTCAAAAAATTTCTGCAGCGGATGAGGTGAAATATAGTTGGTAGGAAAAGCGAGATAAATGACCAATCAGATTTTGGGAGTAGATCAGGTGGTTTTATTATTGGGGCTAGACACTGTTTGAGCAGGAAGATGTGTGGGATGAGGTTGATTTGGTGGGGCAGTCAATTGGAGTTACTGTTGTGGTTGTATCATTTGTTGTGATGTGGGTCATGAGTAAACATTTTGAGTTGGGAAACTTTGTGTAGTAGGAGAATAATAGTTCCCTTGCCAAGGCTATTGAGTAGGCCAAGGCTACCAGGGCATTGGAACATTCCACATTTGATTTTAAGCATAAGGAAATTGAAAATTTGACTGTGACATACCTACAGGACGTGGCTTCCATGGCCTCAAAGGTTGCATTGCATAAATTGCATTGAAAAATCCTTGATCTGCTATATATGGTGCTTTAATTTCAGGAAGAGAAGGACTTTGATCAGTGGAATGCTCAACCTCACAAATTCAACAAACCTCGATACTATTAGATGGGAATTCCCTTAGAGCATGATTCTTCCTGCATTTGGAGCAGAACACTGCCAAGGCTTTCTCTAGTTCATCCTGTTTCTCATGTCTCTTCTTAGCGTGTAAAACATATAATTGTGAAGATAAAGTGCTAAGAATATCAGTTTTAAAATTTTCAAATAAATTACCCATTTCAGCTCTAGCTACTCCAGCTCTAACAAATAATTTGACAAGCTTGGAAGAAGGATCTCTTGGTCCTCCTCCAACCTTGGAATTTACTATTGAATATATTTTACAAAACTCACATACATCATCATAACTCAACTTCGATACATCAGCTACCCCCATTAGATTTAATACCTCCAGATATTCTGGTCTGATTTCCCTAAGAAAAATGGTTCTTTTGGTTTCTTTATCCAGTTGATTTATATTGGATCTCTGCAAATTATACTGGAAACTTTCAACCAAATCTTCAAGACTCTCCCCTTCCTTTTGAGTCATCCCAAAAATATCTTCTCTGAGGTCTTTGGCCTTACAGTAGTCCTAGTACTTTCTCAGGAATACCTTCTTCATTTCATCCCAAGTTGAAATGGAGTTTGACCCCAACCCCATAAACCACCTGATAGCTGCATCCTTTAATGTAGTAGGAACCAACTTCAGCTTCTGATCATTTGAAGAATCGTTATAGATCCGACACAACACATAAAATTCGAATAGGAAGGCATTAGGATCCTCGCTATAAGTACCACGAAAATTAGGCAAGGATGAGGGAGGAATTTTTTTCATCTGACTAGCTCCACAAGTCTCCTTAATAGGAAATTAAAATATGACTAGTTTCTCCTCAGTCTCACCAGTTCCTTCTAGATGAGCCATATCAGTCGAAGAAATAGTGGGACCTTGGAAGGCTATAGATTCCTCAGAGTCAATCATATGGAACTCTGGTTCTTTAATAGGGTTCACAAGGAACTCCTCATCTGGCTGACCACTGAGCAGAGATGTTGTATTTCTTGTAATGGGAGACTTGAGATGGGAAACAATGGAAGACTTTCCAACAAAGGATTTTGCTATGGAATTGTCAATCTGCTCTAGAATACAGACCTCTTGTTCAGATTCTTCTTCCTTTATTGCCTTGTTTCTTACATACTTCCTTTTTCCTACCAGTTTATTATTAAATGAAGTGGTGCTCACACCACCACGAAAAAATGTAGGAAATATTGGACCCTATTTATCTAATATTCAGAAAAAATTAAAGCTTACCAAACAATCAGGACATGGATTTGGCGATGTCTAACCTCTCTGGGTGCGTGGGCGTTGCCCTTTGTCTTTGCACTTCGACTCCCCCAGTCCTAAAAAAAAAATCAACAAAATCAAACTAAAATACTTTTAGTATCATCCCGTAGCACCTCCCCGGCAATGGTGCCAAAACGTTGAGTCAAATTATATGCTTATAATTTTCCAATCATGAATTCTCAACCCAGGAAGGTAAAATGATGAGATGCAGTGCAAAGTATATGGAGGTTGATTACTTCAATTGTTAATAAATTATACACACATCAACTAATGCTTCTTTCCTATGTCAATACCTGGCATCAATGACTATGGAGTGGCATATATCATCCCTCTACAACACTTAGGATTGTTGATATTGATCATGAAATGATAAAGATCAAACAAAAATCAAGAACTCATGCTTCCTTCTTGTATCAATACTTTGTATAAATGTCTATGGAGTGGCATATATCATCCCTATACAACACTTAGGATTGCTAATATTAATCATGAAAAGATAAATATCAAACAAAAATCAACAACTTATGCTTCCTTCCTGTATTAATACTTTGCAACAATGGCTATGGAGTGGCATATATCATCCCTCTACAGCACTTGATTTTTCTAATATTGATTTAGGAAAAGACAAAAGATAAATCATAATCAAGAATCCAACTTAAAGAGCATGAATCCAAACATTGATCAAATGAAAAGAAATCATTAATATAAAGAATTAAATCACTTAACCAATTAACAGTTTGCTACAGGAAATGCAAAAAAGAAAGCACTAGTTGTATACAGGAATTATTAAGGCATCAATAAAATAATAATAAAACACACACACTATGTTGTGGGAGTTGTGAGAAAAGGGGGCCCTCCCTCACTCAGAACTCCTTCAAAAGTTGAAGAAGCTGCTCAGAAAGGTAAATAGAACATAAATTATTTTATTAATCTAGAATTTCATAGTCAAGTACAGTCTGATATCTTACTATCAAAAGAAATCTCAACCCAACCCCCTTACAAAGGGGAATGCATCTAATTTATACATTTCTCGAAGCTCATATTTGGCTTGAACAAAGTAGATCACTATTCTAAGCTTACATCCAATGATACAGATACAAATTGACAAGTTTGTTAAGTCTAATCCATGACTAGAAGCATGGACTAGACGATTTCTGTTAGGCGGCTGAAGCTATTTCTCCATGTGGGCACAAGAGAAGATATGGAGGTTTGATTGGTTGCAAAAGAGGATTCGGAACAATGAATAGGAAAACTTCTATATGCAGCAAATTCCCTTAAAAAACCATGTCTTTACTCGATCTAGAGATGAGTGGAACATGGTCAACCATTAATCTCACTGCTGGTAATTGAGATGGTTTCAGGAAATCAGCGTATCTGCAGGAAATATGGAACATATGCAGGAATCTCGGTTGCATGAGCTGTCTACAAGAATTGCGAAACTGTTCGAATTTTAGCAAATCTGCGCATGAGTTCTAGACTATTTATAGTAGTAATGCAACAAAGAAATAGCTAGATAAAATAATACTCAAATTTAGATAAAATGACACTTCTTATGATACTTCAACATACCTTAGGCTTATGATACCCTTTTTAGCCAAAACTAGATACCGTAGCCAAACTAGGTATAATTAAAGAGCGGAAAGGGTTCAAAAATAAGGGAGGCAAGGTCGAAGATAGGTATAAAAAATGGGAAAATTTCAGACTCAACAAAGATAAGTTTATGTATTTTAATGAAATGAAGAAAGAAAATAATGTAAGCTTTGGAAATAATTCACCTGTTGCTATCAAAGGAGGATGAACTATTTTTATAAAAGAAAAAGTTAAAGTTGGAAGTGTTTTGTTTTTTTATGGACTTAAGAATAACTTGTTAAGTGTTATTCATATATGTGACCAAGGGAATGAAGTTGTTTTTAGATCAAAAAATTGTGTCATTCAAAATCTCGATACAATAAAAACCATAATAGAAGCAACAAGAACTCCAGGTAGTGCCTATGCCTTGGAAGGTGGTCTAAAACAATGTTACTTAAGAAAAGCAGAAGAAAGTTGAGTGTTGCACAAAATATTTGGAAATCTAAGCTTTACTAAAATACATAAGTCAAGAAAGCTAGGAGCAGTTTGTGATTTTCCTAAAATCTCTCTACCAAAAAGTACTATATGAAAATCATGTCAATTCGGTAAGCAAACCAAGGTACAATTCAATCCCAAATAAGGTTCCACAAGTAAGACACTTGAAATTATTCACACTGATTTGCATAGGCCAATGAGGAAAAGGTCAAATAGAGGTGAACAATATTTCATCTTATTTATTGATGACTTTACTAGAATGTGCTGGATTTTTTTATTAAAACATAAAGATGAAGCATTTGATAAATTTAAAATCTTCAAAGATTTAGAAAAGAACGAGTTAGACTTAAAAATAAAATGTCTTAGATCTGACAGGGGAGGAGAATGCGTATCGGAGGATTTTTTCAACTTTTTTGAACATGGAATCAAGAGGCAATTCTCTATAGCTAAGACTCCTCAACAAAATCATGTGGCAGAAATAATGAACAAAAAAATTCAAAAAATTGCACGTGTCATGCTTCTTGAGTCTGGGACACCTCATACCTTCTGGGGAAAAGCAGCACATACAACAGTAACTATTTTGAAAAAATTTCATATCCGTGTAAACATTGATAAAACTCCTCTTTAACTTTGGTTCAGTGAGCCTCCAAGAGTTAAGAATTTTAGATTTTTTGGAAGTAAATGTTACATAAATAATAATAATGATAAGCTTGGAAATTTTGAAGCTATAGAAGATGAAGGAATTCTACTTGGTTACTCATCTAGAATTAAAGGGTACAAATGCTACAGTAAAAAACTCCAAAATATCGTTGAATGTATTGATGTTGTAATTGACGAAGCATGCACAAGTTACAAAAGTGAAACATCAATAGATGATGAATATATTTCCACAAAAAAACAAAGGATGTAAAGGAATAAATATGTGAAGCATCAGAAGAAGGAATTAACGACATTGAAACATTAGAAAATACTCCATCCAGGTATGTTCAGAAAAACCATCGAGAATCTCAAATCCTAGGTGAAAACCAAGTTAGAGTACAATCTAGAAGATTCTTTGTTGGGACTCCTAGTTATATCATCCTTAATATCCACGATTGAAAAACAAAACATAAATCAAGCAAGCAAATATGCATGTTGGGTTAAGGCTATGAATGAAGAACTTGACCAAAGAGAAAATAATCATACATGGGAATTAATACCTAGACCTCATGATAAGAATGTTATTGGGACAAAATAGGTATTCAAAGAGAAATTGAACGAGAGTGGAGAAGTAATTAGAAATAAAGAAATACTCGTTTGCAAAGGCTATGCTCAATGAGAAGGAATAGAATTTGAAGAAACATTTGCACCTTGCCAAAATTGAAGCCATAATGAATTTTCTTGCCTTATTAAGCTTTCATCATTTTAAAGTCTATCAAATCGATGTTAAATCTGCATTTTTAAATGGGAACCTAGAAGAAGAAGTCTATGTTGAAAAACTTGAATGGTTCATTCTAGGAAATGATGAAAAAATTGTTTGCAGACTCAAGAAAGAATTATATGGGATAAAAAAATCCCTTCGTGCATGGCATTATTGCCTTTAAATGTATCTTCAACAACAAGGCTTCACTAAGGGGTCTATAGATAGAAGCCTATATATAAAGGTGGATGATGGTAAACTTTTAACTGTTGTTGTTTATGTGGATGACATTATCTTTGGTAGCAATGGAGAATCCATGAGTCAATGGTTTTCTTCTGTCATGGAGCAAGAATTTCAAATGTATTTACTTGGTGAAGAAACATACTTTCTTAGTTTACAAGTACATCAAGCAAAGAATGGCATCTTTCTCTCACAAATAAAGTACCTCAAGCAGATTTTGAAGAAATATTGAATGGAATAATGCAAATAGGTATGCACACCAATGGTGATGGGATGTAGTCTTAGTTCGCATGATGATTCTCCCACAATCAATCAACTAGAATACAAATCTATGATCATAAGTATACCTTATCTTACAAGGACTAGACCAAATATCATGCATCTAGTTGGGATTGTTGGATGATTCCAGGATAATCCAAGAGAAACTCATCTTCAAGTAGTTAAAAGAATATTCAAGTATATACAAGGCACTCAAGACTTTGGTTTATGGTATCCCAAAGATGCATATATTACTCTTCATGCTTATAGAAATGCAGATTGGGCAAGAAATTTTAATGACAAAAACACACAAGTCGAGGAGCATTTTATATGGGGCCCCACTTGGTATCATGATTCAACAAAAAACAAAGCTCAAATTCTTTATCTACTACAGAAGCAGAATATTTTGTTGCTTCATATTATTGCACACAAATTCTTTGGAGGATGGAAATATTCCACGATATTCAAATAAATTGTTCTCCACCCATTTCCATTCTATGTGATAATAAAAGTTCCATTAGTATTTTGAAAAATCCTGTTATGCGTTCCAAGACCAAACATATTCCAATTAAATATAATTTTCTAAGAGAGCAATTTCTTGAACAAAAAGGTAAACTGGAATATGTTCCCTCCAAGGAACAAGTTGATGAAATATTTACGAAACTACTTCCACGTGATGCATTTGAATATATCATACATAAGTTATGAATTTTCCTTGCTTCATCACTCTATTAATTATTCTAATCAATCCTTCAAGGTCAGGGGGAGCAATGTATATGTTTCCATGTCCCTATAATACTAGTGTATCCCCCTACTGATATTCTTAATGTATCCCCCCTTATAGTTACTATTGTGCCCATGCATTCCCCATATTTTTATTAATATTCCCCATATAAGCCCACTGTTGTTATTGTTGTGCCCTTACACTATTATTGTTATGCCGGCTAGGATTATATTCTGACCCTTTCAACTCCTATATATAGAAAGGAGGTTTTTTCATTTGTATCATAAATTAATTGTTCATCTATGTAATGTAAAGGAGGGTTCTCCCTTGAAGTGGAAAATTTTCAAGTCTTTGATCTATATTTTCTTCAACTTTTTTAGCTGGTTGTATAACATTTGGTATAAGAGCTTTGGATTCTATGGTTTTTCTTCTTCAAACAAGTCATCATGGACTTTGCGATATAATTTTTTTTCTACAAACATTTAGATATTAAAAAATAAACCCCTTTGAGCCAAAATCCCAAGGAACATTGGGTAAACATTTCAGACATTGGTTCGCAACATTTTCAGAGAGATGATCTGTGGAAGTTATGGTTTTTGCAAGCTCCATAATTTCATCTCAAACAAACGACCGATGGAAAATCATCATAACTTTCGTTTTAGGCATCGGATTTGAATTATTTAAAAGGTGCACGAAATTTCACAGACTTTAGTTTCCTTTGTATTTATTTCAGAGCTGAAGGACAAAAAAGTGACACGTGGCACACCGTCCAAGTTCGCTCTACTGAACTAGTCCATGATTAGGTCATTGTGGGAGATTGGGCATAACTTTGTCTTGAATAATACAAAGTAGGTCTGACCTATTTCATTGGAAAGAGAACTCAGGGATACTATAGAACCAAATTTCATATCTTGAAGATCCAAAATCACATAGATAAATCAAGTTCAATATAGATCTACTAAAAAGCAATAAAAATGAGTGTATTTGTTTTTTTTTTAAATTGCATAACTTTTGTTTGAAAAAGAAGTTGAAGTGATTCCAATGGAATATTGAATCATAGATATAATTATTGGTTCTAAAATTCTGCCAAAAAATATTTCTACATCCATCAAGCCCTCAGAAAACTCTACTATGATGCATCAAGAGGAAGAATTCCAGCACGATATATCAAAATTACAAGACCAAGTGTAACAAATCCTCTCACACAAAGAAAAACCAAAGATGAAATACAAGGT
The DNA here is from genome assembly GCA_034641835.2 of Pinus albicaulis. NCBI lineage: Eukaryota > Viridiplantae > Streptophyta > Pinopsida > Pinales > Pinaceae > Pinus > Pinus albicaulis. Next base: position 1,265,889,110 of record CM076577.1, read on the forward strand.
GACATGGATAGTTTAAAAGGAAATATGGATGGTTTGAAAGTAGGCATGGAAGCTAATATGGATGGTATAGAAGAAAAAATTGAAGGTTTAAAGGAAGGTTTCACAAAATTGCTACAAGAAAAGCTTCCTAATGGTGAAAAGGTAGTATAATAAACTCATGATGAGAACAAAATAAGAAATGTTATTCATGATTTAATAGAGTCTAACGTTGGATCGAAAACCTACCATATTCCAAAGATCGATATAAGGAAGTTTGATGAAAAGGATCCTATAACATGGATACTACAAATGGAGCAGTACTTTGAGCTCCATAATGTGCAACCCACACAAACGGTACGCATTGCAACTTTATATTTAGAACAAAATTAGTGTGTATTGTATCGATGTCTATGTTCTCGTAAACCACTTTTCACTTAGTCAATTTTTATGAAGGAAATGATAGCACATTATGATGATACAAAGAGAAACACCTTCTTTAGCCAATTGATAAATCTAAAAAAAAAGTGTTAAATGATGGAGCAGATTGAGGAATTCCAGAAATTGAATATAAGGGTAAAATATATGCTAGAGGAACATAGGATTGATGTATTCATAGGGATTTTAAAGAATATCATACAACATGATGTTCACCTTTGGGAACCTAATACATTGGAGAAGGCATTTAGGTTCGCAAGAAAAATTGAAAGAAAAATTATGGCAACAAGGAAGCCTACCACTCACAATTATAAATATGGAACCGTTGCTACTCCTAGCCATCCACAACCTACAAGGTTGATGCCACAACAATTTGAAGAAAAAAGAGAAAAATGGATCTGTTACAGTTGTGATATAAAATACACTAAAGGTCATAAGTGTGATGAGAAGAAATTATTTTACATAGATTGTGAAGAGGAGAAAGAAAAGGAACAAGAAACTTCAAAAGAAGAGGATATGCACCAGGAACCGCTCTTAGAGAAAGAAGATATGAATCCGACCATATCTTTTAATGTTTTGGCTTAAGGTGTCCTTACCGAGTTTTTGATTAATTTCACAAACAACAAAACCCTCCAACTACTGGCCCTTTCGTTAGTGATCTACTCATGCAGACCAAAGTCTCACCTGAAGCAGTATTGGGGGGTGATGGAACTAGGTTTTCGCACCCTGAGGGAGATTTTGATGTGGCAGATCTTAATCCTTCTTGACATATCTAACACTTCACAGAAACAAGATCTACTTGCAAATAAACCCTTAAATATTAAAGCATTTTTTCATGACCAGATAATAATAAACAGAATTATCCCTTGCACATTCACAGATCATGACAGAATTAACCCTTAATTCAATATAGACTTGCATAGAACATATCACTATACCTAATTGAGATCTAACAGTTAAAAAGGAATAATACTTTCTCATAGATGAAATCCAATTCAACATATCATTTACTGATATAAATATGCATTCAATAGCATAGATCCAGATCTCGAATCGTAGTAAGAAACAAATAACATACATAGCAAATATAAGACAGTTAACCACATAAATCATATAAAATTCCGAGTTCACCAAAATCTCCTTCTTTATTAAGATATTTTCAATTTAGTACAATCTTTCCACCTGCGCACACAGAAGCAAGGTCCTTGCACACAACTAAGTACTAGCACATAGCCAGCGGGAGCCTTTCTACCCAGCCAAAACCGAGATCAAAAATTTAAACACACTACATTCAAGATAAAAAATATATCTATCCTTCTAGATTCTTAGATATTTATATCTTTCCAAACACACACATACCATGGTATCAAACGATGGTTTGAGACTCATGGTTTTCCTTTTTTTTCTGTTACAATAATTAGGGAACTTTGACCCACCCCAAAGCCCCTTGACATCTGCACGCAGCGTGTACAAACAAAAAATTAACCAAAAATACTCAAAATTTCTTTACCCCACGGGACCCGACTCTAACGGGCCCCCAACACAATCTAGTGACTCGTCTTGAGTACCTCTGGTCCAGCTGCCTACATTTTGTCTTTGAGCGCCTGCACATAAATTTCAAATGGAAAGAGGACTTCAATACTTTGTGCTACAATGCCCTACGCTTCTTCAACCAATTTTTCTGTGGTTGGTCCTTCGGTGGCCAAGCTGATGTTTCTCTGGGTCTGTCGTAGATTTTTGAGGGCTCCATCAATGGTTTACAAGAGCTGAAAGTCCTCATCTGCCCATGGCTTCATTCATTCATCCAAAAAGTGATCTCATCGGTGCAGTGTGTCGATTTCCATCTAAATTGCATGGCTCTCCTACAATCTAGAGAATCTTTGGGTTGGCACGAGGGTCGGCGCAACGACCCAAATTTCATCAAAATGCTGTTGTTTGGCCCTCAACTTTTCTATTAGCTGCCGGATGATAGGGTCACCTTGGACAGATGTTCAAAATCCCATGGCTTCTTCAAAAATATTACTGCAAGAATGCACGACATCGGTGATTCTAACAACTCATTCCTGTAAGACTGCAGCGCGCTATGTGCACACATTCGAAAGAATCTATGGTTGCAACTTTATCTAGAGGCCTGTGATATTTTATTCGATATCAAAATCGACTATTGGTCTATCTGAATGTGAGGCCTTCAACTCAACTACCAATTTTTCTAATTTAATTGTAGGTGCAACGGTGGTATGTACTATGACTTGAAGGAGGTCATTGTAAAACTGGTTGATCATGAATTCCAACTCAGTGTGATGATCTTTAACAACCTGACAAGCCTCTTCTGCATTCCATTGTCCCTTCTGCATCGTAATCACCTATTTTTTATTCTTTTCAACAACCTTTGAGGCGTGGAACTCCCAGTACTATAGCTCGTTCACTATCATAGTATACATTGCATGTAGTTTTCTACCAGGGAGCATGGCCAAGTCAATGCCTACGACAGTGTAGGCCTACACATTGGCGCACAGCTTGGGGTGTTCAACTATAACTGTAGGTCCTGGAACATGAAATACCCACCTGCCTGTAGGTAATGGTACAATAGTAGAAAGAGGTTGCGTGCTCACCTTTCCTACACTCGTTTGTTGTATGCTTGCTTGATGCAGGCTTGCTTGCTACATGCTCTCTTGGATCGCAGTCGTTTTCACATGGAGCTCCTTGAGACAGTGCTACACATCCTACAAGACCGATCTATATTGAGACTACACATTAGTCCAGATATCATCAGTGGCAACTTTGAATGTGTTTTCAATTCCGTTAAGTTCATCTTCTGTAAGGCTCAGGGCCTTTGTCCATTTTTGGTTTGATCCCTTCCTCTTTTCGCATGGGCCTGCAGAGGTATAATATTCTCTCTTAGTTCCTTTTGGTTAACTTGTATGTTTCAATGGTGCCCCAACACTGTCACCTTATTTATCCTTCATTTCCTTATCCAAGTCAATGGTTTCACCTGTTGTGGTTGGCTTTGTCTCTTTCTCTGCATCCTTATCCTTCTGATGGGTATCCTTGGGCGTGCGCGGCTTTGTAGGAGCTTTCAGGGGTACTGAAGATGAGGCACCAACAGTTGTGCATGCTTCTAACCATAAGGATGGCCATTTTTTCATAACACATGCAAGGTCACCCTCCGTACATACCAAACACGTTCAACATCTTCCTTCGCGCCCATGTGAATATTGTGAAAGGTGGTTTTGAAGTGCACAATATTCTTGTACTGCTCGTACAATGTTAGTGACAATCACAGCTTGGACTGCATTACTTGAAACAACTCAGATTCAAATAGCACCTAGAATATTTTGTTTTTAGTGATTATGGAAGGAAGCTTGGAGTTCCACACCGTCGCATATCGTGGAGCTTCGCAAAGATCAAGCTCAATATCTGGGAATTGGGCCTCAGTTGGCATCCTCCAACCATTCAACACCATTAGTAGCAACAACCAAGCATAATAAACATGCTTTCCCTCCTCCTGTACCTTGGTTACATTCATCAAAACCTTTGCACATATATACTTTATCCAATTATATTTTACCCCTTTCTCACATTTCCTAGCTAAACCAATCACATGGGCCAGAAATTCTTTTGGCCAACATTTCCTCATCAATACCTTATATTTTTCCTTAATTGTTTCTGTAAAAAGACCTAGGACGACCCCCTCAGAATGCCAGAAGAGACCTATGGCCGAGACACCCGATGTAATTGTGGAAAAATATGTTTTCAAGGATGTAGATCTAATATCATGGCTTCCAAATTATGTGGTGCCACACAAAGCATATGTGAAGATTTCAAGGCACCTACATAAGGTTCAGTCTTATATCATTTCTGCGTAGATTCCTGAAGATGTGCTAACTGAGCGGGATATGTTTTCAAAAATCCACCTGCTAAAGATGGAAGACTGGGAGGTGGCTGACCATGATAAGTTCCCCGAGCTCGCACCCTCAATGTAATTAGAGCTGATCACCTATGATGAAGGGGTGATCAAGGCGGAGCCAAAGACTTGAGAGTTGGGACTACTAAATTTGCTGAACATCCCACACTTTGGGTGAAACGTGATAAATGATATTTGTGTGCACTAGTTGATATCCTTGGTGCACGATGATTATTTGTGGCTAGCAGAGCCAATTTGAATTAATGTAGATTTGATGCATCGTATCTCAAACCTGCCCTGTCAGAGAGAGGACCCTGCGGTGGACTTTGGAAGATTGTCCGTTCTTATATTTATGCGGCTGGGGCGCAGGTGCAAGGGTTTTGACGTCCTTCATAGGTGGTTCATTGACCTGCATCGCAGATGGGGTAATTTTGGTAGCATTCATACTTGGGGAATCAAATAACCTAACACATGATGTCACAACATCTCGTAGATAAGTGGGTTTATTCCAGACATATGCTTCAGAAAACACAACAATATAAATGTGCACAAATCACATGGAAGGAAAAGGGAACTAATGTGACCCTTCCTGTCATATTTATAGCTTTGGCACGGCTTAAATTGTCTCATGTGCATTGATGTAGCCTCATAAATGATAAAATGGCTCCAAATATGGCATAATCTCATTATTAAATGTAGTTTAGCCACTCCTCCAAATGGTAATAATGTTGTCTTCTCCAGATTATCTGTTCCAATGGTTATAACTGGCACCTCTGCTACTATTTCAACCTCCTAGCATAGCTTCTCTGCATCTTCCATCCTTGTCGTGGAGACCCTATTCTCCAATGCTTGACAGATTGCTTTACAATCCTGCACCCTATTGAAAATGTCTGGGGAGCTAAGATGCTCTTTCGGCCATACAGTCATTTGGCGTGTACAGGGATAGGGTAATCCTTGTATGGTTTCCACTAACTTCCATTCACAAATCCAGGAAGGATTTCACCCCTTAAGGCAACCATACGTAGCACACCTCCTTCCATACTCTCCTTGGAAACATAAGGTTCGAGCCAATGAGTTTTGAACTTTCCTGGGTGGCACACAAACTCGCTGTCATATAGAAAAATAAATCATCTTCCTTGAAAATATTTTGTCTCATGTGCTAGCCATGCTAAGATTTTGGTTGAAACCAACAATGAATCTATCTTCCTCCAACACAACTAGCTATGATAGTCGATCTTCCATACTATCTTGATCAACCATGTTAGTGACTGCTGGAATGCGCAGACTAGGTATGATGTAATCCATTGGCATAAAAACTTCATGTCCAAATACCAACCTGAATGGGATCTCTGCGGTCAATTTCTTGCAGGTAGTTCGATATGCCCAAAGAACTGCAGGTAAATACACATCCAAATCATTTCGATTAGCATTGCAGACCTTTGTGAGCACATTCTCCAAAATATTTAAAGACATCTACTGTGCCATTTTATTTTGGATGATGTGGTGTACTCTTCTAATTTTTTATCTTAAACTCCATTGTCAATGCTTGGATAGTATCATTCAAAAAGTGTGTACCTTTGTCACTCATCAAGATTCCAAGGCACCCAAACCTCATAAATATATTCTCAAAAATGAAGTGCATAGTTTTCTCTGCACTCTAGTCTTTCAGAGGCTTCACTTTTACCCACTTGGTAAAATAATCCGTTGTGGTAATGATATAGCTCGCGCTAGTCTTCTTTTTCGGGAGGGTTGATCGGTCCTATAAAGTCAATGGCCCACTTATCAAAAGCCTACAAAGCCACTTGTGGTTGAAGTGGAATTTCATCTCTGCGTGATGGTTTCCCTATTCTCAAGGACACATCATGAGTGTGACAATATTATTTTTCATCATTGTGTACTGAAGGCACCACAACCCAACCCAAAACAATTTCTGTGTAGTTGGTTTTCCTGCATAGTGACCTCCTACAACCCATGCATGTGCTTCAACTAGGATGTTCTGTATTTCAAACTCCGTCACATAGCATCTCAATATCTCATCGTCACCCATATTATACAACTGGCTTTAAATAAAATTAAATTCAGTTGCATGCAATACTAGTTCTTTCTTCTTCTTAACTGGATAATATCTGCGAAGTGGTCATCGACTAGTTTAATGGAAAATAGTTGTGTGTTTGGTAATCCCTCCTACAAACTAGTTGGCTCCTCTCCACTTTCGATGTGTGATAGGTGATTTGGACCAACATTCAACCTCCCTGGCTTGAGGATAAGCTCAAAATCATACTCCTGAAATAAAAAGAACCATCGACAAATATTCTCCCCCAACACAGGCTTATTGACCTGGTACTTCAAAGCCGAGTGGTCCGTAAACATCTTAAAATGTCCTCAAAGAAAATAGTGACAAAATTTATGTGGCACATAGACCATAACTAATAATTCTCTCTCTTTTTTCGATTATTTGCGCCCAGCACTTGAAAATTTCATGCTTGCAAATGAAATTGGATGATCAATATCTCCAGCTCCTGGCTGTGCGATTATAACGCCTAAAACAATACAAGAAACCTCCACATGTACATGGAATTCCTTTGTCCAGTCTCAGAATACCAATATAGGAGTAGTTACAATTTTCTCCTTAAGTATCTCAAAACTCTTCTCACAATCCTCAACCTAGCAAAAAGAGGCATCCTTCTTAAAAAAAAATTCCATCAGTGTAGTAATCAATGCATAGCCTTGAATAAATTTTCTGTAATAGCTAGTATGTCCCAAAATTGACCGCAACTGCTTCACATTTCTGGGTGCCTCCAAGTTGAAAATAATAACAATCTTAGCGGGATCAGCATCAACCCTTGTTGACAGAGAATATGACCTAGAAAAATCCCAAAAGGGACATGTTGGGGTTCCCATGTTTTGGCCAGGTTGACAGAGACCAAAAGATGAGACAACATAGAACCACTTTGGGACTTTAGGATCTAGCCCTCCTAGGTCCAAAGAGGGATCTCTCTATGATAGTCAAAGGTTTATGTCTTTGAAGCTCGAATGTTAAGGTTCTAGGCTAGTTATATGCATAGGGTTATTTGTTTGATTGTTTATGTTTGGTTGTTGGGAATCAGGAAATAAGGGTCCAATATAAGACAAGGGTGAGCAGAGAGGAAACTAGACAAAGATAGCTAACTCAGGGAACATCAAAGCCAATGGGAAATGGAGTCAAGAAAGGGTTTACTTGTGTTCAATGTGCAAGCTTTCAGTTGGGCTAGTCATCTAGAGCATTTGGATCTTAAAGATCGTTGATGGAATGGAACATTAAGGACTGAGAATGAGTGAAGGGGAACCAACCAATTTTGGTTATAGATCAGGTCAGAGGTCATTTAACTCCAGACCTGCTTGGACAAACCGGAGGCAAGAAAAGGGATCTTAGAAAGGCTTAATGAGATGGAAGGATCCTAGTGAGGCAGAGATAGGGTTCTAGACCTCCCAGTGTTCTCAACTCATCTAACTAAATCCTAATAAGAACATATAAACATAGATTCCATTAATCCATACATCAGAGAGCAGGCAATGACATCCACTACACTGGTTAGATAAATCGAAATCAATATTCATATACACATATAAGCAGAAAACATAAAGGCTGGGAGAGCAGCAGCATAAGGTACCTATCAAGGGTAAGTCTTATGAAAAAATTCTAATGCGAGCCTGAAGAAACATAATGAAATGAAAGAAAGCCAATCACAAATACAGAGAAAGAAAAACATCACCAGCTGCTTTAGATCAGGATCCAAAGAAACATGCTTGTCATATTAAAAACAACACCAATCAGGTACATCATTTCCCACATCTTGAACATTCAGCCTAAATACATCAAATCTTAGTCTATCTTACAATATTACACAGAGAACTTGTCTCAAGAGGAGAGAGCTTCCATTCTACTGATATCTAATCAACAACCAACCCATTTACAATAGTTTCCCTCTGTGCTTTATAGCAGATGATGAACAGAAGTTTGACTGAAGTGGTAGGTGAATACTAAACGTAACATTAAACACAAAATGAATGCAGGGCCGAAACCCATTCTGTTTGTTTGCTGCGTATTTAATCTCTAACACTTCCCTCATGGAAGGTAATCTTCTCCAGGTATGATCTTGATAGATTTCGGTTGTCGTACCCTTGGTGTTTTGAACAAAAATGAACTAATCTAATGATAAGTCTGCCATATAAATGCTCTGGTGGTCTTGAACTGCAGTTAGGGTGGAAATTCATTCAGGGACACTGTGCATAATAAAAGCTGTATCGACGCTCTGTACTTGATGAAGAAAAACATTCTGCTGATAAATGAACCCTGAAGTTACCTTTAACTGTGTGCAGGATCTTCAAACTGGTGCTTTGCCTCTTAAACCACTGATTCCAGGCTTAAACTCTTCATTACCGAGCCTTAATCTCCTTTGCGCTGCACTGCAACACCTTGCCGCTCCATTTTTGCTTCTGAGAGGTTAGCTCATGTTTTAATGGCGCTGGGAGATTTTAGAGTTTGGATTCTGCCTTTCATTAATGCAAGTCCTGTTCTTACCTTCTCGGGTCGTTTTTATATAAATTCCGCCACTGAAGAAGATCTTCTTGGTTTTCTTGTCGTTGTGCAGAAGATGTGAATTATGGTGGTCAATTACCATTGACAATCCTGCAAAACACGAAAGCTGTGGAGAAAACAATGGATAGAGGTGGTGGACACGTCGGAAATGACGATGATGGACGTATGTTGGATGTGGACGGGGATGAGGACTTCGGAGGCGACAATGGAAGAAGAGACGACACAGTGGAGAATGCATGGGAGAACGTCGGGGCTGATGTTTGAATGGAAAAAACAAAAACCTTTGACCTTGGAACGAACATATATGAACGGATGGGCAACTGTACGGTGAGACACGTGGAATTACAACGTGGCAGGTGGACAGATCTGGGTCGTTGATCGCGGAGGAGATCAACGGCGAGGGCGACATACGGTGGGCCATCGGGCACGGCAGAGGTGATTTAACCCATGTGCTGCTTCGTTGATTGATGGCCATCGGATGGGCGTCTGGAGATCGAACGGTTGACAGCGATTTCGCTGGGCGACTAGAGCCGAACGATAATGCGCAGGGAGAAAGTGGTTTTGGAGTCGTACAGGGGACACGCGGCAGACGGCCAGTGGAATCGCTGTGATTTTAGAAATACCGCCTGCTGCCCAAAGGCGATGCGATAAAAATAGCCGGGTTTGAACAGTGCGCGGGGACGGAAGTGGGGACCACTCATTGGGCAGACTCCGCACCGTCGGATCAATTTTAAATGGACGGTGGAGATGAAAGCAGGGGACTTTATAATAAAAATCTTATTATAAAGTTTCATGGTTTATGGGAAGCACCTTTGGGGACAATGCTTAGGTCACGACGCTAGGTTACGTGATAGAAAGGGGGTGCGAGGCTTAGAAGAAAAGGGGCTAGGCTTTATATAGTCAGAAAGTGGGTTTTAAAGCCATTTTAAATGGAATTAAAGGCTAGAAGGGGTAACGGTAGGGAGACAGAGGGGGATTTGGGGACAACAAAGGGTGCAGGGATTTTAGAGGGGATTTTGGAGGGTTTATAGGGAAAGTAGAGGGGGACAATAACACTTTGACAGAAGGAGAAAAAAGGGAAAAGGGACATTTTGCAGGGGTACAAAGGGAAAATGAAGGCTTTGAGCTAGGGAAACAGCAGAGGGGATTTGTATAAGGTAAAGCACATAGAGACCTCAAGGATGATGTGTCTTCAAGGGAGATGCATTCCTTGAAGGTCTCCAAATGACATAGCCCCCCAGCGTGCTTGTCAAGAATTTCATAAGGGGGCTAACAGTGGCTCCACATGGGGATGGCCTTTCTTCAATTTTAAGCTGCCATAATATGATAGAAACATCAGCAGAAATATTTCCCAACCAATCTACCTACCCAAACTACAGTCCTAACAATTTCCCTTTGGGTGCATTTGAGCTAGCAGACCCTTTACATTTTATTTGCAAAACAAAAACAAACCTATCCTAAATCTACCCTTATTGCTCCACGAGACCAGATTAGACTGTTGGTCTCATATATTTCTCTACCTACACTACTACCTGCCAGGATTAGACTGTCTAGCAGGTTTCTTCTCCTATATTCTAAGAAGGAAATTGAAAAATAGCCAAGCCAGGAATAAACTGTCTGACTTGCTGTGAAGGGAAACAAAACTTTGCAGGCTTGAAATTTGAAATTTTTAAGTATCCTTCTCTGTTTGTGACTCAGATTTTGAGCATATTAGAGTCACCCTTTCTTTGATTTCAACTCTGGTTTTGGGCATATCAGAGCTAATTCTTCCTTTCACTAATGGTCCAGATTTTGAGCATATTAGGACTAGCTACTCTGCTCCCTTTGGCTCATATTTTGATCATGTTTGAGCCACTCTTTGCATTTCGGAGGTCCATGTTTTGCGCATGTCTGAACCTTTCCTTTGCTATTTTTTGGAAACATTTTCTCGATTTTCTTGAAATTAGAACTGCAATGGTATGTACAATGGAAATGGAACTGGAAATGGAAAATCAGCAGAAATAGTGTTTGAGCATCCTGCCATTGACAGGACCCCCAAACAGCTCTGTACCATCAAGTTCTTGTAATAAAAATGCATTAGGACCCACTGTGGCCTAGATGATAAATGGACCTTGCCATAAGCTGTCAAACTTGCCATATTTACCTTTGTCCTCTCTTCTTGAGTCCCACTTCAGAACCTTGTCACCAACCTTGAAATCTAAAGCTTTGGCCCTTTTGTCAAATAGCCTTTTTATGTTGTCCTAAACTTTTGCTGCTCTGTTGTAAACCTGATCCTTGGTTTGCTGCAGATGGATTGTTTCATTCATTCTCCTTATCATGCTGTCTTCCTTTGATTGGATCTCCTGGACCAGTTTGATCACGGGAATTCCAAGGCTTGTAGGGAATACTACCTCAGTTCCATAAACCAGATGGAATGGTGACATGCCTATAGATTTCTTTGTGGTGAGCCTGTCAGCCCACAAGGCATGTATCAAATTTTTATGCCACGACTTTTTGTTCTCTTCCAGCAGCTTCTTAATGATTGTGACCAGGATTTTGTTAGATGATTCAGCCAATCCATTACCCTGGGGGTAATAGGAAGTTGAATGACCAAGCGTGATACGGTACCTGTGACAAGACTCAACCATTTTCTTACATCCGAAGGCAGCAGCATTGTCAGTGATTATTTTCCTTGGACAGCCAAACCGAGATAGAGTGAAGTCTTCTATGAACCTAATGATAACAGAATCAGTGGCATTCCTAGTGGGTATGGCTTCTATCCATTTAGTGAAGTAATCTGTGGCAGTCAGGATCCACTTGTGTTGTCCAGAAGAGGCTGGGTGAATCTCCCCTATGAAGTCTAAACCCCATTGAAGAAAGGGACCTTGAACATTGATGGGTTGTAGGGGAAGGGGGAGGATTTTTCTTTTACCTTCAAAGATTTGACATTTGTGGCAAGTGGTTATCATTTTATGGACATCATTAAATAGTCTAGGCCAATAATAACGAGCCCTGAGTATCTTATTTTTAGTGGCTTTCCAACTCAGGTGGCCTCCACACTCTCCATCATGAAACTCCTGTTTAAGCCCTTCAGCTTAAGGTTCAGATAGACATTTCAGTAATAGGCCATTTGGATTTTTCCAGTATAGATTCTCATTCAAAATGCAGTAATTTCTAGCCTTGAGTTTTATGAATCTGGCCTTGGTTTTGGACAATTCCAGAGGGGCATTGAGGTTGGTGAGCACGTAAAGGATATCAGTATACCAATGAGAGTTTCTAAACTTCTCCTCAATGGTCGAATGTGGCAATCCTTCCTTCTCATATAAGGCATTTATCATGTTAATGTCAAGGGCCTGCAAGTTTGATTTGGCCATTAACTGGGCCAGGCCTTGGCCTTTGATCAGTTTGGTGGGCTTTATTTCAAGGTCGTATTCTAAGATTGTAGCAATCCATTTGCCCCTTTTCCCGTCGGGATCCTAGCAATGGTGTGAGAATGAAGAATGTACACCCTAAAGTCTTTTAAGGGCTTAATCAGGGTAAAGGCCTGCTTTTTCATGATGTTGTACTTTAAGGGTGCATCTCTTAAGGCTTTACTGAAGAAAGCTATAGGTTTTTCATTACCTTCTGAAGTTTTCTGCAGTAAAACTGCAGCCACGGTGTGTTGGGAGGCAAATGAAAGGATCAGAAAATCTTTCAAGAAATCAGGGCTAATCAGCACAGGAGCCTGCGTGAGTGCAATTTTTACAGATTCGAAATATTGTTTGGCTCCTACAGTTCATTTAATTCCTTCACCTTTCTTTAGCATGTCAGTCATAGCCCTAAGGTGCTCCGCAAGGTTGGGAATGAATCTCCTAAGGAAATTGATCTTCCCAATGAAGGACTGTAACTCCTTGATGTTTCTTGGGTGTGTGATTTGGAGTATTCCCTTAACTCTCTGTGGGTCTATCCTAATCCCTTTCTCAGATATAATGTGACCAAGAAGTTTACCTTCTTACAGCCCAAACACAATTTTCTTGGGATTTAATGACAGCCCATACCTTCTACATTTTTCAAAGACTTTCCTCAGATGTTTCAAGTTGTCTTCTTCAGTTTTAGAAAAGACAGTCAAGTCATCCAAGTAGATAACTATGAAGTGTCCTATCTCATCTGAGAAAGCAATATCCATCGCTCTCTGGAAGGTAGCTCCAGCGTTCATCAATCCAGAAGGAATTTTCACATACATGAAGGTGCCCCATGGAGTGGTAAAAGCTGTTTTGAGTTGATCTTATGAGAGTACCAGAACTTGGTTGTATCCTGAAAAACCATCAATCAGGGAGATTCTCTTAGAACCCACTACCTTCTGTAGGATATGTTCCATTCTAGGCAAAGGGTAGTTGTCTTTCAAGGAGGCTCTGTTGAGGTTTCTGAAGTCTATGCATAGTCTGATCTCTCCCGTTTTATTTCTCAAAGCCACTAAGTTTGACACCCAATCAGAAAACCTTACAAGGACTATAATGCTTGCATCATACATCTTTTTGATCTCTTTCTCAACAGCGGGAAATTGTTTTGGATTAATCCTACGGAGTTTCTGTCTAAAAGGGTTCTGATTTTCCTTCAGGGGTATCTTGTGTTGTATGATGTTGGTGTCATAGGCCTTTAAGCCCTCATAGCTCCATGCAAACACATCAATGAATTCCTTGAACAGGTCGATGTATCTTTTCTTTATGTCTGCAGGTATAGACTTAGCCAGTTTTATCATTTTGGGTCTATCTTCAGTGCCTATGTTGCATTCTTCTATATTTGATTCTGCATGTTCTATAGTGGGCTTCTTGGCTACATCATCAAAATCAAAGAGGTCCTCTAGGGGCGCCAGGCCTCTAGGTATGTTCTTTTTTTTGGCCCACAACACCTCCATTTCCTCATTTTCTGCGTTTTCACCCTTTTCGGTTGTATTTCCAGTTTCTTCAGAAAAGGTGTTTATTTCTATGTTACAGGGTGTTTCCTGTTCATCTGGGGGATCCTTACTCGGGTAGCCGTCGTCAGGTTTTGAGTCAGAATCAGAAAATTCAAACTCGTTTCTGCCCGCCAGGAAATCTTCAATCTATTTATCTCCTTCAAAGACCTGCCAATATTTTTCGTTGTCTGGCACAGTAGGCCTGAACTTGGTTTGAATGATGATTTGTTGGTCGGGGGGAGTTTTAGGATACGAACTAGCCAGGAAGGCTAATCCATTTACAATGATGTTTTGATTCCTGGGAACAAACACCAATTCATATTCCACAAAGGTTTTCAATATGTCCATAGTGTCATCCCTATATGCTCTAAGTCGGGGATGTTTAGCTGTATATTCACCATTCACTTGTTTGATTACTAACTCAGAGTCCCCTTTCACAGCTATCCTATGGGCTCCTAATTTTTTCAATAGGTTCAGACCTAGGATGAGAGCCTCATATTCTGCATTATTGTGTGTGCATTTGAAATGCAGATTCACAGCATGACTCTCTGCATGATCACTTTCTGTGTTACGTAGCCACACCCCTGCTCCAACATTTTTCCTAGTACAAGACCCATTGAAATTCATTTCCCACAGGGGTTCGCCATTATGTTGCGTTGTGGGGTTTGTACTAGGTTGTGGGTTGTCTTGTTCTTCACGTGGTGTGTTATTTTGCAGGGTGTGACTAATAGGATGACTGCGTTGTGTTTCTGGTTCATTATGAGTTTCGTTTTGATTATCCTACCCACGTTATTCTTCATTATATTCTTCTAAGGTAGCCATTATGCTAAAATCCATGGGCTCTGTGTCGTTGCTTGTATTTATGCATTCAGATTCTGACTCTCCTAAGGATTAGTCATTATAAATAATGAAAGAATCCAAGTCTGTGTGTACAGAGTATAATGGTGAATTTTCAGGTTTCTCGGGGCTACTGACTAGCAATTTCATCTGGGATTCTCTATACAGTCTTCTAAGTTGGCTAAATATAGGGATAGTGGCGTATGCACCATCCATCTGCATTGTTCCTTGCAGTTTGGCTCCCCATGATCTGGATAGGAGCATGCCATATTTGGGTGGCACGTCTGCCACCACCACATCCATGACCATACATTTAACTAGGATCTGAGTCAGGCTCACACATAGGTCTTTGATTAGGCCTAGACATTTTACTCTGCTGGAGTCAAACGAATATAGGTCTTTGTAAGGCCGTGTTATCTCTAGGCCTAACTTTTCCATCAATACCTTAGGCATTAAATTGTACGACGCTCCAGAATCATGCATGGCATTGTGGAGTATTTTTTCATGAATGTTGAGACTGATATAGAAAGGTGGAACTACCCCTTCCTGAAATTTTCCCTCAATATTTGGACCAAATAGGAGGGTAGGTTGATCATCATTCAAATTTACAGTGTCATTATTTTCCCCTAAATTCAATGCTTTCAAAATTTGGCCTTTATATACATTCTGAGTGGCCAACTCAGAGAGTGGAACAAAGATTTTGATTTTTGCAATCTCACTCTCTAAATTGAAAGTGGACTGTGTCTTGGAAATGCTTAATTCTGCTTTATTAGCCACCTTGGTGACCGAATCAGTTGGTAAATTCTCATTATGTACAGGGTTGGGAACAATTGTTTCAGGAGTACTAACTGAAGTGCTAGTACTGCTGGTTGGTTGGCTTTGTTTTTCAGTGTCTTGGTTGTCTTTTTCTTTGTGTTTACCAGAACTTTCAGCTGTTGTTTTGTTATTTGCAGCAGATGCTTTAGAGGATTTATCAGGTCTTTTCTTGATGTTTACTATTAGCCACCTATAATATTTTGTTATACCAAAAGGTGGCTAAGACTTTTTGAGCCTCCAAGGAACAAATTTTATCACTAAAAATTGTTGGCTTTTGAAGGCTCCTAGAAGGCCTCATGACTCTATCCAAAATCTTCATTACTATTTCCATTTTTATACTCAGAAATTCTACTGATTACAAAGGAGAAACTACTGCAAAAATCATCATTTTTCCCTTTTCCCACTCATAATTGACCTTCATTTTGTTTCCCCTTTCTTCATAAATTTCCTCTATTTTCATGTTCTCCTTTTCTCCCCTTCATGAAAACCCGCCTATCCAAAGTTTTAACTTAAAATGTTTTAAGTCACATGTTGAAATAATCTAATGGGTTGATCAAAAAGACCGATTGCGCAATCGAAATCAGAGAAAACAAATGGGTAGATTAAAAAGACCAGGCCCGATGGCCTGATTGCGATTGGCCCTTGTTTTAACAGGCCCCGGGCATATTACAGTTCATACAGACCAAAGGCCTCACAAACAGGTGCCCAACTATCATATATATATATGTCCCGCCCATATTATAAAACCTTTATTTTTTGTTAAAATATCGGATTTTCCTATGTTTTAAGGTTTTCCGCTGGTGCGTAAGTTGAAACAATCCCGACCGTTGATCTAGTCCTTCAATCCAACGGTCCGCGCAAAATCACATCGCAACTTTCGATCGCAACATTTGTTTACTTCACCCGATTTTCAATCCCCGATTATACTTCCCACCATCGATCTGACTTATAGATCAACGGCCATCGCTTAATCGCCTCTACCCTCCCGATCACGCAATCACATCGGAGTTTTCAATCGCATCCACTTTTTGTTCCGCCGATTGGCCTCTCCCCCAATTTGTTCTCCACCGTTGATCTCATCCTTAGATCGACGGCCTGCGCTCAATCACATCGCAAAGTTTTAATCGCATGCATTTTGTCTCACCCCCGATTGCCGATCTCCGATTGGTTGTCCATCGTTGATCTCCTCTCCGCCTTCATAGATCCAACGGTCCCCTTTCCCTCCGATCACAAGTCTTACCGCCGTTTCCAAACCCACCGATTCATTTCCCACCGCTGATATGATCCTCAGATCAACGGTCATCGCTCAATCGCTTGGACTATCCCAATCGCGCAATCGCATCGGATTTTTTCAATTGCACAATCACACTTCTTTCCTCCTTCCCCCCGATTGCGATTCCCTGATTAAATCTGGGCCGTCCACGTGTCCAGATCCAATAGTGGCACTCCTTCCTTGCCTTCTAAGCAGTTTAAGCCCAAAACGCAAGATTTCTTAATTATTTTTGTGTTTTGCAGGTATTCTAACGGTTTTCCACTGAATAATGAAGGAAAGCTAGGGACTGGGAAAGATGTTTCCTGTGCCTTCGGGCTACTAAAGAAACCATTCACGGGGTTGAATTAAATGATTTGTCAATGTTTCATGAGTGTCGATTACACGCAAAATAGCCCAGTGTGGCCCTGCACATCGACAAGACACTGTTTTATTCAAAAGAACAGTTAAAGAGTATCAGTTTTGAAAATAAAGCATGGCAGATGAATATTGAAGACATTATGATGGGGATTATGGCTAAGACGATTATCAAAAGCCTAATCCCCAACTCAAAACACAGTTTAAAGAAAACCTAAAGTGTATTATCTGACAAAAAGCCTCCACCGCCACAGCTTGAGGAGAATTGATTCCTCAGCTACCACAGAGCCACCTGTTGCCTCAAACCTTTCAAAGAAGAGGCTGAAGTTATTGAAGAAATCAGATTTTCACCTCAACGCAGCCAGGGAGTTACTTCTGCCAAGAATTAAATGCATAAAAATCTGCAGAAGTTACTCCAAACATTACACAGAGCCTCAAAGTCAAATAAAGCTCCCACTGAGCTTTGATATTTATTGTGAAACAATTAATACAGTGATCCACCTTTAAATTTCTCCCTCGAGCCCCTCAAAAGGCCGAGAAGTCTTGAACCTGTATTAAATATCCTCAGAGATCTTTTCTCAGATCACCTCCTCATCCTTCTATAAATACTACTGTAGAAGATGAGAAATGGGTTGGTTGTAGAACTTAGAAATACATTTGAGCTCAAACTTCTGATTGTAAATAGTGTTCACTGGCCCTTGGCGCTCTGCTTATGATAGATAATTTAGGCTGAATAGTGAAGATGTTTGCTGAACTGAAACATTGGACTTAAAGACTGTAACTCGTTTGACTTCAATATAAAATTTGTTTCTTGGGATCCTGGTCTATATTATTGGTGAAGTGCTTCTTTCTTTGTTAATTGTTTTCCTTCTATGTATGCCATATTGTCCATTTTCCTCTGTAAAGAACAGTTTAAACAAGGTTAGGATCTGGTGTATATCAGTAACCTTCTCTGGTTGAGAAATCTTTATCTTAATTTTTTCCTCAAGTTGGTTTATTTAAGAATGATTCAATACAGTTTAAAAAGTTAGGAATGTTGGCGTTCCCTCGTCCTTCTATTTGCTTAAACATTGTTCTTGAATGTGATTTCAATTATTTTCTATTGAAGTTAGACTAGAGAAGATATGGTTTGCCCTGATTCCTAGATTCTTTTCTCCAAAGGCAGATTTTGAAAGTTTCCCTTGGTGTTGACTAAAAGCAGACTAGGTTTAAAAGTAATTTATCTGATCTTAAGTTACACTTTGTTCCTCTTATGTGTTTTCATACTTTCTGAAGGTAATTATGTGGATTACTGGATTGTTTGTCAATTAAGCTACTTTAATACGAACTTGCCCAAGAAGTCTATGGTTAGCCCTGTCCTTGGTTGGTTTTAAACAGTTACTTAAGAGGCTTTTCTTGTTTGGACTGACTATAAATCCCTGGTGAAATTATTATCAGTTTCCACCCCTCCAACATTTTATTGTTTCCATTCCATCACTCTAATCTCAATAATCTTGTGGTATAGATGACTTGCCCCTTGGATCACACTTGATGTTGTTGTCCAATTAAAGCCCTGTTATGACTCCATAGCCCAATGGACTAAAAACCAGCGTTATATCTATCTTTTTCCATAGCTGTTCTTCCCTCTTGCAACTTCTCACCTTTGAAACTCTTTGCATTCAAGACTTTTCACCTCAAACAGTAATCAGGCTCAGCCATCAAAAAAAAAACAAAACCCTTGGCCTTCATAACTAGCCTAATATCATTACCCTAAACTTCAAAGACAAATCCATCTTTGCACTCATTGGAGAGATCCCTCTCCGGATTCAGGAGGGCTAGATCCTAGAATCCCAAAGTTGGTTGAAACGATGTTGTTTCGTAACTGACTCGTCAATCTTGCTAATAAATTGTTGGTGAGACCTAGCATTTCCCGGCAATCCACTTAGGATATTGAGTTGGTTTTTCATCTTAGTTTCCTTTAGAAATTCATACAAATCCTTTGTGAGTAAAAAGCATCTCTTTTTAAGCATTTCCAAGAAATGGTAATCATGATGAAACTTGTTTGAATCCGTGACAAACTAGGTAAACCCTAGGATTCTCTTAAGTCTTTATCTAACCTTGAAAATCAGCTGCTGGCTTAGCCACAAGAATACAATCGTCTTTGTCTCATAACCTTAGCTAAGTTTCTTTGGAATAGAGTTAGATATTCTTAGAAACCACAATAAATCGAAAAAAAAAAAAAAAAAAAAAAAATAACTCAGAAAACCGAAAAAATATCCTGGATTCGTATTTAATAAACATGGTAGTGGACCATAAAACCTTTTACCTCTAAAAAGAGCTAAAAAATTCCACTTGGCGACTCCACAATCCTGAACAGACCTTAATACTCCACTGGGAAGAACTCTTATCATTTTGGTATCATTCAAACTCAGTCAGAGGACTGCAGGATTAAAATTTGTGTAAACAGACTAGTTAACCTCTTAAAGATTGTCATACCTGGTTGAACTTGTATTTTTTATTTGGGTCTGAAAAACAGAGCATAGTGGCTCCTAGCAAGATTCACACTAGAGCCTACCTTGACCCAAACCCACCTGAGATAGTTGAAAACCCAGAAAGTATCCTTAGGAAGTCTCCTAAGATTAAAATTATCAACCCTTGAGAGCTAATTCAGTTCCTGAAAACCTTGCAGCTCTACAAGAAACACATGGTGGTGGACCATTAAACATTTTACCTCCTTAGGAGATAAAAATCCTCCACCCGACGACTCCACACTCTGAGACTCCCAGAAGACCAAATGACTCCACTGGTAGAAGACCCTAAACTCATTGACTAGACACAGTGACCTCTTTCTTGATTTACAAACATGATTCCAAGAATACAACGAAGATATGCCCCAATGAGTAGAAATCATATCCCTGGGTTTCCACATAAGATGCCCCAGGTGAATTGGGATGAAAACCTGCTTGTTTTTCAAGGTGAAAAGTTTGATGACCCTTTATTACATCTTATCAAATTTCACATACGTGTATGGAGGTTGAAATTTGAATGGCATGAAGACTACCTAATGAAAGTTTTCATGTTAACATTAGAAGTAAAAGCTAGGGATTGGTACGAATGCTTAGGATCTAGTAGTTTGTTTTCTTTAAGAGACCTTGAATATGTGTTCTATGAGAAATATAAAGAAAACACTACATCATTATCATTGGGTGCAATATATTATGATCCATAACAAAACATCACCCAACACATTATAGATAATGAGGAAGCTTTGGAAGAGATGCATCCTGGAGATCTTTTAACAGCCATTCATGAGTTTAATATCCTATTGAAAAATTTTAAGAACATAGATGAATCAGTTGAGGAAGAGATGATCCAAGCAGTAAAGAAAATTCCTCAAGATATCCCTGAAAACTCAAAAATTGATTCATCATCCCTTATAGCCGAGGCTCAAGAAGACATCCAGCCTCAAAAATAGTCTTCACAAGAGGCAGAGAACTGTTGTACTCTTGTTCAAAGGAACATAGAAACATCTTCCCCTTTGACTGAAAAAGAGGTAGATCAGACTATTAATAAAAAACCAGTCTCTGAAACTTTTTCCAAAACAAACACTCTTGCCCATTCACATAGAGAACTTTGTTGTACAGATTTAGAAAGTTCTTTTGTAGATCAACTAAAAACAGAGCAAACTGATGACCCAATATGTTCGACTGATGAAATTTTTTATTCTGATGATTATCTGAATTTCGATCAGTCTAATGATGATGATGAGTTTCAAGCAGAAATTAATCATGCAGGGAAACTTGCGTTCGATTGGTGTTAAGAGTTTCACCATCATCAACTTGAAAGCAGAACTCACCCATTTCAATCCCTCACAAAAAGCTTTCACATAATTGGGAATCAGCAGTCTTGCAACTCGAAGGGTGAAGAGCTGAGCAATAAAGAAATTTTTGAGCAAAAGGAGCTTTCTCTTGAAAAAGAGGAAACCTTTAAATACTCCCCTGCTCGAGAATATAATAACCTCTTCACAGAGTTCATGCCACTGAATACAAGCATATCAGGGCTACAAGAGGACAACACTGCCAAATATGATGAATCCTCTAGTTCAGATAACGAAGAAGATGAGGGAGAAAAACAAATACAAGACTATCCTGTCGTGGATATACCATCTTCCCAAGAAGAGACTTCTCCCTTCATTAATGTCAAAGTGTCATCCAAAGAACCTCAATGTATATTAGAAGCTAGCATATATTTAGAGAAAGAAAATATTGCACTATTTGCTATTGTGCAGGTTAAGGATGATGACACTTCCAAGCTACATACTGAAGACATAGCTCTCAAAGCTGAAGTCTTGGGAGTAGACAATCTACCAAACATGGGGGACCAAAAAGAACAAAACATTTATCTTTTCTTTGCTGATATTTTCGAAGAGTGTGTGGAGATCCCGACTGGCTAAAATCATCAAGCATTGATCCTTTGCAAGAGCCAGAGACATGAAAAGTTGTCACCTTTTGTAATAGTTTTTATTTTGAAGATTAATCTTCAAAATATACTATGGATACCCCTGACAAACAGCCAGATTTTTTTTTTCTTTTTGACATTACTCAGCTAGCTGCATTGGCATTTTTGTATCATATGATAATGAAAATACTCCAAGTTAGAATAGGTTAGATAGGAATTTCAATAAAGCTCAGTTCTGAGCATGTAGTTAGTTGTTGTTTTCTGCTTTGAAGAAAAATCAAGAATTCAAAAAATACAAAAACAAAGAAAAGAAAGAAAAAAGGGCAGAAATGAAAAAAAGAAAGGCAAAGCCCCATGCCAAAAAAGAGAAATAAATCTGAAAGTGTGTGAGCTCAAATGCCACTCCTCAAAAACACACTTCTAATTAGTCAAACTGTTTAAATCTTGACTAATTAGCTTTAAATTTTTTTGCTGATAGGATAGTGAACTTGATTTTCCAAACTGCTTAATCTTGGCTTATCAGTATATAGTTTAGGTTAGAAATTGAAGGTTCAAACAAAATCAAAATCTGAACCAAAGTTTCCGAAAGAAGATGACTCAAAACTGTTTTATTTTTTTGAGTCACAAAAGAGAAAAGCTAGTTCTAATTTGCTCAAAATCTGAACCAGGGAACAAGGAAGAGACAGCTCAAAAGCAAAGCAAAAAACAGAGCTGTGAAGAAAAGAGAAGGCCATGATAAGAGATTTTCAGATCTTAAGCCTTCCATTTTGATTTTAATTTTCTGCAAATAATAATCTATGTGCAGCTTGTTTTTATGCCATATATCACAGCAAGTCAAACATCTTAATCTTGACTTGACTGTTTTTGAATTTCTGTTATAGAATTTAGAGAATGTAGGTCTGTTGGACAGTGTAATCCCAACAGACAGTAGATTAGGTAGAGAAACATCTGAGCTCAACTGTTTAATATGAGTTCAGGGAGAAATAAGGAGTAGAATTAGATTATTTTTTATGCTTTCAAAAGAATAAAATGTTGTGAAAAGAGTTTTCCAATCCAAGTGCACTCTGATGAAGAAAACATGTTGGATCAGTAGGATTGGGTAGGTAGAAAATTGTATTGTTGAAGTCCCTTATTTTTTCATAACTGATATTATTTTTCAGAGCAAAGCAAGATCATCCAGCAAAAGAAGAGCAATCTAAAGGATCTGGCACAAGTCAGCCTCCCAGAGAAATCAAGTCTGAATTCTTGATGCCTTCAACAAGACACCATCCCCAAGTGGAGCCACTGTTAGCCACCTGTAAAATTTGATCATACCAAAGGTGGCTAAATATGTTCTGAGCCTTCAAGGAACAAATTTTTCCTATTAAAAAAATGTTGCCTCTTGAAGACTCTTGAAGGCCTCATGCCTCTGTCCAAAATCTTCATTGCTATTTCCATTTTTATAATCAGAAATTCTACTGATTACAAAAGAGAAACTGCTACAAAAATCGTCATTTCTCCCTTCTTCCACTCATAAACTAACCTTCATTTCGTTTCCCCTTTCTTCATAAATTTCCTCTATTTTTTATGTTCTTCTTTTTCTCCCCTTCATGAAAACCCACCTATCCAAAGTTTTAACTTAAAAAGCTTTAAGTCACGTGTTGAGATAATCTAATGGGTTGATAAAAAAGACCGATTGCGCAATGGCAATCGGAGAAAACAAATGGGTAAATTAAAAAGACCAGGCCCGATGGCCCGATTGCGATTGGCCCTTGTTTTAACTGTGCCCCGTATACACATACCATAGCACTAAAAGGCTCCCGTAAACGGCGTCTAACTATCAGATATATAATGTCACGTCTCACCATAATATAAACCTTATTTTATAAAATATGCCGATTTTCCTAAGTGTTTTAAGGCCATCCCGCCGGTGCGTAAGTTGAAACAATCCCGACCGTTGATCTAGTCCTTCGATCCAACGGTCCACGCAAAATCGCATCGCAACTTTCGATCGCAACATTTGTTTACTTCACTCGATTTTCGATCCCCAATTATACTTCCCACCGTCGATCTAACTTATAGATCAACGGCCATCGCTTAATCGCCTCTACCCTCCCGATTGTGCAATCGCATCGTAGTTTTCAATCGCATGCATTTTGTCTCGCCCCCGACTGCCGATCTCCGATTGGTTGTCCACCGTTGATCTCCTCTCCGCCTTCCAAGATCCAACGGTCCCCTTTCCCTCCGATCACAAGTCTTACCGCCATTTCCAAACTCACCGATTCATTTCCCACCGCTGATCTGATCCTCAGATCAACGGTCATCGCTCAATCGCTTGGACTATCCCAATCGCACAATCGCATCGGAGTTTTTCAATCGCACAATCGCACTTCTTTCCTCCTCCCTCCCGATTGTGATTCCCCGATTAAATCTGGACCGTCCACGTGTCCAGATCCAACGGTGGCGCTCCTTCCTTGCCTTCTAAGTAGTTTAAGCCCAAAAAGCAGGATTTCTTAATTATTTTTGTGTTTTGCAGGTATTCTAATGGTTTTCCACTAAATAATGAAGGAAAGCCGGGGACTGGGAAAGACGTTTCCTGTGCCTTCGGGCTACTAAAGAAACCATTCACATGGTTGAATTCAATGATTTGTCAATGTTTCATGAGCTTTGATTACGCGCAAAATAGCCCAGCGCGGCCCTGCACATCGACAAGACACTGTTTTATTCAAAAGAACAGTTAAAGAGTATCAGTTTTGAAAATAAAGCATGGCAGATGAACATTGAAGACAGTATGACGGGGATTACGGCTAAGACAGTTATCAAAAGCCTAATCCCCGACTCAAAACACCGTTTAAAGAAAACCTAAAGTGTTTTATCTAACAGAAAGCCTCCACCGCCACAGCTTGAGGCAAATTGATTCCTCAGCTACCACAGAGCCACCTGTTGCCTCAAACCTTTCAAAGCAGAGGCTGAAGTTATTGAAGAAATCATATTTTCGCCTCAATGCAGCCAGGGAGTTACTTCTGCCAGGAAGTAAATGCATAAAAATCTGCAGAAGTTACTCCAAACATTACACAGAGCCTTAAAGTCAAATAAAACTCCCACCAAGCTTTGATATTTATTGTGAAACAGTTAATACAGTGATCCACCTGTAAATTTCTCCCTCGAGCCCCTCAAAAGGCTGAGAAGTCTTGAACCTGTATTAAATATCCCGAGAGATCTTTTCTCAGATCACCTCCTCATCCTTCTATAAATACTACTGCAGAAGATGAGAAATGGGTTGGTTGCAGAACTTAGAAATACATTTGAGCTCAAACTTCTGATTGTAAATAGTGTTCACTGGCCCTTGGAGCTCTGCTTGTGATAGATAAGTTAGGCTGAATAGTGAAGATGATTGCTGAACTGAAACATTGGACTTAAAGACTGTAACTGGTTTGACATCAATATAAAAGCTGTTTCTTGGGATCCTGGTCTATATTACTGGTGAAGTGCTTCTTTCTTTGTTAATTGTTTTCCTTATATGTATGCCATATTTTCCATTTTCCTCTGTAAAGAATAGTTTAAACAGGGTTAGGATCTGTTGTATATCAGCAACCTTCTCTGGCTGAGAAATATTTATCTTAATGTTTTCCTCAAGTTGGTTTATTTAAGAATGATTCAATATAGTTTAAATAGTTAGGAATGTTGGTGTTTCCTCGTCCTTCTGCTTTCTTAAACATTGTTCTTGAATGTGATTTCCATTATTTGCTATTGAAGTTAGACTAGAGAAGATATGGTTTGCCCTGATTCCTAGATTCTTTTCTCCAAAGGCAGATTTTGAAAGTTTCCCTTGGTGTTGACTGAAAGCAGACTAGGTTTAAAAGTACTTTATCTGATCTTAAGTTACACTTTGTCTTCTCTTATATTCTTTCATACTTTCTGAAGGTAATTATGCGGATTACTGGATTGTTTGTCAATTAAGCTACTTTAATACAGACTTGCCCAAGAATTCTATGGTTAGCCCTATCCTTGGTTGGTTTTAAACAGTTACTTAAGAGGCTTTTCTTGTTTGGACTGACTATAAATCCCTGGTGAAATTATTATCAGTTTCCACCCCTGCAACATTTTTTTATGTTTTAACCCTAAACAGAAATTATCTACACACGAATCTTATAACAGAAAATAAACAATAGCGAGATCATAAAACATAAAATAGATAAACACACAGATTTTCCCCTGGATCCCAAATCGAGACAACCAGCTTGATTTTTTCATTATATATTCCTTTTAGTGTTACAACACATATATATACATGCCGAAGCATACCTAAACCCCAATCCATAAACCCTGGATTATAACATAACCGTAGTTCCCTTGACCGGATCTACAAAAATACCTGGGGCCGAAAACCATCGTACCCCAAAACCATGTGCAAAACCATGCACAAAACCATGGATGCGGACTACCCACCAGAAATTAAGGACCAAAAATTTTCACCAGGGCGCTGCCCTGGACCCCGACAGGGGGGGCTACCGCCCCCCCCTATGACCCCCCCATTGCGCCCAGTGCAAAGGGGGGGCTATCTCCCCCCCTCTTACCCCCCCCCCCCCGCACGTGCTTAGTCGTGGAAGGAATATAACACATACCCAACAATTTTATTATTTCCATTCCATCACTCTAATCTCAATAATCTTGTGGTATAGATGACTTGCACCTTGGATCACACTTGATGTTGTTGTTCAATTAAAGCCCTGTTATGACTCCATAGTCCAATGGACTAAAAACCAACGTTATATCTATCTTTTGCCATAGTTGTTCTTCCCTCTTGCAACTTCTCACCTTTGAAACTCTTTGCATTCAGGAATTTTCACCTCAAACAGTAATCAGGCTCAACCATCCAAAACAAAACAAAACCCTTGGCCTTCATAACTAGCCTAATATCATTACCCTAAACTTCAAAGACAAATCCATCTTTGCACTCATTGGAGAGATCCCTTTCCGGATTCAGGAGGGCTAGATCCTAGAATCCCAAAGTTGGTTGAAACGATGTTGTTTCTGTAATTGGACTCTGTCAATATTGCTAATAAATTACAAAGACCTAACAGTTACCTCAGGATTTTTGACTTTGGAAGTATCTTTTCTTTTCTTGTTCCTAATTTCATATTGTTCCCTGACCTGTAACATGGCATTTTCAAATCCTAATCTGTAATCTTCAGTTTCTAACCATTCCTCATCCCAGTATGAGGGTGAGGGCTGATCTTCCCCTGAATCATCGTTAAGGACTGAGTCTTCTATTTCAAACATGTTTATTGTATTCCCTTCAGACTCTTCTATGATTCCCTCATCTTCATCTAAAAATTTTTGGAATGGGGGAATAACTTGTTGATCTAATTCTTTTTGTCTGTTGGGAGCATTGTTGTTCCTTCTAAAGTTTTGGTTCTGATTTTGGTTCTGGTTTCTGTTCTGATTGCTAACTGTGACAACCATTTTTTCCATCATCTGTTGTAGTCTCTCCACATTTTTAGATAATCTATCATAATTTGGGTCTGAAGTGGAAGCTACATTGTCGTCCCTATATGTTACCCTTTTCTCAGCTTTTAATCTCGCCCTTTTCTCAATCAAGTTCGCCTCTATAGTTATGGCTCCTTTCTGCATGTCTTCTAATGTGTTATACTCTTTATCTCTAAGCTCATAGGCCATGTCGGCATCAAATCCATCAGGATATTTGGCTAGGGCCATAACTTGAGAAGGTTTCGTGTGTGGAGGGAGAGCATTGTAAATGCTGTTGAATCTAGTGGTGTAATCGTGGACACTCTCTCCTACGTTCCTCTTAAAGGACATGTAGTCTGCTAGGAGCTGGCGAGGGTTTGCTCTAACCTCCCATTTGTCTATGAAATTCCGATATAACGTAGGGAGATCTTGGATACTACCGGGAGGTAAAATTTTAAACCATTTCTTTACATCACCCCCTAAGCTTTGGGCAAAGATTCTCATTTTTATTGTTTCATCATCAATTTCCATATAGTCAAAAGAATCCTCCATCTTATCTACATGTTGTTGGGCTGTGATGGATTCTTTGGCAGTGAAGTGTGGAATTTTTTACTGATAATCATTGGGTAAGGGTAACAAGGGTTGAGGCAAAACTAAAGGTGCATACCAAACTGCCATGATAATGTTCTGATGGGGTAAAGGGTTGGCTTGACCAGCTGGTATTTGGATGACAGGGATATTAGGACCAGCAGAAGTCTGTTGAGCAGATCTAGGGTGAGAGAGCCCCAAGTTTTGAAGGAAGTGAATATCAGGTGGTGTAGATGGAGGGGTTTCTCTGTCCCTAGTGTGCTGACCACTGTGAGATGGTGAGCTATGAAGCCCGAGGTCTAGCTGGTCTAGATGACTGAATGACCTAGTTCTGGGTAATCGGTTTGGAGGGTCTAGGTTCGGGAGAAAATGTGATAGAGCTGTTAGGTCTTCTGGTGCAGAATTAGCTCTATGAATGTGACTAGAAGTAGTTGGTCTTTGAGGGGTAGGAGCTCCCTTGAGGATACTCTCCGGATTGTCAACTATTTCAGGTGGATCAGGGTTGGGGTAAGCCCTTGTGTGAATGGTTCTGAAAGCCAGAATGTTGTTTCCTAGCCCAGTAGCTTAACCCTACTTGTTACTTCTACTGTGGTTGATGTCGTCTCGGAGGCTGGTCTCCCAGTGGAGTCTATTGTGAAACCGAGATAATCAGCAGGCCTACTGATCACCAGTGGAGTCTTTCGTTTAGGAACAAAGGAGTCGCCAGGTGGAGGGTTTCAAGGTATGTCTTAGGGGTTACACTGTCCACCACAGTGCTTAGGCACTATCACCTTTCAAGAATCTCCTCAAAAAACAAACTCCAACCAGAGATTGACTGGGAGGGCATTTACCAGATATGTCACCTCCGAAGAAGGTGGGATCCAGAGGCTACCTGGCCCTTTCCAGGCTCTGTCTAAGAGTATAATAGACACTCAATAATGGAGGTCGATTCAAGAAAGGAGTGACTTACTGTCAACCTAACCAGAGATGTAGGTTTCTGAAGTTTTTGATGTAGTGAGATGAAGATCATTCAGAATTCCCCAGTGGAGTCGCCATTATGTTGGTGATGACACTGGGACACAGACTAACAATGTTTTCGATTATAAGCTCCTCAGATTCCCCAGTGGAGTCGCCATTATGTTGGGGTTCCCATGTTTTGGCCAGGTTGACAGAGAGAAAAAGATGAGACAAAATAGAACCACATTGGGACTTTAGGATCTAGCCCTCCTAGGTCCAGAGAGGGATCTCTCTATGATAGTCAAAGGTTTATATCTTTGAAGCTCGAATGTTAAGGTTCTAGGCTATTTATATGCACAGGGTTATTTGTTTGATTGTTGGGAATCAGGAAAGAAGGGTCCAATATAAGACAAGGGTGAGCAGAGAGGAAACTAGACAAATATAGATAACTCAGGGAACATCAAAGCCATTGGGAAATGGAGTCAAGAAAGGGTTTACTTGTGTTCAATGTGCAAGCTTTTAGTTGGGCTAGTCATCTAGAGCATTTGGATCTTAAAGATGGTTGATGGAATGAAACATTAAGGACTGAGAATGAGTGAAGGGGAACCAACCAATTCTGTCTATAGATTAGGTCAGAGGTCATTTAACTCCAGACCTGCTTGGAAAAACCGGAGGCAAGACAAGGGATATTAGAAAGGCTTAATGAGATGGAAAGATCATAGTGAGGCAGAGACAGGGTTCTAGACCTCCCAGTGTTCTCAACTCATCTAAATAAATCCTAATAAGAACATATAAACATAGATTCCATTAATCCATACATCAGAGAGTAGGCAATGCCATCCACTACACTGGTTAGATAAATCAAAATCAATATTCATATACACATATAAGCAGAAAACATAAAGGCTGGGAGAGCAACAGCATAAGGTACCTATCAAGGGTAAGCCTTATGCCAAACTTCTGATGCGAGCCTGAAGAAACATAATGAAATGAAAGCAAGTCAATCACAAATACAGAGAAAGAAAAACATCACCAGCTGCTTTAGATCAGGATCCAAAGAAACATGCTTGTCATATTAGAAACAACACCAATCAGGTACATCATTGCCCACAGCTTGAACATTCAGCCTAAATACATCAAATCTCAGTCTATCTTACAATATTACACAGAGAACTTGTCTCAAGAGGAGAGAGCTTGCAGTCTACTGATATCCAATCAACAACCGACCCCTTTACAATAGTTTCCCTCTATGCTTTATAGCAGATGATGAACAGAAGGCTGACTGAAGTGGTAGGTGAATACTAAACATAACATTAAACACAAAATGAATGCAGGGCCGAAACCCATTCTGTTTGTTTGTTGTGTATTTAATCTCTGACACTTTCCTCGTGGAAGGTAATCTTCTCCAGGTATGATCTTGATAGATTTTGGTTGTCGTACCCTTGGTGTTTTGAAAAAAAATGAACTAATCTAATGATAATTTTTCCATATAAATGCTCTAGTGGTCTTGAACTGCAGTTAGGGTGGAAATTCCTTCAGGGACACTGTGCATAATAAAAGCTGTGTGGGCGCCCTGTACTTGACGAAGAAAAACATTCTGCTAATAAATGAACCCTGATGTTACCTTTTACTATGTGTAGGATCTTCAAACTGGAGCTTTGCTTCTTAAACCACTGATTCCAGGCTTAAAGTCTTCATTACAGTGCCTTAATCTCCTTTGCGCTGCACTGCAACACCTTGCCGCTCCATTTTTTCTTCTGATAGGTTAGCTCATGTTTTAATGGTGCTGGGAGATTTTAGAGTTTGGATTCTGCCTTTCTTTAATGCAAGTCCTGTTCTCACCTTCCCGGGTCTTTTTTATATAAATTCCACTGCTGAAGAAGATCTTCTTGGTTTCGTTGTCGTTGTGTGGAAGCTGCGAATTATGGCGGTCAATTACCATTGACAATCTTGCAAAACACGAAAGCTGTGGAGAAAACAATGGACAGAGGTGGTCGACACGTCGGAAATGACGATGATGGATGTATTTTGGACGTGGACAGGGATGAGGACTGTGGAGGCGACAATGGAAGAAGAGATGACACAGTGGAGAATTCACGGGAGAACGTCAGGGCTGACGTTTGAATGGAAAAAATGATAACCTTTGACCTTGGAACGAACATATATGAACGGATGGGAAACTGTACGGTGAGACACGTGGAATTACAACGTGGTGGGTGGACAGATTTGGGTCGTTGATCGCGGAGGAGATCAACGGCGAGGACGACATACGGTGGGCCATTGGGCATGGCGGAGGTGATTTAACCCATGCGATGCTTCATTTATTTATGGCCGTCGGATGGGCATCTAGAGATTGAACAGTTGACAGCGATTTCGCTGGGCGACTGGAGCCGAACGATAATGCGTGGGGAGAAAGTGGTTTTGGAGTCGTACAGGGGACACGCGGCAGACGGCCAGTGGAATCGCTGTGATTTTAGAAACACCGCCTGCCGTCCAAAGGCGGTGCGATAAAAACAACCAGGTTTGAATAGTGCGCGGGGACAGAAGTGGGGACCACTGATCGGGCGGACTCCGCACCGTTGAATCAATTTTAAACGGACGGTGGAGATGAAAGTGGGGGAATTTATAATAAAAATCTTATTATAAAGTTTCATGGTTTATGGGAAGCGCCTTTGGGGACAGTGCTTAGGTCACGGCGCTGGGTTACGTGATAGAAAGGGGGTGCGGGGCTTAGAAGAAATGGGGCTAGGCTTTATAGAGTCTAAAAGTGGGTTTTAAAGCCATTTTAAATGGAATTAAAGGCTAGAAGGGGTAATGGTAGGGAGACGGAGGGGGATTTGGGGACAACAAAGGGTGTAGGTATTTTAGAGGGGATTTTGGAGGGTTTAGAGGGAATGTAGAGGGGGAGAATAACACTTTGACAGAATGAGAACAAAGGGAAAAGGGACATTTTGCAGGGGTACAAGGGGAAAATGAAGGCTTTGAGCTAGGGAAACAGCAAAGGGGATTTGTATAAGGTAAAGCACATAGAGACCTCAAGGATGATGTGTCTTCAAGGGAGATGCATTCCTTGAAGGTCTCCAAATGACATAGCCCCCCAGCTTGCTTGTCAAGAATTTCATAGGGGGGCTAACAGGACACATAATATGCACATCTTTAGATTCAGTGAGATTTGATGCTTCCAAAAAGTATCCAACATTAAGCACAAATTTGAAACATGATTCTTCACTAAGCCAAATGTAGTCGAGTCATCAAAATATACTTCTAGGAATTTATGTATATATTCCTTAAACGTAGCTATCACCATGCACGAGAAGATTGGTGGCACATTCTTTAGACCGAATGACATTACTGTGTATTGGAATGATCCCCATTTCATCACAAAGGTTGTGTTACTTCTATCTTCAGACACGATTCTTATTTGGTGGTATCCAGAAAAGCCATTATTGAATGAGTAGGCCTCCTTCCCTCCCACATTTTCCATATTTCTTCAAAAAATGGAGTTGGAAAGGGGTCATGCACACAAGCATCACTTAAATTGAACAGATCCACACAAATCCTAGTTTATCATTTGGTCTTCTTTTCTTCCACAATCATGGGGCTGACCCAATTTGATTCTTCTACTAGTTCAATGATCGATGCAACAACCTTTTTCTCCTACTCCTCTTTTACCTTATGTTTGTATTTAGGATTCAACCTGTAAGGACATTGCTTGAATGTCCTAGCATCTGGTTTCAGAGTGATTTTCATCACACCAAGATACCCAACAATATCTTTCAACTTAGAAAAATTTGTGGGAAATAAGTCATGATATTCAGCAAGCAACTCCACAATATTAGTGACTATATCTTCATCCCAGTAATCCCCAATTTTGGAAATCTTAGGTTTCTCTTATGTTCCAATGTTGACTTGCCTAATCTTCACAAGTTTAGTCACATATGGCACTGCAAGTAGTGGTACAGAAGCTATGCTCTTACCTTCAGAATCGGGGATATTGATGTTTCTAGGGTTTTCCTCATTATCTTTAAAAGTTACATTATGGAAGTCAACTATATCCTTCATCTGCGCATCCCATGCTAGTATGGCTCATGCTTCTCGTTTATTTTTCGTGTCAAAGACCAGATCTTGAATCGCATGTAAGGAAGTACTGATGCATGGGATTCCACTCTCAAAACTGAACGTTAATAGAAATATTTCTCGTAACATAGCCCATTCCATCATGCATTGTCGCAGCTCAACCTCTAGGTACGAGTTCATAGGAATCTAAGTTAAAGTATGGAAGAATGTATGCACCCATCCTATCTGTGCCTCTTCTCTCCAAGCTCCAGTCTATGTGGATAATTGTATGCGCATATATTCTTTGCTTGCATAGGTTCCTTCCAACTAGGTATTGGGTTGTCCAAAACGCAGTTGCATCATATGGGTACATTCTTCCAAATTTTCCAAGTTGTCCTTGTGTGTCTCCCACCAACGTGCTGGAGTTGAGCGTAAAGCCAAGTCAAGCGCATGGAACCATTGTGTCTCTCGAACAAATTTTTTGAATTCGTCTAAGAAACAAGTGACACTACCTATACCATCATAAGAAAGTAGCTCCCACACCTCAGAGGATATGCACCATAGAGATATGTTGAATCGGTTGTAGCATAGTGTAGAGACTTCATGCAAACATTTCTTCCAATTATCCAATTTCTCATACGAGTCCTACTGGCATGAACTATCTCTATATAAGAGAAGCTGAACATATGTTGTAGGAATGATCGAATCTTCATCTCGTACAGTTGGTTTGTAGATATGATCAACGTCCTCTTCTGCACGCTTCAGTTTTGTATATATTTCTCCTTCTATTGGATCGAGTGGGACCACAACCTTGCTTGCCTTGTTTTCAAAAACCATAATTTTGCACTTGAGATTGATGATAACATCCATATCAATAGCCTAATCTAGACCCAATAATTCGGGGTATGGATTTGTATCATCAAAAATTTGAATAACTTCAAAATTAGTCGGTGCCTTAACTCCTTCAATATGAACTATGACCCAGAAAGCCTACCCATTTGGATAATATTCTGTTGATTTTCCATGTGCAACTGTTTTGCAAACCATTGTAGCTTAAGTTCTCCCATTTTCTACCAAGTACTATTTGGTATGACATTTGAATCAGAGCCCAGATAAAAAATGAACTGGTCCATTTCAAATTCTCCTATCTGAGCAGACAAGAGCATCTCTTGGCCAGTTTTTCTCTTGTTATTTTAGATCTTATTAAGAGTATTTTTATCCATCTGGGGTTGTTATTTTTTGGTGCAACAAATAATTAAATCTTGAAGGTTCTAAATGGGCTTATTATTACCCATAATATTGATACAGGCATGTAAAAACAAATTCATCTCTGCAGGCTCAGCCCTTCGTCAGTATCCATGACAGGTTTGCTTGATACTTTAGATATGCCGCGATCCATGAATTCCTTCCTTGCTGTGACAAAGGTTTCCTTTTCCCATTGTAGATTGAATCCTTATTTTTTCTCAGGAGCTCTCCAGACCCAAACATCAGTTATAAGTCTCTTATATTTTTCTTTATCTTATCCAGTTTCTACGCCACTTCTAGTTATAATATTTATACTAGGGTCTTTAGTGTGCGGTTCTGCTCTCATCATTTGAACATTCTACGTAGGTGTCTGTGGTCTCCTCTCCTGCATTTTTTAAAATAGTACAGGGAAATATTCAAGAACACGATCAAACTGCCTACTATATCTGCAATATTGATGTGTTGGGTTCGGGAAGTCATGCGCATAATGGCCAATCTCTTCACAGTTATAAAAAATGAGTTGTCCCCTTCCACGACCAACTCCTACACCCCTTCCTTGTCCTCAAATTGGAAATCCACCACGCCAAGATGATGATGGAGTCATATCTGGTCCTCCACCCTTAGCCGACAGTCTGTACGAAAAAACCTTCTCAATCATCAGATCAAAGTTGGTACAGTTCTTGTCATCGTGACCCACATACTGACAGAATGTGCTTAAAAGTTTTTGTAGCTCCAAAATATATTTACCAAGCCTAGGGCAGAAGTCTGTCGTATGCAGTCCGTTTTTTGGAAAATCACACACCATAGTTTGGGAACCTCACTAGCCCCTGTCCCGTTCTTACTCGGACTTGGTACTCCAGCCGTTAGATACTTAGTGTATATAGGACAGTGATCCCTATGATGTCCCTCAGCTTTACAGTGTGTGCACCATACTCTTGCGCACACATCATTTTCCTTCTCCTTTCGCAATTTTTGTATTTCTAAGTGCACTGCAACTAACTGTCTTTGGATTTTCCAAGCCCCAACTTGTGTGGCAGGTACAAGTTGTTAGGTAAACATGACTCGGGGTAGAGTCAATGTGGACTAGGGTAAACAGTGGTGGTTTTTTGGGGCACATGGTTTTGTGCACCCATGGTTTTGACCCATGGTATTGCATGTGATGGAGCCTATAAAAGGGCTGGAAAGACTTCATTGTAATGTAGGCCTGGAGGTGAGCGGTGAAGGCTCACTTGGCCGGATTGGCCAGGGTTTGGCCAATGTTTAATGAAATTTCATTGGTTGGGTTTTTCCCCGGATTTGGGGTTTTCCCGGATAAACATTGTGTTTATGTTTATGTGTTTTGTTGCTGAGTTCTTTTATGTTTATTTATTTCTCTCAGTAAATTCATTATTCTCTCGGTAAATTATTTATTGCCTCTTTTATGTTGGCTTCTAGTTTCATGGAAATCTCCATAGCTTTAATTTGTGCTGCAATCTTCTGTTTCTTTAAAGACTGGCGCAAATACAACAACATCATAAAAATGAACCATTATTTGTGATGTGTGTCATCGATATTAAATCCTCTATCTCTGATGGTGTGATTCAATCATTGATCTGCCTACCATATATATTCATTCACTTCTTGGTTGATCTCCTTTAATTCATTCATGCATTGAGAGTAGGATTTTGGCTTTTTGAACTGCTCCTTCAATGTGGTCTTAAGCTCATCAAAATGCTAATTTTGCCAAAATTTTGTCAAAATTGGTGGGATATTTTTTGATCCTGTGTTTGAGGCATGGAGTGTCACCTCGGAAAGTATATATAGCTTCTCTTTCTCTTCTTACCTTTTCAAGTCTTCAATTTTAGCATTAGCTCTTTTGAGCTTGGCCAATGCAATTCTCTCTTTTCGGGCATGAATTTTTACCTTTGTCCTCCACAATTCAGTATCCTTGTTGGCCTTCTCTAAAAACTTTTCCAAGTGTACATTGGATCTATCAAGCCATGGTTCCCTGTTCTTAGTAATTTCTAGGGCAATTTGTTCATTTAGTGTAAGCTGATCTACTAACTCAACTTCCATTTGTCTCTCTAGGGCTAGAGCTATTTTCAACCCTCTATTCTTAGGTCTCCGTCTTGGAGGCTGATCCTCATCATCATCAGGTTCACCAAAGTTCTTTAATGTCTCCTCAAGCAAGGCCTTAGCCTTCTCTTCCTCTTTTTGTGCTTTGATGCATCTTAGATCGTCAATGGTGTGTTTGGTATTTAGTTTCTCATTTTCATGCTCAAGAAAGTGATCACATATTTATCCCTCTCAAGACTATCTTGGAGCTCACTAATCTTAGCCTCTTTACCTTTGATTACTGCATTTGTGATTTTTCCTTCATCCTCCTCATCTGGGTCAATAAATTGAAATTATTGGGCTGGATCTATCACCTTTTCCTTACCTTTATCTACCTAGTGTGTTGATGAAGAAGGCATGGACCCTTTCACTCTAAGTGAAGCAAACAAATGCCAATAGCCTCTCTGGTAATTTTTTGGCAATGGTTCAATCTCTACCAAAGTAGCTCATTTTTCCTCAATGTCCTCATCCCTACTTGGTGACTCAAAATCATGATGGGATGGTGATGAAGGGTTATAAAAAAGGTGAAGAATAAGGCTCAGTGGGAGATGGAGGTGAATGATGTGAAGGGAGTTGATCTGGTAATGATGTATGAACAATAGTGTTGAGCTCTAGAAATTCCTTTTCTTTTACAAAACCATCATCTCATTTCACTCATATTTCATCAACTCATAAGCCTAAAATCAATGAAGAATGATTAGTATTGTCTTAATAATACATACAATTGATTAACATGTTGTATTTTCATGGTTTTTGTTGTTTTAATAATTTTTTGCAGTATGGCTACAGAAGTCAGACATTCTGTATCTGGTCAGGCGTTCTGCAACTATTTTTGTGTTTGAATATGATACAGGTGTCAGTTAAAGAAATGGATTATATGGGTAGTTCCAAAATCCATCATACATGATTTCTTCCTATCCACAAGGACCAGATGGACGATTGAAGGAGTCTAATCCAATAGTCAAAGATGAATTCAAAGAGACTATTTTACACAAGAAATAGGACTCTTGATTTGCTCTATAGCAAATCATGAGTCCTAAGAGTCCCAATTTGATTATAATTTGAAGTTACACCTATAGCTATTCCTATTCGAAGTTAGTTGTGCAATTTACTTATAAATAAAGGTTTTGTAGAACCAAGAACAAGTTAACTGTTAATAGCATCAGTTCGGAATTACAGTGTGATACTATGTTTTTAATAAAGGAGATCAGTTCTTTGATGTTGTTTTGATTACATCTTTAAGGAGCTAAGGAATTCACCAAATTGGTAGCAGAGGGCCCCTGCTGCTAAGGAGGTTTTTATGATTTCTAGCTAGGTTTATTTCAATTTCTTTGTTCAAGTATTTCTTTCTGCTTATGCTCATTTACTGCTTTCATAATTAACAATTGTTGTGTCTTTTGAGTAACCAACTCCAAAAATAGAAGAAAAGAGATATCAAAGCCTTAGAAATAAGCCACTTCGAGGGGGCAACCTCCAATACATTACATAAATGAACAATTCTGGATGATACAATTTACAAAACCTCTTTTCTATATATAGGAGTCCATGTGGCCATAATGTAATCCTAGTGGGCCACAATGTAATCCTAGCCGACCTAACAATAATAATTTAAGGGCACAATAATAACAAAATGGGGGGTACAAGGGTACAATAATAACAATAAGGGGTTTACACTAACAATAATAAGGGGCTATACTAGTGATATAGGGACCTAACATGCCCCTCTCCTTCAAAAAAGTGTTGTCCTCAACACTTGAGTAGCTCCGGGTGCTTCTGTATAAAATTCTCATCCTCCCATGTAGAATCTTCGGTGGGTAAGTTCTTCCACTTGATGAGATACTCTGAAATTGATCGATTCCGTAGCTGTCGAGTTCTTGTTTCCATGACCGCTTCAGGTTCCAATATGATTTTTCCTTCCTCATCAAGTTCTGGCAATATTGTTTGAACTGGGAGATTTTCACCTATAACCTTCTTTAAGCATGAAACATGGAAAAATGGATGTACTCACGAAGAAGCAGGAAGCTCCAATTTGTATGCCATAGAACCAATCTTTTGCAACACCTTGTAAGGACCATAGTACTTTGGTGATAATTTATTATCCTTCTTAGCTTGCTTGAGGGACATTTGTTTGTATGGTTGTAGCCTTAAAAATACCCAATCTCCTACATCAAAACTTCTCTCGCTGCGATGTTGATCTGCCTGTTGTTTCATTCGATTTTGTGCCAAATTCAGGTTATCCTTTAAGAGTTGGAAAACTTCTTGCTGATGCTCGATGTGATCTTCCACTGCTTGAACCTTCGAATTTTCTCTTAAAGATGATGTGATGGATGGTGGATGATATCCATAAAATTCCATAAATGGGGTCATTTTTGCTGCAGTATGGAAGGAAGTGTTATACCACCATTCAGCGAGAGGTAACCACTTGACCCATTGTGTTTGTTTATCGGATACAAAACAACGAAGATATCCTTCCAAACATTTATTTACTATCTCAGTTTGACCATCAGATTGAGGATGATAAGATGAGCTATGAGCTAATTGAGTACCCAAACAAGAAAATAACTCCGTCCAAAAATTTCCAGTAAAAATGGGATCTCTGTCGCTCACAATAACCCTTTGACTTCCATGTATCTTTTGAATTCTATCCATAAATGTAGTAGCAACTGTACTTGCTTTAAATGGATGAGATAATGCACAAAAGTGTGCATACTTGGTAAGTCTATCAACTACCACCATGATGACACTCTTTCCTTCGGACTTAGGTAAACCTGTGATAAAATCCATTGAAATCTCCTCCCAACTTTGACTTGGATTGGATAAAGGTTGTAGAATTCTCGGGGTCTTAATTGTTTCCACTTTATTCTACTGGCAAACCAAACATTCCGCCACAAACTTTTGAATATCAGATTTAAGTCCATCCCAAAAAAATTCTTTCTTCACCCTGTGGTAAGTTTTTAAAAATCTCGAGTGTCCTCCTAAAGGAGAAGTGTGCAATTCCAGAAGAATCTTTTGTTTTAGTTGGGAATTCTTACAAAGATATAAGCGATATTTGTACCATAAGGAATCATTTTTCCAACTAAATGTATCAGATGTACTAGGATCTTGCTGCAACTTTTGAATGTGTCCATACATCTTTGTCCTTCTTCCATTCATCTCTTGCTTCGGTTATCCAATCTGGTTGGATAATAGAAATGGCACAAAGCAATGCTTCCACCTCTTCATTCTTTCTTGAGAGTGCATCTGCAACAACATCAAGCTTTCCTTTTTTGTAGATTATTTCAAAGTCATAACCCAACATCTTTGTGACCCATTTTTGCTGCTCTTCTGAAGATAGTCTTTGTTCCAAAAGTGTTTAAGACTATCATGATCAGTTTTTACCTTGAAGTGTCTTCCCATTAGGTAAGTTCGCCATTTCTTTAGTGCATGTAGTATTGCTAACATTTCCTTCTCATAAATAGGTTTCTGTAAATACTTTCCTTTGATTGGACGACTTTCAAAAGCAATGGGTCTTCCTTCCTGCATTAAAGCTGCACCAATTCCATTTCCTGAGGCATCACATTCCACAATAAAGGTTTTTGTGAAGTCTGGTGTAGCTAAGACCGGTGCTAGGCACATTGCCTATTTAAGACGTTCAAAGGCCTTAGTTGCTTCAGGAGTCCATGAAAATGCATCTTTCTTCAATAATGTTGTTAGAGGTGCTGCTATTCTCCCATAATTCTTAACAAACTTGCGATAATACCCTGTTAACCCGAGAAATCCTCGCAACTTCTTTATGGTTGTGGGGACTTTCAATTCCTTAATGGCTTTAATTTTGTTAGGGTCTACTTTAACACCCTCGTGATATACAATATGACCCAGATATTCCACCTCTTGTACTCCAAAGAAACATTTGGATTTTTTTGCATATAATTGTTTCTCCTGCAATAGTTTGAGCACCCTATCAACATGTTCAACATGATCCTTTCAAGACCTACTATAGATTAGTATACCATCAAAAAATACTAGCACAAATTTTCTAAGGAAGGGTTTGAAAATAGAATTCATCAACCCTTGAAATGTAGAAGGTGCATTGGTAAGGCCAAAAGTCATGACCAAAAATTCATAATGACCCTCATGAGTTCGAAATGTTGTTTTTGGAATATCTTCAGTCTTCATTCTAATTTGATGATATCCTGAACGAAGATCCAACTTGGTAAAATAAATTGCTCCATGTAATTCATCCAATAATTCATCAATCACGGGAATGGGAAATTTGTCTTTAATGGTGAGCTTATTGAGCTCCCTATAATCCGGACACATTCGCCATGATCCATCCTTCTTGTGTACCAATACTACAGGAGCTGAGAAAGAACTTTGACTGGGTTGAATTATACCCGCCTCTAACATTTCTGCAATCATACGTTCAATTTCGCTCTTTTGGAAGTAAGGATATCTATAAGGCCTGATGTTTGGAGGAACACTTCCTGGAATCAAATGAATAGCATGATCATGATCACAAATAGGTGGGAGTCCGTTGGGAGTTTCAAACACCTTGGAATGATTGTCCAAGACTTGTTGGAGATCTGCAGAAATAGATGATTTTGATGTCGGAACTTCTAGTGAGCATAATTGTGCAATTAGGCCTCGTTGTTCTTTCTTTAGAAGATTTGTCATGACATTAGAGCTTATTATAATTCCCAGCTTCCCTTCAATACCCCGTAATTCGAATTCCTTTCCTTTTGAAAAAAATTTCAAGAAAAGTTCTTGAAAATTAAAAGCTACCGTCCCCAAAGATTGTAACCATTTTACTCCTAGTACAACATCAGCACCTCCCATAGGAATGGAAAGCATTGGACTAGTCAATACATATTCCCTCATGGTTAGCTTGATATTATGGCATTTTCCAGAGCAATTTATAGTTCCTCCATTTGCAACCATCACTTGACATTCTGGTGCTGGGTATAAGAAACAATTTAATTCCTTGGCTACCTTACAATGAATAAAATTATGGGTGCTACCTGAATCAATCAACACTATTACCTTTTTCCTCTTGATTTGTCCTTGTATCTTGAGAGTTTGAGGAGTGGTAATTCCTGCCAGTGCATTACATGATATGGTCGGATTCATTTCTTCCTCTTCTAGGGCTGGTTCCTGGTGTATATCCTCTTCTTGTTCATTTTCTTCTTCCTCTTCACAATCTATGTAAAATAATTTCTTCTCGACACACTTATGACCTTTAGTGTATTTGCTATCACAACTGTAGCAAAGCCCTTTTGCTCTTTTTTCTTCCAATTGTTGTGGTGTCAACCTTGTAGGTTGTGGAAATCTAGGCGTAGCAACACTTCCTTCTTTATAGAATTGAGTGGTAGGCTTCCTTGTCGCCATTATTTTAAATTCAACTTTTCTTGCCAACCTGAATGCCTTCTCCAATGAATCTGGTTCCCAAACACAAACTTCATGTTGGATGTTATCCTTTAAAGTGCCTATGAATAGATCGATCCTGTGTTCCTCTGGAATATCGGTTACCCTTATATTCAATTTTTGGAAGTCCTCAATGTGCTGCCCCACTAAACCCTTTTGTTTGAGATTTATCAATTGGCTAAAGAAGGTGTTGCTCTTCGTATCCTCATAATGTGCTATCATTTCCTCTGTAAAAATTGACCAAGTGACAATTTTTTTATGGGAGAAAAGCAATCGATACCATACAAATGTATTTTGTTCTAAATGTAAAGTTGCAATGCGTACCTTTTGTGTGTTTTGCACGTTATGGAGATCAAAATATTGCTCCATCTGTAGTATCCATGTTACAGGATCTTTTCCATCAAACTTCCTCATATCCATCTTTGGAATATGGTGGTTCTTCCCGCCAACATTAGAGTTTATGAAATCACGATTAACATTTATTTTGTTCTCATCATGAGGTTCTTCTACTATCTTTTCACCATTAGGAAACATTTCTTGTATCAACTATGTCAAACCTTCGATGTCTGTTTTTAGATCATTCTTCATGTTTTCCATCTTAGCTTCCATTCCATCCATCTTCGCTTCCACACCTTTCCTCAAAACTTCCATTTCATTTTTTGTTGCTCTTTGCGAGAGTGAAATTTGTTGCACTTGCTCTTGTAATTTTGATAGATCATGTTGCAATTCTTCATCTTCATGAGTCATAGTAGAGCCTTCTGAAGGCTTAATGGGTGTTGAATTATTTTTATAGGGCATATTCTAGAACCCAATACTGATATCTATTCTATAATATTCCCTTGGAATCAATTAAAATTGATTCTTCAAACGAGACTTATGCAATTCGGAAAAAAAAATACACACCTTTTTCTTGCTTTTGAGGAGCTCGATATTGAAATTGGATTATCTCTGTGATTGTAGACTTCAATATCTAAATTTTAGTATCGATTTATCCCTCTGAATTATCTTTCAAATGCCACAGGTCTAACCTGATTTGGATTCTCCAAGACAAAGTTGTGTCCAATCTCCCACGATGACCTAATTATGGACTGGTTCAGTAAAGCGAACTTGTACGACTTGCCACATATCACTGTTTCGTCCTTTGTCTCTGAAATTTATAGCGAAGAAACTATAGTCTGTTTACTTGTGACCACTTTTCATGGCAATCCAATCCGATGCCTAGAGAGAGATTTATTGAACTTTTCCCATGATCACCGCTTTGGGATGCAATTCAGGAGCCTGAAAAAGAACTACCTTCCACAGATCATATCTCCAAAAATATTGCGAACCAAGCTCTAAATTTTTTTGATGAATTTCCTCAGGATTTCAGCTTCACACCATACAAATTTCAGATTCTGAACCTTCGTAGAAAAAAATTTGTAGCGAAAATTCCACGATGACCTGTTTAGGAGCCTGAAACAAGACCTAACTTCCACAGATCATATCTCCGAAAATATTGCAAACCAAGCTCTGAAATTTTTAGAAAATATTCCTCAAGATTTTGGGTTCGCACCCTAAACATTTTAGCTTCTGAAACTTCATAGAAAGAAATTTATAGCGAAAATTCCACGATGACCTGTTTGGAGCAGCGAAACCATAGAATCCAAAGCTCTGATACCAAATGTTGAGTAACCAGCTCCAAAAATAGAAGAAAAGAGACATCAACGCCTTAGAAATAAGCCAATTCAAGGGGGAAACCTCCAATACATTACATAAATGAAAAATTCTTGGATGATACAATTTACAAAGCCTCCTTTCTATTTATAGGAGTCCATGTGGCCATAATGTAATCCTAGTGGGTCACAATGTAATCCTAGCCGACCTAACAATAATAATTTAAGGGCACAATAATAACAAAATGGGGATTACAAGGGTAAAATAATAACAATAAAGGGTTTACACTAATAACAATAAGGGACTATACTGGTAATATAGGGACCTAACAATGTCCAACTGAGTAAAAAAAATTTGTCTTCATTACTAAATCTTTATCACTGAATGGTTAGTGACTTATAGGTACAATGGTTGTTTACATTTCCTTTACTACTTTCATAGTTGAAAACTACTGTGTCCAACTGAGTAAAAACCATTTGTCTTCATTACTAAATCTTTATCACTGAATGCTTAGTGACTTATAGGTACAGTGGTTGTTTAGATTTCCTTTACTTCTTTCATAGGTTGCAATTACCGTGTCCAACTAAGTAAAAATGATTTGCCTTCATTAATAAATATTTATCACTGAATGGTTAGTGACTTATAGGTACAACAGTTGTTTAGATTTCATTTACTGGTTTCATAGATGACAATTATTGAGTAAAAACCATTTGTCTTCATTCCTAAATCTTTATCACTGAATGGTTAGTGACTCATAGGTACGGTGGTTGTTTATATGTCATTTACTGCTTTCATAGTTGACAATTTCTATGTTCAACCAAGTAAAAGCCATTTTTCCTATTTCCAAATCTTATATTAAAATGGTTAGTGACTTATAGAAAAAGTAATTGTTTAAGCATTTTCATTCCTTCTGTAATTCACTTAGTTAGTTGTAGTTAGAAGATCTTCATTCCATAGCAACTAATAATCTCTTTAAGGGACATCCTAATTGAAACTGAATTTGAATATGATTTGCAAGAATGGCTAAATGATTAGATTTAAATGCAATGTTTGAGTTATCAATTGCATTTCCTGTTTTCATTTTTAAATCTCAATTGAGTCATAGATCCATGGATTAGGTTTATTCACTAATTGAAACACTTGTTTTATATTTTTAGTTAGAACTAGACCTTAGAACTTGTCCATAAAACTCTAATTTCCTTATCCGAAGTTAACTAGTCTTACAACATTTCCTTTTCTTCATTTTAATTAGATTTATTCTCACTTTTAAAACTAGGATAACACACTAAGGATTAAAAATACAAAACCCCCAAAACAATAAGAAAAACATCAAAACAACGAAGTAAGGAAAAGGAAACTTAGGCACATATAGTGCACTACACTTCATCAATTTAGGAGGACTAAATTGGCTAAAAATTTTGGTGCCATTTTCGGGGAAGTATAACTAGGTAGCCTTATTTCTTACATCCCAAAAACAATGATATGTGTAGAGAAAGAGACTCAAGGGGTAGATT
Organism: Pinus albicaulis; assembly: GCA_034641835.2. Classification (NCBI taxonomy): domain Eukaryota; kingdom Viridiplantae; phylum Streptophyta; class Pinopsida; order Pinales; family Pinaceae; genus Pinus; species Pinus albicaulis. The sequence goes on from CM076577.1 coordinate 1,265,933,570, forward strand.
TGTAAGAGGCAGAAGCTTAATTCCTACAAACCACTCACTCCACCTAGGCCAAGAAGTAGTACACCTTCCTCTCAAACTCATATCCCATACTATACTGGTCATAGGATTCCTGAAGTTTTAAGATCAGAAATTCAGTTAGGAGGGTCTCCCACTTCATCTACTAAGGCAATATTAGAAGAATAAGATCCTAGAACTCCAACATAGGGAATAACTTTCTTCACTTCTACAGGGGAATATATTCCAGCAGAATAAATAGAAATCCCTAGTGAAGAAGAAGAAGAAGAGGAAGAATATTTCTTCAACATACCATTGATAGAAGAGCCAAAAGAACAATTATTTCTCCAAGAAGAACCTTATATCATTTCTGAAGAATATATCATGGCAGGAAGAGGAGAAGGAGGGGAAGGAGTAGGAGAAATCCTCAATGGAGAAAACTTGCTATTTCGAGGAGGTAGAGGTAGAGGAGGAGATAGAGGAATGTTGAACCTCTAATTAAACTGAGAGGGGGGGATGAATAAGTTTAATACATTCCTGATCTTTTAAAACTTTTCATTAAACTTATCTACACCTTCATTTCAAACTCAATTTGATGTGAGAGTAATTTTAGAATGTAATCAGAAAGTATTAGTTTAATAGAGCAGTAGACTTAATATGAGAGCAGCAGGTATTAAGCAAATGATACATATCAGATCAATACATAAATGTCATGCACAGAGACACCAGATATAAGTGGAAACCCATAAAGGGAGAAAACCACATCTTATTATTGTTGTGATGCAAAGGCAAGCTCCAACTCCCTCTCACCACTGTTTTTCTGCAGGCACCAACCTACATGAGGCTCCTACCTCAATTCTGCAAGCTACAACTTGCAGGGAAGCACCAACTCCCTTCAGTTTTCTGCAGGCACCAACCTACAGGAGGCTCCAACCTCAGTCAGCTACAACTGACGACTATCAAGCTGCAACTTGATAGGGAAGCTCCAACTTCCTCAATTTATCAAACTGAATGTTTGCTGATTTTCCTCAGATATCAGCTCTGTTCTGTAGCTCCTCTTAATCTTCTCTGCCTTCTATATTCTGCATTCTCTCTATATATGCTCTCTCCCTTGCTCTCAAAAACTCTCTTTGCATATCAAGATGATATTATTTATAGATTTCCTCACATGACTATTTGTATTCTGCTTGGAATTCGAAATGGAAAGCCATGTCTCTTTGCCTTCTGCCTTCTCACTCCTTTTATCATCTTACTCAGAAATTATGACTGTAGGTGTCAATTTTAACATTACAGTGGGAGTTTGTTCTCTCTCGGAGATTTTCCAATGCATCACAAACAATAAAAACAATTAAAATATTTACATTCTTATTACAAAGTGAACTCTAGCTCAACTCATTTAGTCTTTTGAATCGATGCGCATTTGTCTTTTCTTTGGCTGTCTTTGTCCTTTTTGTGACTATGTTTTATCTCCTCTCGGCTCTATTTGCTTTTCTGTCCTCTGTGGGGGTGTAACAGCTGCATACGTGTAACTCTGCCTTTTAAATAAATGAAATGCAATTGCTGACTTTTTAAATCAGGGCAATTTCAACCCTTTTCATGCCATGACTGTCTTGTTGATGTGGAAGTTCCGCAAGAGGAACATACATATATTACAGCCGTATAGCGTTAATAATCGCCCTCCCGTAAAGCTAACGTCCATGGGTCTAGAGACCACACGGCTTATCGCAACCGTGTTATATATATATAACTCAATAACCATTATATATCATATGTGTTATGCCCCCGGATCATATTCAAACGTTATTCAACATATATAATATATGCAATTTATTTGCAAATAACCCGACGTCCATAGGATTGACTGCCAATACGATTAAACCTTTATTAAACCAAATTCATTATATATGACTCCACCCCGGGCCCACATATCACACTTTCTAATGCATTGATTCTCCTCCGATTGCGATTGATCGCTCCTGCTCCGATTGCAATTGATCGCAATCGCAACTTCAAATACTCCGATGCGATTGAGTCACTTTTAATTTCTTCCGATTGCGATTGGGACTCAAATTTTATTAATCAAAGTTTATAAGCCCATCGGGTCCAGGATTTTAATCGCAATCGCAAGTCTTTTAATATGTGTTGCGATTGGCCACTGTTAATTGTATTTTGCCGATGCGATTGGGAAAGGACTTCAAACATGTTTGAATTATAATTCATACCTTCATCGGGTCCGGAATTCCAATCGCAATCGCAACTCATATGTTCTCCGATGTGACTGACCAATGCCGATGCGATTAGACCTGGAACTCAAATATATATTAACCATGATTTATACGCCCATCGGGTCCGAGCTCTTAATCGCAATCGCAACTTTCTGTTGTGATGTTCCGCTCCCCTTGCGATTTCCGATTGCGATTGATCGCAATCGCAACTTTGAGTTGCAGGACTTATCAATTGTGGTTTATAGACCCGTCGGGTCCGGATTCTCATCGCAATCGCAATTTTCTGTGGGTTACATATTACGCTTCATAGTTTTTCTCCGATTGCGATTGAGGAGGGGTCCCACCATTTAAATCTTTATTTTGTGCTCTCTATAATAAAGTGCTCCACTTATATAACTGATATATATGTATACTTGGCCAATGGGTCATGCGATTCCCGGAATATGTTTTGTATATGTTTATATATATTCTTCTCCGCTGGAGTGAAGAGATTCCTAGAATAATGTTTGTGTTATATTATATGTATAATGCTGGTTGGAGTGTGCGATTCCTGGAATATGGTTCTGTATTATATGCATTGCATTGCCGCTGGAGTTAAGCGATTCCCGGAATAAGGATTATGTATTATATGTATAACGCCGGCTGGAGTGTGCGAGTCCTGGAATTTTGTAACGGCTCTCTGCCTCTGTCACTTAGCCTCTGCCTCTGTCTCTGCTTTTGTCGCTCTGCCACTGTCTCTGCTTCTGTCGCTCTGCCACTGTGCTTCTATGACTGTTACATTTTGACTTTCTTCTTGCTGCCTCTGTTGCTTTCACTGTGCTTCTTTTGCCTTCCTCTGCTTCAGCGCTGCCTTCTTTTTCCTGAGTGCTGCCTCCTTTGCCTGAGCGCTGCCTCCTTTGCCATCAATGACAGCATTTCCAACAGTCTCCCCCTTTGGCATTGATGGCAATCCACTTTCTCTGTTTGCTTTCTCTTTCTCTTGTTGCTTGCTCTTCCTGTTTGCCTGCTCTTCCTCCTGTTGTTTGTTCTTCCTCCCCCTTTGACATCAATGGCAAAGGGCGACGTATCATCTCTCCGTATGAGCTCTGTCGTTGCATTTCCTTTCTCTGAGTTACATTTAGGTCCTCTTCTGGTGAAATTGTACTATGCTTCTCCAGAGTGATGTATGAAGCTTGTTGAGAGAACACTTTGGTATAGTGAGTCGATATGTGTTTTATAGTTGTGATTCATTTGTAGTGCCTGTAATATGTGCTAGATTGCAGACAGAGATGATGCATTTTACGATTGAAAGGTTCTTGTTGCTTCTGAATGCTGATAATATTGATAATGCTGATAATACTGATAATGCTGATCCTGTGGACTTGTTTTATGCTTATCTTGCTGGCTGTTCTCCCCCTGGAATGATATCTTCGTTTTGTTCTCCCCCTGAGACTATGCTTTCTCTTTATATCAGAGAGTAGCATCTGCAGATACTACCCCTAGTTTATCTCTCAAGTATTGAAATGGTTCTCTAGCAAGAGGTTTGGTAAATATATTAGCTGTCTGTTCTTTCGTTGGTACATATTCCAGCTTTACTATCTTCTGAGCCACTTGTTCTCGGAGGAAATGATACTTAATTGGAATATGTTTAGTTTTTTAGTGAAGTACAGGATTTTTAGATATACTTATAGCACTTGTATTATCACATTTGATTGAAATAGGTTCATCAATGCTTACCTTCATGTCTTGAAGAGTTTTCTTCATCCACATGACTTGTGTACAACATGCTGCTGCTGCTATATATTCTGCTTCAGCTGTAGACAAAGAAATGGATGTTTGTTTCTTGCTTAGCCATGCCACCAAACTTTCTCCTAGATAGAATGCACCTCCACTTGTACTCTTCCTATCATCCACACAGCTGGCCCAATCTGCATCTGTGTATGCTGATAAAGTGAAGTTGTTGCTTTTAGGATACCAAAGTCCATACTGTATTGTTCCTTGTAGATATCTGAATATTCTTTTGACTGCCAGAAGATGGTTTTGTTTAGGTGCTGCTAGATATCTAGCCACTAATCCTACTGCTAGCATGATGTCTGGTCTTGATGCAGTCAGATACAATAGACTTCCAATCATTGATCTGTAAAGTCTTTGATCTATGTCAGCAGACCCATCATTAGCACACATCTTGCAACCTGTGATCATGGGAGTTGACACAGGTTTGCAGTCCTCCATTTTGAACTTTTTCAACATTTCTTTTATGTATTTTTCTTGTGAAATAAATGTACCTGTGTTCTTTTGCTAAATTTGTAGTCCCAAGTAGAAACTGAGCTCTCCGATCATAGACATTTCAAACTCTGTTTTCATTTCATCAGCAAACCCTTTTGCTAGATCATCTTTGTTGCTTCCAAACATAATGTCATCAACATACACTACAACAATCAAAAGTTCATTTTCATGGGCTTTTATGTATAGGTTGCTGTCTACTCCACCTCTCTTAAAACCCTGTTTTTGCAAATATTTATCCAATCTTGAGTACCAAGCACGAGGAGCATGTTTCAGTCCATATAGGGCCTTTTTCAGTTTACATACATAGTCTTCTTTATCTGTCAATGAGAAACCTTCTGGTTGTTCCATGCACACTTCTTCTTCTAGATCACCATTAAGAAAAGCAGATTTTACATCCATTTGATATACCTTGAAATCTTGATAGCATGCAAATGCCAGGAACATTCTGATAGCTTCCATTCTAGCTACAGGGGCAAATGTTTCATCATAATCAAGTCCTTCTATTTGTGAGTATCCTTTGCAGACCAGCCTAGCTTTATTCCTGATTACTTGTCCTTGCTCATCCATTTTGTTTTTGAATACCCATTTTGAACCAATGATATTTTTCTCAATAGGTCTAGGAACAAGTTCCCAGGTATTGTTCTTCTCAATTTGGTCCAATTCTTCATTCATTGCTTTTATCCAATACTTGTCCTTGTTGGCTTCTTCAAATTTCTTTGGCTCTATTTGTGATAACATGGCTATGTATACTTCTTCTGTTTGTTCTATTAGTTGCCTTCTTGTCTGGACTCCTGCTTTCTTGTCTCCTATGATCTGATCTTCAGGATGATTCTTCTGAGTGTATCTTGAGGGTGTTTTTGAGCTCAGCTCTGCATCTTCTGTTGTCTTGCTGGTTTCATCATCATTCTCGTCTTCTTCTTCATTGTTGTCTGATGTACTGCTGCAGTCTGTATTTCTAGTATTGTTTGGAAGTTCTTCATCAAATCTCACATCAATACTTTCAACTATATTCCGAAGGGTCTTGTTGTAGCACATGTACCCTTTGCTTTTGGAGGCATATCCTAGAAATATCCCTTCATCTAATCTTGCATCAAATTTGCCAAGATTTTCATCATTATTCTTTATGTAACACTTTCTTCCAAAGATTCTGAAATGTTTGATTGAGGCTGGCTTTCCATGCCATAGTTCATAGGGAGTCTTGTCACTGCTTGGCCTTAAGTGAGCTTTATTAAGGATATGTACTGTTGTGTGTACTGCTTCTGCCCAGAAGGTTTGAGCAATATTATTCTCTTGCATCATAGCTCTGGCTATTTGTTGTACAGACCTGTTTTGCCTCTCTGCTACTCCATTCTGCTGAGGTGTCCCTACAATAGTAAATTGTTGCTTTACTCCATGTTCATTACATAGGTCTACAAAGTCATAATCTATGAATTCTCCTCCTCTGTCTGATCTGATACATTTCAGCTTGCATCCAATTTGATTTTCTGCTAATGCTTTGAATATCTTAAATTTTTCCAATGCTTCTGATTTATTTTTGAGAAAAGCAACCCATGTCATTCTGGAAAAGTCATCTATTATCAAAATGAAATAGGATTCTCCACTTGGTGCCCTAGTTCTAGCAGGTCCACACAGGTCCATGTGCACAAGCTGGAGTGGTCTTCTTGTTGACAGCTCCTCTTTAGATTTAAAGGATGTGCGAGTCTGTTTCCCCAATTGACAAGATTTGCATATAGTACTTGAAGGCCTTTTTATTTCTGGCATGTCTTTGACAGCTTTCTTCTTGCTCAATTTGATGATATGGTCAAAGTTGAGATGTCCCAATCTCCTATGCCACAACCATGACTCCTCAAGTTTGCTAAGATGGCAGGCTTCATCTTCCTCTTTCACTATGTATACATTGTTCTCGGTTCGAACACCTTTGAGCAGAGTCTTTCCTATTGTGCTTGACTTGACTACACAATCTCGTGCTCTAAAAAGAACTTCACAGCCTTTGTCACACATCTGATTGACACTCAGTAAATTTGCTTTCAGTCCATCCACAAATAGTACCTCTTGGGATTTTCCTCTGCCATTGTCTATGCTGACTGAGCCTTTTCCCTTGATCTTTCCTGATTTATCATTACCAAAAATAACATTGCCAGATTTCTTTTCATCAAGAGTTATAAACTTGCTTCTATCTCCAGTCATGTGTTTGGAGCAGCCACTGTCCAAGTACCACTGGCTTTTCAGATCTTGAGCAGTTAGAGCTAGGTCACACTTATTCTCCTTATTTTTCCACTGGAGGAATCCTTTTGTTTGATATCTTTTGTGAGGTGATGAATTGCATCCTTTCAGAGGACATTTGGAAGGCATATGTCCAGCTTGATTGCATATAAAGCATTTGATCATAGTTTTTGTAGAATTTTGAGTATGACCAAAATTTCTTTGATTCATGAACCTCCTTGAGGTGTTGAAAATCATTCTTTTTCCATACTTTCTACATTAAATAATTTTATGGCCAAATTCCTTACAATAAAAACAATAACCATAGAAATTATTTGCATACCTGATGTAAGATTGTTTTCTCCATTTTTTTGTTTGAGATAGCCTCTTCACTGTTTGCATCTTTTGCAGGTCTGAATTACTCTTCCTTGCATAACAATATGCAGCAATGTGTCCTGGCTTGTGGCAGACATAACAGGTGGCATTCTTCATAGGAGGGAAGAATCTCCTCTGATGACTTCCAAATTTGATATACTCGGTGGCATATGATTCTTTTTCTGCCATCTTAGTATTCATTATATTCCTTGTTACTAGAGATTTCTTCTGATCTTTGTCATCCTTATTACATGTTTCTTCTTTTGTATGAATTGTCTGGGCTTCTTCATCAGTCTTCTTTGCTTTTACAAAAAATATATTTTTGTTTTCTTTTTCTTTGCCTTTACTTGATTCTCCTTCATAGCCTATTCCTGTTTTTATCATTGGGGATCTTTGAGCAACCAGGATATCATTCAACTTGCTAGAGCTTGTTGTTTGAGAAGAGTTTATAACCACTGTCCTTTGAGCATTTTCTATTTTCTTTCTAAGACATACCACTTCTTCCTCCAACTTCTCTTGTTCTTGGGTTTTATCCTTGATTTGCTGAAGTAACATATCTTCTATCTTCTTGGCTTCTTCAAGCCTTACCTTCAGCAGCATGAGGACTTCTGAATTTTGTTCTTCTTTAACACATTTGAGGAGAATATCTTTTTGTTTTCTGCATTTTAGTTTGAGTCTCTCAATATCCTCCAGAGCACTTCCTAGCTCCCCCTCAAGGTCGACTTCCCCTTCTTCTTCTTCATCTTCTAGTAGGAGTCCCTCAAGATCTTCTATGGCCATCAATAAAAAATCTGAGGTTCCTTCTTCACTTGAGGGTTCATCTGAATCTTCAGATGTACTGCTGTCTTGTTGAGCATCGAAAGATTTTCTGCTGAACTTCCTTCCCTTCTTCCAGTTCTTTGATTTATTCTTTTCTGACTCTTGAGCCTGATTCCTTGCTTTCTTGTGAGGACACTTAGTAGCATAGTGTCCAATTATTCCACAGTTAAAGCACTTGAAAGGAAGTTTACCTTTGTATTTACCTGAACCTCTATCCAGTTTCTTGACAAATTTTACTTTTTCTTCATCTGAGCAAGAGCATATTTCTTCCTCTTCTTCTTTCTTCTTTTATGTTTTAAAGGTTGCTTCCCTCGAACTTGTTTTCTTCTGTGGGAGCCTCATTTCATAGGCTGTTAGATTTCCAAGTAGCTGGTTCATGGTAAAAGTCTCCCAAACCGCTGTCTCTTCTATTGCAGACATCTTGGGATTAAATTTGGATGGGAGTGTTCTCAGAATCTTTTGCACAACTATACCTTCTGGTATGGTTTCTCCAAGGGCTTTCATATTGTTAACAATTTCTGCAACTTTTAAGAAGAAGCTACCAACATCTTCATCATCATTCATTTTTAAGTTTTCAAACTGGGCTCTATATATTTGAAGTTTGGCAGTTTTTACTTTCTGGTCTCCCTCATGTATGTCTTCAAGAGTATCCCATATTTTCTTGGCAGTGTCTTTGTGCATTACTTTAATAAACTCTGCTTCACATAATCCATTCAGGATGGAATTCATGGCTTTTGCATTAGCTACAAAGCTTTCTTTAGCTTCTTTCTCTGTATTAGTTGACTTCGGGGCATATCCTAATTGCACAGCAGCCCAGACTTCTACTCCTAGTGACATTATGTATGTCTTCATCCTGATTTTCCAGAAAGCATAATTTTCACCAGTGAAGAAAGGGGCTTTATTGGTTGAGCATCCTTCTTTACTAGCCATCTTGGGAACCTAGGATCTCCTTTCAGTTGTTAGACTTGTACAAAGGAACCTGCTCTGATACCAATTGTTGAACCTCTAATTAAACTGAGAGGGGGGGGTGAATCAGTTTAATACATTCCTGATCTTTTAAAACTTTTCATTAAACTTATTTACACCTTCATTTCAAACTCAATTTGATGTGAGAGTAATTTTAGAATGTAATCAAAAATTATTAGTTTAATAGAGCAGTAGACTTAATATGGGAGCAGCAGGTATTAAGCAAATGATACATATCAGATCAATACATAAATATCATGCACAGAGACACCAGATATAAGTGGAAACCCATAAAGGGAGAAAACCACATCTTATTATTGTTGTGATGCAAAGGCAAGCTCCAACTCCTTCTCACCACTGTTTTCTGCAGGCACCAACCTACAGGAGGCTCTATCCTCAATTCTGCAAGCTACAACTTGCAAGGAAGCACCAACTCCCTTCAATTTTCTGCAGGCACCAACCTACAGGAGGCTCCAACCTCAGTCAGCTACAACTGACCACTATCAAGCTACAACTTGATAGGGAAGCTCCAACTTCCTCAATTTATCAAACTGAATGTTTGTTGATTTTCCTCAGATATCAGCTCTGTTCTGTAGCTTCTCTTAATCTTCTCTGCCTTCTATATCCTACATTCTCTCTATATATGCTCTCTCCCTTGCTCTCAAAAACTCTCTCTGCATATCAAGATGATATTATTTATAGATTTCCTCACATGACTGTTTGTATTCTGCTTGGAATTCGAAATGGAAAGTCATGTCTCTTTGCCTTCTGCCTTCTCACTCCTTTTATCATCTTACTCAGAAATTATGACTGTAGGTGTCAATTTTAACATTACAGTGGGAGTTTTTTTTCTCTCGGAGACTTTCCAATGCATCACAAACAATAAAAACAATTAAAATATTTACATTCTTATTACAAAGTGAACTCTAGCTCAACTCATTTAGTCTTTTGAATCGATGCGCATTTGTCTTTTCTTTGGCTGTCTTTGTCCGTTTTGTGACTGTGTTTTATCTCCTCTCGGCTCTATTTTCTTTTCTGTCCTCTGTGGGGGTGTAACAGCTGCATACGTGTAACTTCGCCTTTTAAATAAATGAAATGCAATTGCTGACTTTTTAAATCAGGGCAATTTCAACCCTTTTCATGCCACGAGTGTCTTGTTGATGTGGAAGTTCTGCAAGCGGAACATACATATATTACAGTCGTATAGCATTAATAATCGCCCTCCCGTAAAGCTGAGGTCCGTGGGTCTAGAGACCATGCGGCTTATCGCAACCGTGTTATATATATATATATAACTCAATAACCATTATATATCATATGTGTTATGCCCCCGGATCATATTCAAATGTTATTCAACATATATAATATATGCAATTTATTTGCAAATAACCCGACATCCATAGGATTGACTACCAATACGATTAAACCTTTATTAAACCAAATTCATTATATATGACTCCGCCCTGGGCCCACATATCACGCTTTCCGATGCATTGATTCTGCTCCGATTGCGATTGATCGCAATCACAACTTCAAATACTCCGATGTGATTGAGTCACTTTTAAGTTATTTCGATTGCGATTGGGACTCAAATTTTATTAATCAAAGTTTATAAGCCCATCGGGTCCGGGATTTTAATCGCAATCGCAAGTCTTTTAATATGTGTTGCGATTGGCCACTGTTCATTGTATTTTGCCGATGTGATTGGGAAAGGACTTCAAACATGTTTGAATTATAATTCATACCTTCATCGGGTTCGGACTTCCAATCGCAATCGCAACTCATATGTTCTTCGATGCGATTCACCAATGCTGATGCGATTAGACCTGGAACTCAAATATATATTAACCATGATTTATACGCCCATCGGGTCCGAGCTCTTAATCGCAATCGCAACTTTCTGTTGTGATGTTCCGCTCCCCTTGCGATTTCTGATTGCGATTGATCGCAATCGGAACTTTGAGTTGCAGGACTTATCAATTGTGGTTTATAGACCCGTCGGGTCCAGATTCTCATCGCAATCGCAATTTTCTGTGGGTTACATATTACGCTTCACAGTTTTTCTCCGATTGCGATTGAGGAGGGGTCCCACCATTTAAATCTTTATTTTTTGCTCTCTATAATAAAGTGCTCCACTTATATAGCTGATATATATGTATACTTGGCCAATGGGTCATGCGATTCCCGTAATACGTTTTGTATATGTTTATATATATTCTTTTCTGCTGGAGTGAAGCGATTCCCGGAATAATGTTTGTGTTATATTATATGTATAACACTGGTTGGAGTGTGCGATTCCTGGAATATGGTTCTGTATTATATGCATTGCATTGCCGCTGGAGTTAAGCGATTCCCGGAATAAGGATTATGTATTATATGTATAACGCCGGCTGGAGTGTGCGATTCCTGGAATTTTGTAATGGCTCTCTGCCTCTGTCACTTAGCCTCTGCCTCTGTCTCTGCTTCTGTCACTCTGCCATTGTCTTTGCTTCTGTCGCTCTGCCACTGTGCTTCTATGACTGTTACATTTTGACTTTCTTCTTGCTGCCTCTATTGCTTTCACTGTGCTTCTTTTTCCTTCCTCTGCTTCAGCGCTGCCTTCTTTTGCCTGAGTGCTGCCTCCTTTGCCTGAGCGCTGCCTCCTTTGCCATCAATGACAACATTTCCAACAAGGAAGAGGTAGAGGAAATGTAGAAGGAGGTAGAGGAGGAAGGGGAGTTGAAAGTTCTTTTGGATTCCCTATAAGAGATGAAGAGACAAATACTACTATGAAAAATATCTTACCTTCTGTTCTTCCAAACTTTCATAGATTGAAAAGTGAAGACCCAAAGACATTTTTATTTGAATTTTAAGTTTTGTGCAGAACTTATGACTATCTACAACATTCTCAAAAACTCAAATTGTTTCCTTCAACATTGAAAGGAGAAACCTTAAAATGGTTCATGCGTCTAATTACTGGTTCTATTGAGTCATGGAATGATATGAGGAAATAATTTCTAGAAAGGTATTTGGACTATTGTATACCTATTAACCATAAAGAAGAAGTTTTTAAAATGATGCAAAAGGAGGATGAAAATTTGGAAGATTTACTTGAAAGACTCAACTACAATATCAAGAGAGCAAAAATGAAAAATCTAGACCAAGACACTCTAAAAGCTCTTTTGTTGAAAACGATTAGGGATGAATGGATAGATATCTTTAACATTATGGGGAAGGGAGACATATCTCAACTTCCATTATCTGATATTGGAGAACTTTGTATTAATTTCTCAAGAGGAACTTCAAAATGTTTGAAAGGACCAAGAGACCCTGCTCTTGCTAGGGTAAACAAATCTGCAGCTGGAACAGTAAGTAGGGCATAAATTGGAAACATGCTCGATGAATTCAAAACTAATATTCTAGGGATTCTTAGCGAAAAATTAGACACCCTTAAGCTACAAAACAAGAAAAAAGATGAAACTTATGCCTTAGCAACTTTTCGTCCCAAATGTAGAAAGAAGCATGCCTTAAGAGAATGTCATCTTGATGCAAAATTAATAAAGACTTGTGTGATTTGTTTAGAGAACCATGAGACCAAGCATTGTCCTTCAATTCCTAGTCCTAAGGTTGTCTTTCAAGAGGAAACAACTACAAATCCCACAGAATCTCTTTGTTTTGTCTCTAGAAGACCTTGGCAGGGGCCTCAAACTTAAGGGTTTAATAACCAAATGTATAATCAACCCCCACCGAATAGGAATTCTTGGCAAAAACCTTGGCCTCAACCTCAAAATCAATCTCAATCTTGGGCTCAAGGGATGCAAAATCCCTATGGAAGGTTCTCACAATATTATCAGTATCCACCATCCTATCCATCATATCCATCTTATCCAAATTATCCTCCTCAACAAAATCCTCAGCAGAATCCACAACCTCAATCACAAAATCAAAATCCACCACTTCCACTACCATTTCCCCATAAATCAAACCAGTTACCTGCCCATCCCATACCAAACCCCAAAAATAAAAACCATTAGAATACTTATATGATATAAGGTCAACAATTTACAACTTATTTGATTACTCCTCTAGACCTTAATGATGTCCAACTTAGGTCTGGAAGGATACTTCAATAGAAGAAACCTTCTATGATCATACAAGAACAAAACAATTCTGATGAAGATTCTCTACAAGTTAATAAAAGTTTTGAAGGCACATCTCTTCAAAACCAAAATATTGAAAAAGGAAAATAGAAAGAACCAATAAATTCAACTCCTATGTTAGAGCAACCATCAACATCTACTTCTACACCTCCTTTTCCTGAAAGACTAGAAATTGATAAGGGTGTAGAAAAATATATTATGTTGCCTAACTATGATTTCCTAGATGAATTGAGAAATTTTTGCATTAAAATTCCATTATTACAAGCCATAAAGGAAATCCCAATCTTATCTAAAACAATAAAGGAGTTGAGTATGAAGAAACCAGGAAGAAAAATAAAGGAAGTAAAGAAAATTCAACTGGTAGGACAAATAGCTGACATAATGATGGGAAATATTGTCATTCAAAAATATCTAGATCCTGGAAGTCCAGTTGTTAAAACTCATCAATGGAATTGAAATCCCAAACACATTAATTGATTTAGGAGCAGCATTAAACATCATCAGTAAGAAAACCATGGAACAAATTAAACTTCCTAATCTTCTTTATACACCCACATTACTACAGTTAGCAGATAGGTTTGTAATCAAACCAGATGGTGTATTAGAAGATATTTCAGTGTCCTTATATTCTTGGGAGTATCCTGTGGACTTTATGATTTTAACTCCTAAAAATGATCTAGGAGGACATCCTCTTATACTAGGAAGACTGTGGTTAGCTAAAGCTGATGCTTTCATCCGCTGTAGATCTGGTGATATGTACATCTTTGATGGTAGTTAAATCAAGAAATTCACTTTGTGTCCTCCAGCAAGAAAAATCACAGAAATAGATGACAATAAATGGATTGATGATGAAGAAGATATACAACCTCTCTTCACTATTTCAAACATTAGTGAAGATATTCAAATCTTAAATGTTTTAGAAAATCATGAATCTTCTTCAGAATATAAACATGAACAATTCTAGGAAGAATCTAATATTGAATTTCTGTCATCTAGGAAAATTTCTCTTTACTCTATGGAAGAATCTAGCTGCTCTACAATTGAAATATTTCCAGGAAAAACTTTGAACATAAATAAAAACCTAGAAAAATTACAACAAGAAGAGCTAGTCAAAACATTACGGAGACATTCCTCTGCATATGCATGGGAATACACTGACATGAAAGGGATCAATCCTAAGACTTGCACTCCTCATATCTACATAGAGGAAAATTGTAAACCTATTAGACAACCTCAGAGAAGGATGAATCCAAACCTTAGGGAGATTTTCAAAGAAGAATTGCAGAAATTGCTGAATGTCAACTTTATCTATCCCATTTCAAATAGTCAGTGGGTTTCTCCTTTGGTGATTGTACCCAATAAAAATGATAAATGGAGGGTATGGATTGATTATCGAGAACTAAATAAAGTTACTCTTAAAGATCATTTTACTTTACCTTTTATATATCGGGTGTTAGACACATTAGCAGGAAAAAAGTACTTCTCACTCCTGGATGGTTTCAGTGGTTATAATCAAATTCAAGTTGCACTTGAAGATCATGATAAAACCACATTTACCTGTCCTTGGGGGACTTATGCCTACCGAGTACTACCTTTTGGATTATGCAATTCATCTGCAACATTCCAAAGGGCAGTACTAGGAATCTTTTCAGATCTAATACATGATTGTGTAGAAGTATACATGGATGACTTTATAGTCTATGGTAATACATTTGAAGAAGCCTTTGAAAACTTAGAAAAAGTTCTGAAAAGGTGTAAGGAAGCAAACCTTTCATTAAATCATGAGAAATGTTTCATGATTTTTACTGAAGGGATTGTTTTAGGACATCATATCTCAGGAGATGGAATTAGAGTAGATGAGTCAAAAGTTGAAGTCATCTCCAGACTATTAGTTCCAAGTTTCTAGAAAGATGTTAGAATTTTTCTAGGATTTACAGGGTACTATAGAAATTTTATAGAAAAATTCACAAAGATAGCATCTCCACTCTTCAAACTACTTACCAAATATTGTGAATTCAAATGGAATTTTGACTTCCAGTTAGCATTTCAAATTATGAAAAGAAAAATCTCTGAAGAACCCATTTTAAGAGGACCTAACTGGAAACTACCTTTCCATATATCAACAGATGCTTCAAACACAGCTCTAGGAGCTGTGTTAGGACAAAAAGACATGATCCCCTATGCCATCTACTATACAAGTAAAAATTTGACTCCTCCAGAGTTGAATTATATTGTAACTGAAAAATAATTCTTAGTTGTTGTTCATGCTATCAATAAGTTCAAACATTATATAACAGGCTATGAAACCTTTGTTCACACAGATTACTATGCAATTAGGTATTTAATGAATAAATCTGTCACTAATAGCAGAGTTATAAGATGTTTATTACTTCTAAAAGAATTTAACATCACTATTCTAGATAGGCTTGGAAAACAAAATACAATTGCTAATTTCCTATCTAGAATCCAAAATATTAAGGACAACACTCCAGTTGAAGATAAATTTCCTGATGAATATCTCTTTCCAATAACTACTCAAACTCCTTAGTTTGCAGATATTGCTAATTATTTAGTTTCAGAAAAATTTCCTTCAAATATGAATGCTAGAGAGAAAAGAAAAATCATCCAATCAACTGAAAAATTTTCATGGATTACTAATGAATTGTATAGAACAGGTCCAAATCTTATTATCAGAAGATGTGTTCGAGAAGATGAGATGCTTGAAATTCTTAAGGCATGTCATGATAAACCTTGTGGTGGAAATTTTGCTGATAAGAGGAATAAAATCCTTGATTTAGGATATTATTGGCCATCCATCTTCAAAGATGCTAAAGAATATGTGAAGAGGTGTGACAGTTGTCAAAGGGTAGGGAAACCTACTCCTTCAAATGAAATTCCTTTACAACCTCAGGTACATATTGAACCTTTTGAAAAATGGGCTTTGGATTTTGTGGGACCTATAAATCCTCCATCAAAACAAAGGAAGTATATCCTACTATGCACTTATTATGTCACTAAATGGGTAGAGGCTAAAGCATTAATTTTTACTAATGAATCATCTGTAGTCAGTTTTATTTTTGAGGATATTTTTACTCATTTTGGTGTCCCAAGAGAAATTTTCATAGATCAAGGAGCTCAATTCACATCAAATTTAGTATAGAAGATGGTAGAGAATTACAAAATCAAGCATAGAAAGTCTACTCCCTACCACCCACAAGCAAATGGTCAAGTTGAATCTAGCAACAAGGTTATTGAAGAAATTCTCACAAATATTATTCATCTACATAGAAGAGATTGGGCAGAAAGGCTTCTTGAAGCCTTATGGCCCTACAAAACCACATGGAGGAACACAACAGGACACACTCCTTATGAAATTTTTTATGGGAAACAAGTCTTTTTCCCCATAGATTTTTAGATCAAAACCTTCAAGATGGCAGTCCAACTAGGACTTGATTTGACAGAAGCACATAAGCACAATCCGGAGCAAATTAATGAACTAGATGAAATCAGAAAAGATGCAGTCCAAAGAACTAGCATAGTCCAACAACAAAGGACTAAGTGGTATGAAAAATATATCAAAGAGAAGAAATTTCAAGAAGGTGACTGGGCACTCTTGTTTGACTCAAAATTCAAGGATTTTCAAGGAAAATTTCAGACTCATTGGTTTGGGCCATGTGAGATTGAAAAATTCTTTGAAAATGGAGCAGTAAAGATCAGAATAATAGATGAAGAAAAGGTATCATTTCTTGTAAATGGTCATAGACTGAAAAGATATCATAAACCACTTTCAAGAGAAGAATTTGTCAAAAAATTTCAGGATAACATTGATATGCAGTTAGTGAAGAAGAATTCTTCTTCTTCACTAACTTAGCTTTTATTTTCTATTATCATAGATTAAAAAAAATAAAAAATAAAAATAAAAATAAAATATAATAAAAAATATATAAAAAGTAAAAAATAAATTATAAGTATGAAAACCAATCAATGATTGGCATACTTATGCAGAAAGTGCAAGGTGAAAATTGGAACCTTCTAACATCCTATACTTTCAATTTTTCTTTTTCTGTAACTAAGTGTTCATAATTTCAAAACATAAATTGAAAATTCATTTCATTTCACTCCATATTTAATCTCATCCCACTTCCATTTTTCATCATAACATTTTTCACTCCATACTCATATTCCAACTCATTCCACATTCATATTCCATATTCTTTTGACAGGCACATTCTGCAGCTGTTCATTTTGTAGATGATTCTGTTCTAAAGATAATTTGATTCTGCAGCCTAATCCAACAAATAAAATATGATTGTAAGAAGGGACTATGGAACTCTATTCCAAATGTCACCATGCCACAGAAAGGAGAACAAACACAACAAACAAACAAGGTCAAAGTTCTGAGGTAAATTGTGAAAAAATATTTTAATAGAAAAAGGTTAAAACATGAAATAGATAGAATGTGTATAATCATATGTTTCCTAAAAAACCTATCATTAAAATTGATTGAACCCTTGTCATAAAAAATCTTTACCATATCCCTTATCTCATGTCCCATAATGGCCCATCATTAAACCTTCAATTAAATGACTTACGGTCATAGTCATAAACGTGACCTATTAGACCACGTCTCCCTAAGATCATATCATTCACTTATGACCCATAAATTCCCCAACAATTCCATAGCCATTTCATTCTATATCAAATCCATAGCTTTATTACCTCCATCATTTGCTCACCTCCACCACACTCTGTAATAAATCTATCTTTAAGTACAGAAAGGTAACGTTGAGGGTAACGCATCATTCTGTGGCTAATCTATCCTGAGAGACAGAGAGAGTTTCAAAAATAGAATATCATACTCTGCAGCTAATATAGATTCCAGCATAGAAAATTAATTATGAAAGGAAGATAATCTATACAGAGGAGGAATGGGGCTAATTGTTAGGACTTAATCAATTGGATTCAAGTACTTGGAAGGATATCCACAATTCAAGGGGTTACTACAGCAAGCAGGGTGGTTAAATTTTATAAAGAAATTTGATGGCTTCCATAAGGAGAACACAAAATCATTCACTAGGCCTTTTGATGGAGTGGAAGTGGAAATTGGGGACATCAAATTCACCATAACAAAATCATTTGTAGCTAAGGCAACAAAACTACCAAGGCAAGGAGAACAATGGTTCAAAAAAAAGGAATTTCATAATGAATCTTGGAAGCAGATACTGAAGAATCCAGGTATGGATGTCACAATATTTAGGAAGGGTATTCCAAGTACTACTTTAAAAAGTTAGTGGAGAAACATGTTGTTAATTTTGCAAAAAATTATAACATGTGAAGGAAGATTTAGGACAATGTATGTTTATCATATCAGGTTATTAATGAATTTCCTAGCAGATGGTGAGATAAATTTACCTTTCTTTTTACTCAATAGCTTGAAAATAATGGCTTCCAATGTCCAAATGAAAGTTCAATTTTTAGAAACCACTCTGCATCACCATGGTTTAATAAATATTCTGATTGAATTCCACCTAGAGAGTATAGGAGATAATTGGGAAGAATTTCTTGTAAGAAATCATTTTCAAGATCATGCAGAAACACCATCTAAAGAAGAAAATGTTAGAAGAAGCAGAAGAAGGAAAACTGATATGGCTGTTGAAAATAAACTTGACACTCCATCACAGGAAGAAGATGAAGAACTAATTTCTGAAAAGTTAACAGAAATTAGAAAGTAGATTAGGACCAAAAGAAAAGAAAAAACAGCAATTGAGTATACTGATGAAGAAAAGAAAAATCCACTAAAGCTAAGGAGAAGTTCTAGACTCAGAGGAATAATGAAAAAGATATTGATAAAGGAGGCAAGAATTATAAATATTGAGGATGAAGAGGCTCTAGTTCAAACACCAGTTAACAGATCTCCTAAACTTAGTCCTCAAAACTCTCCTCTACAACATTTTGAAGATGGCCCTAGTAGGAGGACTCCTGATATAGATCCAGTCCAGCAACAAATCTATGACTATGTGGAATCCTTGGAAAGAAATGCCTCAAAGAATCAAGAGAAACCTTGAAGAAAGAGAATTATGATTTGGAGATACTGAATAGGCACATCAAAAATGAGAATAAGATCTTAAGAGAATAGGTTAAGTTGAAAAATGCCATGAATAACTATCTCACTTTACAACTGGTAACACTACAAAAAGAGAAAAGGAAACTTAAGAAGAGGAATAAGAAGATGAATAGAGCCCTCATAAATCTTAGGTTTAAATTACTCATGAGAAAGCCTAGAATGACACTAACTTCCAAAAGACACAAGAAAATAGGGCTGGATGTTTTGGCTAAAGTGTCAGAGCATATAGATTAAGAAAGAATAACTTAAAGTGTTAATAAAATTGCATGAGGACATGCAATGGTCTTGCAGTGGGGGTATGTTGAGCTCTAGAAATTCCTTTTCTTTTACAAAACCATCATCTCATTTCACTCATCTTTCATCAACTCATAAGCCTAAAATCAATGAATAATGATTAGGATTGTCTTAAGGATACATACAATTGATTAACATGTTGTATTTTCATGGTTTTTGTTATTTTAATAATTTTGTGCAGTATAGCTATAGAATACAGAAATTCCGTAGCTGGTCAGGCATTTTGTAGCGATTTTTTTGTTTGAATATGATAAAGGTGTCAGTTAAAGAAATGGCTGATATGGGTAGTTCCAAAATCCGTCCTACATGATTTCTTCCTATCCACAAGGACCAGATCGATCATTGAAGGAGTCTAATCTGATAGTCAAAGTTGAAGTCAAAGAGGCCATTTTACACAGAAATTAGGACTCTTGATTTGCTCTGTAGCAAATCATGAGTCCTAAGAGTCCCAGTTTGATTATAATTTGAAGTTACACCTTTAGCTATTCCTATTCGAAGCTAGTTGTGAAATTTACTTATAAATAGAGGTTTTGTAGAACCAAGAACAAGTTAACTGTAAATAGCATAAGTTCGAAATTACAGTGTGATACTCTGTTTTTATCAAAATCTATTTTTAATAAAGGAGATCAGTTCTTTGATGCCGTTTTGATTACATATTCAAGGAGCTAAGGAATTCACCAAATTGGTAGCAGAGGGCCCCTGCTGCTAAGGAGGTGTTTATGCTTTCTAGCTAGCTTTATTTTAGTTTCTTTGTTCAAGTATTTCTTTCTGCTTATGCTCATTTATTGCTTTCATAATTAACAATTTTTGTGTCCAACTGAGTAAAAACCATTTGTCTTCATTACTAAATCTTTATCACTGAATGGTTAGTGACTTATAGGTACAGTGGTTGTTTAGATTTCCTTTACTGCTTTCATAGTTGACAATTACTGTGTCCAATTGAGTAAAAACCATTTGTCTTCATTACTAAATCTTTATCACTGAATGGTTAGTGACTTATAGGTACAGTGGTTGTTTATATTTCTTTTACTCCTTTCATAGTTGACAATTACTGTGTCCAACTGAGTAAAAACCATTTTCGTTCATTACTAAATCTTTATCACTGAATGGTTAGTGACTTATAGGTACAGTGGTTGTTTAGATTTCATTTACTGCTTTCATAGATGACAATTACTGTGTCCAAATGAGAAAAAACCTATTGATGGGAAAATCTGTCTAGCCAATAGCAGGGGATCTCCCCGGTAAAAGGTCCCAATTAGACCTTGAACCATTTGGAGTAGGGATCCCGTCCGGGGTCTGGGTCCGGCTACCACTGATTTCTCCTTTTCTTAGGGTCTCGCTTAAAATATATAAAATAGTGGATACACACCTAATCAACTGATACAAGACATATCATTGATGCATTAAATGTACATGCAACACTATGAGTAGCAAGAGGAAATAATAAAGCATGAAGACCGAAGGAAGTGTTGTTAACAACACTTCATTAGGGTCATGCTTGTAAACCGTTCTGACCACAAAGGAAACAATTCCTCATGGCAAGAACACCCTTCACTTCCTAAAAGTTTTAAATGGTAACAAAAATGCCAATAAACAAAGTCACCAGCGTTCATTAAGAAAGTGAAATAAACTCAACCACCATTAACATACTCAGCAAACTGTTATGCAATCGTGATATAAATTAAAGATACAGTTCCCTTAATCTAAAGATGTTTAGAAACTAAAAACATAATACTCAACAGTGCTCATACATATGACAACATCAGATCCACAAAGGGATTTTTCAAAATTATTGTCTTCATCATTAAGTGTATAATCTACTGGTAATACAATGTACTCAGCTCGAGTCCCAAACAAAAGATCTCCCTTTTTTTTTACAAGCTTCTGAAGGAGTATTTATAATACAAAACCTGCCCTTTGGGCTTCCTTGACTTTTCATCTTATTGACAGTTGGGCTGCCTTGTGACCCAGTCTTTTCCACGGCTTGCGACCTGAGTTGTTATTGCGACCTGTGACTTGACTGGGTTCTTCGACCTAGTCGCTGGGTCGCGCAGGCGAGCATTTGACAGGGGATGCAACTTAGCGACCCGGCGACCCCTGCCACTTGCGACCTTTGGGAACTTGCGACCTCGCGACCTTGGTAGACATGCGACCTGCGGCCTCGCCAGATCTGTGACCTGCGACCTCCTGGGATTTGCGACCTCGCGACATCGACAGACATGCGACTTGTGACCTCCTGGGATTTGCGATCTTGCACCATTTACGACCTGTGACCTCGGCAGATATGCGACCTGCGACCTTGGCAGATATGTGACCTGCGACCTTGGGCAAATGTGCGACCTGCGACCTACCCAGATTATGCGACCTTGCAACCTAGTTGCTGGGTCGCGTCGTCGGGCTTTTAACAGGGAGTGCAACTATCCGACCCGGCAACCTGAGACAATTTGCGACCTTCGACCTCCAGCCATCAGTGACCTGCGACTTGAAGAAATTTGCGACCTGCGACTTCAAGTAGATCTGCGGATTTTGTAGCAGTATTCCTCATCTCACGTTCTTCACTTTAAAAACTGGTCCTCTTGCTTGCTAGGAAAAACTCCAACTCATCGTGCAAATCAACAGCTTCCACCTGCAATCACATAGCTTAGGTTACATGTCTTCATTGCTTGAATAACAATGTTAAGAGGCACATTTAATTAATTACACAAGTAAAATGAAAACTTTGGACCCCTGTGTGGTCAAATTTTATGTCGCAGTGTGGTCCTTATCAAGTTCTCTTGGTATCCGAAAGTTTGTAGTGAAAACCCATTGATGAGGCAAAGGGCTTTTTCTTGTGCCATCTCCCACTGCATGTGATGCGTTTCTGGTTCCCAGATTTTGATTTAGTAGGGGACTAGGTATAACCAACACATGTGCCATCAGTGTATCAACTTTCTCGCTTGCTGGGAAATGCTCTGTTTCCTCATGCCAACCAACAGTGTCCACCATTATGTCATTGGAGAGACTGGCTCGAGTAAGCTTTCCTTGTACCTTCTTCAATTACCATAATGCAGATTAGCATAACTATGGGCCAAGTTTGGAATGAAGACCCAATTGAATGGAAGTGTTGATTTGGGCAACATGCTGCTTGTGTTCTCCACAATGAAAACTATGTTGGGCTCTAATGATACTTTTGTCATGTTCGAAAGTTTGCACCAAGATCTTGATAAGGGAACGCCCCTTCGAAATGGGGTTGATCTGAGTGATGATTAAATGAAAATTCATTTGTTAAATATAAGGAGTGATCCTTTGAATGATAGTTCCCAACTCTTTGAAAAGAGCTCACAAGTCTGCATGCTAACATGACAAATAAAGGTAAGGGCGCTACTCCTTAGTGAAGTTGCAGGGTCGCAACGTAGTGGGGTCGTGCTGTCGGCTCGTTTCTGAGCTTATGCGACCCATCGACCTATGAGGAAATGTGACTTAGAGCTGTCCTTTGAAATGCGACTTTGCAGAGGTCGCACAGTCGCATTACGACCTATTCCTCAGTGCTGCGACCCAATGACTTGAGAATAGTGCAACCTGTTTGGTTTTCATGAAATGGAGAATGCTCATTTTCCAATATTTCTTACTTTTTGTGCTAACAAAACCCAAATCGAAGGGGTTCAAAATTCTTTCCATATGAAAACCGATCATGTCGAGCATGGTCATTACATGCCAGAGTTGAGCGGTGCAATGACTGTCATATCCTTACATGTCGGGCGCAGAGCTAAATGATTCCTGAAAAGATGTGTATCAATGATATTTTCGATCAGAAACCTCTGTTTGAGTGTAGCAGCATAATTTATGTTCATGCATGGCAGCACGCATGGGCAACCTACGTCCATGTAACGCAGCATGAAGTGCAGGGAATCATTCTGTCCAGCTCACCGTGGACATGTGGAAGATCACTGTGGCGTTGATTATGGCATTTTCTGATTTTAAAATCATGCAGATTGTAACTTCCTAAAGCGAAACGTAACACTTCACCATTTACAAATGGTCCTGGATCATGATTTTAAAACCATGGCGTTTCTTTTGACTGTTCTGCGCTATAGCTGTTATACATGCCATCGCGGATTTATTAACCTTCAGCTCTAAATTTGTTGTCACGTTCTGCTCCGTAGTTTTCGTTGAAAGATTGACCACTCCAAAAATTTACTATGAGTTAGAAAACTAGCAACACATGGTCTTTTACGTCGGTTACCATGCATACTTTGGGACAGCTACGTGGAAAACTCACCCATGCAGTTTTGACTATCAACGCGCCACGTTACAACTTTTCCGCTGTGTTTTATTAAAATATTTTGTTCCATGTTTTAAACACACTTAGACCAGCAAACATGATCATCATATATGTCTGCTCGACGCCCATTTGTAATGTTTATATGATATATGGTTTTAAAAACATGTTGTTTTGCACCCCTTCAAACATGGTTGTAGAATATTGTAATTCAGACCACGACTTTGAATCACCAGATATATATATTTGCTCAAAACCTTAGCATAGGTTGCAAACTCCATTGAAACCTTAGAAATATTCGAGCTCAATTGTAATGAGTTTTCATATGGTTCTAGTCCGTGTTCTTATATGGCTTTAAAACCATATGTTTGAGCCTTGTCTAAAAAAATACAACGTGGCCTTGGTCCATAGAACGTGCGCCCACTTATAATGTAGCTTAGGTCTAACAACATTTGCTTCCTTTCCCCAATTTTCCAGAGTTGTCAACACAACTCAAAATTATGTTCGGTTCAAAAGAACGACCTTTATAGGATTCGTACAATTTCCAGCGACAAAATGTACTTCGCCATTATCTGACTTTGGTATGACACTCAGACTCTCTCTGCACATGCATCAACGTGCCTGGCTACCAAAAGGTGTATGCATTTTAAACATGACCTTTTAGGTTCAATTTCAAATTCTCCATCTCTTATGGTCTCGCATAGGAAATATTTATGGACATGTAAGAGCAAAGGAGACTGGGGTTTTAAGGCCCTTTCGTTCCTCCACATGTACCCCTTGCAGCATGAATAATTCCACACTATGTAGCTCAAGATTAATAGATGTTTCTTCTCAAAGGTTCATTCACATATTTGAAACTCTATAATTGGCTTGCCACACCCACATGTGTGCTTTCACTCTGCTGCCTGACACGAGAACGCCTTGAATGAGATTGTCATTCTCTAGGGAGATCTCCTGAGTCCGCTTTGTTCACCGGGCTATACTTGAGGCTAGACTTGTTGGAGTGGTAAAATATGTTCCTTTGTGTGCACCCATCGACATTTAGATGGTATTGTGTAGGATCTCCAAAACTTCCCTTTTGAGTTTATGCTTATTTGGTCTCCTTCTAAAATAGCAGCATCGGGATTGTTTCTTGATCAGCATCCCCACCAAAATGTACCTTCCTGGTAATTGTGTCATCATCATTTTCATCTTCAAACAATCTCATCCTCAAGGTCGTCAAGAGTTGATAGAGTAATGCCATGATAAGTAAGAATGTCATATTCTCCATCTGATAGAGTGTATTTGTCGCTCTTAAGCATCCGTGACTGTCTCTCACTCTGGAATCTAATGATAACCTTATCTGTCATCATTTTCCCCAGACCGCATGTCCAAGCAAACATTAGCTTTTCCACTTTGTTTGTATTCTTGTAAGAGAGTCTTCTTTCTCGTGATTAACAACTTCCCTAACCATTGTGCTCTTGTTAGCTGGGTTCCAATCTCTTCCTCCCAACGTGGTGGTGATATTCTTCGGTATATCATCTGTGGGATCGCCTGCACGTAACGTTATAACACTAATTAGCTTACAGTTAAATTTTAGAGAACGGTGCCCCCCAAATAATAAATATTAGAATACGAGCTCGATGAAGTGCTAAAACAGAGTGCCAGGACAATCCATGATGCAAGCACTCTTAATGTAAATACACACTAGTTTCCTTTCGAATGTATGGACGGCGATCTTTCGCACATGGCGTGATTTCAACAATAGCGCCTGATCATGAGGGCGAGACAACTCATGAGGGGTTGGGGATAGGTCGCTGGGATGTCACTAATTGCAGGTTCGGTGAAAGACCCTAACGAATAAGCGAGCAGAGGGGGACCCGAAATTTTAAATATACCCAAAATTTTGGGTGGTGTTGTAGCGGCTACAACAAATGGTGAACCACTGGTAGAATCCAGCATCTCTGTCACTATCACAACAAAATTTTGAGCCAAGATAGTGATGCAAGGGAATATTGAACAAGTTCTATGGGGACCCTTTGAATTACTCTGGCCCTTTACAGGTATGCCTAATCCTTGTGCCTCAGCCAGGTCTCACTAACCAAAAACACATCAAAGAGAAAGCTCACAGTCGCCACTAGCTTGTTGATGATGTAAAGAGAAAGGAAGTGGGTTTATTATTCTCAGGATTTTAAAAGTAAGTTTCTGGTGTTGCTCCGCTGCCAGCAGGCCTGGATAGTACCCCGATAGAGTCACTTCAAGAAATCACAAATGTTTCTCCGCTACCAGTGAGCCTAGTCAGTACCCCGGCGGAGTCGTTGCATTACCTCTCTGCGCAGGAAGCCTTTCTCGATACTTTACCCTTATTTTTTTCATGTGCTTACAACAATTATTTTCATGTGCTCATGGCACTTATTTTTCATGGGAAAATGAGGGATCCTGACTTATTTTACAAGCAAGAGAGGTTGTTTCTTGTGTTACAGAAACTGAAAGATATCCTGATTTGGGTTTTCCCTTGTGCCAAACCTTCACATCCCATTTACCACAATAGGCGAAGTGTGAAAAACAGATCATTTTAGGGTGTCCAAGACGATGTTGGGCACAAGGCTTAGGCTACGGGTATGGGCCATTCAAACTCATAATGTCTCCCACAAGCAACCGGCTCGCATCTCCCTAGCTAAATAATTTTAGACTCATAGGCATCTTGTTGAGAATGCGACTTCGATGACTGGTCCTGAGAGAAAGCTGCCTCTTGAGATAGCCACCGTAACCTCACACAAACAATGGGGTTACTATTTCAACAATTGAGGCAAAACAAGACTGCAAGGTGATAGGGTTGCAATGAGGGCTCTGAAGTGGCAGGCGATATGACAAAAATGATGTAAGGAAGAGAGCGTACGACGCAATGTAATAGGCGAGGATCAAGATGCAATGCAACGCCATGTGTGAGAACGATCAACCAGTTGTAGGTGCAATACAAGCAGTGACTATTTATGCAGCAACCAGTAACTAAAAAAAGAAATGAGTGGAAAATACTTGTAACATGATGATGCCTAAGATATTAATCGTAAGCAAAACAACAAACACACTTTTAAATTATAACGCAAAAATTTGGCAAGTAAATCTAATTAAATACTTTGAACTAACAAATTTTATTAACAGGTCCTAGCTAGCCTACACCTAAAACCCTAGCTTAACCAATGATGCGGTCGGGTTATGTGAAATAATCTTTCTAGTGTAGCCACCGCATTAGTTCCTGACCTGCAAGGATAACAATGTTCGTAATCAGAGCCAGCATACAAAATCGTGCACCAACAGCAAGACTTACCTGAGGAGTAGGTGCCACGGAAAGACGATCATAGATACTTCCCAAAGAACATGCCAGAATAGATTGTGCAAGCTGAATCCCACTCTCATCCTGATACACAGCAATATGTTCTTGAAACTCAACATTTATAAATGACACATAATCATTCATGCACAATCCTAGGCCTGATGGGCGCTGGGTAAGCCACCGCCTATTTGCGGGCACATCAACCGAATAGGTTTGGTCGAATTGACTGGCAATCTCATCATGGTGTTGAGGACCATCAGTTTTATGGAATGGAAACAATAAGCAAGTGCCAGGCGGATTATCAATGCTTGCGCATCCGAGTGTAGAAACCCTAGTTTTGAAAACCCTAGTTCGGGGTTGCTCCTCTGTTTGGTCAAGGGTATGAGGATCAAACCCCGGACCTTTGAGTGGGGGATTGCCCGACTTTGATGGTTTGGCGAGATCAACAGGAGACTAGATGTGAACATGGATGGTGGTGGGTAGCAAAATGTCAGTGGGCTTTGTATCAATTTGGTCAGATGTTTGTGCGCTGACAGATTGATATTCCTATGTATCATATTCTTTAGATTTGTTGGGAGGAGGATGGTACTTGGGGATCGTCATTTTAGAAATGGTCGGCAGGAGCTGAAGCACTTTGATTTTATGATGGTTACTTGAATCTTCCCAAAGCAAATCATCGAAGTCTGGTGTGTTTAGATGGTCGGCAAAGAGATGCGAGTGACAATCCTCAGCGGTATGATTGAATATGTTTTCAGATAAGCAGGGATCGCTATAACCATTAATTTGATCAGGTTAGATACCTGGCATGTTAGGCTCCCTGGGAGTTACCGATTGGGATGGATCAATAGAGGGGACATATTGAGGTTTCCCTGATAAAAAATCGCTCCTATGGCTGTCTAAATATTTTGAGTGAGAAAGATCAGATCTAAAATATTTATCGATTTTAAACTGTGATTGTGAAACACCATCTGCGTGCTTATGATGGTTGCCAATACCAGTATAAGGAAATTTTTAATGTCTCAAAGAAATTACTTGTATGGCGGGGTCGTGAAACAAACCGGGGAATAATGAATGAACGGATTGATGTTAACCATACAAGTCTTTTCAACATGTGCATCCGTGTCATTTAGAGACAACAATGGTCTGGCAGGCCTTGTAAGGGAAACGACTGCATCTGGGATAGGATTCGATTCATAATCCAGATGTGAATCAGATTTAGATCTGTGTCTGGGGAAAGATCGAGTGGGCTCAAGGTAGGTTTCATGAACCGAGAGAGATAATGAGCCACTGGGGTTTTCAAACTCTGATTCGACATGGTGCGTAAAAGACTCAAAGTCAGAATAGCTGTTGGCTTGCGGGTCGTCATAGGGAACACTAGGTTCAGGCTGGGTTGCTAACTAAAATTGTTCAAGGGAAATGAGAATCGCATACATGAACTATTCTCTTAACAAACTCCAATCGACATCCTTCTCAGGGAACTCAAAACAATAATGAACGACTCTAATAGAGAACTCATCTAAAGATTCCTGAGGTTCCATTCTGATGTCATTTAACTTTATTAAAATTTTATGAAGATCATACCTGTGAAAAGCTTGTTGTAATTCACTGGTGAGTTGTTCACATGAATGGATGGAAGCTTCCGGAAATGTGCAGCACAATTGCTTAGTGCGACCTTCGAGGGTGAGGAAGAAAAGAAAACATATCAAACCTTCATTTTCAATTTCGTAGCACTCACCAAAGTCATAGAAATCTAAAAGGTGTTGGGTTATGGACACCCCATTTTAACCATCAAATTTTAACTGGGACAAGTGATACATAAGTTCATCAGGGATGAAGTATCGAGGCTCATAAAACTCTGACAAACATCTCGAGAGAATGATTTGGGAACGAGCCATTACAGATATGATATTAACTGCAGGCTCTCAAGGCTCAGCTTGTCATCTGGCCCCCCTTCTAGCGCCAATTATGTTGACGGGAAAATCTATTCGACCAACAACAGGGGATCTCCTCGGTAAAAGGTCCCAATTAGACCTTGAACCGTTTGTACTAGGGATCCCGTCCGGGGTGTGGGTCCGGCTACCAATGATTTCTCCTTTGCTTAGGGTCTCTCTTAAACTCTATAAAACAGTGGATACACACCTAATCAACTGATACAAGACATATGATTGATGCATTAAATGTACATGCAACACTGTGAGTAGCAAGAGGAAATAATAAATCATGAAGACCGAAGGAAGTGTTGTTAACAACACTTCATTAGGGTCATGCTTGTAAACCATTTTGACCACAAAGCAAAAAATTCCTCATAGCAAGAATGCCCTTCACTTCCTAAAATTTTTAAATGGTAACACAAATGCCAATAAACAAAGTCACCAGCGTTCGTTAAGAAAGTGAAATAAACTCAACCACCATTAACATACTCAGCAAACTGTTATGAAATCATGATAAAAATTAAAGATACAGTTCCCTTAATCTAAAAACGTTCAGAAACTGAAAAGATAATACTCAACAGTGCTCATACATATGACAACATCAGATCCACAAAGAGATTTTTCAAAATTCTTGTATTCATCATTAAGTGTATAATCTACTGGTAATACAATGTCCTCAGCTCGAGTCCCAAACAAAAGATCTCCCTTTTTTTTTACAAGCTTCTGAAGGAGTATTTATAATACAAAACCTGCCCTTTGGGCTTCCTTGAATTTTCATCTTCTTGACCGTTGGGCTGCCTTGCGACCCAGTATTTTCCGCGACCTGCGACCTGAACTGTTTTTGTGACCTACGACCTGACTGGGTTCTGCGACCTTGCAACCTAGTCGTTGGGTCACTGGGTCACGCCGTCGGGAATTTGACAGGGGATGCAACTTAGCGACCTGGCGACCGCTGCGCTTGCAACCTTTGGGAACTTGCGACCTCGCGACCTCGGCAGACATGCAACCTGTGACCTCGTCAGATCTGCGACCTGTGACCTCCTGGGATTTGCAACCTCACAACCTTGATAGACATGCGACCTGCGACCTCCTGGGATTTGCAATCTTGCACCATTTGAGACCTGCGACTTCGGCAGATATGCGACCTGCGACCTTGGAAGATATGCAACCTGCGACCTTGGGCAAATGTGTGACCTGCGACCTACCCGGATTATGCGACCTTGCGACCTAGTCGCTGGGTCAGCCGTTGGGATTTTAACAGGGAGTGCGACTATCCGACCCGACGACCTGAGACAATTTGCGACCTTCGATCTCCAGCCATCTGCGACCTGCGACTTGAAGAAATCTGCGACCTGCAACTTCAAGCAGATCTGCGGATTTTGTAGCAGTATTCCTCATCTCACGTTCTTTGCTTTGAAAACCGGTCCTCTTGCTTGCTGGGAAAAACTCCAACTCATCGTGAAAATTGACAGCTTCCACCTGCAATCACATAGCTTAGGTTACATGTCTTCATTGCTTGAATAACAATGTTAAGAGGCGCATTTAATTAATTACACAAGTAAAATGAAAACTTTGGACCCCTGTGTGGTCAAATTTTATGTCACAGCGTGGTCCTTATTAAGTTCTCTTGGGATCTGAATGTTTGTAGTGAAAACCCATTGATGAGGCAAAGGGATTTTGCTTGTGCCATCTCCCATTGCATGTGATGCAGTTCTGGTTCCCAGCTTTTGATTTAGTAGGGGATTAGGAATAACCAACACATGTGCCATCAGTGTATCAAATTTCTCGCTTGCTGGGAAATGCTCTGTTTCCTCATGCCAACCAATAGCGTC
This sequence comes from Pinus albicaulis, assembly GCA_034641835.2. NCBI lineage: Eukaryota > Viridiplantae > Streptophyta > Pinopsida > Pinales > Pinaceae > Pinus > Pinus albicaulis. Next base: position 1,265,964,307 of record CM076577.1, read on the forward strand.
CACCATTATGTCATTGGAGAGACTGGCTCGAGTAAGCTTTCCTTGTACCTTCTTCAATTACCGTAATGCAGATTAGCGTAACTATGGGCCGAGTTTGGAATGCAGACCCAATTGAACGGAAGTGTTGATTTGGGCAACATGCTGCTTGTGTTCTCCACAACGAAAACTATGCTGGGCTCTAATGATACTTTTGTCATGTTCGAAAGTTTGCGCCAAGATCTTAATAAGGGAACACCCCTTGGAAATGGGGTTGATCTGAGTGATGATTAAATGAAAATTCATTTGTTAAATATAAGGAATGATCCTTCGAACGATAGTTCCCAACTCTTTGAAAAGATCTCATAAGTCTGCATGCTGACATGACAAATAAAGGTGACGGCGTTGATCCTTAGTGAAGTCGCAGGGTCGCGCTGCCGGCTCATTGCTGAGCTTATGCGACCCAGCGACCTGTGAGGAAATGTAACTCAGAGCTATCCTTTGAAATGAAACTTTGTAGAGGTCGCACAGTCGCATTGCGACCTATTCCTCAGTGCTGCGACCCAGCGACTTGAGAATAGTGCGACCTATTTGGTTTTCATGAAATGGAGAATGCTCATTTTCCCAGAGTTTTAACTTGTCGTGCTAACGAAACCCAAATCGAAGGGGTTCAAACTTCTTTCCATATGAAAACTGATCATGTCGAGCATGGTAATTGCATGCCAGAGTTGAGCAGTGCAACAGCTGTCATATCCTTGCATGTTGGGTGCAGAGCTAAACAGTTCCTGAAAAGTTGTGTATCAGCGATATTTTCAATCAGAAACCTTTGTTTGAGTGTTGCAGCATAATTTACGTTCATGCATGGCAGCACGCATGGGCAACCTGTGTCCATGTAACACGACATGAAGTGTAGGGACTCGTTCTGTCCAGCTCACCGTGGACACGTGGAAGATCACTGTGGCGTTGATTATGGCGTTTTTTGATTTTACAATCATGCAGATTGTAACTTCCTCCAGTGAAACATAACACTTAATCGTTTACAAATGGTCCTGGATCGTTATTTTAAAACCTTGGCATTTCTTTTGACTGTTCTTCGCTGTAGCTGTTATACATGCCATCATGGCTTTATTAACCTTCAGCTCTAAATTTGTTGTCACGTTCTGCTCTGTAGTTTTCGTTGAAATATTGACCGCTCCAAACATTTACCGTGAGTTAGAAAAATAGCAACGCGCGGTATTTTACGTCAGTTGTCATGCAGACTTTGGGACAGCTATGTGGAAAACTCACCCATGCAGTTTTGACTATCAACGCGCCACGTTAGAACTTTTTCGCTGTGGTTTATTAAAATATTTTGTTCCATGTTTTAAACATACTTTGACCAGCAAACACGATCATCATATATGTCTGCTCGACGCCCATTTGTAATGTTTTTTATGATATATGGTTTGAAAAACATGTTGTTTTTCACCTCTTCAAACATGGTTGTAGAATATTGTAATTCGCACCACAACTTTGAATCACCAAATATATATATTTGCTAAAAACCTTAGCATAGGTTGAAAACTCCATCGAAACCTTAGAAATATTCGAGCTCAATTGTAATGAGTTTTCATATGGTTCTAGTCCATGTTCTTATATGGCTTTAAAACCATATGTTTGAGCCTTGTATAAAAAAATACAACGTGGCCTTGGTCCATAGAACGTGTGCCCACTTATAATGTAGCTTAGTTCTAACAACATTTGCTTCCTTTCCCCAATTTTCCAGAGTTGTCAACACAACTCAAAATTATGGTCGGTTCAGAAGAACGGCCTTTATACGATTCGTACAATTTCTAGCGACAAAATGTACTCCGCCATTATCTGACTTTGGTATGACACTCAGACTCTCTCTGCACATGCATCAACGTGCCTGGCTACCAAAAGGTGTATGCATTTTAAACATGACCTTTTAGGTTCAATTTCAAATTCTCCATCTCTTATGGTCTCGCATAGGCAATCTTTATGGACATGTAAGAGCAAAGGAGACTGGGGTTTTAAGGCCCTTTCGTTCCTCCACATGTACCCCTTGCAGCATGAATAATTCCACACTATGTAGCTTAGGATTAATAGATGTTGCTTCTCAAAGGTGCGTTCACATATTTGAAACTCTGTCGTTGGCTTTCCACACCCACATGTGTGCTTTCACTCTGCTGCCTGGCACGAGAACGTCTTGAATGAGATTGTCATTCTCTAGGGAGATCTCCTGAGTCCACTTTGTTCACCGGGCTATACTTGAGGCTAGACTTGTTGGAGTGGTAAAATATGTTCCTTTGTGTGCACCCATCGACATTTAGATGGTATTGTGCAGGATCTCCAAAACTTCCCTTTTGAGTTTATGCTTATTTGGTCTCCTTCTAAAATAGCAGCATCGGGATTGTTTCTTGATCAACATCCCCACCAAAATGTAGCTTCCTGGTAATTGTGTCATCATCATTTTTATCTTCAAACAATCTCATCCTCAAGGTCGTCAAGAATTGATAGAGTAACACCATGATAAGTAAGAATGTCATCTTCTCCATCTGATAGAGTGTATTTGTCGCTCTTATGCATCCGTGACTGTCGCTCACTCTGGAATCTAATGATAGCCTTATCTGTCATCATTTTCCCCAGACCGCATGTCCAAGAAAACATTAGCTTTGCCACTTTGTTTGTATTCTTGTAAGAGAGTCTTCTTTCTCATTATTAACAACTTCCCTAACCATTGTGCTCTTGTTAGCTGGGTTCCAATCTCTTCCTCCCAACGCGGTGGTGATATTCTTCGGTATATCATCTATGGGGTCGCCTACACGTAACGTTATAACACTAATTAGTTTATAGTTACATTTTAGAGAAAGGTGCCCCCCAAATAATAAATATTAGACTACGAGCTCAACGAAGTGCTAAAACAAAGTGCCTGGACAATCCATGATGCAAGCACTCTTAATGTAAATACACACCAGTTTCCTTTCGAATGTATGCGTGGCGATCTTTCGCACATGGCGTGATTGCAACAACAACACCTGATCATGAGGGTGAGACAACTCATGAGGGGTTGGGGATAGGTCGCTGGGATGTCACTGATTGCAGGTTCAATGAAAGACCCTAACGACTAAGTGAGCGGAGGGGGACCCGAAATTTTAAATATACCCAAAATTTTGGGTGGTGTTGTAGCGGCTACAACAAAACCATTTGTCTTTTTTACTAAATATTTATCACTGAATGATTAGTGACTTATAATTATAGTGGTTTTTTAAATTTCATTTACTGCTTTCATAGTTGACAATTGTTGTGTTCAACCAAGTAAAAGCCATTTTTCCTATTTCCAAATCTTATATTAAAATGGTTAGTGACTTATAGAAATGGTAATTGTTTAAGAATTTTCATTCCTTCTGTCATTCACTTAATTAGTTGTAGTTAGAATATCCTCATTCCATTGCAACTAATAATATCTTTAAAGGAAATTCTGATTGAAACTGAATTTGAATATGATTTGCAAGAATGGCTAAATGATTAGATTTAAATGCAATGTTTGAGTTATCAATTGCATTTCCTGTTTTCATTTTTAAATCTCAATTTAGTCATAGATCCATGGATTAGGTTTATTCACTAATTGAAACATTTGTTTTATCTTTTTATTTAGAACTAGACCTTAGAACTTGTCCATAAAACTCTAATTTCTTTATAGGAAGTTAACTAGTTTTACAACATTTCCTTGTCTTCATTTTAGTTAGATTTATTCTCACTTTTCAAACTAGGATAACACACTAAGGATTAAAAGAAAAAAAACCCCAAAACAATAAGAAAAAAATCAAACAACGAAGTAAGGAAAGGACACTTAGGCACATATAGTGCACTACACTTCATCAAAGTTACAAGCCCTGGTTGATAATTAATGGAAGCAATTTAGGAACACTAAATTGGCTAAACAAATAGGCTGATATGGAGGGTTAGATGAGGAAGGATGAGATGATGAAGGTGAATTCTGGTCATGCTGAATAGGTGGGACAGTGAAAATCTCATTGGATATCAAGGTGTCCCATGGAATGTTTAACTAATCAAGGTGATGTATGACTATCATCTTCATAAGGGAGTGGTGAAAGAGAATTTGTATTTGATGATCATAATCTATCTTTTGGGCAATAAATTCCACCTTATCAATGATCCAGTAGAGATAATAAGTTATATAAAGCATTTCTACCCTAGTGAAGTGCATGAGTAGCCGAATATGATAGGAATAGTGTCTAGAAAACCTTCCATCACAGGTGAAGTATTTCATGACTATTTTCATCATGGGGAGATATTTGTCTAGGAGGTAGGAGAAAGGGAAAAACATCTTTCTCTCATTCTTTTACCTTGGTTTAAGATATATCTCATAATAATAATGATTCAAATTTCCTTGTTTGAACCATATTTCCCCAACATTTGGGATCCCAGATGTAGATACTACAATGTCAGTGGACATAGTGAAATTGACACCAACAAGGGTGACTTATTTGTCATGGAGGTTAGAAATGAATAATCTTGTCAACATAGGATGGTATTCGGCTCTTTTCAATTTTTCACAGAACTTGAAATAACCTACATGCTAAAGGCATGCCACGGTGAGGGGAGATGCCATATGCTCTTTAGAATCTTCGGGTTCATGTCTGATGGCTTTCCCTCCTTTATTATATGACCTCCTCTCTTGTATTTATTCCTCCTCACTATTACTTCAGTTCTCCTCTTCAACCATGATGTTTCTTGGTGTCAAAAACCCTTGGGATGTTGTGGAATGAATTGAAAGAATATGAAGTGAAGGGTGGTGTGAGGAAATGAAGGAGGTGGAAATATGGAAGGGAGACTAAGCAAGTGAAACCCTAGGAATTAGGGGTTTAAGGGATATGATTTTTTAGGAAATGGGAATATAAAAGTAGGGATTTGGGAAAATGTTTTAGGATTGTGAGGGAGAGTATATGAAGGTTTACGAACCAGCTTTAGGATGTGAATTAGATTTCTATAAACACTATGATTTCTTAATTTAGAAGTAGGTACTAAATTCACTAAAACACTATGATACATCAAAGATATGAAATTTTGTTACTTATCGGAAATGGAAGCATGAAGACTCACCGTGCAAAGTTTTGGCAACAAACTGTTAAGTGGCAATTTGGCAGAGGCTTTTTGGAAATTTCTGGGTGAACGTGTAGAGACCCAGGAGAATGTGAAACGTCCTAGCTAAATGTGCAGTGCAGTTATAAATTATTCTAATTTCGAGCAAATGAGAAGCATCTTAGTTAAATGTGCAACTTCCTGGCTAAACACGTAGTGACAAGGAGAACACGCAACATCCTACTCTATTTTTCACAATTTCACTCCCAAACCAGAAAATTTCTTCATTGCTGAGGTTTTATTGAGGTTGTATGACACATATTAACTTTGTTTTGAAGTGTTGAGGGCTCTTATACTCAAGTGGATCTGATTTATGATTTGAAACTCACTTTCCTTATGTTTCACTTTTCACTTTTCAAATTTTCACACTAATGCTCTTTGACTTCTAAATTTTTCTTTTTTAGTTTGATCAGTTGATGGAGTTTGGCTTTTATTTCCTTCAGTTTTGGCATGAATGCTTGAGTTTGTAGCTAGGGAATGAAATATTACATATAAAAAACATAAAATTACATAGGAAATAAAAATAAATTACATATTTGATTTCATATCAAAATGACATTTTGATATGAAAATCATATGAAATCAAAATTACAAATTAAAAATATGATATTTACATACTGATGATATTTTGTAAATGGAAATAGAATGTCATTGAGTCACTCTCATTTGTTTACTGACTTTATTGAGATAAAATAATTCATTTTTGGACCTTGAAAGACAAAACCCTAATGACCTAAGTAGACTTTGAATAACCTGATTTCCATGGTTGACTTTAACTGGGACAAGACATGGTGAAATAAGTTGTTCATTAGTGTTATTATTCTCAAGAAGACATGGAAGTGAGTCAAAAAATGTGATTCTCTGAGGGAGAGTGAAGTTTTATTGAGGGAGGCTACCATCAATGAAACAATTTTTAGGATGACCTAATGGAATGATATAAAAATTTTGGAATGAAACACCTAAAATGAAAATGAAAGGAATGATACTAATCATCGATGGCATGATGCATACTCTAACACTAAAAACCCATTTTTTATGCTCTTCTAAAGATATTATTTTTTCCAAAAAGTATTTAAGACTCTCATAATATGTTTTTACCTTGAAGTGTCTTCCCGTTAGGTAAGGTAACCATTCCTTTGGTGCACATAGTATTTCCAATATTTAATTCTCATAAATATCTTTTTGCAAATACTTTCCTTTGATGGGACGACTTTCAAAAGAAATGGGTCCTCCTCCTTGCATTGAAACAACACCAATTCCATTTCCTGAGCATATTCCACAATAATTGTTTTTGTGAAGTCTGGCATAGCTAATATCGGTGCTTGGCACATTTCCTCTTTAAGATGTTCAAAGGCCTTAGTTGCTTTTGGAGTCTAATAAAATGCATTTTTCTTCAATAATGTTGTTAGAGGTGCTATAATTCTCCTAGAATTCTTTAAAAACTTACGATAATACCCTGTTAACCTGATAAATCATTGTAGATGCTTTAGGGTTGTTGAGATTTTCCATTCCTTAATGGATTTAATTTTTTTATGGTCTACCTTAACCCCCTCATGACATACAATATGACCCAGATATTCCGCCTCGTGTACTCCAAAGAAAATTTTTGAGGTTTCGGCATATAATTGTTTCTCCTCCAGCAATTTAAGTACCATTTAAACATATTAAACATGATCCTTCGGGGACTTCTTGTATATTAGTATATCATCAAAAAATAGTAACGCAAATTTTCTAAGGAAGAGTTTTAAAAAGGAATTCATCAACCCTTGAAATGTAGAAGGTGCATTGGTAAGGCCAAAAGGCATGAACAAAAGTTCATAATGAACCTCATGTGCTCTAAATGTTGTTTTCAGAATCTCTTCTGTCTTCATTCTAATTTGATGATAACCTAAATGAATATCCAACTTGGTGAAGTAAATTAATCCATGTAATTCATCCAATAATTCATTAATGACAAGAATGGGAAATTCACCTTTAATATTGAGCTTGTTGAGCACCCCAGAATCCAGACACATGTGCCCTGATCCATACTTCTTGTGCACCAATAATACTGGAGCAGAGACAGAACTTTGACTAGGTTGAATTATAATAGCCTCTAGCATTTCTGCAATCATATGTTAATTTTTGTTATTTTGGGCATATGGATATATTTAAGGCTTGATGTTTGGAGGAACACTTCCTACCATAAACTAAATAGCATAATAATGATCACGAATAGGTGGGAGGGCTTTGGGAGTCTCAAATTCTTTGGAATGATTTTCTAAGACTTTTTGGAGATTTCACGAAATAAAGTATTTCGATGTTTGAACCTATAGTGGGAATAATTGTGCAATTATGCCTCATTGTTATTTCTTCATAAGCTTTTCCATGAAATTATAGTTGATTATCTTTCTCAATTTCCCTGTGATACCCCGCAATTCAAATTCCTTAGAAATCTACTTCTTCGAGGGGGAAACCTCCTTTCATTACATAAATAAAAAATTCATGGATTATTCAAATGAGAAAAACCTACTTTATATATATATGAGTCTAAGGGGTCCCAATATAATCAGAGCCTACATAACAATAATAATGTAAGGACACAACAATAACAATAGTTGGATCCTATGGGGCACAATAATAAAATTATGGGGACTACATGGGCGCAAAAATAACAATAAGGGGGCTACATTAATAATAAGAATAAGGGGCTACACTAATGTTATAGGGACTTAACATCATTTCAGCTAAACCAAATTATAAACAAACCAACATACCTCAATATAGTTCAAGGGATGATATCTCATTTTCAAGATAAACATGATTAGCACAGTACATGTATAATAATAATCACAACAATATATAGACATCATATTAATAAATATCCCATATAACATGCATAACATGACAATTAAAACACTCACTAGGTACAATCCATAACAAACATATGGATGACATACATACATAAACAATACATATAAACATTTTCATGCATTCATAACGAACACATCCCAAAAACAACCTCATCAACTTCTGCATGAAAATACGATGACAACAATGTTCCTTACCATCCATACATAAAAAACACGTAGAACATGAGCATAATGAACATATGTGTGACTGGCATGGACGCATGGCAATTCATTCATACCAATAGACAGGGAAATGAGACATCACCAAAGGAGAACACTACCCTGCTCTTATAACACTCTCTAACACCCTCCTCCCACATTTATCCAAGATAATCGGTACACCCGGGTAAACATGTGATGAAGAGTTTCTATGATATGATTCAAATCCATATGTATAGTTAAGGAACTGGAACCGATAAGACAATAACAATTTTACCTTCCTCAGAAACTACAAAACCTTCAGGTGACAACCAACCCCTCCAAGTGTCCAACCCCTGAGACAACTTGATGTGTTTATAGACTATACTCCTAGTCTCTTTCATAACCATCCTTCCATGTGACTGAGACCCTCTAGTCACTCCCAAAGCAAGGAATCCATGTGACTACAGTGTTTTTACAGAAAGTTATGTGACAAAGACCCCAAATTATGAGCCACTTTTTCAAGGCTAGGTATCAGGCCTCTGCCCATAACTTCATGAAACTCTCATAAAGGAAAAATAACAATGTTACAGGGCTAGTAATGCAAAAATTGAACAAGAACCTAACCTGATAAGGCCTATCCATGAGATATACTTTGTCAAACACATAATAAACATGTAATCTATACATCATATAAGCACATATTCTCATAGGGACTTCATACTTATCTTAGAATCATCAAGAAGGATTGATTCCTCCTCATAATAGTTGCAATATAATCTATTAGGTCATTCATTCATTAAAATTTCATCTACTAATAAAAACATGATGATAGACATAACTCAAGTCTGTCATAAACCATACTTATAGACAACATATGACCTGTAAAATAAAAATTATAGAACAATAATTAAAACCACATAATAAAAAATAAATTCACCCATCAAATACAAAAGGAAATATCTCATATTAACATATGAAAAATCCAACCAAGTCAAGGACTTCCATGTACCACCCGACCATAGATTGGGTTGAGACAAATATTTCTTTCAACCAATCACCCTCACGTGATATTTCAAACATTATTGTGATATTTAATGGAATAAACCAAAAAAAACCAAATCAGGGCTTCCAAACACCAAACTTCCCCAACCCTCAACTAGTGATTCAACCTCACAGTCAAACATCACTAACCATCACCAAATCGATCTCTACCCAAGCTGTCCAGGGCTCGAGAGTGTATTTTACAACCAAGGATTCTAGTAATAGTAACACAACCCATAGTTTCTTCCAAGCTCTAGATCATTTGTCCAACCCTAGCTTCCCGAAATAGTAACTAAACCCACCAAGGGCTCTAGAGTGTTTTTCCAACCAAGGCTTCTAGGACTACTAACTCAATCCAAGTTCTTACAATGCTTCCAAAGTGTTTTTCCAACCAAGGCTCCAAGAACTTGTTAGACTTTGTAGCAACCCCACCATAGTGGATGTGTGGCTCTTCAATCATGTCTTACTATACACTCTCTCTCCTTTGATTGCACTAAAAAATCCTTATCACACATAAATATATTAAAAAAATGTTACATGTATTGTTTGCAATTCCTAGACAATGATGCAAAAAATGTTAGGGTTTTTATATTTCCTTGTAATTCCCTAAATTAAGATTGTCAATCCGAAGTTTGTAGTCTTCGAGTTACAAGGAATTACATTTCAAGTTTGTAGTCCTTGCTGGCTTCTTCAAACTTCTTTGGCTCTATTTGTGATAACATTGCTATGTATACTTCTTCTGTTTGTTTAGTTAGCTGTCTTCTTGTTTGCACTCCTACACTCTTGTCTCCTATGATTTGTTATTCTGGATGGTTCTTTTGAGTGTATCTTGAGGGGGTTTTTGAGTTCAGTCCAGAATCTTCTGATGTTTTTCTTGTTTCATCATCATCCTTGTCCTCTTCTTCATGATTTTCTGATGGACTGTAACAATCTGTATCTCTTGTATTGTTTGGAAGTTCTTCATCAAATCTCACATCAATACTTTCAACTATTTTCTGAAGAGTCTTGTTATAGCACTTGTACCCTTTACTTTTGGAAGCATATCTTAGAAAAATCCCTTCATCTGCTCTTGCATCAAATTTCCCAAGGTTTTCATCATTATTCTTTATGTAACATTTGCTTCCAAAGATTCTGAAATGTTTGATTGAAGTAGGCTTTCCATGCCATAGTTCATAGGGAGTCTTGTCATTGCTTGGCCTTAAGTGATATTTATTAAGGATATGTACTGCTGTGTGCACTGCTTCTGCCCAGAAGGTTTGAGCAATATTATTCTCTTGCATCATGGCTCTGGAAATTTGTTGAACAGATCTGTTTTGTCTTTCTGCTACTCCATTTTGCTGAGGTGTTCCTGCAATAGTGAATTGTTGTTTTATGCCATGCTTATTGCATAGGTCAAAAAATTCATAATCTATAAACTCTCCTCCTCTATCTGATCTGATACATTTTAGTTTGCATCCTGTTTGATTTTCTGCTAATGCTTTGAATATCTTAAATTTGTCCAGTGCTTCTGATTTGTTCTTGAGAAAAGCAACCCATGTCATTCTGGAGAAATAATCTATTATCAGCATGAAGTAGGATTCTCCACTGGGTTTCTTAGTTCTAGCAGGTCTGCACAGATCCATGTGTACAAGCTGAAGTGGTCTTCTTGTTGATAGCTCATCTTTAGATTTAAAGGATGTGCGAGTCTGTTTCCCCAATTGACAAGATTTGCATATGGTATTTGAAGGCCTTTTTATTTTTGGCATATCTCTGACAGCTTTCTTCTTGCTCAGTCTAATGATATGGTCAAAGCTGAGATGTCCCAGTCTCCTATGCCATAACCATGACTCCTGAAGTTTGCTAAGATGGCAGGCTTCATCCTCCTCTTTTACTATGTAAACATTACTCTCTGTTCGAACACCTTTGAGCAGAGTCTTTCCTGTTGTGCTTGATCTGACTTCACAATCTTGTGCTTTAAAGAGAACTTAGCCTTTGTCACACATCTGACTGACACTCAATAAATTTTCTTTCAGCCCATCTACAAATAGTACATCTTGGGCCTTTCCTCTGCCATTATCTATGCTGACTAAACCCTTTCCTCTGATCTTTGCTGACTTATCATTGCCAAAAGTAACATTACCATATTTCTTTTCATCAAGAGTAATGAACTTACTTTTGTCTCCTGTCATGTGTTTAGAGTAGCCACTGTCCAAATACCACTGGCTTTTCAGATCTTGAACAGTTAGAGCCAGGTCACACTTATTCTCCTTCTTTTTCCACTGGAGGCATCATTCTGTTTGATATCTTTTGTGAGGTGATGAATTGCATCCTTTTAGAGGACATTTGGAAGGCATATGTCCATCTTGATTGCACATAAAGCATTTGATCATAGTTTTTGCAGAATTGTGAGTATGAGCAAACTTTATTTGATTCATAAACGTCCTTGAAGTGTTGAAAATCAATCTTTGTCCATACTTTCTACACTCAATGATTTTATGGCCAAATTCTTTACAATAAAAACAGTAACCATAGAAGCAACTTGCATACCTGATGTGAGGTTGTTTTCTCCAGTTGTTTATTTGAGACAGTCTCTTTGCTGTTTGCATCTTTAGTTGGTTTGAATTACTCCTCCTTTCATGATAGTAGGTAGTAATGTGTCCCAGCTTGTGGCAGACATAGCAGGTGGCATTCTTCATAGGAGGGAAGGATCTCCTTTGACGGTTTGCAAATTTGACAAACTCAGGATTATATGAACCTTTTTCTATTGTCTGAGTATTTCTTTCATTCTTTGTTATTCGAGGATTCTTCTGGGTTCTGTCTTCCTCCTTACATGCTTCTTCTTTTGTAGGAATTATTTGAGGTGCTTCATCAGCCTTCTTTGCTTTCACAAAAATTATATTTTTGTTTTCTTTTTCTTTGCCTTTACTTGATTCTCCTTCATAGCCTATCCCGGTTTTTATTAGAGGAGATCTTTGAGCATCCAAGATTTCATTCAACTTACCAGAGCTTGTCATTTGAGAAGGGTATATAGACACTTTCTATTGGGCACTTTCTAATTTCTTCCTCAGAGATACAATTTCTTCTTCCAGCTTCTCTTGTTCTCGAGTTTTATCCTTGATTTGTTGAAGTAACATATCTTCAATCTTCTTGGCTTCTTCAAGCTTTACCTTCAGCTGCATGAGGCCTTCTGAATTTTGTTATTCTTTCACACATTTGAGGAGAATCTCTTTTTGTTTTTAGCATTTTAGTTTGAGTCTGTCAATCTCCTCCAGAGCACTTCTTAGCTCCCCCTCAAGGTCGAATTCCCCATCTTCTTCTTCTTCTAGCAAGAGTCCTTCAAGATCTTCTATGGCCATCAGTAAAAATTCAGAGGTTCCTTCTTCTCCTGAGGATTCATCTGAGTCTTCAGATGTACTGTTGTCTTGTTGATCATAGAAGGATTTTCTGCTGAATTTCTTTCCTTTCTGCCAGTTTTTTGATGTATTTTTCTCTGATTCTTGAGCCTGATTCCTTAGTTTCTTATGAGGACACTTAGCAGCATAATGTCCAACTCTTCCACAGTTAAAGCATTTGAAGGGTAGTTTGCCTTTGTATCTACCTGAGCCTCTATCTAGTTTCTTGACAAATTTATCCTCTTCTTCATCAGAGCAAGAGCATATGTATTCCTTTTCTTCTTTCTTCTTTTCTGTTTTAAAAGCTGCCTCCCTCGTACTTGGTTTCTTCTGTGGAAGCCTCATCTCATATGCTGTTATATTTCCAAGTAGTTGGTTCATGGTCAAGGTCTCCCAATCGGCTGTTTCTTCTATAGCAGACACCTTGGGATTAAATCTGGATGGAAGAGATCTTAGAATATTTTGAACAATTATACTTTCTGGCATGGTTTCTCCAAGAGCTTTCATATTATTAACAATTTCTGCAACTTTTAAGAAGCTGCCAACCTCTTCATCATCATTCATTTTTAAATTTTCAAACTAGGCTCTATATACTTGAATTTTGGCAGTCTTTACCTTTTTATTTCCCTCATGGATATTCTCTAGAGTATCCCACATATCTTTGGCAATCTTACTGTGCATTACTTTAATAAACTCAGCTTCACATAGTCCATTTAAGATTGCATTCATTGCTTTTGCATTAGCTACAAAGTTTTGTTTAGTTATTTCTCTGAATCAGTTGACTTTGTGGAGTATCCAAATTTCACAGCATCCCAAACTTCTAATCCTAAAGACATTATGTATGCTCTCATCTTGATTTTCCAGAAGACATAATTAGCACTAGTGAAGAAAGGTGCTTTATTGGTTGAGCTTCCTTCTTGACTAGTCATCTAGGGGACTTAGGATCTCCTTTCAATTGTTAGACTGATACACAAGGAACCTGCTCTGATACCAATTGTTGAACCTTTAATTAAACTGAGAGGGGGGGCGGGTGAATCAGTTTAATAAATTCCTGATCTTTTAAAACTTTTCATTAAACTTATTGAAATCTTCAGTTCATCTCCAATTTAATGTGTGAGTAATCTTAGAATGTAAGCAGCAAGTATTAGTTTAATATAGCAGTACACTTAATATGAGAATAGCAGGTATTAAGCAGATGATACATATCAGATCAATACATAAATATCATGCACAGAGACACCATATATAAGTGGAAACCCATAAAGGGAGAAAATCACATCTTATTATTGTTGTGATGCAAAGGCAAGATCCAACTCCCTCTCACCACTATTTTTCTACAGGCACCAACCTACAGGAGGATCCTACCTCAATTCTGCAAGCTACAACTTGCAAGGAAGCACCAACTCCCTTCAATTTATCAAACTGAATGTTTGCTGATTTACTTCAGATATCAGCTCTGTTCTATAGCTTCTCTTTCTGATCTCCTTCTCTTAATCTTCTCTGCCTTATTCTTCTATATTTTGCATTCTCAATATTTGCTCTCTCTCACTCTCTAACCTCTCCTTGTGCATATCAATGTGATATTATATATAGAGTTCATTACATGACTCTTTACATTCCTCAGGGAATTTGAAGTGAGTAGTCTTGACTTTTTGCCTTCTGCCTTTTCATTTATCCAACTCATTTTAAAATTATAGCAATATGTACAAATTTCCATGCTACAGTGGGATTTTGTCTTTTCTTTAGGATATTTGCCTTTGCATCACAAACAATAAAAAATAATTACATCATTTACATTCACATTCTTAATTACATATTTCAATATCACTCAGCTCCTCTTCTGAACTTTGGCTTTACTGGATTTTATCTTTTTCTACTGCAGTTAAGAAGTTGTTTTGCATCTTCTTTGTTTACTGTCATCTGTACATTTCACCTGTTCACTGCTATTTTGAATCCCTGTATTTTTCTTGTTCACGAACTTTCATCTCTGTGTTTAATCACCTGTTCACTATCCCAGTGTATATAATATATGCAATTCATTCACACGGATAACCCGTCATTCGCATATTTAAACTATATTTTAATTGATCAAATGTCAAGACCCGTGTTAATGTGTAATATATTTACGATTTTCAACTCTATTGTCAAACATTATAACCAAGGTTGTCGCCTTATATTAATAACCCGAATGCATTACACATATCTCTGACTTATGTATTATCTCTGAACCTTGGAAACGCGGTTATAACTCTTTTAACATATTCCATCAAACCTTATATTAAGACTATAATACATCAAAAAACATAAATAAACCAATTCATTTTGTATGACTCCGCCCCGGGCCCACAATACAGTCAAAGACCAGTCAAACGCACCCACTGTACCTGCCTTAACCTCCAGACTCCTTTATTAACCTTCGTGCGGGTTCAACAAGCGATCACCGTTAGATGTTGGCCCACCAGATCGACGGCTCCTGTCTATTTCGCTCTGTGTCCTAGTAAGATAGTTAATGGGTGAAGGCGCACGTTAAACGACGGTTTTTGTATGTCAGTCGAGGACACGTGTTGATCAATCAATGGAATTGCTGCTCCTCCAGGAAATACCACTTATGGTCGATAGGCGGTGTGATGAAATCTACTTACGGCTTTTACTGTTCATGCTAAACCACTTCACTGTTCCTCTTGCATGGTTCTGTTCTCCACTCCAGGTTCCGATCCAACGTTTTACTCCGGGTTCCGTTCTCCAACGATTTCAATTATATATATATATATATATATTTGTTACTATTATGGTTCCGCCTTCATTCATACTGCGTATTTCAACACGGTTTGTTGTTATAAATGGTTCTTTTATATTCTGATGCAGAGTTCCACCATACATAACACGGTTTCGTTTATTCTTATGCAGAGGTTTATTATGCATTTCTTATAAATACTCTGCTACAGGGTCTCATTCATACGGAATTCTCGTCACAGGGTATGTATATCCTCCCCACAAGCGCATACAGTTTGGACTCTGGAGCATGGAGCATCCAGTTAGACTTCTATTCAGATTACTAAAGATAGAGGCGAAGCCTTTCATCAGGAACACATTCTCATTACTGAACATACAAGCATATCTTCAAGGATTTTTCTTCATTTTTCTGTGGAACTCCACAAAACCCTCACCACAGAGTTTATTTATTCAACACACCAAGGATACACATATGAAATTAAGTCATTAATGCATAGATGGTTATATATCATAGCTCTTTCACATAGAATTCTTGTATCAAAAATATCCATATAATACTGAAACCAATCCTTCTTCATACACAACTTAGTTTTCTTACACAACTGCCTCTGCTTCATGTTTGTTATTTTATATTCATTTCCTCTTTGCTGCCTCCATTGACTGTCTTTGTCTCCTTGTAACTGTTCTTGTTTTTGCATCTGCTACCTCCTTTTCCATCAATGACAATCATTTCCAACAGTAAAGTAGGGTAAAGTACAGTAGGTTATAATGGAAAGGGTAAAGTAGGGTAGGTTATAATGGAAATAGTAGGATAGGGTCTCAAACGAGATAACACAAGTGGGGACAAACATTATGGTCATGCATGATGTTGGAATATTGATATGATTATGATTATACATGTATCTTAGTAATTTGGAATGATTTTTCAGATGAGATAAGCCTCCCCTGAACTTCATTGAGGACGTTGGTTATTTTTATATTTTAGTTTATCTAACATGTTATACTTGTAGGAAGAATGTTAGGTCCCTATATTACTAGTATAGTCCCTTATTGTTGTTCGTGTAACCCCCTTATTGTTATTATTGTACCCTTGTAACCCCCATATTGTTATTATTGTGCCCTTAAATTATTATTGTTAGGTCGGCTAGGATTACATTGTGGCCCCATGGACTCCTATATATAGAAAGGAGGTTTCGTAATTTGAATCATCCAAGAATTGTTCATTCATGTAATGTATTGGAGTTTTCCCCCTTGAAGTGGCTTATTTCTAAGGCATTGATATCTCTTTTCTTCTCTTTTTGGAGTTGGTTTCACAACATTTGGTACCAGAGCTTTGAGATTCTAGGGTTTTGTTGCACCAAACAGGTCATCGTGGCATTTTTGCTATAACTTTGCTTCTACGAAGGTTCAGAATCTGAAATTTTTAGAGTACGGAGCCAAAATCCTGAGGAACAACATCGCAAAATTTTAGAGCTTGGTTCGCAATATTTTTGGAGATATGATCTTTGCAAGTTAGGTCATTTTGCAGGCTCCTGAATTTAACCTAAATAGGTCATCGTGGTACTTCCGTAATAACGTTTTTTCTACGAAGGTTCAGAAGCGGAAATTTTTAGAGTGCGAAGCCGAAATCCTATGGAACATCGTCGCAAATTTTAAGATATTGGTTCGCAATATTTTCGGAGATATGATCTGTGGAAGTTACGGCTTTTTGAGGCTTCTAAATTTCATCTCTAAGAGGTGATTGTGGGAAAATCTTCATAGCTCTCTCTCTAAGCATCGGATTGGAATGTTGTAAAAATTGGCCACAAGTGCACGAACTACAATGTTCATTCTATCAATTTTAGAGCCAAAGGAGGAAACAATGACATGTGGCTAGTCGTTCAAGTTCGCTCTACTAAACCAGTCCAAAATCAGATCATTATGGGAGATTGGACATAACTTTGCCTTGAAGAATCTAAATTAGATCAGACCTGTGGAATTTGAAAGAAGCTTTGGAGGGCTACTATAGGGCTGAATTTCATATATTGAGGATCTGTAATTATATAGATAATTCAATTTCAATATCAAGCTCCTCAAAAGCAATTAAAAGGTGTGTATTGTTTTTTCCAAATTGCATAAGTCTTGTTTGAAGAATCAAGTTGAATTGATTCCAAGGGAATATTGTAAATAGATATTAGTATTGGATTCTAAAATGGCCCCTAAAATAATTCAACACCCATTAAGCCTTTAGAAAGCTTTACTATGACTCATGAAGATGAAGAATGGCAACATGACATATCAAAATTACAAGAGCAAGTGCAACAAATTTCGCTCTCGCAAAGAGCAACAAAAAATGACATGGAATTTTTGAAGAATGGCATGGAATATAATATAGATGGCATGGAAGCTGGCATGGAATCTAAGATGGATGACATGGAAGCTAAGATCAATGAGAAAATGGAAAACATGAAGAATGATCTAAAAGCAGACATGGAAGGTTTGACAAAGTTGATACAAGAAATGGTTCCTAATGGTGAAAAGATAGTAGAGGAAACTCATGATGAGAACAAAATAACTGTTAATTGTGATTTCATAAAATCTAATGTTGGCAGGAAGAACCACCATATTCCAAAAATGGATATGAGGAATTTTGATGGAAAGGATCTTGTAACATGGATACTACATATGGAACAATATTTTGATCTCCATAATGTGCAAAACACACAAAAGGTATGCATTGTAACTTTACATTTAGAACAAAATACATTTGTATGGTATCGATGGCTTTGCTCCCGTAAAAAAATTGTCACTTGGTCAATTTTTACAGAGGAAATGATAGCACATTATGAGGATACAAAGAGCAACACCTTCTTTAGCCAATTGATAAATCTCAAACAAAAAGGTTTAATGGGGGACACATTGAGGACTTCCAAAAATTGAATATAAGGGTAACTGATATTCCATAGGAACACATGATTGATCTCTTCATAGGTAATTTAAAGGATAACATTCAACATGAATTTCACATTTTGGAACCTGATTTATTGGAGAAGGCATCCAAGTTGGCAAGAAAAATTGAATGTAAAATTATGGCGACAAGGAAGCCTACCACTCACTTCTATAAAGAGGGAAGTGTTGCTACTCCTAGACTTCCACAACCTACAAGGTTGACACCAAAAAAATTGGAAGAAAAAAGAGCAAAAGGGCTTTGCTACAGTTGTGATAGAAAATACACTAAAGGTCATAAGTGTGCTGAGAATAAATTATTTTACATAGATTGTGAAGAGGAAGAAGAAAATGAACAAGAAGAGGATATACACCACGAACCAACCCAAGAAGTGGAAGCAATGAATCTGACCATATCATGTAATGCATTGGTAGGAATTACCACTTCTCAAACTCTCAAGATAGAAGGACATATCAAGAAGAAAAAGGTAATAGTGTTGATTGATTCAGGTAGTACCCATAATTGTAGCCATTGTAAGGTAGCCAAGGAATTGAATTGTTTCCTATACCCAGCACCAGAATGTCAAGTGATGGTTGCAAATGGAGGAACTATAAATTTCTTTGGAAAATGCCATAATATCAAGCTAACCATGGGGGAATATGTATTTAATAGTCCAAAGCTTTCCATTCCTACGGGAGGTGCTGATGTTGTACTAGGAGTACAATGGTTACAATCTTTGGGGACAATAGCTTTTAATTTTCAAGAACTTTTCTTGAATTTTTTTTCAAAATGAAAGGATTTCGAATTACGGGGTATTGCAGGAAAGCCGGGAAATATAATAAGCTCTAATGTCATGAAAAAGCTTCTAAAGAAAGAACAAAGAGGCATAATTGCACAATTATGCTCACTAGAAGTTCCAACATCAAAATCATCTATTTCTGCAGATCTCCAAAAAGTCTTGGACAATCATTCCAAGGTTTTTGAAACTCCAAAAGGACTTCCACCTATTCATGATCATGATCATGCTATTCATTTGATTCCAGGAATTGTTCCTCCAAACATCAGGCCTTATAGATATCCTTATGTCCAAAAGAGCGAAATTGAACGTATGATTGCAGAAATGTTAGAGGCGGGTATAATTCAGCCTAGTCAAATTTCTTTCTCCACTCCTGTAGTATTGGTACATAAGAAGGTTGGATCATGGCACATGTGTCCGGATTATAGGCAGCTCAATAATCTCACCATTAAAGATAAATTTTCCATTCCTGTCGTTGATGAATTATAGGATGAATTACATGGAGAAATTTATTTTACCAAATTGGATCTTTGTTCAGGGTATCATCAAATTGGAATGAAGACTAAAGAATTATGAATTTCGAACTCATGAGGGTCATTATGAATTTTTTCATGCCTTTTAGCCTTACCAACGAATTATGAATTTCGAACTCATGAGGGTCATTATGAATTTTGTCATGCCTTTTAGCCTTACCAACACACCTTCTACATTTCAAGGGTTGATGAATTCCATATTCAAACCCTTCCTTAGAAAATTTGTGCTAGTATTTTTTGATGATATGCTAATCTACAACAGGTCTTGGAAGGATCATGTTCAACATGCTGACAGGGTGCTCAAACTATTGTATGAGAAAAAATTATATGCAAAAACATCCAAATGTTTCTTTGGAGTACAAGAGGTGGAATATCTGGGTCACATTGTATCTCACGAAGGTGTTAAGGTAGACCCTAAGAAAATTAAAGCCATTAAGGAATGGAAAGTCCCTACAACCATAAAGGAGTTGCGAGGATTTCTCAGGTTAACAGGGTATTATAAAAAGTTTGTTAAGAATTATGGGAGAATAGCAGCACCTTTAACAACATTATTGAAGAAAGATGCATTTTCATGGACTCCTAAAGCAACTAAGGCCTTTGAACATCTTAAAGAGGCAATGTGCCTAGCACCAGTCTTAGCTACGCCAGACTTCACAAAAACCTTTATTGTGGAATGTGATGCCTCAGAAAATGGAATTGGTGCAGTTTTAATGCAGGAAGGAAGACCCATTGCTTTTGAAAGTCGTCCAATCAAAGGAAAGTATTTACAGAAACCTATTTATGAGAAGGAAATGTTAGCAATACTGCATGCAATAAAGAAATGGAAAACTTACCTAATGGGAAGACACTTCAAGGTAAAAACTGATCATGATAGTCTTAAACACTTTTTGTAACAAAGAATATCTTCAGAAGAGCAGCAAAAATGGGTCACAAAGATGTTGGGTTATGAATTTGAAATAATATACAAAAAAGGGAAGCTCAATGTTGTTGCAGATTCACTCTCAAGAAAGAATGAAGAGGTGGAAGCATTGCTTTGTGCCATTTCTGTTATCCAACCAGATTAGATAATCGAAGCAAGAGATGAATGGAATAAGGAAAAAGAAGTGTGGACACTCATTCAAAAGTTGCAGCAAGATCCTAGTACATCTGATACATATAGTTGGAAAAATGATTCCTTATGGTATAAATATCGATTATATCTTTGTCATAATTCCCAGCTAAAACAAAAGATTCTTTTGGAATTGCACACTTCTCCTTTAGGAGGACACTCAGGATTTTTAAAAACTTACCACAGGGTGAAGAAAGAATTTTTTTGGGATGGCCTTAAATCTGATATTCAAAATTTTGTGGCGGAATGTTTGGTTTGCCAGTAGAATAAAGTTGAGACAATTAAGACCACAGGTCTTCTACAACCTTTATCCATTCCAAGTCAACGTTGGGAGGATATTTCAATGGGTTTATCACAGGTTTACCTAAGTCCGAAGGAAAGAGTGTCATCATGGTGGTAGTTGATAGACTTACCAAGTATGCACACTTTTGTGCATTATCTCATCCATTTAAAGCAAGTACAGTTGCTACTACATTTATGAACACAATTCAAAAGCTACATGGAAGCCCAAGGGTTATTGTGAGTGACAGAGATCCCATTTTTACTGGAAATTTTTGGACGGAGTTATTTTCTTGTTTGGGTACTCAATTAGCTCATAGCTCATCTTATCGTCCTCAATCCGATGGTCAAACTGAGATAGTAAATAAATGTTTGGAAGGATATCTTTGTTGTTTTGTATCTGATAAACAAACACAATGGGTCAAGTGGTTACCTCTCGCTGAATGGTGGTATAACACTTCCTTCCATACTGCAGCAAAAATGACCCTATTTATGGCACTTTATGGATATCATCCACCATCGATCACATCATCTTTAAGGGAAAATTCGAAGGTTCAAGCAGTGGAAGATCACATCGAGCATCAACAAGAAGTTCTCCAACTCTTAAAGGATAACCTGAATTTGGCACAAAATCGAATGAAACAACAGGCAGATCAACATCGCAATGAGAGAATTTTTGATGTAGGAGATTGGGTATTTTTATGGCTACAACCATACAAACAAATGTCCCTCAAGCAAGCTAAGAAGGATAATAAATTATCGCCAAAGTACTATGGTCCTTACAAGGTGTTGCAAAAGATTGGTACTATGGCATACAAATTGGAGCTTCCTTCTTCTTCACGAGTGCATCCAATTTTCCATGTTTCATGCTTAAAGAAGGTTATAGGTGAAAATATTATAGTTCAAACAATATTGCTATAACTTGATGAGGAAGGAAAAATCATATTGGAACCTGAAGCGGTCACGAAAATAAGAACTCGACAACTATGGAATCGATCAATTTCAGAGTATCTCATCAAGTGGAAGAACTTACCCACTACAGATTCTACATGAGAGGATGATAATTTTATACAGAAGCACCCAGAGCTACACAAGCGTTGAGGAAAACACTTTTTTGAAGGAGAGGGGCATGTTAGGTCCCTATATTACTAGTATAGTCCCTTATTTTTTTAGTGTAACCCCATTATTGTTATTATTGTACCCTTGTAACCCCCATATTGTTATTATTGTGCCCTTAAATTATTATTGTTAGGTCAGTTAGGATTACATTGTGACCCCATGGACTCCAATATATAGAAAGGAGGTTTTGTAATTTGAATCATCCAAGAATTTTTCATTCATCTAATGTATTGGAGGTTTCCCCCTCGAAGTGGCTTATTTCTAGGGCGTTGATATCTCTTTTTTTCTCTTTTTGGAGCTGGTTTCATAACAAAGAAGAGAATCAAAGATGATGAGAAAAATGATAGACTGCAGTTCATGTGACTCTCCCTACATATCATTTGTGCAACAAGGAGGTGAATATTCTCTTGGTACAGAAAATACATTGAGGAGTCTGAGGGCAGAGATAAGAAGTTGCAAAGAAAAAAATGAGAGGTTGGTTGAGGCTTAAGAAAGACTTTCAAGGGCTCAACAAAAGTAATCAGACGTCAATGAAATGATCCTTGTTGTGTAACCAGCTCCAAAAATAGAAGAAAAGAGATATGAACGCCTTAGAAATAAGCCACTTCGAGGGGGCAACCTCCAATACATTACATAAATGAACAATTCTTGGATGATACAAATGACAAAACCTCCTTTTCTATATAGGATTCCATGGGGGCCACAATGTAATCCTCGTGGCCACAATGTAATCTCTTCTAGCCGACCTAACAATAATAATGTAAGGGCACAATAATAACAATATGGGGGTTACAGGGGTACAACAATAATGATAAGGGGGGTTAGACTAACATAATAAGGGACTACACTATTAATATAGGGGCTTAACATGCCCCTCTCCTTCAAACAAGTGTTGTCCTCAACGCTTGATGCTTCTGTATAAAATTCTCATCGTCCCATGTGGAATCTTCTACAAGAAAGTTCTTCCACTTGCTGAGATAATTTGAAATTGATTGTACTTGTCGATTTCTTGTTTCTGTGACAGCTTCAAAACTTCTTTCGATGTGATGTTGATATTCCTATTGTTTCATTAGATTCTGCACCAAAGTTAGGTTATCCTTTGAGAGTTGGAGAACTTGTTGTTGATGCTCAATGTCATCTTCCACTAATTTATCATCCATATTAGCTCTTATTTTATCCTTCAAACCATCCAACTTAACCTCCATTTCTGATTTTAAACCATCTATGTCATCTTCGGTTGCTCTTCGTAAGATCGAAATTTGTTGCACTTGGTACCGTAATTTTGATATCTCATATTTCAATTCTTCCTCCTCATGCGTCATAGTATATATTTCTGAGGGCTTATGGGTGTTGAATTATTTTTAGCGCATATTTCAGAACGAAATACTGAAATATATGCTCAATAGGCCCTTTGGAATCACTTCAAACTAATTTTTCAAACAAGGTTTATGCACCGTGAAAACAACACACACCTTTTACTTGCTTTGAGGAGCTCCGAGTATTTAAATTGAATTATCTATGTAATTGAAAATATTCAATATCTAAAATAAACTCTACTAGTAGCACTGCTTCTTTCCAATGCCACAGTCTGACCTAATTTGGATTCCCCAAGACAAAGTTGTGTCCACCTCCTACAATGGCCTAATTTTGGACTCGTTTCAAGAGAGCAAACTTGTAGGACTTGCCACGTGTCACTGTTTCTGCCCTTTGTCTCTGAAAATGATAGCCAAGAAACTAAAGTCCGTACTTGGTGACCACTTTTAACGGCACTCAAATCCACTGCCCAGAGAGAGAGTTATTGAACTTTTCCCACGATCACCTCTTTGAGATGAAATTCAGGAGCCTGAAAAATCACTACCTTCCACAGATCATATCGCCAAAAATATTGCGAACCAAGCTCTGAAATTTTTTGACAAATTTCCTTAGGATTTCAGCTTCACACCATATGAATTTCAGATTCTGAACCTTCGTAGAAAAAATTTTATAGCGAAAATTCCTCGATGACCTGTTTAGGAGCTTGAAAAATACCTAACTTCCACAGATGATATCTCCGAAAATATTGCGAACCAAGCTCTGAAATTTTTAGACAATCTACCTCAGGATTTCAGCTTCGCACCCTAAAAATTTCAGCGTCTGAAACTTTGTAGAACAAAATTTATAGCGACAATTCCACGATGACCTGTTTGGAGCAAATGAAACCCTAGAATCCCAAGCTCGATACCAAATGTTGTGTAACCAGCTCCAAAAATAGAAGAAAAGAGATATGAACGCTTTAGAAATAAGCCACTTCGAGGGGGAAACCTCCAATACGTTACATAAATGAACAAATATTGGATGATACAAATGACAAAAACTCCTTTCTATATATAGGAGTCCATGGGGCCACAATGTAATCCTAGCCGACCTAACAATAATAATGTAAGGGCACAATAATAAAAATATGGGGGTTACAGGGGTACAATGATAACAATAAGGGGGGCTACACTAACATAATAAGGGGCTACACTAGTAATATATGGGCTTAACAATCCTTCAGAGGTTTTCAGGCTTACAGAGATAGGGAAAGTTGAGGATTAGTCAATAATAGGAAGAGAATACTAGTGGGGCATATGGTAGCAGGTCTTAATCAGGATACATGTTGGATAAAGGGGACATAGTAAGAGGTTTTAGGTAATTGGATACACCTGATAGGAGGACTAGTAGATACTGTCGTAATTATAGTTTCTCATCTGGGAGACATCATCATAGTTTTAAGTGCCATAATCCTTATATGAGGAGGGAATACTTTCCTGAGTAGTTCAATAATTTCAACCCTCCTACATTTGATTGAGAGATGAAGAAGTCATATGATGCAGAGGAATGGTTACTTGAGATGAAGAAATTATTCATATTGCATAACTATTCAGAGAACATGAAGGACAAAATATCTAATGGTCTTAAAGGGAAAGAATACATTTGGGGGCAATACGTGAAGAATGTCAAGGGAATTTGAGTAGAAGTGTCTGTTTGGGATTAGTTCGAAAGAATATTTAAGAATAAGTACCTATATGAGAGATATTATGATGAAAGAGCTAAGAATTTTGATGAGCAGTAGATGGGTTCCATGAAAAATGATGAGTATACTAGTAAGTTCCTACCATTGTTGAGGTATGTTCCTTACCTCAAGGATGAGAAGGAAAAGATTCAAAGGTTCTTCAGTGCATTTCCAGCATCATATATAGACCATACTGAGTTTGATTAGCCTAGTTTGATGGATGAATCCATTAGGAAACTGAAGCATTGTCATGTGCAGTCAAAGAGTAAAGCTAAGGCTAAGTACGAATTGAAGGAAAACGATAAATTTAAATGGAAAAGGCCATTGAAGAGGGAAATACATCAAGATGCACATGAGAAATAAAATGTTCCTCCTCACAAGAAGTTCAATGTAGTTGAGAAGAGACATGGCTTACAGCCTCGAGAGAAACATAAAAAAGGTGTTAGTGAGGGGCCATTTGTTGGAGCTAGGATTCTCGACGAATTAAAGAATTTCCAGATTGAATAGTGGAGAGTGCAACATGTAGTATTTTTTGAGCTTATGGGATTTGAGGTGGGTCAAAGCCCCTTAATTATGTAACGAGATGGGAGTTTTGGTGAACGTTGGACTCTGCCCATGGTTTTGGACCATGGTATTGTAAAATCTAAATATATAAAAGGAGTCTAGCTAGGATAGACATGAGAGGATTGAATGAAATATCTTCTGTGATGCATTTGGATATCAGACTAAGTTATATTCTATGTTTTTGGTTTAGAGGAAAAGGCTCTTGTAGCTGTGTGCACGAAGACCTTAGGAAAGACTGCAACTATGTGCATAGGGTAGAAAGTGATTGTATGAGACAGATATGGATATGAATGAATGAATTGTTTAGAATATATAAGTCATATTGATGTGTTTTATTTTTAATTACTGTTTATGAATGACTATGATAAATAAGGGTTTTATTCTAGAACTGAATATCACAGTTAATTTTATGGTTATTTACTGTGTTTAATGAATGAATAAGTAATATCACACAAACTTTGAGTAAGTTCAACAATTGTGTTGAACAACGTTGGTAATATTGGTATATCTAACCTCCGGAGCTCTGATAAGAAGGAAAACCTCTAGAGCCACTATCCTCTATCCCCGTGGATGCAGAAACCTGGTTCTAGCATCCCCCTATATTTTCTTGGGTGAGCCTTGTAGAAATTATACAAACATATGTATATCAATGGATTCAATCCGATCTAAAAATTTACTAAAGCTAGATATTGAATCCTTCTACAAATTAATTGTGGAAATTAAACACAATCGCCAATCACATTAAGCAAAGAAAGAATCAAATCAAACCACAACATAGATAATTTCCTTGGAAAAGCTTGCTGCTCAAAACCCCTCTATGTTCAATTATATTTTCACCATGGAATCATGGAACAATTACAATGCACTCTTCGAACAAGAGTCTTCTGCACTCTCACAACTGTCTCACACAGTCCTAGACAAAAATGACCATCACTTAGCTAGTTCTCACCCTCTAAACAACCTTCCTTGCTTGCGCAATTCCTTATGAATGCAATCCATATTCTTTAGGAATTTTGGCCTTCCAAAACTGTGAAAGGATCATGGGAAATCCAATGGATGTCTGGTTGCATGCAGGAAACCTACTAATCACACAACTGATAGTTAAAATCCCTTTAACCTTTCTATCAACTGGGTCTCCACTGGGGTTGGCATGCATGCAAATATTAATAGTAAATCATCAATTGCATGGTAGATCATTGATTGTGAATTAAATAATATTTAATTCACTTGATCTATCACTAGTGGAATAGACAGTTACAACTAGTTCAATTGACTCTAACTCACCTAACCGAGTTAATTGATTACTCATGCATTAAACTAATGCACCAACTACAATTCAAACTCCATAAATAATAGAATTACTCTGCATTCCTCACCAACCACCCTCAACTTGAAATACATGATCTAAATGAGTTTATCAAACTCTGTTAACTATTACAAGTGATCATGAGATAAGATTTCATTTTATAGTCCAATTTAATTAAGGGAAAATCAAATTAGACATTGCACCAATTTAATTAATTAAATTCACCTTCACACTAATGTATCGCTAGAACCTGTTTGTCCCACACTAGTGTGTATGCTGAAATTTCTTGTGGACTTCAAGACTCCCTCTCAACAAGAATGTGACTATCTGCCTCCCAGATCCCGCCTCTATGTATTCGAATTTTCTCTTAGTGAGCACCTTCGTCAAAATATCTACATCTTTTTCCTATGTGGGAATGTAATGAAGTAACATAATGTTCCTGTGAAAACAATCTCTGAGATGGTGGTACCAGATGTCGATGTTCTTGGACCTATCATGGAATTTTGTATTAATCGAGAGTTTAATGCAGCTCTGGCTATCAAAATGTATCACAGTCAGATCCATCTGAGAACTAAACAAGCCAACCAAGATATTTCTCATCCAGATGGCCTCACATGCAGCTTTACTTTATGCCATGTACTTTGCCTTGGTTGAACTAAGTGCCACAAATCACTACTTCCTGTTGTACCAAGAAACTGTTGTCAATCCTATACTGAAGATCCCTCTTGATGTGCTCTTTCTATCAGATGAACTGCCTACCCAATCTACATCTATGAGTCTTGAAGATTCACTCCCTATGTCTTCCTATACCATAATCCATACTCTGTAGTGCCCCTGAGATATCTCAATACATGCTTCCTCACCTTCCAAAAGAGCTTGGTCAACTTAACCATAGCTTTAATCAGTTGGTTAACTGTGTAGAAAATGCATGCTCTAGTGTTCACCAAGTACATCAGTGAACACACTAGTTTCCCGTAGATAGTGGCATCCACTACTTCTCCTGAAGTAGCATCCTCTTTTCTCCAATTTCCTTGAAGAGGAGTTTCCATGGGTTTACAGCTCTCCATGTGAAACTTACCTAGTATCTCTTTCGCATACTTGCCTTAAGAAACAAAAATTTCACCATCCCACTGCCACTTTTCCAAACCAAGGAAATAGTGAAGGAGTCCCATGTCCTTCATTTCAAACTGCCTTGCAAGATCCTCCTTGAAAGAAGTTATCAGCTACTCATCACCTATCAAAATTAGATCATCAACATAAATTACGATAATAAAGAGCTCACCATCAACCATAATATGGTACATGTTCTCATCAAATTCACTTTTTATGAAGCCCAACCCGGTGAAATAGTTGCTAATTTGAGTGTACCAAGCACAAGGTGCTTGCATCAGCCCATACAGTGCTCTTTTGATTCGATAGACATGCGACCTTAAAACCTTTTGGCTGATCTATGTACAAATTTTCCTCAATAACTCCATTGAGAAACACAGTTTTAACATGCATTTAATTAATGTGCCACCCCATATGCACTGAGAATGCAAGGATATATCTAATGGAAGAGTACCTCGCGACTGGTGAAAAATTCTCTTCATAGTCGATCCCTGCAACTTGTTAGAATCCCCAGGCTATAGATCGGGACTTGTACTTCTCCATACTCCCATCTGCTGCTTTCTTCACCTTATATATCCATCTATATCCAACCATTGATTTTCCGACCGATCTTGGGACAACCTCCCATGCACTGTTCTTAACGATGGATTCATACTCATATACCATAGTGTCAACCCAAATTGGTTTCTGCACTGCTTCCTCAAAGGAATATGGTTTTTTCACAATACACTTACTCATAAGATCCATGTATCAAGTAAACCTGTCTAGAGACTATCTCTATCTACATAGTGAAGTAGGGGCTCAAACATTATTTGCTTCATCAAGTCTCAATCTATCAGATTCTGTGGTGCGCCTTCTATCATTTCTGGTGGATGGATTTGCATGAGTGTTTTCTGCCACTCCATGATCCTCTACATGTGGCTACTCCACATATTGATGTTCATTCTTTGGAACTAAGAATTCCTCCTCTGCATGAAAATCTAGCTCCCTCTCAAGCAAAAATCGCATGCCTTTCTCCTCCTCAAATTTTATACCCTGTCTCACAACAATCATTCTGTTGTTTTTGAAAATACACCCGATAGTCGTGGGGAGTATCATTGTACCCCACAAATATCCCAATATTATTTTTTGATTCGAGCTTATTCCTTGCATCATTTCTCACATGCACTTAAAAATATGAGACAAAAATATTAAAATATCAAACATCATGTTTCTTACTAATAAAAGCCTCTTCTAGTGTACTCATGCCAAGTATCCGATTAGGAATATGGTTTTTCACAAATGCCACTGTGTTGCATGATTCATCCCACAGATGCAACGGTAGGCCCTGATCATGCAACATCACTCATGCTGCACCTACAATTGTTATGTTCTTTCTTTCTGTGGCTACACTCTGCTGGTGGTTATGGGGCACAATCAACTCTCTCTGAATTCCTTCTTTCTTGTAGAAGTTCTTGAATTCATTGGATATGTACTCACCACCATTTTCACTCTGAAGAGCCTTCACATGATTCCCCGTGTCTTTATCCACCATTGCGTTGAACTAAATTTTTTTTGAGAATGTCAAATATTTCTTCTGCATGAAGTAGATCCAACACTTTCTAGAAAAGTCATCAAAAAATATCACATAGTACTTATGCTTTGCTATTGAAGTAGTAGATAATGGTCCACACACGTCTGAGTGAAATCTCTCAAGGATTTCTGAGGCTCAGTTTCCCTTCTCGTGAAATTTGGCCTTTGCATACTTCCCCATAATACATCCCTTGCATGTGTCTGACTGTGCAATAGTACCCTTGTGAAGACCCGTAGAAATATGTTGCATGACCTTCAAGGCTCCGTGGTGTAGATGGCCCAATATCTTGTGACATAACTCACCCTAGTCCCAACTCACCACTTTGTCTGTCTTACCCATCAATGATGTGTAACCATATGCATCAAGTTTATAGAGATTCTGCACATGAATCCCAATCTTCTTTACTTGTCCTATTGTTTTGTGTCGCAAGAAATATTTTCCCTCACTAAAAATGACATCATAGCCTCTATCCTCCAACATTGTGACTAGGACCAAATTTTTCTTCAAGCATCATACATGCACTAAATATTTTAATTGAAAGGGTTTATGTGACTGTCTCTAGAAGGTAACTATACCAATATAGGTAGAACTATACCACCCATCATCACCCATTTTGATATGCATCTGGAGGTCCTTCTCCTCCAAAATACTAAAAAGTTCTTTGTCTCCCGTCATGTGAAAAGATGCACCACTATCCAAGTACCACACCGATCCCATTGCACCTAACACCATGCATGGAATGAGAGATAAGTCAAGCTCAAATTGCGAGGCCAAAGCCTCACTAGCTGTAGAACCTTAAGCCTTCTTATTCTTCTTCTTTTGTGGAAAATTAGTGGCATAGTGTCCATGCTCGTGACAGTGAAAACAATTCACTCTGGACAATCGCACTTCTTGCCATATTTGTCGGACTAAGATTTGGAATGAAATTTCTTTCTTTCCCCTTCTTCGCCTTAGCAGCCAAAGTGTAATCTCTTCATCATAATTCTTAGATGAAGATCCATCCCTAGTATTCCGTCTGAATTCTTCTTGCACCAAATACGACCAAAGTTGTTCCCAATATGGTAGCTTCTCACTTCCATTAATACAGTCCTAATAACTATGCCAACTCTTGGTAACAACTATAAGATCTAGGCTCACCAAGTCAACATCTGCGACAATAATGCTGATGCTCCCAAGCTCATCCTGACATTAGACAAACTTTGTTAAATATTTTGGCATAGTGTCGCCTTTCTCCATTTTGATTTTCCTGAGCTTGTCCTTCAGTGCCAATATTCTTTGATCACTACTGCTCTGAAATACATATTTCAAATCTTTCAAAATTGCATATTATGTCACATTTCCATGGAGAATTGAGATAACGTGGTCTCGTACTCCCTCCAATAAGATCCTCCTGGCCTTTTCAACCTTCTTTTGCCAAGCATCAAGATTTGCAGCATCTGCTACATCGGGCTTGGGAACATCATTGTCAATGAATTATTTCAACCCATTGTCCTTCAGTACTACATACATCCTATCTTTTCATGCAATATAGTTATATCTGCCCTCGATTTCATACTCCAATATCAATCCATTGAAATCCATTTCAATCTTGAATCACCTATCGCACCAAGAATACCTTTTGAAAATTCGAATTCTATTCAGTCACGAACTCAGCTTCTCCTCCACTATAGTTATTTCCTGTGCCCTAATACCATGCAAAAATTATACAAACATATGTATATCAATGTATTCAATCCGATCTAACAATGTAATAAATCTAGATATTGAACCTATAATATTCTAAACCTGGAATATCATAGCAGGCCTACTAAATAACGCACTCCTGGGAGATTGATTTACAGAAATGAGTTTACAGCCCTTGGATCCATTATATCAGCAGTCTGGAGTCTAGATCCAAAAGTGGAGCAAAAACAAATCAAACTAGGTGTGGTAAACAGATCTCCCACCACCTAGTCTAGCTGAAAATCACCCTACAAGAGGGGCTGCAGCTATGCACAACAAGTTGCTTAAGAAATAACGAAGTCTTGGATAGTATGGGCAGGAGGCCATCAAATAATATCAACTTATGATTATACAACAACAAATCAGAATTACAATGAATCTCTTTCAATATACAGTAGAATACAGGAGACAATAGAGCAAGAAAACTTCAAAAAAGAAGGATGAAGCACATGTATAAACTGTAAAATGGCTCAAAAAAATTATTTCAAGGAGCTGCAGTAGATGAATATTACAACTCATATCTAGGAAAGATCTGTGGAAAAAACATCAGATCCATTTCAGGTCTGGAAACTAGATAGTCTTATTTACAAGATCCCCTTGGGGTTTTGACCAAATTATGCATAAACAAGAGTAGATCTGAGTTTAAGTTGCAGATCTGTAAAATGCTGCAGAAATTTTTGAAGACATTACAATAGATTAGATCTAAAAATAACATGGATTAGCAAGCTAATCCATGGATCACCAAGTTGAAAGGCAAAGCCCAGCACCAGAGATATCTCACCAAAAATGGGATCAAAACACCCTGCAGAACCTCTGATGAAAATAATGCAGTTCCTCAATGAAAACTATGATGTAGCTTGAATAGAAATGATGGATGGATGCCAAGATACAAATCTAAAGTTCAAATAGTGGATTCAATCTTCCAGTAGGTTAAAAGACACACTCCATGAGAAGAGGCTCCAATACAAGCTAGATCTCTATAGATCTAGAATCCCACTTGCTGCAGCTTACAATAACAAGCAAACCCTCACTGGATCTACTCTACAATTGGATGTAGATCTTGGCCCAAAGCCTGATATTGGATTAAATCAACAAATACTCCTCCAAGAATCTTGAAGGGAAGAGGTGAAATCCCTGCATAGGAACTCCAAGTGCTAAGCAGCGCAATTCTCCACTAAACAGTAGAGAATAGTATTTTTCTAAACAAACAAGATACTCAGAAATATAATCAATCAACAACCCTCTCTTTTTGTCCTCCTCCTTATTTTATAGGATGAAAGCGTTGTCAAACACTAAACGACCTCAATGAGTTAACCCCTTTCACATGTGGAGCCTCCATCTAGAACTGCGTTGTATATCCATGAGGTTCATTGCACCTAGACCGTGTTGTTGATTTGGTCAACGTTGACCCAGTCTTGTGATTTAAACCCATTCACACCTACAAGTGTTTATTTACATAGCCCAAATATGTCTCCGTTTACATAGGCATTGATTTATTCATGGTTTTGAGGAGTTTTACATGTCCTCCTTCATATTTTATTCATTAATATGAATTGCAAGATAAAGCAAGGAAAAATAAGATATTCCCATTAGCTTGGGCTAAATGGGAATATTACAGTCCTCCCCTCCAAAATGTTTCTTTTCCTGAAGCAACTGATAAGGTGAGTGCTACAAAACTTCTCCTCCATTGGTGACATCATCAAAGATCAAGCTCCCATCATAAGCTAGATGCTCACCAATTCAAACCCCCATGAATTGTTTCCCCAAAGTCAATATAAGATGTGAAAAATCCATCCCATAAGGAAACAAGATCTCATATGAAACACCCATGGGTTTCCTAATGTCCCCTCCGAAATATATGACACAAGATACATGGAGATTTTTCAGCTCATTAGGCACATGCATACTTCCCATCCTCCCTCCATAAATTCCCGTAAAAAGTATAAGCATGCCATCAATGTATGGGAGAAAAACAATGTACAAAAAATCAGCAAGGTGCACATATGGAGGTGGCTCATAGTCCCACATGTGGAACCAGTATAATGCATCTCCTGCCTGCATTAACCCAAGATGTGGTAAGTGGTTTTCCCACCACTTACTTGCAGCCCATGCCATCTCACTGTAGTTTAATGTGTGAGATATGTTCAATGCCTTAGGAAAGCACCCATAATGAAACAAGATCTCCCTCTGCCCACCAAGGGAGTCGTCAAGTACAACAATTGTTGTGGCCTCATATTTTCCATGGGATTGACAAGATATAACACTCCTTCTTGGATTCATGGCCTGCAAAAACATGGTGTAATAATGCATGAAGTCAGAATATAAAACACATGTATTAAGAGCATGATCTTCACCAACAATTCTCCTCCTATCAATGGAGTGGTGCATGGATCTACTCTCTCCTTCAATGGAAGGAAGAGAGGGCTGATTTAATTCCCCCTTAGAGCCATATTTTTGCTCCAACTCCACAAAATCCATGCATCTCTGATAATGCGGATATAGTTCCCTTCCAAAGGCCTCCAAACAATAGCTCCTCAATATGATATTGTTGAGCTTCATTGAATAAGTGTGGCTAAGATGGAACTCTTCATAAGCCCTCTGTAGAAGCTTCCCCTTGAGCTTGAAATCTCTAGACAAGAATATTCTACTATGATTATGGATGGCTCCATCAAAGATTGAATAGCTCCCCTCATGCAACCATTCATCCATAATCATGCAAGTATGGAGACCCTTGGAATATTCCACCAGCAGTTGGGATTTCCAAAAGGGATCTAATGTGCCCAACAATGACAGCGCTGATAATGTGCCAACTGAAGTGGCTTCCATGTTGCTGCTTTTCTCCTTGACATCCTCCATTTCCAAGGTGTATGTTGGAAGGCCATGCCTCCTATTCTTCTCCTCTTTGACATCTCCCATGCCAAAGGTATGAGATGGAAGGTTGCTATTCCTTCCTTGTTTCCCTCCTTGCTCATGCACATGACAGAGAAGAAGGAAGCTCTTGGGAGTTAGTCTTCCATGGAAAGATATCATTTGTCCAAGGCCTCTCTGTTTTGGCCAAAGCATGCATGTGAGACCACCATCTCTCTTCCAGTAAGGAAGAGTGTTTTTCAAACAAGTTTGTCTTCTGATTCATGTCTTGCCTCCCATGCTTCATGATGGTGTCATTCTCTCTACTTGCAACATACCGTCTCAATGCAACTTGAGAGGTTAGGATAGATAGTGAAGTCAAAGGAAAAATTATCTCACTTTATTTGTACCTCCCCCATATTCTCAGTGCTGTAGCATGGTCTTCCAGTGCTCCCTCCTCCCTTGGATCTACGGAAGGATCATAAATGTATGAAACATATTTCATCAAATATGACTCAGGTGGTTTCCCAGATGGTACGCCATAGGATAATGATGTCTCAATGCCCATTCCCATGTAAACAACAGGTGGGAACACATCATGACTGCTCCCACTACACAAATCCATCTCTGATTGATGTGTGGAAGTACCATGAAACTCGAAGACCCCTCTTAATGGTTTAAGAGTGCCTCTGATTGGAGCCCTTGCCCCATCTTCTGATAGTGGATTAGCTATGTGACCCCTCCTTTGTTCTGTCTCATTGTATTTTAGCAAATACACATGCTGCTCATGTCCTCCATATGGAATAATCCATGGAATTCATTGCAAAAATGCAAGAATCCCTCTAATGGAAGCCATTTCTTCATCTCCATCTCTAAATGAAAATAGATATCCTCCTACTTGCACAGCGCTGGAGGATATTATTTTCTTTCTTTCTCCCTTCTCCACATTAGTGGAGAATGATCCATCATCAAGAGATCATTTTTCTTGATCTCTTAGTGAGGAAGGAATCCTCAAATATTCTATTTGTGGAAAGAGATCTTGCTGACTTGGGACCTTTGCTTCTGGTAAGAAGTGCAGCAATTCTTTAACCCCTTCAACAATGTTTAGGACTGGAGTTGGCTCCATGAAATATTCTGACTTATGCAGAGATTCATATTTCTTGGGCTTGATCTTCTCCCCCCAAGAAGTCTCAAAATTCCTCTCATCAAATCTTGTCACTAATCTCCTAGTGAATCTTGTATAGGAAGAGATGTTCCTCCCTTTCAAGGAAGAGGACTCAAACAGCCACCAAGCATAAGCCTTCCATCGAAGATGTAATGCTGCTACTCTCAAGGCTTCTTCTTCTGATACTATATGTAGCTGAAAGTATGTGTAAAGCTTCTTTACCCAAGACTTGGTTGAGTCTTTAGGTGATCTTCCAAATGTAGGTAGAGAGAATATACCCAAAGTGTGCTGCATGCACCCTTTCCTCCTACTGTAGTTGCAGGATATTTCTTCTTTGAGTTGAAAAACTCTGTGAAACTGATATTCTATTTGAATCTCTCTTATTTAGCTTCATATTCTTGGAGATATTCACCAAGATATCCCTCCTTTGTGTTGGCAATATGATGCAGAGTGTTGTCCTTGATGGAAACCCACTGAATGAAGATGAAGACATGAGATTGTTGGCATGTGTTGTCCTTGATGGCAATACACTTGATGAAGTTATTCTTGACTTGATGGACTTGGTAAATGATGTTAATCTGATGTGATATGATGTTTGTTGACAATATGATGTAGAGAGTTGTTCTTGAATGGCAACCCACCTGATGAAGATGATGGCAACCTACTTGATGAAGCTGTGCTTGATAGAATATGTCTTGATGAACCTGTTAAATGATGTAAATCTGATGTATCTACAGTGAGTACAGAATGGAATGAAGAAATAAATTCAGTATGTGCTAGATCTATGATGAAAAGAGTATGTATCAAGGCATACGCGGATTTGCCTAGGAGAAGTCGCGTATGCACGCGGGAAATAACGTTCCAAGTCACGTATGGGCAAAAGCGCTCATAAAGTGAAAAAACAGGGGTAACCACCATGGTATTGATGCATTGTATTGGGTAATGATTAGTCTAAATGACCCCGTCCAGGAATACCATCAGAAGTAATGTGGTTTTGGCTCATGGTATTGAAAAAGGGTAAACCTATATAAGGAGAAGAAATTCTTTGTGCAAATCATGAGTAAGGGTGCAAGATGTCTGAGCTTGAATGAATACTTCTCTCTGAAGTATATATATATTTGAATGGAAAGGGTTATAGTTGAATGATAGATCTGAATGCATGAGGCACCAATGAAGAAAATGATGAAGAAGGGGATCTAGATCTGAAATGTACTTGTATCTATTAGATCTATTTATGGGGTAATTAGATCTGTGATGAGGTGAAAATCTGTCTGAAGTAAAGGGTTGAATCTGAACTGAATATCTGATCTGAAGAAGTATGCAGCTCTGTAATGGTTGAATATCCATACGCTAGTTCGCCGCAGAGGAAGCGTGTATATACACGGCTTCGCTGAAGAAAAAGCGCGTATGCGCAGTGAAGTTTATGTGCAGAAGTATACCCTGGTTTATGTGAACAGAAGCACGTATATACGCGACATTAGAGAAAGGAAAGCGCGTATGCAAACTAGGGTTTGCTGAAGCCTGTGGTAAGAAATTTCTGATCTGTTCTGCTGGTTTATTGATATCTGTCAGTGAGTTATATGTATCTGTTTCATGTTTGACTGTGCTTAAAAGTATGGAGCGGGTCCAGTCTGAAAATATGATGAAACGTGGCCTGCAAGTTGTGTCCTAAAGGAAGCTTTGGATCCAGTGTGAAAATTGATGAAGCGTGGTCCATATTGGTGCTGACGGTTGTAGCCTTCAGTCAGGGGGTCGCAGCTCCCTTCCAGGTGAGGCTGGTAAACGAGAGCAGGGGGTCGTAGCTCCCTTCCAGGAGAGGCTGGTAAACGAGTCAGGGGATTGTAGCTCCCTTCCAGGAGAGGCTGGTAAACGAGTCAGGGGGTTGTAGCTCCCTTCCACGAGAGGCTGGTAAACGAGCGCAGGTGGGTGCCTGCGTGCTAGTAGGAGTCTGCACCAACACATATGTTGTAAGATGTTTTCTCTATAATAAAATATTGAAGGCTGAGCAACTGCAGCGGTGATTTTCTCCCGACTTGGGTTTCCACCTAAAAATCCTGGTGTTCATGTGTGATGCTTTGTGTGATGGTTTATTCTATTTTTACTGCACATGTTTACTGATAACCTAACATCAGATGAATGAATATTGCAAAGAATCCGTTAATAAATATCTGCATATTTAGATCTCTGCTAATACGCGAGTTGTATGAAGGAAATCCACGTGTATACGCGAGTTTACTAAAGGAAAGTAGCGTATGGTTTTGAGAGAGTGAAAAAGTTAAAATATTTGAATATGCAGTAAATATTGATTCACCCCCCCCCCTCTCAGTATTTTTTCCCAACAATTGGTATCAGAGGATGTACTTCTGCAGAAGCTTGATCGCTTGAAGGAGATCTGTCGCAATGGGAAGTCTTGAAGGAGTAATGTCTATAAATCCACCTCTATTCAATGGAAGCAATCTGATATTCTGGAAGGTACGAACAACAGCATATCTGCAAAGTCTTGGTGCAGATGTATGGGAAATCGTGGAAGAAGGTTATCAATACCTGACAAGTACCTTACCGATGCGGCTATAAAAGGAAGAAGTATGAAATCAATGCCAAAGCAGTAAATGTCTTATCAGGAAGCATTTCTGAACCAGAATTTGCTAAAGTGATGCAGCTACATTCAGCAAAAGAAATATGGGACAAAATCATTCTAAGCTATGAAGGAGACACAAAGGTAAAATGTGCGAAACTCCAAACTCTTAGAATTGAATATGAAAATTTGAAGATGCACAGTGATGAGAGCATTGCCCATTTCTTCTTATGTTTGGATGATATTGTAAATCAAATGAGAAATTTGGGTGGAACCATAACTAATACTACTCTGGTAGAAAAAGTCTTAAGATCCCTGACTTCAAAATTTGACTCTAATGTTTCAGCTATTGAAGAAAGGCAAGATCTGCAAACTCTTACTATTGTTCAATTACATGGTATTCTGACTGCTTTTGAAATGAGACAAGGAGGTCCTTCTCAAATCAGAGAAACTACTTTTAAGGTATCTGCAAGAGGAAAAGAAAAGGAAGTTGTCAAAGAATCCAGCTATATATCCGATGAAGAAGAAGCGAATGTGAGAAAACTCCAACTAGGAACTGAAGATTCAAAGGTAAGCTTCCCTTTCAAATGTTTTGAGTGTGGAAAAGTTGGTCACAATGCTGCTAAATGTCCTTATAGAGAAAAACATGGTAAAGGGAAACAATTTGAAAAGAGGAAGAGTTATTATACAAATGAAGATGATGATGAAGTGTCCAGTGAAGATGAAGAAGATTGTGACCATGATCTGAAAGTACTCATGGCAAAGAAGCAAAAGAAGAAGGGTACTCGAAACAAGAAGATATCTCAGAAAACTTGTATAGCAAAAATTGAAGAAGATGAATCAGATAGTGATTGGGGTCATTGGAATACTCTTATTTGTGCAAACAATAGTGAAGATAGTGAAAGTAAAGTTGTGGATCTAGAAGAAGCTATCCAGATCAAAGCTGAAGAACAACAAAAGGAAATTGATAAGAAAGATTCCATCTACAAAGAGATGATCTCTCAAATGAAAGAACAAATAGAAATGCTAAATGGACAGGTGGACAAATATCAAAGGTTTCATACGTATGCATCCAATCGAATTAAAGAACTAGAAGCAGAAATCATCTCTCTCAAAGAAGATCTGGAAAAACCAAATAAGAAGAATGAAGAGCTGCAACAAACATGTGAAGAAAATGAAAATTGGTTGAAAGAAGAAATTCTAAATCTGAAGGATCAAATAGAAGATGGAAGAAGGAAAGAAGAAAGCATGACAAAACAATGTCAAGCCTTGGAGGTTGAGGTAAACATTCTTAAGGGTAAATTAGAAGAAAAGGTTAAAATTTTGAGGTTTCAAGATAGTACTAATATTTTGGACAATATTCTGAGTAATCAAAGGTCTCCTGCTATCAAACTTGGTCTTGGTTTCCATGAAACTGTTAAAGGAGAATCTAGCTTACAAGGAAGTGCTAAAAACTTCAGAGGATGACAATGCAAAACCTGAAGTGTTGAAAGAGACAAAAGGTCAACCAACAATGATGAAATATCAAAGGAAATCAGTCAATAAAGTTGAATGCTTTAAATGTCATAATCATGGGCATGTTGCAGCAAATTGCAGGATCAGATCATTTCAGCCTCAATCAAATAGTTCCTACATAGAAAGGTACTCTGGTTTCTTCAAGGGATATTGTTTTTAATGTAACAAGTATCGACATAAAGCAGCTGATTGTAAAAGGAGGAAGATTAGAAATAATCATTATGATTCTTATTCTTATTTCTCTGGACACATGAGATGTTATTCTTGTAACAAGTATGGACATGTAGAAAAAGAATGCAGGTTGAACAGATATGAGAAATTGGATAACTTCCAGCACACAAATAGAAAGTTCAAACAAATCTGGAAAAAGATGGAGGACCGATCAGAAACGTAGGGAATTTTGACCCTACTGTAGTCATCCGCTTCTGAAGCTTAATTCTCTGATTGACTGCAGGAATGATGTGGATACATTATGAGATTTAGTAATGTATCGTCACAGGGGGAGCAATGTATGATGTCTCTCATGATTGATTTGATTATTCTGGTTATATGTATTTCTGATAGAGCATCTGATATGAAGAAGACAAGTACAGGAAGTACAAGTTTAGGGGGAGATGAAGGAATGTGAAAAATTTCTATGCTTCACTTTCTATACACGGGTTCTATTAACAAAAGTTGCGTATACACGTGAGTTCCAGTAGACACAGTCGCGTATTCATTGATGATAAGAGAATTTATATGATAGCTAAAGATCTGGAGCAGAGGCTCAGGGGGAGCATCAGTCTGACTGTTAATAACTGTATTATTGACTCAATATCAGCTTAGTTTCTCAGTTCTAAATAATGATGATATGATACATGGTTTCTTATGTTGAAGATTGTGGATGAGTCCTGTTTTCTTTTTGATGAAGAGTATTCATTGTTGAGATGAAAGTCTTATAATTCGGAGATAAGGGAAGTTCATGCAAAGATTGTTGTTGATGACTTGATGATGAACGTATTCAGGTCGCACAAGTTAAGAAGGAGCACTAGTTCAGGGGGAGCATCAGGTTGAATACTAATGATTGCATTGTTGGCAATATGACTGCTTATTCTTTGGTTTTTGTGATACTCATGCTCAAATGATGATAACTTGGTACATGGTTTATTATGATGAGATTTTGAGCCCTGGTTGCTGATAAGTATCTTTTGTGCTCATACATGGATGATTTGGATGTCGTTTGATTCAGAAATAAGAATAGATCATGCAGAGTTTGTTACTATGGTTGAGATCTTTTGCCTACATATGTTACTTCATGTTCAATCTTCAAGATCATGGTGATATTGGAACACATGGATGATTGACACATATTTGAAGATGTTGTTTTGGTATGATAATCTCTCTTGGAAAGATTGTATTGATGCTGCAAAGAATCTGAAGGCTTGGTTACTAATGTGCTTATGCTACAACCGTTGGATGATGCTTGAAGACACAAAATACACTGTTATATCTATCTGTAGTCCAGGGAATCATTCAAATATCTCAGAAAGAAGCTGAACACTGTCTTTTTCTCACAAAGGATCAGATCTAGTTAAAATATAGAAGATGGTATTGGATACGCGGGTTTCCTGAAACACAGTCGCGTATATACGCGAGTTAATGCACAGAAAACCGCGTATTAATGGTTGCTGACAAATTTCTGTTTGGGGTCAGCTTTCTTCAGCACAGCTGCAGTGCTATTTGGTATCCCTGATACTGTTTGGTATCTCTGGTGGGTTCTAGTTCTCATAATTCTATTTCTAATGTTTTGATAAAGATGCGTTGATGATTTGTTGGTAAAAGTGTTCAGGATGCACAAGCTAAGGGGGAGCCTTAGTCATTTGGAAAGGTTGCTTGGATGCACAGATTCAGGGGGAGCATTAGCTTTGCTGAGTATAATGCGTTGTTGGCATTATGATGGTTCTCAAATATGTTCTCTTTCTTGAGGAATTTCTGGTGTTGGTCTTAAAGTTATATTTGTAGTTTGATGAAAAAGGCCTTGTAGAGATCCATGATGTAAAATTGTAATATTCAGTCATGTAAGGAATTGATAAATTTGTAAACCCACTTGGTTGGGTAGCTGAGTCAAATTTTGTAAACCCACTTGGTTGGGTAGTTGAGTCAAATTTGTAAACCCACTTGGATGGGTAGTTGAGTCTCATATGTAAATCCACTTAGTTGGATCTTTGATGCAAGTATGAGTCTTTTGGTGATAGGAAGGTCTTAGAGTCATGTACTTCATTGAAAAATATGTTTGAAGATTCAGCATGAACTCAGGGGGAGCTTGGTAACTTCAGTATACTTCAGATCGGCAGAACGCTTCTTCCACATGAGGAGAAAAGGGGGAGAGTGTCTTGGTTTTTGATCCGCCCTTTGCCCTTGATGTCAAAGGGGGAGAGTGACATGGTGTTTGAATGAAGATAATGGTGTCAAAGAATGGGGAGAGTGACATGATGTCATTGTATTCTTAATGTACCTATCTGTTGTGATGATCAAACACCATCGTGGTTGCCATCAAGTCCAAAGGGGGAGATTGTTGGCAATATGATGCAGAGTGTTGTCCTTAATGGCAACCCACTGAATGAAGATGAAGACATGAGATTGTTGGCATGTGTTTTCCTTGATGGCAATATACCTGATGAAGTTATTCTTGACTTGATGGACTTGGTAAATGATGTAAATCTGATGTGATATGATGTTTGTTGACAATATGATGTAGAGAGTTGTTCTTGAATGACAACCCACCTGATGAAGATGATGGCAACCTACTTGATGAAGTTGTGCTTGATAGAATATGTCTTGATGAACCTGTTAAATGATGTAAATCTGATGTATCTACAGTGAGTACAGAAGGGAATGAAGAAAGAAATTCAATATGTGCTAGATATATGATGAAAAGAGTATCTCTCAAGGCATACGCGGATTTTCCTAGGAGAAGTCGCGTATGCACGCGGGAAATAACGTTCCAAGTCGCGTATGGGCAAAAGCGCTCATAAAGTGCAAAACCAGGGGTAACCACCATGGTATTGACCCATTGTATTGGGTAATGATTCGTCTAAATGACCCCGTCCAGGAATACCATCGGAAGTAATGTAGTTTTGGGCTCATGGTATTGTTTTGGTTCATGGTATTGAAAAAGGGTAAACCTATATAAAGAGAAGAAATTCATTGTGCAAATCATGAGTGTGGGTGCAAGATGTCTGAGCTTGAATGAATACTTCTCTCTGAAGGATATCTGAATGGAAAGGGTTATAGTTGAATGATAGATCTGAATGCATGAGGCACCAATGAAGAAAATAATGAAGAAGGGGATCTAGATCTGAAATGTATTTGTATCTACTAGATCTGTTTATGGAGTGATTAGATCTGTGATGAGGCGAACATCTGTTTGATGTAAAGGGTTGAATTTGAACTGAATATCTGATCTGAAGAAGTATGCAGCTCTGTAATGGTTGAAGATCCATACGCTAGTTCGCCGCAGAGGAAGCGCGTATATACGCGGCTTCGCTGAAGAGAAAGCGCGTATGCGCAATGAAATTTATGGAAGTACGCCGGTTTATGTGAACTAAGGAGACACGCGACATCGTAGAAAGGAAGCACGTATGCAACTAGGGTTTGCCACTCGTGTAAGAAATGTCTCATCTGCTCAAGCAGCCACTGAGACCACAGTGTTATATGTGGAGTATGTTTCATGTTTGACTGGCTTAAAAGTAAGGAGGGTCCATCAAAATA
The DNA here is from genome assembly GCA_034641835.2 of Pinus albicaulis. Classification (NCBI taxonomy): domain Eukaryota; kingdom Viridiplantae; phylum Streptophyta; class Pinopsida; order Pinales; family Pinaceae; genus Pinus; species Pinus albicaulis. The sequence goes on from CM076577.1 coordinate 1,266,007,548, forward strand.
TGATGAAACGTGGCCTACAAGCGTCCTAAAGGAAGCTTTGGATCTGGAAGCAGAAAAATTGATGAAACATGGTTCATATTGGTGCTGAGGGTTGTAGCCTTCACTGTGGGGCTCAGCCCCTTCCAGGTGAGGCTGGTAACGAGAGAGCAGGTCATAGCTTCCCTTCCAGGAGAGGCTAGTAAACGAGTCGTGGGGTTGGAGCTCCCGTGAGAGGTCGTAAACGAGTCGGTCGTAGCTCCCTTCCAGGAGAGGCTGGTAAACGAGCGTAGGTGGGTGCCTGCATGCTGGTAGGAGTCTACACCAGCACATATGTTGTAAGATGTTTTCTCTATAATAAAATATTGAAGGCTGAGAAACTGGAGCGGTGGTTTTCTCCCGACTTGGGTTTCCACCTAAAAATCCCGGTGTTCATGTGTGATGCTTTGTGTGATGGTTTATTCTGTTGTTACTACACATGTTTACTGTTAACTTAACATCAGATGAATGAATACTGCAAAGAAATAAGTTAATAAATATCTGCATATTTAGATCTCTGCTAATACGCGAGTTGTATGAATGATATCCACGTGTATACGCGAGTTTACTAAAGGAAAGTAGCGTATGGGTTTTAAGGAATGAAAAAATAAAAAGTTTTGTATATGCAGTAAATACTGATTCACCCCCCCCCCCTCTCAGTATTTTTCCAAACACTTTGGTGTTTCTCCTCTTCCTCCTTCCTTTGACAAGAAAGTAAGCATGCTACCACATTGTGGAACAGATTGCGTGGCTGAATGCTCACACACATCGTCTAAAGTAGTGGGGCTTGTTAGGGTCCCGTGATTTGGCTGATTGGAAAACCAAATGACAGTGTAACATCAAACCAATCTTTGGAGTCCGAGGACCTAGCCTTCCTGGACTCAGAGAGGGGTCTCTCTATATGTTTAAAGGATATCTGTATGTTCGCTTATTGTGTTCTAATTTTAGGCTAGTTATGAAGTAGGTTTTTTGGTTTTGGCTTTTAGGTTGTGAGGGATGAAACTGATCAAAGATATAAGATAGGTAAAAAGATGTCAAATCAACTGGGCTATGGGGTCGAAAAGGTATAGAAAGCTATCAGACAATGATACAAGATTGTTGAAGGGCCGATTTGATTCGAGGTAGAAAGGATCTTTGGGAAAAATGGAATAAAATGGACATCAAGTTTGGGAACAACAAAGGATTTCCAGCATAACTAGTTTAATATCTAACATAAACATGGTAAGGTAAACCATTAATCATGATAAATGTAACTATAAGATAATCAGTACATAGAAATAAATATTCAAGCCATGCATAGAGATATATAACTCTCTAAATTTGAGAAATGATTATCAGACTTTAGGGAAATACACTTAAGAGAGACAAAAAACTCAAATCACTATGCCGGAACGCCTAAACATAGTACTTTAAGTTATTGGGCACTTTGAAAACAAGATTGCATAGTCTTAGGCAAAGGGCAAGATCGAAACAAGACCTCCTTGGTTCAACAAATGACAATCTAATTAGTCAAAGAGAAATTTCATGGATGGAGCTATGACTAGCCATTGGTAAGCAGGGCATACCGTAAATCATACTTAACATGCATAGAACCATGAATGAAATAAGCAACAATATCCTTAAGTTATTAAAGAGCAATCAAGAATTCTTTAATGTGACTAAGGAAGAAGAAAACATGGAAGCTATGAAGAAACGGGAAATTTGAGGTGCCTCCAAGGGCATGTCTCAAATTTGTTCTCTACTGATCTATAGCAAGCAAGAAACATGGATTCATGAATGAAAACTAGAAAACAAAACAAAGAAAGAGACACTATACCATTCTACCAAGTCATGGAATCCAACAACAATCCTCTTTCATCATCCAAGAACATCCAAGAGACTATCCAAGAGCATGAGACAAGTATTTCTTCCAAAGCTTATATGACCATATATTGCTTCTATCATCAAGTTCAGCCTTTTTTACATTGAAAGCCCTTGGAATATATAGGCTCAAGTGAGGAAAACCTCTTAGTTCAATTTTCACTCTCATTGGCCTATTCAAAATATCTAAACTTGTCCTTGAGGCTTTGCAAAGCCCAAGGCACAAAATATCTCATAAAATATCTAAAAAATGCTAAAATAGGGAATTAAATTGATTTTTCATAACTTCTCATGTGCAAAAATAGCTAAACGCACATAAGGAAAAAGCAGTTTTTAAAGGTTCAAATTTTACAAAAATACTCAAAATTTACATCAGCAAAAGGTCCCCTCACTTGCCAACAACGTTTGGCAGCCTTCCCGATGTCAAAACGAAGCTCATGATAGCTCGTTGGAAAGCTATGAGTGTTTAATTTCTGGAGAAACTAGAATTTTCTCAATCTGATGCCTGGAAGTCCTCCACAAATAGGACTGTGTGTAAAAAACCAGAAAATAAAATTTGCTGATAGACCAGGCAGAGTGTGGAAAAAGTGGGCCTTTTTCTCCATTTCGGAGGAGTGAATGATCTTCAAATGTCCTGAAATCACTGAGTGTGTGCTCCTAAAATTATGGCATCCAATGATACCATTCTCCTCCATTTACGATCCCCCAAACTGAAATGGCGAAACCCATCAGTTTTGGGCAAAAACCCAAAAATGCCAAAAAAAAATATCGTGTCAAAATTCGCTCAATTTTGGTGTGCAAGTCCCTCAAGGCTTTTTAGAAACATGTCTAGAAGCTCGGGCCAAAATTCCAAGCCTAGAGGTGTCTTTCTCCCTTTTTCTCACTGGGCGCCCTCTTTGGGCAAATTTGAGCTTTTCTTGGTTTTCTCCTTTGTTGTCTTGGCATTATTAGCTTTGGTGAAGAAGTCATGGCGCCTTGCCTAGGAGAGGCAGCTAGAACATGCTTTGGAGAATTCCCTTCATGATCTATGTTTGTATTTTCTTGCCCTCATCATCTATCACTGTTTTGATTTTCTTTATGGCACTACTCTTCATCACTGTGCTCTTCTTCACCTTGCTGCCCTACCTTGTTGTGCTCCTTTTCAGTGGAAACAGGCTCAAATATTTTATGCAATCCACTCCTACTATCTTTCCTAGGAGGCATCTTGTTCTAGATGCTCTCTGCAAAACTCAAACTGCCTCAAAAGGTTTTCAAGAACGTATTCTTCAAACAAAAGCTCTACCTTCCTTGTCAATTTAATATTTGATCAAGGTAAAAATGGTTTCAAATGCTGTGTGAGATGCCCTCCTTGCTATTAGGTCTTTGTTCCTCCCAAAGATTTTTTTCTTCTTCTTTGAATGCCAATCAACAGGTAAATTCAATAACCATCACACAGTCAACAAAAAGCATATACACAGTCAAAGGTCACTGTGTTATAGGGAGAGTCATCAAGCTCCTTGTGTTTAGTGTGAGCACAAACAGCCCTGTAGGAGTTTAAACAACAAAAACTCCTCTTAACCAAAACATTTCCCTCCTTATACTTCACTGTTGCTCGCACAAAGTTTGACAATACCTCCAAATGCAATGGTAGCTTCACTCACTGAATCTGCTTTATGGAATGAAAGGTCAAACACTGTTTTTTTCTTTTTAACACACAGAGGAGACTTTTGAAAGGTCAAAAAATGCTCATACAATGATCACTGTGATTTGAAAATAGACCCACTGTTTCACCTTTTAAAGCCCTGTGTTTCTCCCTTCAAACAGTGCCTTCACCTTTCAATACTGTTTGAGGGCAGTTTGTGAGATTTTTGAATCATCAATAGGAACCTATCATTTTTCTATGCTCACTACTGGTCAATCACAAACTACAGCGACTCAAAAAAATCAAACCTCCCAAGCACCTTTTCTTTGTTACATACAGTTGACAGAGTTATGGATTTTATGCGACAGCAGTTTTAAATGTCCTAAAAGCTTGACAACCCCCTTAGAAAAGGAATGTGATGTTAGAGTAGTTTTAAGGATAGTTTTAAACTTTTTGAAGCTAGGATTAACACCTCATTATCAACCAACTGCAACCCTCTTTCAAAACAGTCGCTCAAAATATATTGATTTACACCAAGGCCTTTGTTGCCTCAAACACCATTTATTAGTTTGAAATTTGTAAGGGGGGCAAGACAAAATACCTTAAAACACGATGGAAATCTTTGCTTGAGAGTTGGAGCCACTTTGAAAGCAATTTGGAGGCGTTTTGGAGGCTTAACACAAGCGCGACGCATTTGAAAGAGAGAGTGCCGCGCGGAAAAGGCCGTCGGGTCACCTGTTGGGCCAATAGGACCAACACCTACAGGCGCGCTGCGCGCTTCTATAGGTGCGTCGCGCGACAGTTCAAAACTTTGTAAATTTTGCACTTAAATGCACCACGCAGTTTTGCAGGCGCGCCGCGCAACCTTTAACCCTTGAAAACTTCTGTGAATTTTCTCAAAATTTATTTTCTCGACCTAGTTGGCAACTATTAGCCCCCCTATGAAATTTTTTACAAGCAAATAGGGGGCTAAATAATTTTTGAGTATTCAAGGAATCAATTTCCTCTGAAAACACAGTCTCCTTGAAGCCTCTTTGTGTCTTTTATCCTTTGATCAAATCCCCTCTGCTGGTTCCCCTTTTAAAGCCTCTCGGTTATGTGAAGAAATGCCCAAAGGCCTCCTTTCCCCTTTATTTTCCCCTCATTTAACCTCTTTTTATTCCCCCTTTTCTCCCCTTCTATTTCCCCATTTACCCCTCAAATCCCCCCAAAATCCCCTTTAATTTCTTCCCCTACCCTTTGTTTTTCCTTTTCTCCCCTTTTCTCCCTCTATCGTTCCCCTTCCCCAGCCCTCAAATCCATTGAAATGGGAAAAAAACCCCTTTTCGACCTTATTATAAGGCCTAGCCCCTTTCCGCCAGCCCCTTTCAAACCACTTCCCCACATGCCCCGGCGCTGGGACCAAGTGCTTAAGTCCCAAGCGCTAATCGCAATCAGAAGCCGGGCGGGTGCGAAAATCCTTTGTAAAAGCGAAAAACCCGACGCGATTTGTTTATAACGTCAAAGTCCCGCGGTGCGTTCCGCACCGTTGATCTTCCGCGGAGATCCGACGGCGGAGCGCTAATCGCAGGCCCCACTCAATCGCAATTGCAAACCTTGCACTCCTACCTTTGATTGATCGCAAGTCCTTCCATCTCCCTCCCGATTCAATCCTGACCGTTGATCTGTCCCGCCGATCTAACGGCCAGCGCTTAATCGCACCGCTGCTCCAATCGCAATCGCAAGCCTTCTTGTCCGACCCCTGATTGCGATCTCCCGATTTAATCGCAACCGTCCATTCTCCAGCCGATCCAACGGCTCAGCGCTGATCGCATCGCTGCTCCGCCGCCTCTCTCCATCTCCCTCCGGTTATATGTGGACCGTCGATCTGATCCCAGATCCGACGGTTGGTGTTTAATCGCAGCATCTCCCCAATCGCAATCGGAACATTTGTGTTGTGCATTGCGATTGCTCCCTGCTCCGACCTCCAATTGCGATTATTGCGATTTCATCTCCGCCGTTCGTCTCCTCCCGGATCTGACGGCTCACGTTTAATCGCCCTCCGCCTCCGCTGGGTCCCACATCCATAGCTCCGCTTCACTGTTTTTTTGCGTTTCCTTTTGTTATCCACCAAAAGTTAATTGTTGGGTTTTATTACTGTTAATAATTTCTCAGCCGCTTTGCATCCTTTCCACTGTCCTTTCACTCTTCCGCCACCATTCCTCCGCCTTCACAGCATTTCCTCCACCACGACTGCCCGGGTTTGTAACAGACCTATTGTATTATGTAGATAACGTAGAGAGGACTGTTCAGCATCCACCAGTTAGTCGGCAGAAGAGATTCAAAAGGGATTAACGCACATTATTGATATAATTAACGTCTAATCCCGCATTCAAAGGATTCAAGCACAGTTTGAAGATTCAAGCACATTGTCAAAGTCTTATCTATGTTTAATATTGGCAGAGTACATTCTCTCCAGATGTACACCTTCCCACAGCGTTCTCCATGCTTCCTCGAGCCCTGAAAAGATTAATTTCCCTGTCTGAGCCTCAATAATGGAGGGATGGAGAAGCCATGCAGATTTTTCACCCAGTTCATTTATTTCAGAGTGGCAGCACAGAGCTCCAAGCACCATAAGGACTCCAAAGAAATATCAGGGGTCGATTTCGACCTGACAGAGATCTCCGAACCAGTCTTAGAGTACATTCAGCGCTGCAGAAAGCCATTAAGTGGAATGGGCTCGGCTTCATCCACCATTCTATCTTAATGACATTCATTAAATTGTTCATCTACTTCTATTTCTTCCCCTTCTCCTATAAAAATCCCTGAGAACGAATTGAAAAGGTTGTTGTTGCCTTGCTGGGCATTTTCTGTTAGAGGGATTCATTTGACTGTTAGAACAGTCGTGGGAGGGAGTAGCAGAGTGGTTGTATGTAATAGGCTGGGAGGAGAAGTCCGGACTATAACAACCATTGAGCTTATTGTACATGACTGGTTTTGCATCAATTAACCAAAGCAAATTTCACAGGATCCTGGTCTATTGCTATTGGTGATGTTCTTCTTAACTCTATTTATTTCATTTACATGCTGTTTCACGTTCTTCCGGTAGGCATCAGAATAATGGTATAGGATTCACCCTTGTTAGGTGCCCTATGCTGTCTGCTCTCCCTACCTTTATGTTTTCTTCTCTATGTGCTATCTAAGAGTTGGTTTCAGTTGATTTAACCAGCGCAGTGGATGGTATTGCCTGCTGGCTGATGTATGAATTGGTTGAATCAATTCTTAGATGTTCATGTTGGGTTTAAGCTGGAAGGTTTGGGAACACTGGGGATAAGTGTTAGCCCTGTCCACTAGGATCCTTGCGCGACTAGCTGGCCCTTCTAAGATCCCTTCTGTACAACTTATCTCTGTTTCGCCCTTGGAGTTGCTAAAGCAAACCTGGAGTTAAATAACCTCTGGTCTGATCTATAAGCAGCCCCTTTGTCTCTTTGAGAGCTGCCTTTGAGTATGTCCAAGCAGGTCTGGAGTTAAATGACCTCTGACCTGATCTATAGACAGAAATCTGGTTATCTTTCCTTCTTTCATTTTCCTTCCTTAATGTTCCACTCCATCATCTATCTAAAAAGATCCTTTATTATTAGATGACTTGCCCTTTGGAAGCCTTGGCTAGTGGAGGCAAGTAATTTCCTTTCATGACTCCATAGCCCAATGGATGACACTGTCTTGGCCTATCATCTTTGCTGAAATGTCCTGCTGCTTTGTTCCCTTCTTCCCATTGCTTTCCCAGTCCACGATCTCCTAACCAACCCAACAACCAACCAACCAAATCATTTAAAACCCCCCTTTGTGCTTCGTAACTAGCCTAACATCTCAATTTGAGCTTTCAAAGACTTATCATTCTTTGCTCTATTTGGAGAGATCCCTCTCCAGGTCCAGGAGGGCTAGATCCTAGGGCCCCAAAGTGGTTTGATGTTGTCTCATCTTTTGGTATTGCCAAATCTGCCAAAACATGGGAACACCAACATAATGGCGACTCCGCTGGGGACGAATCTGAGAGTTTACAACTGTTGATATTGGTCTATTTCCCATTGTCATCACCAACATAATGGCGACTCCACTGGGGAAGAGATCAGGCAGCTTTGATTTGGTAAACCACTGTGGTGGACAGTAAGTTGTAAATCATCCACCTGGCGACTCCACAATTCCTGAATAATTAAAAGACTCCACTGGTGATCAGCAGGCCACTGATTATTTGTGGTTTCACATAAGCCTCCACTGGGAGACTAGTCACAGTACAACATCATCCCCACCAAATGGAAGACTCTGAGTTGAGCCCCCTTGAAGAGTTTCGTTGTGGAATATCAGATATACTGGCTCAACTCAGAAGCGAAGACCTTCCAAAAGTTCTTCGTTCCAGTTCAAGATTCAATGACCAGCCTGAGCTGAAGAAGGTTTTCCTAGAAGTGCTGGCGGAGAGATATGAGGCTGAGATTGAACTCTTGAACCTACAAGAGAAATCATACAAGTTCAGAGACCCGAGAGCCTTCTTGGAAAGTCTCCCGCCCCCTAAAAGAGAATAAATTCCGCTGCTCTTCGAAATACAAGAAGAAGAAGATCCGGCTTTCATGAGCCACACTGAAGATGCAGTGGAGAATACAAGAATCAGAGCTGCCCAGGACGCAGACAGCCTGCCAATCATGGAAGGCCTGAAGGAAGGAAATGTACATCATCTGTTCGTTGATCCTGTGGCAGAGTACATGGAGGCCCTGATTTGCTTGAATGCTCCAAAATTGATCCTTAGCACGGGCCAGATTCATCAGAAATGGTCACTACTGATGGTGACCACAGTTTTGAAGAACCACACGCAGAGCACCCTGTGGTTATCTCTGACAGGCAGCCAGTGCTCATATCCTTTTTCACTACTGCTTGATTGGCTGCATTGGCATTATTGTATCACCTAGAACATCAGATATTTCCAGTTAGAGTAGGGTAGGTAGGAAGCTCAATAAAGCCCAGCCTATGAGCAAGTAGATTAGTTGTTTCAATTTCTGTCTTAGAATGTAGAGAAGGAACCTGCTAGATAGTCTAATCCTAGCAGGTAGTAGTGTAGGTAGAGAAACATATGAGACCAACAGTCTAATCTGGTCTCATGGAGTAATAAGGGTAGAAGTAGAATAGGTTTATTTTTTCCTGTTTGTAAAGATTGATGATGTAAAGGGTCTGCAAGTCCAAATGCACCCAGAAGAAAAATTTTAGGACTATAGTTTGGGTAGGTAGTTGTTTGGGAGAATGTTACTATTGATATGTCGTCTTCACAGTTTGTGGCAGCTGATCTAAAGAAAGAAAGGGATGGTTCAAGCAGTAGTCATCTGGCCTACACCAAGAGATCAATTTCTGAATTCTTGACTCCTTCAAGAAGAAGCCATCCCCATGTGGAGCCACTGTTAGCCCCCCTATGAAATTTTTGACAAGCAAATAGGGGGCTAAATTATTTTTGAGTCTTCAAGGAATGCATTTCCTCTGAAAACACAGTCTCCTTGAAGCCTCTTTGTGTCTTTTATCCTTTGATCAAATCCCCTCTGCTGATTCCTCTTTTAAAACCTCTCTGTTATGTTAAGAAATGCTCAAAGGCCTCTTTTCCCCTTTATTTTTTCCTCATTTAACCTCTTTTTCTTCCCCTTTTTCTCCCCTTCTATTTCCCCATTTACCCCTCAAATCCCCCCAAGATCCCCTTTAAATTCTTCCCCTGCCCTTTGTTTTCCCTTTTCTCCCCTTTATTCCTCTATCGTTCCCCTTTAAACCCCTTAAAACCCATTAAAATGGGCAAAAAAAACCCATGTTCCGACCTTATTAAAAGGCCTAGCCCCTTTACCGCAGGCCCCTTTCAAACCACTTCCCCACATGCCCCCGCGCTGGGACCAAGCGCTTAAGCCCCAGGCGCTTATCGCAATCGGAAGCCGGGCGGGTGAGAAATTCCTTTGTAATACTCTAAAACCCCGATGCGATTTAATTATAACGTAAACCCTCCGCTCTGTTCTGCACTATTGATCCGATCCCCAGATCGACGGCGGAGCACTAATTGCAAGCCCCCCATCAATCGCAATCGCAACACCCAGGCTGTCACCCCCGATTGATCGCATCGCTCCCCGATCGCTTCATCCTCCGATTTAATCCCGTCCGTTCGTTCGATGCACGATCTAACGGCTGGGCACTAATCGCAAGCCTTCTGCTCCTTCCCCCGATTGTGAACCTCCGATTACTTCCCCATCATTGATCTGTCCCGCGATCCGACGGCCAGCACTCAATCACACCCCCGCCCGATCGCTGATCGCAAGTCCTTCCCTCCGTCCCCCGATTTAATCATAGTCGTCTGTCTCCCGGTCGATTCAACGGCTCTGCGCTGATCGCATCATCGCCCATCGCCTCTCTCCATCTCCCTCTGATTAGATGTGGATCGTCAATCTGATCCCAGATCCGACGGTTGGTGTTTAATCGCAGCATCTCCCCAATCGCAATCGGAACATTTTTGTTGTGCATTGCGATTGCTCCCCGCTCCGACCTCCGATTGCGATTTTTGCGATTTCATCTCCGCCGTCCGTCTCCTCCCGGATCTGATGGTTCACGTTTAATCGCCCTCCGCCTCTGCTGGGTCCCACATCCATAGCTCCGCTTCACTGTTTTTGTGCGTTTCCCTTTGTTATCCGCCCAAAGTTAATTGTTGGGTTTTATTACTGTTAATCATTTCTCCGCCGCTTTGCATCCTTTCCACTGTCCTTTCACTCTTCCGCCACCATTCCTCCGCCTTCACAGCATTTCCTCCACCACCACTGCCCAGGTTTGTAACAGACCTATTGTATTATGCAGATAACGCAGAGAGGACTGTTCGGCATCCACCAGCTAGTCGGCAGAAGAGATTCAAAAGGGGTTAATGCACATTATTAATATAATTAACGTCTAATCCCGCATTCAAAGGATTCGAGCACAGTTTGAAGATCCAAGCACATTGTCAAAGTCTTATCTGTGTTTAATATTGGCAGAGTACATTCTCTCCAGACGGCCACCTTCTCACGGCCTGCTCCGTGCCTCCTCGAGCCACAGAAAATGTGTTACTGTCGTATAGCCGCAATAATGGAGGGATGGAGAAGCCATGAACATGCAGATCTTTCAACCAGTTCATTTATTCCAGAGTGGCAGCACAGAGCTCCAGACACCAGAAAGGACTCCAAAGAAATATCAGAGGTCGATTTCGACCTGACAGAGATCTCCGAACTAGTCTTAGAGTACCTTCAGCGCTGCAGAGAGCTATTAAGTGGAATGGGCTCGGCTTCATCCGCCATTCTGTCTTAATGAGATTCATTAAATTGTTCACCTACTTTTGTTTCTTCCCCTTCTCCTATAAGAAATCCCCGAGAACATAATGTAAAGGTTTTTGTTGTTGCCTTGTTAGGCATTTGCTGTTAGAGGGATTCATTCCGACTGTTAGAACAGTCCTGGGAGGGAGTAGCAGAGTAGTTGTATGTAATAGGCTGGGAGGAGAAAGTATGGACTGTAATAGCCATTGAGCTTATTGTACATGATTAGTTTTGCATCAATTAATAAAAGCACATTTCACAGGATCCTGGTCTATTGCTATTGGTGATGTTCTTCTTAACTCCGTTTATTTCATTTACATGCTGTTTCACGTTCTTCTGGTAGGCAACATAAGTATAACATAGGATTCACCCTTGTTAGGTGCCCTATATTTTCTGCTCTCCCTACCTTTATGTTTTCTGCTCTATGTGCTATCTAAGAGTTGGTTTCAGCTGATTTAACCAGCGCAGTGGATGTTATTGCCTGCTGGCTGATGTATGAATTGGTTGAATCAATTCTTAGATGTTCTTGCTGGGTTTAAGCTGGAAGGTTTGGGAACACTGGGGATAAGTGTTAGCCCTGTCCACTAGGATCCTTGCGCGACCAGCTGGCCCTTCTAAGATCCCTTCTGTACAACTTATCTCTGTTTCGCCCTTGGAGTTGCTAAAGCAGACTTGGAGTTAAATGACCTCTGGTCTGATCTATAAGCAGCCCCTTTGTCTCTTTGAGAGCTGCCTTTGAGTATGTCCAAGTAGGTCTGGAGTTAAATGACCTCTGACCTGATATATAGATAGAAATCTGGTTGTCTTTCCTTCTTTCACTTTCCTTCCTTAATGTTCCACTCCATCATCTATCTAAAAAGATCCTTTAGTATTAGATGACTTGCCCTTTGGAAGCCTTGGCTAGTGGAGGAAATTAATTTCCTTTCGTGACTCCATAGCCCAATGGATGGCACTGTCTTGGCCTATCATCTTTACTGAAATTTCCTGCTGCTTTGTTCCCTTCTTCCCATTTCTTTCCCAGTCCACGATCTCCTAACCAACCCAGCAACCAACAAACCAAATCATTTAAAACCCCCCTTTGTGCTTCGTAACTAGCCTAACATCTCAATTTGAGCTTTCAAAGACTTATCATTCTTTGCTCTATTTGGAGAGATCCCTCTCCGGGTCTAGGAGGGCTAGATCCTAGGGCCCCAAAGTGGTTTGATGTTGTCTCATCTTTTGGTATTGCCAAATCTTCCAAAACGTGGGAACACCAACAGCAGCAAGAGAGCTTTTTTGTGTGTTGAAATGTGAAATACGCGTGGGCAATGGTCCCTAACCCTCTTGTATTTGAAAAAGGTCAAAACCCCTTGGTGTAATTAATGATGTTTTTGAAAAACCTTCAAAAAGCCTTTGTTTTAAAATTAAAACTTGGAGCTCACATCTTCTTTGAAACGTAACCCAGACTTGTTTTTGTTCAAACCAAAACATAGTGGCAATGCTCATTTCTTATAAGCCAAACCTCCCTTTTTGAAAAGAAATAACCTTTGGGGAATTTGAAACTTCGACTGTTTTATTAATTAAAGAGAAGAAATGTCCTCCTTTGATATCTGCATGTATTTTCAAAATCTTTTTCCACCTACTATCTTTGTATGGCTCATCTGCTGTTACTCTTGAGTAGTTGAAAAAAGGTTTTTATGAAAAAGGAAAAGAAGCACCTCTGAATATCATCATCACACATTTGTTTTTTGTCATTTTGAAAAGAGGATACCTGTAGAAGATACTTTGTGTTGCATGAGGTTTTCTTTGACACTTTTGAAGGAGGTAACTTCTCCTTTTTGCAACCTAAACTGACATTTTTTGTTCTTGATGCTTTGGAGGAAATGATGCCCTGTTGTGAAGCTGATTTGGTTGGCAGGTGATGATTGAACCTCTCTCATGACTGTGAGTGCACAAATTCAGTTGCATTTACTCAGGTTTCACCCATATTTTTTCATGTAAAGGGAACTTCTCTAAAACCTCTCCTTTTGCTCAGAGTGCAGTAGTAAGGTACCTTTGACCCTTTTTAAGGAAAATGCCTTTATTTGGAAATGGTGACATTCCCTATTGGCTTTGAATGCTGCTCCAAAGCTTTGGAACTCATGCCATAACCTTTTGAAATACAATCATCATCATTGGCTCGTGTCATGACCTATCCCTTAATCATCAGCAAAGTTGTTTTAATTGGGCTCCAGACTGCCCTTTTGAAAGAAACCTTGATAAGAGACAAGTTTATCCTCTTGGATTACAGTGGTACCCCTGCTTTCCTTCTTTGTCTTTTACATCATTTCTTTGTTTCAACTATCTCCTATTGTGTTTACAATTTATCTATCAATCAATGAAAACTCTAGAATCAAGCACTGCTCTGGCCCTCTGCTTATGAATGAAGGAGGCCTATCTTGACAAAATGTCTGATGTTCTTTCAACCTTTGTCTCAAATCAAAGAAGGATGTTTGATGAATCATGCTGACAGTGGTTTCCTTTATATTTGATGTCAGGGGTCACTTTGAGTCCAAGACTGTTTGACTCTCTTGACCATCTATTTAACAATATTTCTTCAATCATGCTGAACCAACTAGTTTCACATTGTAGCTCAAATAATAATGAAATTAATGCAAACAAATATTTAAAGCCTGTTTCTTTACCTCTGCTTTTAATCATCATTTTTATGCAGAAGCCTTTAGTTGCTGTCTTACTGTAACCAAAATTTGTCTCATAGTGAGTGCAGCTCTTAGAATCAAACTTTTTCCATCTGCCCTCTGCTTATATATGAAGGAGGCACTTTCAAAAAACCTTGTGCTTCTAGATGCAGGAGTTTTTTCAGTCATGTTATATCATCAACCCTGTGACAGTGTTATTTTTCCTTTTACTGTCCTTTCAGGCTTTGAAGGTGGTAGCGAGAGCTTGATGAAAAACTCTTTGCACTGTAGCTGCATCCCAAGCTCAAGATCACATTGAGAAGAAGTTGTCTTCTCATGTGGAGCCAAAAATTGTCTTCTGAGGTGCCGGTATGTCTTTGTCCTTGAAAGATCCATTTAAAACACTGTAAAAAACACCTAGAATCAGTTTGATTTATGGTATATGTATAGTTGAGACTTGAGGGTGTATAAGTGGCACGACCTAGGGCTGTAACCAACTTTATTTGCAGAATGGGAAGGTCTATTATGACTAGTCTATAGCATATAGAGGTTCTCTGGCTTTTGGATAATTTTCCAAGGGAGAAATGCATTAAAGTGCCACTTCCTAACTTAGGGGAGACTGTTTGGAAAGATTTGGATTGTTTCTTTAGAGATGATGGGAAGACTAGTAGGGCTGAGGCTAGGTAGGATTTGATAATTAGTTTCATCTCGTTATGGGCAGACTGAAAAGGTAAGAGGGAAAAAAATCTTATGGGTGTTTTCCAGCTAGCAAATTTGACAAATTTTTAGATCAACTGCTAGAAAACTTGGCTATTACAACTAGTCATCACCAACAAGTGAAAAATACCGATGAATAACAAGGATTTCTTCATGTACAAACCCCTTCAGAAATTAGGCTTGTCGTTCATTCCTCACTCCCCTAATTTCTCCTTCCAGCTCATGCAAAGCTTGAGAAATAATGTTAGAGAACTCTACTCCTTCTATTCTTCCATGCAAAGGGCTTTCAATGATGTAATCATTTTTATTCTATATTCTTCCGTGATACCTATGTTCTCTATCAGTGAGAGGTTCTCCTCCCTCTGAAGACATATTGGCTCCAATAATGCACATGATGTGCCAAATATCTTGCTCTGATACCACTGTAATATTCCAAATCTGGAATAGCATAGAAGGCCTACAGAAATAACGCACTCCTGGGAGATTTATGTACATAAATGATTTTAAAGCGCTTGGATCCCTTATATCACCAGATCTCGAGTCTATATCCAAAAGGAGAGCAAAAACAAATAAAACTAGGTGTGGTAAACAAATCTCCCACCACCTAGTCTAGCTGAAAAACACCCTACAAGAGGGGTTGCAACTATGCACAACAACCTGCTTAAAAAATAATGCAGTATTAAAAAGTATGGGTAGGAGGCCATCAAATAATATCAAATAATAATTATATAGTAGCAAATCATAATTACAATGAAGCTCTTTCAATATACAGTAGAATAGAGGAGACAATAGAGCAAGAAATCTTCAGAAAAGAAGGCTGCAACAAATGTATAAACTGTAAAATGGCTCAACAAAATTATTTCAAGGAGTTGCAGTAGCTAAATATTACAACTCATATCTCGAACAGATATCTCTCGCCAAAAGTGGGATCAAAACACCCTGCAGAACCTCTAATGAAAATAATGTAGTTCCTCAATGAAAAATACGTTGTATCTTGAATAAAAATGATGTCCGAATGCCAAGATACATATTTGAATCTCAAATAGTGGATGCACTCTTCTAGGAGGTTAAAAGACACACTCCATGAGAAGAGGCTCCAATACAAGCTAGATCTATGCAGATCTAGAATCCCACTTGCTGCAGCTTACAAGAGCAAGCAAACCCTCACTATATCTGCCCTACAATTGGAAGTAGAGCTTGGCCCAAAGCCTGATATTGGATCAAATCAGCGAATACTCCTCCAGGAATCCTCAAGGGAAGAGGTGAAATCCCTGCATAGGAACTCCAAGTGCTAAGCAGCACAACTCTCCACTAAACAGCAGAGAATAGTATTTGTCTAAATAGACAAGATACTCAGAAATATAATCAATCAACAACCCTCTCTTGTTGTCCTCCTCCTCCTTTTATAGGATGAAAGCCTTTTCAAACCCTAAACCACCTCAATGAGTTAACCCCTTTCACATGTGGAGCCTCCATCTAGAACTGCGCTGTATATCCATGAGGTTCATTGCACCTAGACTGTGTTGTTGATTTGGTCAAGGTTGACCCAGTCTCCATTCACACCCACAAGATTTTATTTACATAGCCCAGATATGTCTCTGTTTACATAAGCATTGATTTATTCATGGTTTTCGGGAGTTTTACATGTCCTCCTTCATATTTTATTCATTAATATGAATTGCAAGATAAAACAAGGAAAAATAAGATATTCCCATTAGCTTGGGCTAAATGGGAATATTACAGAACCCTTCTACAAATATATTGTGGAAATTAAACACAATCTCTAATCACATTAAGCAAAAAATGAATCAAACCAAATCACGACACAAATAATTTCTCAAGAAAATCTTGCTGCACAAAACCCCTCTATCTTCTATTGTATATTCACCATGGAATCATGAAACAATTACAATGTACTCTTCTCATAAGAGTCTCCTACACTCTCACAACTATCTCACACTATCCTTGACAAAAATGACCAACACTTAGCCAATTCTCTGCCTTTAAACAACCTTCCTTTCTTGTGCAATTCCTGATGAATGTAATCCCTATTCTTTAGGAATTTTGGCCTTCCAAAATTGCACAAGGATCATGGGCAATCCAATGGATGTCTGGTTTCATGTGGGCAACCTACTAATCACACAGCTGATAGTTAACATCTCTTTACCTTTGTCTCAACTGGGTATCCACTAGAATTGACATGCATGCAACTGTTAATAGTAAATCATTAGTTGCATGCCAGATTACTGATTGTGAATTAAATAATATTTAATTCACTTGATCTATCACTAGTGTAAGAAATAGTTACAACTAGTTCAACTAACTCTAACTCACCTAACTGAGTTAACTAATTACTCATGCATTAAACTAAGGCACCAACTGCAATTCAAACTCCATAAATAATAGAATTACTATGCATGCCTCACCAACCACCCGCAACTCAAAATACATGAGCTAACTGAGTTTATCACACCCAGTTAACTATTACAAGTGATCATGAGATAAGATTACATTTTATTGTCCAATTTAATTGAGGGGAAATTAAATTAGACATTGCACCAATTTAATTAATTAAATTGGGCTTCACACTAATGTATCGCTAGTAAATGTTGGTCCCACACTTGTGTGTGTGCTACAATTTCTTGTTGGAATTAAACAATACTTTGGTCTATGCAAGAAGATCATTGCCAAAAGGGCTAGTAATAACGGTTTTTGTTAGACTACGCAGACTATTTGAACCTGGCCTAGGGCCCCATAAATCCAACACCATCAGAGTGCTAGATATGTGGCAAATTTTTTCGCAAGAAGGATTTTCCATTGCACCATGGTGGCATGCCTCATATCTACAGTGCTCAAGACACACAAAAAGTTGGGGATGCAGGCTATAACACTACTCAGATCTATGTTATTGCGAACAACAAGATGGAATATCATTAGGCATCCATTATTGAGATAGAAGGTAAGCTCTGTGGTCGAGTTGTTTCTATTTTGATTTACCCTAAATATAATTATAGTTATGTTAATCTTGGTTGGGTGGACAAGTTTGGTTTGAGAAAATAAGCATATGCAGAGTCTTGGTTGGTGCAGTTGGCTATAGGTATTAAGAGGAGAGTTCATCATTGGGTAACAACTTGTGCATTTGAGTTGAATGGTATTCCTACATATGAACATGTAAATCTGCATCCAATGGGATCATATAGTATGCTTTTGGGTATGGATTGGTTGTAGCACCACAGGACAAAAGTAGATTCTTATGACAAGGTTATTGAGTGCCTAAATAATAATGTGGAAAAGAGAGTCCTACACAAAAAGAACTAGCCTACATCGGTGAGGATGGACAAAAATATGTAGGAAAAGCACAATTGTAGGAAGGGATGTGTATTGTTTGTAGTTCATATTTGTAGTGAAGAGGGTAAGGATGTCAAGGATGCAAAAATATTCAAGAGGTATCTTGTCTTGGAGTAGTTTTAGGATGTTTTTCCAGCATAGATTTCAGATCTTCCTCCCCACAAGGAAGTGGAATTTTCTATTGAGTTGGTACCAGGAGAAACACCAACATCAAAGGCACCATACATGATTAGCACACTAGATTTAGTGGAATTGAAGCTGTAGCTAAAGGAAATTATTGATAAGGGATACATTAGGCCAAGTGTATCGCCTTAGGGTGCACTAGCGTTGTTCATGAAGAATAAGGATCGTACTCTTATATTATGCATTGACTACAAGAAGCTTAACAAAGAAACCATCAAGAATAGTTATTTGTTTCCAAGGATTGATGACTTGTTAGATCAATTGAAGGGAGAAACAATGTTCTCAAGTATTGATTTGAGATTAGGATACCATCACATACACATTAAAGAAGAGTATATCTACAAGAGTGTGTTCCGGACCAGGTATGGGCATTATGATTTTTTTGTAGTTCCTTTTGGTTTGAATAATGCTCCAACTACTTCTATGTGCTTGAAGAATAGTGTATTTTTTCCTTTTCTCGACAAGTTTTTTAATGCATTCATTGATGAAAGCTTGATATATTATAACAATGATGGAGAGCTTGCCGAACACTTAGTAACAATGTTGAGATTGCTAAGGGAGATTTAGTTGTATACCAAGATTAGAAAATTTAGTTTCTTTTTGACACAAGTACATTACTTGGGAATTGTTGCATCCAAGGAAGGCATAGCAATGGATCTGCAAAAGATAAGAGCTATCATGGAATAAGTAGCTCCTAGAAATGTGGATGAGGTTAGATAATTCATGGGGTTAGCAGGTTACATGGGAGATTCATCATTAAATTATTATGTATTTCCTATCCTATTACATCATTACTGATAATGGGAAAGAAATTTGAATTTACAGAGGAGTGCACAACAATTTTCGAGAAGTTGAAGCTCTTGTTGACAAATGCTCCAATTATCAAGATTGTAGATCTTGATAAAGCATTTCTTGTTAGGTCCCTATATCACTAGTATAGTCCCTTATTATTGTTAGTGTAACCCCCTTATTGTTATTATTGTACCCTTGTAACCCCCATTTTGTTATTATTGTGCCCTTAAATTATTATTGTTAGGTCGGCTAGGATTACATTGTGGCCCAGTAGGATTACATTATGGCCCCATGGACTCCTATATATAGAAAGGAGGTTTTGTAAATTGTATCATCCAAGAATTGTTCATTTATGTAATGTGTTGGAGGTTTCCCCCTCGAAGTGGCTTATTTCTAAGGCGTTGATATCTCTTTTCTTCTATTTTTGGAGCTGGTTACACAACATTTGGTATCAGAGCTTTGGATTCTAGGGTTTCGCTGCTCCAAACAGGTCATCGTGGCATTTTTGCTATAATTTTTTTTATATGAAGTTTCAGAAGCTTAAATTTTTAGGGTGCGAAGTTGAAATCTTGAGAAAGATTTTCAAAAAATTTCAGAGCTTGGTTCGCAATATTTTCGGAGATATGATCTGTGGAAGTTAGGTATTTTTTCAAGCTCCTAAACAGGTCATCGTGGAATTTGCACTATAAATTTTTTTATACTGAGGTTCAGAATCTGAAATGTTTATGGTGCGAATCTGAAATCCTAAGGAAACTCTTCAAAAAATTTCAGAGCTTGGTTCGCAATATTTTTGGAGATATGATCTGTGGAAGGTAGTGCTTTTTCAGGCTCCTGAATTTCATCTCAAAAAGGTGATCGTGGGAAAATCTCAATAACTCTCTCTCTGAGCATCGGATTGGAGTGCCGTAAAAAGTGGTCTCAATTACACGGACTGCAGGCTTTTAGCTGTCAATTTCAGAGGTGAAGGACCAAACAGTGACACATGGAAAGTCGTACAAGTTCACTATACTGAACCAATCCATAATTAGGTCATTGTGGGAGATTGGACATAACTTTGTCTTGGAGAATCTAAATCAAGTCAGACCTGTGGCATTCAAAATCAAATTCAGAGAGCTAATTCAGTGCTTAATTTCAGATAGTGAAGAGATGCAATCACAGAGATAATACAATTTCAATATCAAGCTCCTCAAAAGCAAGTAAAAGGTGTGTATTTTTTTTTTCGAATTGCATAAGTCTTGTTTGAAGAATCAAGTTGAATTGATTGCAAGGGCATATTGTAGAATAGATATCAGTATTGGATTATAAAATGGCCCCTAAAAAGAATTCAAGACCCATTAAGCCTTTGGAAAGCTCTACTATGACTCATGAAGACAAAGAATTGCAACATGATCTATCAAAATTACAAGAGCAAGTGCAACAAATTTCACTCTCGCAAAGAGCAACAAAAAATGAAATGGAAGTTTTGAAGAAAGTCATGGAAGCTAAGATGGATGGCATGGAAGCTAAGATGGATGGCATGGATGCTGGCATGGAATCTAAGATGGATGAAATGGAAGCTAAGATCGATGAGAAAATGGAAAACATGAAGAATTTTCTAAAAGCAGACATGGAAGGTTTGACAAAGTTGATACAAGAAAGGTTTCCTAATGGTGAAAAGATAGTAGAAGAACCTCATGATGAGAATAAAATAAATGTTAATTGTGATTTCATAAACTCTAATGTTGGCGGGAAGAACCGCCATATTCCAAAGATGGATATGAGGAAGTTTGATGGAAAGGATCCTGTAACATGGATACTACAGATGGAGCAATATTTTGATCTCCATAACATGCAAAAAACACAAAAAGTACACATTGCAACTTTACATTTAGAACAAAATACATTTGTATGGTATCGATGGCTTTTCTCCCGTAAAAAAATTGTTACTTGGTCAATTTTTACGGAGGAAATGATAGCACATTATGAGGATACAAAGAGAAACACCTTCTTTAGCCAATTGATAAATCTCAAACAAAAGGGTTTAGTGGGCCAGCACATTGAGGACTTCCAAAAATTGAATATAAGGGTAACTGATATTCCAGAGGAACACAGGATTGATCTCTTCATAGGCACTTTAAAGGATAACATCCAACATGAAGTTCGCGTTTTGGAACCTGATTCATTGGAGAAGGCATTCGGGTTGGCAAGAAAAGTTGAATGTAAAATTATGGCGACAAGGAAGCCTACCACTCAATTCTATAAAGAAGGAAGTGTTGCTACGCCTAGATTTCCACAACCTACAAGGTTGACACCACAACAATTGGAAGAAAAAAGAGCAAAAGGGCTTTGCTACAATTGTGATAGAAAATACACTAAAGGTCATAAGTGTGTTGAAAAGAAATTATTTTACATAGATTGTGAAGAAGAAGAAGAAAATGAAAAAGAAGAAGATATACACCAGGAACCATCCATAGAAGAGGAAGAAATGAATCTGACCATATCATGTAATGCACTGGAAGGAATTACCACACCTAAAAATCTCAAGATAGCAGGACAGATCAAGAAGAAAAAGGTAATAGTGTTGATTGATTCAGGTAGCACCCATAATTTTATTCATTGTAAGGTAGCCAAGGAATTAAATTGTTTCCTATACCTAGCACCAGAATGCCAAGTGATGGTTGCAAATGGAGGAACTATAAATATCTCTGGGAAATGTCATAATATCAAGCTAACCATGGGGGAATATGTATTGACTAGTCCAATGCTTTCCATTCCTATGGGAGGTGCTGATGTTGTACTAGGAGTACAATGGTTACAATCTTTGGGGACGGTAGCTTTTAATTTTCAAGAACTTTTCTTGAAATTTTTTTCAGAAGGAAAGGAAGTTGAATTGCAAAGAATTATTGTAGAAATTAATCAGGGGAAGGATAATAAGCTCTAATGTCATGACAAAGCTTCTAAAGAAAGAAAAACGGCGTAATTGAACAACTATGCTCATAGAAGTTCCAACATTCCCTCCATCTATTCTGAGATCTCCACTAGTATTGGACAATCATTCCAAGGTGTTTGAAACTCCCAAAGGACTCCCACCTATTCGTGATCATGATCATGCTATTCATTTGATTCTGGAATTGTTCCTCCAAACACTCGGAGCCTTATAGATATCCTTATGTCCAAAAGAGTGAAATTGAAGGTATGATTGCAGAAATGTTAGAGGTGGGTATAATTCAACCTAGTCAAAGTTCTTTCTCTGCTCCTGTAGTATTGGTACACAAGAAGGATGGATCATGGCGCATGTGTCCGGATTATAGGGAGCTCAATAAGCTCACCATTAAAGATAAATTTCCCATTCTCGTGATTGATGAATTATTGGATGAATTACATGGAGCAATTTATTTTACCAAGTTGGATCTTCGTTCAGGATATCATCAAATTAGAATGAAGACTGAAGATATTCCAAAAACGACATTTCGAACTCATGAGGGTCATTATGAATTTTTGGTCATGCCTTTTGGCCTTACCAATGCACCTTCTACATTTCAAGGGTTGATGAATCCCATTTTCAAACCCTTCCTTAGAAAATTTGTGCTAGTATTTTTTGATGATATACTAATCTATAGCAGGTCTTGGAAGGATCATGTTGAACATGTTGACAGGGTGCTCAAACTATTGCAGGAGAAACAATTATATGCAAAAACATCCAAATTTTTCTTTGGAGTAGAAGAGGTGGAATATCTGGGTCATATTGTATCTCACGAGGGTGTTAAAGTAGACCCTAACAAAATTAAAGCCATTAAGGAATGGAAAGTCCCCACAACCATAAAGCAGTTGTGAGGATTTCTCGGGTTAACGGGGTATTATCGCAAGTTTGTTAAGAATTATGGGAGAATAGCAGCACCTCTAACAACATTATTGAAGAAAGATGCATTTTCATGGACTCCTGAAGCAACTAAAGCCTTTGAACATCTTAAAGAGGCAATGTGCCTAGCACCGGTCTTAGCTACGCCAGACTTCACAAAAACCTTTATTGTGGAATGTGATGCCTCAGGAAATGGAATTGGTGCAGTTTTAATGCGGGAAGGAAGACCCATTGCTTTTGAAAGTCATCCAATCAAAGGAAAGTATTTACAAAAACCTATTTATGAGAAGGAAATGTTAGCAATACTGCATGCACTAAAGAAATGGCGAACTTACCTAATGGGAAGACACTTCAAAGTAAAAACTGATCATGATAGTCTTAAACACTTTTTGGAACAAAGACTATCTTCAGAAGAGCAGCAAAAATGGGTCACAAAGATGTTGGGTTATGACTTTGAAATAATCTACAAAAAAGGAAAGCTTAATGTTGTTGCGGATGCACTCTCAAGAAAGAATGAAGAGGTGGAAGCATTGCTTTGTGCCATTTCTATTATCCAACCAGATTGGATAACCGAAGCAAGAGATGAATGGAAGAAGGAAAAATATGTATGGACACTCTTTCAAAAGTTGCAGCAAGATCCTAGTACATCTGATACATTTAGTTGGAAAAATGATTCCTTATGGTACAAAGATCGCTTATATCTTTGTAAGAATTCCCAACTAAAACAAAAGATTCTTCTAGAATTGCACACTTCTCCTTTAGGAGGACACTCAGGATTTTTAAAAACTTACCAAAGGGTGAAGAAAGAATTTTTTTGGGATGGCCTTAAATCTGATATTCAAAAGTTTGTGGCAGAATGTTTGGTTTGCCAGCAGAATAAAGTGGAGACAATTAAGAGCCCGGGACTTCTACAACCTTTATCCATTCCAAGTCAACGTTGGGAGGAGATTTCAATGGATTTTATCACAGGTTTACCTAAGTCCGAAGGAAAGAATGTCATCATGGTGGTCGTTGATAGACTTACCAAGTATGCACACTTTTGTGCATTATCTCATCCATTTAAAGCAAGTACAGTTGCTACTACATTTATGGAGAGAATTCAAAAGCTACATGGAAGCCCAAGGGTTATTGTGAGCGACAGAGATCCCATTTTTACTGGAAATTTTTGGACGGAGTTATTTTCTTGTTTGGGTACTCAATTAGCTCATAGCTCATCTTATCATCCTCAATGTGATGGTCAAACTGAGATAGTAAATAAATGTTTGGAAGGATATCTTCGTTGTTTTGTATCTGATAAACAAACACAATGGGTCAAGTGGTTACCTCTCTTTGAATGGTGGTATAACACTTCCTTCCATACTGCAGCAAAAATGACCCCATTTATGGCACTTTATGGATATCATCCACCATCCATCACATCATCTTTAAGGGAAAATTCGAAGGTTCAAGCAGTGGAAGATCACATAGAGCATCAGCAAGAAGTTCTCCAACTCTTAAAGCATAACCTGAATTTGGCACAAAATCGAATGAAACAACAGGCAGATCAACATCGTAGCGAGAGAAGTTTTGATGTAGGAGATTGGGTATTTTTACGGCTACAAGCATACAAACAAATGTCCCTCAAGCAAGAAAAGAAGGATAATAAATTATCGCCAAAGTACTATGGTCCTTACAAGGTGTTGCAAAAGATTGGTACTATGGCATACAAATTGGAGCTTCCTGCTTCTTCGCGAGTACATCCAGTTTTCCATGTTTCATGCTTAAAGGAGGTTATAGGAGAAAATCTTCCAGTTCAAACAATATTGCCAGAACTTGATGAGGAAGGAAAAATCATATTGGAACCAGAAGCGGTCATGGAAACAAGAACTCGGCAACTACGGAATCGATCAATTTCAGAGTATCTCATCAAGTGGAAGAACTTACCCACTGAAGATTCTACATGGGAGGATGAGAATTTTATACAAAAGCACCCAGAGCTACTCAAGCGTTGAGGACAACACTTTTTTTGAAGGAAAGGGGCATGTTAGGTCCCTATATTACTAGTATAGTCCCTTATTGTTGTTAGTGTAACCCCCTTATTGTTATTATTGTACCCTTGTAACCCTCATTTTGTTATTATTGTGCCCTTAAATTATTATTGTTAGGTCGGCTAGGATTACATTGTGGCCCACTAGGATTACATTATGGCCCCATGGACTCCTATATATAGAAAGGAGGTTTTGTGAATTGTATCATCCAAGAATGGTTCATTTATGTAATGTATTGGAGGTTTCCCCCTCGAAGTGGCTCATTTATAAGGCGTTGATATCTCTTTTCTTCTCTTTTTGGAGCTGGTTACACAACATTTCTGCTGTGTACATATTATTACAAGAGGGGACTTGGTGGAGTCCTGATGCAGGAGGGACAAGTGTTATGCTATGAGTCAAGGAAATTGAGTGAGCATGATTAGATCTATATGACTCATGATCTTTAGCTGGAAGCTATTATTCATGCCTTGAATATGTGGAGGCACTATCTTCTTGGTAGGTGGTTTGTGTTGATGAACGAACAAAATGGGTTGAGGTAATTTTTTTACCAACTGAATCTAAATTTTAGGAAATATAGATGGTTGTCCAATATGAGTGATTTTAACATTGAGATCGAATGTATATAAAGGAAAGGAGAACAAAGTTGCAATTGTAGTTCTCTTGAGTTGAACCATGTTGCAGTTGTGAGATCGTATGGGATATAGTTACATGACTAGATCTTATAGGAAGGATAGTAGGATGATAGGTATCAAAAACTTAAGCACATGCTACAGTAGGTTACAGGTGAACAACATATGAATTATCATGTCATGATAGATCGCTCAGTGATATTTAGGGACAATATCTATGTGTCAGATGAAGATGAGCTCAAGAAGCTTATCTTGAGGGATTTTCATGTCAGGTCATATTCAGGTCACCCAGGATATCGAAAAAATTGACAGTTTTGAATAAGTTCTAATATTGGCCAAATTTGTGGAATGAAGTGGTTTATTTTGTGGCTAGATGCTTGGATTTTCAATAGGTACAGGTAGAGTGAAAGCATCCAAGCATTTTTTTACAACCTATTCTGATTCTAGAGTGGAAAAGAGAGGTAATTTCCACGAATTTCATTATAGGTTTTTTGAGGACATCGAAGCAAAATGATTCCATCATGGTTGTGTTTGATAGGTTGAGCAAGGTAGCTCACTTCATTCTAGTGAAGAATACTTATTCGTATAGCGAGGTAGCTCAGGTCTTCATCAGGGAGACAGTGAAGTTGCATGATGTTACAAAGAACATTTCGTGGGACAAAAATGTTAATTTCACTTCTAGGTTTTTGCACGTTTGGGTATAGAGTTGTCCATAAGCACAACTCATCATCCAAAGAAATATGGACCAGAAGAGAGGGTCAAAAAGATATTGGAGGATATGTTGAGTATTTATGTCATGCATAAAAAACATAAGTGTGAGGATTATCTTCCATTGGTTGATTTTTCTTACAATAATTTTTATCAGGAGTGACTGAGGATGAGTCCACGTTAGTATGAATCTTCGTCATAAAAGATCACTTTATCTACGCATAACAAATAGCCCTAACATCAATAATGGCTGCCAAATATCTTTAAATCTGCAATGAGGTGATCCAAATAATGTTGCACAAATCTAGATCTAAGCATAAAAGACATTAAGCAGATAAAATACAATATGGCTCCATGCATCCAATAGATAAGACAAGAACAATGTATTTGAAAGATTTTTTATATTATATTGAAAAGGGGGCACCTGAGAGGAAAACAAGAAAGGTGTTTTCCGGTTCTCCTCAATGGGATGGGTTCTTGAAAGTCCTCAGCGTTTCAGATCTAAAATCTCTCTCTCTAGTTGATGTAGAAAACCCAGACAAACATAGAACTCAAAGGGAGCTCATAAGGAAAAAATGGAAAATGTGACCAAGTATAGATCCAGAGTGATCTAATACAATGAAGGTGACTAATGAATGAGGAAAACCCTTCTATTTATAACAAAATATTGGGGTGTTCTAGAACTCGGTGCATGAATAAAATATTATTAATCGAATTCTAGAATCACCCTTTAGGAATATTTTATTATATTTGTTGGAGGGAAAAGGATTTTTGACTTGGGTCAATTCCTTTATTTATAAATAACAAATAAATAAATTATTTATTTATTATTTTAGGGAAATGATGGGAATATAATTAAATAAATAATGGTTTATTTAATTATTTAAAAATGATTTAGTCAAATTTAACTAAGAATATTATTTAAATAATGATTTAAATAACTTAATTCCTAGGAAATAATCAAATAAATAATGATTTATTTAATTAATTTCCTTGTTTTGGGTTAAATATGACCAGGAAATATAGACAAATGTTATTTCTCATGGTGAAAGCAATTTTACTTGGGGTAAAATTGGTCTTACATGGTGTACTTGGGTTCATCTAATGATAATAGGTTAGATGACCAAAAAAATGGTGTAACAGATTGCCCCCCAACGTACAAGTGTTAGGAGAAAATTGTATGACCGAAGTACGTTGTAAGAACTCAATCACTAGATATCAAGAGGGGAGTGAGAGAGAGAAATGTAAGGTAGTCTAATGTCCTAAAGGACTAGACCCTGAGGAGACGAGACTTACAGGTGCAACAAGTCTCTAGTTGATGAAGTGGTACCTGTGTTAAAGGCGGCGGGGGAGGCATACCTATGCCCACCGAGACAATAGTACAAAGAATAAGGCGTCTAGAAAACCATGGAATGCAATAATGAAACATGTGCTGGCCTAAACATGAGCCAAATAAATAAAATGATGAATCCCACATACATGTGATTCTTGGAATAACCGTCAGGACTTATACAATAATATTTTAGCACATGAGATACAAATACACCAAAATTCCCCCTACACATGGGGAAGGGCTCACAAAATCTGACTGATACATGCAAATCGAAGAGGTACTGCAAGCGGAGGAGGCCGATATAATCAAATGAGAGGAGCTGCATTAAGGGCTGAAATGAAGAAGTCATACGGGCATGTGGGGGGCAACCTGCAGGGCCACCCCTTCATGAGGGTTGAGACATCTCACACACGCCTGGGAATCACCAATAGTTGTTGCTGCATAGATCATGATCATGCTGAAAAGAGCTCGAACCAAGGTACACTACCGCCTAGACCTGGCTTATGGAGTAAATGAGCTGATGTCGACAGAAGTAGGTCTTCCATAGTTGAGGAAATAAGGGAACCCCAATTAAGGCACGGGAGAAAATAGTAGAGTGACGAATAGACAGACACTAATGATGATAATGAAATGAGGGATACTGAGTAGCAGATGGACGACTTCCCATGTTAGAGCATATAGGGCATGAATGGCTTGGCATCAACTGACACAATATCATGAGGGATAGGGGACAATGGTACTAAAGGCCATAATGTACAACA
Source organism: Pinus albicaulis (assembly GCA_034641835.2). Lineage (NCBI taxonomy): Eukaryota > Viridiplantae > Streptophyta > Pinopsida > Pinales > Pinaceae > Pinus > Pinus albicaulis. The sequence goes on from CM076577.1 coordinate 1,266,035,368, forward strand.
TGAGAGAGGGATCGAGCAATGAAGGATGGAGGACTATAGAGGGATACAAAGGGACTCGAGATAGACTCCATGAATCTGATGATGACTCAACTCGGATGCTCTAAACAAGGCTGACTCGATGGTTCTGCCACAAAGTAAAGGTCCAATGGGGGACCATAACAACATGAGTACAATAGGGTATCTCATGACGAAAATCAACATGAACAAGGACAAGTAAGGAGGCAAAGTGGTGCCACAAGTATGAGTGTTGTAAGTGAGGAAATTTGATTTGGAGGAGGGTTATGGTTGAGGGGCATAGGTGCCCCCAAGCATGTTGTGGTCATGCCAAAATGTATAAAGGGGAATCTAAACACATTTTAATGATGTGGTGCGCCATTTTTTTTCGTTATGGTTATGTAGTGTGAGAAAGGAAATGGAGGATTACCAATCTCTTTTAGTACTGCATATACAAATCTAATGGACTTTAAGTTTCCGAGTTGGCATACCAGGTGTCACTATCCAAAAAAGAGGATTTGGAGATAATGAACTGATTCTCTCCTAGAAAACACATAGGTTGGTCAACAACAATGTCTAAGATACTGGGTTGCAGATGTAAAATGAAGGAATGATAAGCGGTATCATCCCAAGAATGATTTGAAGTGGTATGGGACTCTAAATGTTCTTCTAAATGTGGAAGAATAATGGTATTAGAGTCGACATGACCAAAAACACTAGGATATTTGTGGAGAATTACTTCTCCGGGTCTCTCAAATATGGGTTCCCCCTTACCCAAACATTTTGTTGCAATGTAATGGTCACAAGGTGCATGTGGTTCAAACGCGTGGTTTCGATGTAAGGGGGAATAAAGAAAGTCAGGGGAGATGATTCCTTCCATTATTTCATCATCGAGATAGAAGATGGGGTGACTTGTGGAAGAAAGACCACCTGACGTGGCGAGGCTATCTGAGTCATCATCATGAGAAGAGAGGTTCACATGCACAACGTCACAAGGGGTGACAGAAGAGTAAGTAGAAAAAGGATCTACCGATCTTGAGCCCAAGGTGATTGCTGAAGGAAGGTCAAGCGAAACACCATGGGAGGATTCAGAGGGAATGTTCCCCAAGGGTCTCATGGATGATGATAGGTAGAAAATGGTGGACGAAGGCTCCGTCATCTTGAAATCATGAGGGGGAATGTCAATGGGAGCAATCATGTTGAGTAGTTCTACCGGAGCAAAATGCGCAAATAGGGGAGAGGTGGACTCGTTGCGCTTGGCCACGAATTAGCGGATCGCGGCGAGAGAGGTGTGGAAGTCCTCGAGGCGGGGAAAAAGGTGGGTGTAATGGCCATGGAGATCACACAAAGCACAGGGGTGGTTGGTGTGAAGATTCTTGGGGTTCTTGGCCACGGCCGTGGAAGAAACAAAGGCTTCTAGGACCGTGGACTCAGGGAACGAGACATTAACCATGGGCTTGAGGTGAGGCAGTTCAGGATAGGTGTGGGTGGCATGACCGACAAAATCACACAAAGCACACTGGATGGTATTCTTTAGAGGCTGAGGAGGGGCAGGGTTGGTCGGGGCAGTCTTGTCGGTTGATGCCCCCCTGCGAGCTTTTCCAGTCTTACCCGAAGCGGTCGCAACGGGAGGTGGTTCCTGTTGAGGTGGCTGAGGCACTGTTGCAGCGGGAGAAGTCATGGTAACCGGTTGAAACGGGGTCAAAGCAAGATAAGGTTTGGGTTGAATAGGCAGGGTAGTGGTTGGACGGTCAAGGTACCAGACGGGTATACCCAGGGTCAAGTTAGGGAGGGAGAGGGTGGCCAAGATAGGGACCGAATAAAATCCGGGAGGGGGAGTAAGGAAATGTATCTGAATAGAGGGGTAATGGCTAGGTGGGATGAATCCTAAATGGCTAAGGCTTGGGGGAACCATTCCAGGAGGGTAAAGAGGCTCATGAGTACTAGCTGGATGGGAAGGTCTAGGCGGACGAAGTTCAGGCAGCTGAGGCGAAGGGCTAGGAGCGGATTGCTGCAGGCGAGGTTGAGGTTGCTGACTAGCTGAAGCGGGTTCTTTAAGGTCAGCCTGAGATGATTGCATCATGCAAACATTCGCTAAGCTGGGATCAGAGACAGGAGGAGGAGGAAGACCAAGGAAGGTTCCAAGCAAGGAGGAGTCTTTGTAGATGCCGGGGGAAACATTGGTCAAAGAATCAACGGTTTGTTTATTGGTTACAGAAGAGAGGGTTGACTCAATGGAGGTCTGATATTTTGGCTCATGATACGTCAACTGTTTGATGGTGAATATCTTTCCATTGTGAGGGAAAAACATCTTGCGGTGGACCACGGATGGGATAGCAGACATGGCATAGGCGTAGCTACGCCCCAAAAGAATGTTACAATCAACAGGGGCGTCGATGACTTCAACTTCAACGAAAATAGTCTTTCCTACAAGAGTGATGGGACAATTACGGAAAAGGCCAATGGGATGGGAGGCGTGCCCATCCCACGCTTGAAGAGTGATCATGGAAGGGGCCAACTCAAGAGATCCGAGTTGTTTCCAAACCGAAGTGGACATCACACAAGTAGATGCCCCCTCTTCAATGATGCACCGGGAAATGTTAGCGTTCCAAATTTTGACTGAGATTTGGAAAGCTACGGATGCAGGAAGAGGAGGAGACTCTGACTGATGGGCAGCGAAAACAATCAATTGGTCATCTGCTGGATCTACAATGCCCAGGGAAAACAGTAGAGATTTTATTTGGGAGGGGAACGAATGGAGGAGTTCGAGCGTTGAAATGGCAATAGAAGATTGGGCCAGCTCATATACTATGCTAAACGAATGGGCAGCTCGGTCAGAAGCAGCGTTTCGATGTAATGGTCCCTTAGGAATCTTGGTATGAACCTCGGCTTTGGGTGGAGGGATATGCAAGGGACCATAAGTTTTCGAAAGAGGCTCTGCAGAACCTGAAGAAGGTAACTCGGGGACAGATGGAGCAGGAGGTTGGGGGTACGGATGGGACTGAGTGTGAAGGTTAAGGTTAGTGGTTATAGGTTGGTCAGAGTTCATCATGAGGATATGGTAATCAGAGGTACTAGATGTAGGAGGTTGAGTGGATACCGGTTCGTGAGGTGGTTGGGTAGCCACGAAGCTTTGCTGCGGGAAAGGATTGGTCGTGCTCTGTTGTGCATACACCTGCCCCTGAGGGGGTGGTGGCTGCTGTTGCAAGGGTTGAGAAGACAAGGGAGGTGGGGGTGCTAATGCTGGAGGAGTTGGAGCACTAGGCTGTGGATATGGATGATAATGAGGTTGGGTAACGGTGTGGTAAACAGGGGGTTGGGCAGAAAGAGGAGGCATGCCAGATCCTGGATGCGCGCTACCGGGAGGGGGAGTTGTGCAGGAAGTGGTGCCCCCTCCCCCAGGAAAACCATAGCTCATGGGAGGTTGAGCGGATGGATTGGAGATAGCTCCAATTATACTGTCGGCGGCAGGAGGTGCCCCCGGTGCATGGGCATTACCGAGTCTGGGGAGATCAGGTAGAACAGTATAAACATAACCCGTCTGAGCATATATCAGGTCATATTTTAATGCCATTTGGAGGGCAGCTTCTTAGTTTTGAGGAAAATGCGATGCGACATCTTTCCCGATAGGTGGCAAGAGAGATCTAAGGAACCAGTCCATGTAGACATGGTCTTCGAAGGTAGGATATTGACATAGACTCTTTCTTCTCCTCCATTCCTAGACATGATCAGATAGGCGGGTCGTAGAAGATTGACGGAAATAAGTCAAAAGTTCGATACCAGTGTCATAAAAAAGGGGAAGCTGGAAGTAAGATAAAAATGCCCTGGCAAGAGTCGTAAAGGTGGTATGAGAGGAAGTGGGCTGATCAACATACCACTTAGAGGCTTCGCCTGTAAGCGTGCGTTGGAACAATCTAAGATGGATGGAATCATCAATAATGGAATGGGATGAACACCACATGTGGAAAGATTAGATATGGTTGGAGGGATCTTCTCCAGCAAGGTCTTCAAACTTGGGAATGTCGGAGGGGAGTTTGGTTGGCATAGTAGGCCAACTAACATCGTGGCAGATAGGATCATTGATCAACTGATTGAAATCGGGGAGATTGAGGCTTGCCATGAAGGGGAGCAAGGGAGCAGTCGAGGTAGTTCCTGTGGCAGTTCCGCTAGTAACAGTCCCAGCATTAAGGCCAGGGTTGCCACTAGCGTTAGGCTGTGGACCATACATGGTGAAGGTAACAGAGGGAGAACCAGAAGTAGGGGGAGAAACCAAAGAATCAGAATATGAGTGAGAGTGCGGACTCAGGGGAGGACTAACTCGACATCGACGGGAAGGAGCAAGTCGACCAGTCGGAAACTGAGGGTGAAGGCTAAGAAGTCTCTGGGATAAACGCCTTGGAGGCACAATGATGACGGGAAGAAGAAAAATTGACAAAGGTAGGGCAGTGCAAGATCAAATGAGGTCAATGTCGAAACAAGGGCAGAGAGGTGCAGTGTCAATTGATTTTAAAGTCTTTGCCAGGCGGTGTTAACCAGGCTCTTCTTCACTTAGGGTCAATGTGTGGCATGCGTTAATTTTAATTGTTTAAACCCAGATGTTTTGAGAGTAAAAGAAAAAGTGTGTTGCATAACTGAAAAATAACTCTGCAGTAAATAAGACTGAAAGAATAGAAAATTAACAGCTAACAATGCATCAATCTAACCCAAGAAGGTGGGTCTCTCAAAACTAGTCTATAAGAGGGAAAAATCTAATCAAAGCATGCTAAAAAGAGGCCAATAGATCTAAGGTCGGGAGGGACGGGGATCTAAAGGAGAAATCTGTTGAAAAGAGGTGCAGATAATAGCAAAGAGGCAGAGGCAAGGTTGCTGCTAGAAAGGAGGGGATCATCTAAAGTAGAAGGGACAAGGAGGCGGCCCTAAAAATGAACCCAAACAAAACTATATGAGGTGTTTTGAAAGGGAAAAGAGCTGATCTATAGGGATCTGAAAAGGAGGTATCAGATCAGAAAGAAAAAAGGTTGAAACTCTGGAAATTCAGACTTCTGAAATAGCAAAAACTCTCCCACAAAAAGTGGAGGGTACTAGAGCCCTAAGGGGAAAGATTCCCACTTAGTTGAGTGAAATAGATTAGAAACAGGTCTAAACGAGCGGAGACAGAGGCTAGAAAACCCTGACAAAAGCTTCAGACAAACTCAGAAAAAGTGCTGGAAAATTGCAAAAAAAAGTGCAGGTCGTAGGTTCTGACCTGTTTTCAGTCCAGGTCACAGATTTTGGGCAGAAAAGTGCGACTTCAAGGCCAGGTCGTAGTTTTTGGGCCGATAATTATGACCTGCAGATCCAGGTCTCTCGGCGGCAGATTTCAGAAAAATTTGTCATCTCAGCTGCGGCTGATGTCTGTCACCTACGCAATAAGGCCAGAAACACATGGAAGTTAAAAATTTGACAGTTTGAGGGTTTTAGAAGTGGAAAGCACCATAAAAATAGGAAAAATAGAAAATTGAAGAGAAACCCTAGCGTTTGAAATAGCTGGATCTGAAGGACTATATAAAACGACAGCTGTCACAAAAGAAAACCCGTGTGGAGTCGCCAATTGTTAGTATGAATCGTTCGTCGTAAAATATCAGTTTAGCTACGCATAACAAATAGCCCTAACATCAATTATGGCTGCCAAATATCTTTAAATATGCAATGAGGTGATCCAAATAATGCTGCACAAATCTAGATCTAAGCATAAAAGACATTAAGCAGATAAAATACAATATGGCTCCATGCATCCAATAGATAAGACAAGAACAATGTATTTGAAAGAATTTGTATATTATATTGAAAAGGGGGCACCTGAGAGGAAAACAAGAAAGGTGTTTTCCGGTTCTCCTCAATGCAATGGGTTCTTGAAAGTCCTCAGCGTTTCAGATCTAAAATCTCTCTCTCTAGTTGATGTAGAAAACCCAGACAAACATAGAAATCAAAGGGAGCTCATAAGGAAAAAATGGAAAATGTGACCAAGTATAGATCCAGAGTGATCTAATACAATGAAGGTGACTAATGAATGAGGAAAACCCTTCTATTTATAACAAAATATTGGGGTGTTCTAGAACTCGGTGCATGAATAAAATATTATTAATCGAATTCTAGAATCACCCTTCAGGAATATTTTATTATATTTGTTGGAGGGAAAAGGATTTTTGACTTGGGTCAATTCCTTTATTTATAAATAACAAATAAATAAATGATTTATTTATTATTTTAGGGAAATGATGGGAATATAATTAAATAAATAATGTTTTATTTAATTATTTAAAAATGATTTAGTCAAATTTAACTAGGAATATTATTTAAATAATGATTTAAATAACTTATTCCTAGGAAATAATCAAATAAATAATGATTTATTTAATTAATTTCCTTCTTTTGTGTTAAATATGACCAGGAAATATAGACAAATGTTTTTTTTTTTTTCTCGGTAAAACTAATTCTATTTAATAAACATAAAAGTACAAAACTGCACCAGTCTCAGCTGTGGAAGCCTGAGAGCTAGGCTTGATATCCATGCATATACACAAACAGCTGAGTCGCCCTAGGTAGGCAACCGACTCTTTAGAGTGATAATTTATCGCCCTTGACAGGGAAACCAGTATACAAAACAAACAATTTAAGTTACTAAAAGACTGGAAACTAACAAAAAAAGCAGCTTGTACAACTGACAAAAGCAACAAAACCCAGAATTTTTTAACAGCAGTGGGAACCTGGACCATTGAAGCCTGAAGGAGTTCGAAATCATTGAGTCGGAGATGGATGTTCCGGCTCTTCTACAATTCTACAGTCGAACTCCTCTTCCTTCTCTGCATTATCCTAAAGTGGGCCGCTATCTTTGCAGTTGAAGCCCTCCTGCTCTTTGTTACTTTCAGAAATGGTCTTCCCTGTGCCTTGGGGCTCGTTAGGTTCAAATGCATCGCTATCCATCCCAGGAGGCCAAGGGCGGGGTGGGATGTTGACAGAGAGGGGAAAACTGATAGGGTTAAGACCAGCGGAACTTTCACAAACGGAGATGGTGACGACTGAATTGAGGATGGGCTTGTCAAAAGTGCAGTTAAAGTGAAATTCCATGCGTTGGGTGGTCTGGCGAAGAGTCGAGTTGGCAGTCTCATGCAAGATAGGGGAGGTGGATGGAGGAGGAACTGGTGGAGGGTTCAGCTCAGGCGAGGCAGAGGAGGAGCCTCCAGCAAATAGAGAATGACGACTTTGCTTTCTAGACGTAGAATGGAGGTCATGAAAATCATCTTCCGCAAAGGAACCCGAAGTAGGACTGATGGAAGAGCAAGGGCCAGGGGGCGGCCTCTGCTTGCGCCGCGCCTACATCTCATTCGATGTTGAAGGCGTGGCATCTATTCGGAGTGTAGCGGGGATTGCTGGAAGCAGGGGTCGCCGACAGAGATAGAGGAGGGCCACAACAAACCTGCAGAATGGGAATTCAAACAAGCAGAAGGAGAGAAAAAATAGCTATGAGTGAAGTGGAGACCTGGAAGGATTTCCAGACATCCAAGAATACTGCATCGTCGACCAGTGTGTGTACGCACACTCGACTCTACGCATTCAGCAAGGCAAGCACTCTGGACTGGAGAAGGCGAGCAGAAAGCATAGGAACAAGTAGAATTCTTACGAGAGGCGGCCATTTGAATGAAAACCAACGGAGCAATATAGTGGAGCCGTGAGGCAGGTTGGTTTAATGGAATATGGGCTAGCATATTTACTGCTGGATTAATGGGGCGGAAGATCTCCATCGGCCTGCTGCGTGCGAGGTCCCTTGGGAATCGCCAGGGGACTGAAGTCCCATCACCCCTGTGTATCAACCGCATCCAGTGTGGATCGGTCCTTTTGCACCAAGGAAGTGCAGTTCTGTAGGGAGGCCTGATCATGGATAATGTCGAGAGGGCCATGAACTAGAGTGTTGGCATTGTCTGCTCCTATGTTTGCTAGGAGATCAGCTACCTTGTTACCCTCTCTTTTTACATGGGAGAAAGAGATTGCTTGATTGTTTCTTAGCCAATCGTCAATTTGATCAATTCTGGTAGCTAGGCGCCAGCTTGATGCAACCTTCGCCGTGTTGTTTCCTTGAAGGATCTGCTTTGCCATGTTGATGAGAATCTGAGAGTCCCCTTCAATGATGGTGGGAGTGTAATTATGGCGCTGTAGAAGACGAAGCCCTTGTAGAAGCCCCCCCAGCTCCACTGAGTTATTAGTGTCCCAACCAATGGATCCATAATAGACAGCAAGGGCGTCCCCTTTGGTATCCCTGAAGATGCCACCGAACCCAGCCTGACCTGGATTGCCTCTGGAAGCTCCATCAAAGTTAAGTTTGACAAATCCAGGAGGAGGTGGAGTCCAGCGCGTAGGAGTGTCAGGGGTGTGTCATTTGCTAGAGTTGGGGGCTTGCGAGATTTTTATTTTCCAATTTTTCCATATAGCTATCTCTTTAGGCTGCTTGGGGAAATCCTCTTCCTGCCATGATTGGATAGCCAACGATTCCTGAATATTGCTGGTGAAATTTTTCCATATGGTGTCTAGAGGAGTTGTTTGATTCTTAAATATTCTCTTGTTTCTTTCCTTCCAGATAGACCACAGAAGGAGGCTAGGGATAAGTTGCCACAGAGTGTTGAGGATATTACTATTGTAAGGTTACTTGGGCCATTTGCGAAGAATGTCTGTAATATCTCCAACAGGTTTGCGTTTTTGGCATCTGAAGCCTATTTTTTCCCAGAGAGTGTTGGCCAGCGTGCAAGAGATCATAAGGTGATGAATCGTTTCGGAGCTTTGGGAACATTTGTGACATTGGGAAGGTCCGATGAATCCTTTTTTGATCAGGTTGTCCCAAGTGAGGATTCTTTTGTGACTGAGAAGCTAGAGAAAAGTAGAAACCTTGGGCCAAGTACCTAGAGCCCAGACAAGTTGCCAAAGCGAGTCCCGGGGAAGGGGTACTGGATGCATTAAAGAGTAGGCTTCCTTTGTTTTGAACATGCCTCTTGTGGCCTAACCCCATCTAAGAGTGTCTGGATCCTCAGAGCACTTGATTTTCCTACGTTGGAGCTCTTCACTAAGAGCGTTCCAAGTGGTTTCCTGAGCAAGAGGAATTATGTGAGAGGGATGCTTCCATTGTCTGAATTCCTCGTGGATGGTGTTTAGCCAATGTTGGCTAACTTTGTCCTGATCTAAGCCAGTGATGTCGGCATCGCTGATATGAGTAAGAGTGTCGATGAGCTTCGGGTTTTGCTGCCAGGAGTCGACCCAAAATCTCGCTGTATTTTCATTGCGAATTTCCCAAAAGCTATGTTGCTGTATGAGTGCACAGTGAAGCTTGGCAAAATTCCATATGAGTGAGCCTGAGTTACCTGGAGAAAAACTTATCAGGTCTTCAGGTGGTCTGCTATTAGTTTATTTGGCCGTCCACAATTTGCCCCATGGCATGTGCAGATTTGAGAGCCATTTCCACCATATGCGGGCTCCCATAACTTCATTGTTGTGAGGAGGATTCCTGAGCCCAAGACCCCCTGCAGCTTTCGGGGAATAGACTGTGTTCCAGTTGACTAGAGCCCACTTTTGGTTCTTGCCATCGGAGCCCCAGAGGAATTTGCATTGCATCGTTTTGATCTGTTTGAGAACCCATTTCGGAGCTGCTAGAACAGAGAAGAGATAAAGAGGCATTGACTGTAGGACGGCTTTGATGAGAGTAAGTCGGCTTGCCATATTGAGAGCTCGAAAGGTCCAAGAAGAGAGTCGAGCTTCCAGTTTTCCCAAAAGGATGTTCTAGGAGGAGTGTTTGATGGCCGAGTCAATGAGCGGTGCTCCAGTGTATTTAGCAGGTAGGGAAGCAATGGAAAACCCCAGGATATGAGCGATGCTGGCTTGGGTTTGGAGAGGAGTATTAAAGAAAAAGCCCTGGGATTTAGACTCATTTATGGACATACCTGAAGCTTTGGAGAAAAGGTTAAGGATAGCTTTGAAGGAGCGAGCTTCTTGGACAGAGGGGTGAACAAAGAGCATGTTGTCATCCACAAATTGCTGAAGCGTGATGGGAGGGGAGCCATGATGGGAAATTCCAAGGAGGATGTGGGTGAGAACAGTGTGATGAATAATTCTTCCAAGACCTTCAGCCATAAGAACAAAAATGAAGGGCAAAAGGGGGTCTCCTTGCCTAATGCCCCTGGAAGGGGTGAAAGGTTTGGAGGGAATGCCATTGATGAGAATAGAGAAAACATAGGAGGAAATGAGACTCAATATCCATTTAATCCAAGGCTGATCAAAGCCAAAGGCACTTAGGATCTGCTGAATATAGCTCCAACATAATTTATCAAAGGCTTTAGAGAGGTCAATTTTGAGGAGCATACCTGGCTTCTTGTTGACTTTTAAGGAGTGGATGACTTCGTGCGTTAGAATGATGTCGTCCAGGATTTGGCGCCCTTATACATATTCGGTTTGCTCTGGCGAGATAAGAATCGGAAGAAGAGGTTTGAGATGATTGGCGATGACTTTGGAGATAATTTTATAGATGATGTTGCAAAGGGCAATAGGTCGATATTTCTCAGGGGTACTGGGATGATCTTCTTTTGGTACAAGAGCTATAAAAGTAGCATTAAGAGAGGGGAGAAGCCATCATGTTACTCTTGATTCTTCAACTAGATGCCAGACTTCAATTTTGATAAGATCCCAGGAGTGGTGGAAGAAGTTGGCAGTAAAGCCGTTAGGACCAGGAGCTTTGTCATCCTTGGATTGAGTCACTGCGAGTTCCACCTCCTGAAGGGTCACTGGGCGCATCAGCATTTGGTTGTGTTCAGCCGTCACCAGTTTTGGAATAAGCTGCGTGATTTCATCAATGGAGGGCTACCTATCTATTGAAGGTTCCTGCTGGATGCCTTTGAAGTGATCCAAAAGTACCTTCTCAATGTCCTCCTTTTTCTCAACCATTTCTCCGTGCTGATTGGTGATGCGATTGATGCCATTCTGCATTCTTCTTTGGATTGTGGTCCTATGGAAAAACTTTGTATTTCTTTCTCCTTCTTTTAGCCAGCGAATTCTAGACTTCTGCCTCCAGAGAATTTCCTCTTGTTTATGTCTTTCATCCAACTGCTTCTGAAGTTTTTGTTCTTTGGCTGCAAGAGGTTCTGTTCGGCCTTCTGTGATAATTTTTTGTTGTAACTCTGTCATTTGTTGCTCGAGGGCCTTTTCCTCATGAAAGATGTTTCCATAAATAGAGTGGTTCCAATTTTTGATGTGGAGCTTAAGAAATTTGAGCTTTTGCCGAAACTGATACATTTTCAAGCCTTTTGGCAGTACAAAATGCTTCCAAGTAGAGTGGACCATATCTCTAAAAGAAGGGTGAGTAAGTTAGAAGGCCTCAAATTTGAATGGTATTTTTAGGCGGGAGCCTATGCTCTGCCATTGAAGAATTATTGGCCAGTGATCCGATCCAGCTATGGGAAGTATGGAAGCTGAAAGGTCCCCACCAACATGGATTGCATTGTCTGATAGGAGAAATCGGTCCAGTTTTGAAGCGATTTGCCGCCCTCCTGTCTGCTTGTTGTTCCATGTATAGAGGCCATTTGAGAACAGAATGTCAATGGGCCAACTATTGTTGATGAAGCCCTTGAAATGTGAGCATTCTGGTTCTAATCTAAGTCTGCCTCCTGTTTTTTCTTCCATCCTGGTTATCCTGTTGAAATCCCCTCCTAGAATCCAAAGGGGATGCGTTCTGTTGGAATTTAGAGTCTGCAAGGTATTTAGAAGCGCAACTTTGCTTGCCATATCGTGAGGGAAATAGACATTTGATAGGTTCCTGTATATTTTGGTGTCGATTGGGTGAAAAGTGGCCTGGATGAGATTTTGGTTTGCATGAAAGTCGGAAAGCATTATTTATTGAGTGTCCCAAGCAATGGCTAGTCCTCTGGAGAAGCCTGAGGCATCCACTGCTACTGATTGAAAACTAGGCCAAGATTTGGATAGGATTGCTCCTAGTACCTCACTTTTACATTTGGTTTCTTGGAGAAAGAGGATTTGCGGTCTTTCTTTCTGAATCATGTTCTTGATCATTCTATGCTTACCTAGGCTGTTAAGCCCTCTGACATTCCATGAGACTAGCTTCATGGCGAACCATCTGCAAGTGGTTTGAAGAACCTAGTTAACTTTGGGTATCAACCTGAATCCATCAACATTTCCCCTATTGTGATGGTTCATTGCCAATCTAGCTTTTGGCCTCTCTTCTTGGTCTCCCTTGTGACTTTCAGGTTGTCCCAGTGGCTACCCGGTTGAATTCCTAGTTTTTTTTATTGCTAAGCCTTGGTCAGGACAACTTCTAGTGTGTCAATTTGCCGGGGGTTGATTTTATCATATTCCTTTTTCCAGAAGGAATCCTATAGTCATAGAAGATCAAGTTCCCCTAGGTCTAGACTGTCTGCATCCTCCTCCATGAGACTTAACTGGGAGCCTTCTGATGAGTTGATGAGGACTGGAGTAGGGCGAGAATTGGGCTCATCGATCTCCATGATGATGGGATTCCAAGTTAACTGCTTCGAAACTTCTGAGGTGGGGGCAGCAGAAGGCTGCTGAATCTACTGCTCATTTGGGGTCGCAAGGAGTTGGAAGGATCAGAGAGGCTCGAGGGGGCAGAGGGTTTGAGAGAGGGGTCAGGGGTTTTGAGGAGGTCTTCAGGAGCAGGGCCAGAGTTGGCGAGAGTGGAAAAGCTATTACTAGTCGATGGGGCTGTTGTTGAGGGCTTGGGTTTTTTCCCAGCTACAGAGGGCTTTTTGTTGTGCCTTCGTCTGGAGGCCACTTTGTTGAAACCATCTGATTCCGTCTTTTCTCCAGCTTCTTTTTCAGGAGCTTGTGTATTGAGTGGGAAATCTCTGAACATGTGTCCATGAGTATGGCATCTTCGACATCTAAACGGGACATGTTCGTAATCCAAGGGTTGGATCCATTCGAAATCATCATGGAATAAACTTACCGCATCTAGTAGCGCTTTGTCCAGTTGCATGTAGACGCAGATTCTTGCGTATGACGTGTATCTTCTGAGTTTGGTCTCCTCCGCTATTTTGATGAACTCCCCAAGTCCTCTGCCAATATCCTAGAGTGAATCTTCATCCCAGTATTCCAGCGGTAGTGAGTATAAGCGGATCCATACAGGCGCCCAGTTGAAGTTTTCCCTGTCTGGGTTAAATCTTTCTACCCAATTTCTGAGATAAAGCCCAGCTGAGTTAAAAAAATAAGGCCCTCCATCCATAACTGAATTTATGTCCTCAATACAGTTGAAAATTGCTGTGAAAAAGCCTTTTGGACCAAGCTGGAGGGTTACATCACCCTTAGGCTTCCATTTGGAGGCAATCCATCCATGCAGAGCTTTTTCAGTAGGCCATAGGCCAATAAAATTCCCGATGAGAGCGTGGTCCTTCATATATTGGATTCTAGCGTTTATTCGGTGGCTAGGAAAATCAATTTTGGGCCTTTCTGGTGCAATGGAATTACATGTTGAGGATGTGGCGACTGCTGCGTCTGCCCATTTTCCTGAGGTTGGTTCCTACGCAGCGTCCGTTCCCTTTCCTTTGCCGTTTGCTGAATGAACTCGGTCAGCATTTTCTGTTTGTGTGTCCTTATCTACAGGGGGAGGCTGACCGCCTCCCCCCGATGCCATTGCCATGATTGTGATCTAACCCTTAGCGCGAGCTGGAAGGGCACTGTCAGGTTGGAGGGTAGCTGCAGAACTGTTAGGGTTTCAGTGAGGCATGGGTAGAGCGAATCCTAGCTACTCATCTCTCATCGGCTCATAGTCATCACCTACTTAGTTGTAACTCAAAATTCCGAAATATAGACAAATGTTATTTCTGATGGTGAAAGAAATTTTACTTAGGGTAAAATTGGTCTTACATGGTGTACTTGGTTTCATCTAATGATAATAGGTTAGATGACCAAAAAAATGGTGTAACAGTCCATTTGAGGAACTTTATGGGAAGAGTTGTAATACTCCCATCAGCCAGAGTGATCTAGTGAACAATGTAGTAATAGCATCAAATTTGTTGGTAGAATTGAAACAAGAAATGAAAGTTATAAAGAAGAATCTAAAGGTAACACATGATAGACAGAAAATTTATAGTGGCCAACAAAGGGAATTTAAGGAGTTTCATATTGGGGACCATGTGTACTTGTGCATCAAGCCCAATAATAGATCCTTGAGGATTGGATCATGTGCCAAGTTGGAACCTCAATATTGTGGGCCTTTCTGATCTGGTGGATAAGTTTAATGCTCAAAATTAAAATTTCTCAGATTGGATAAAAAATAGCACCAAAACGTATATCTTGTCATTTTGAATCTAGCACTACTCATTTCACTCAAATCCGACATCGGATACTCTCAATATTGTGTTCTGTCCAAATTGGGAAACAAAATTATTTTTTGTAATTTTGTTGCAGTGATGCTGAATCAACATTCCGTACTGTTGAATCAACCATGACTTGGTATGGTGACTTGTACTCCAT